>OX337245.1:0-664115 GCA_946965025.1 Blera fallax
GTCCTTTCGCCACTTTCCCCTGGCCCAATGCCCCCTCCCCAACCATTCCCACATAACCCATCCGATGACCTATAACCTACCACACGCCTATATATGTATGTCATGCCACGCCTACAAATAAGCGACGTCAATAACCAACAAAAACCCCAAAAAAACTAACACCGTACCCGATTTCTCATTCCCGTGACTTAAAGTAACAAAAAAAGCCTTTCAAAGCGTCTTTTCGGCACTTTCCTCTCACTCAATGCCCCTTCCCCACCCCCCAACCCCTTACCCAATCCTCTGATCTACAAGCTGAGACAACTTTCAAGTCCGTGCATGCAATGCCACGCCCACAATCGTCCCCTCGCCGAAAGTTGAGCAATTGCATGCCTTAAAAGTGTCCTTTCGCCACTTTCCCCTGGCCCAATGCCCCCTCCCCAACCATTCCCACATAACCCATCCGATGACCTATAACCTACCACACGCCTATATATGTATGTCATGCCACGCCTACAAATAAGCGACGTCAATAACCAACAAAAACCCCAAAAAAACTAACACCGTACCCGATTTCTCATTCCCGTGACTTAAAGTAACAAAAAAAGCCTTTCAAAGCGTCTTTTCGGCACTTTCCTCTCACTCAATGCCCCTTCCCCACCCCCCAACCCCTTACCCAATCCTCTGATCTACAAGCTGAGACAACTTTCAAGTCCGTGCATGCAATGCCACGCCCACAATCGTCCCCTCGCCGAAAGTTGAGCAATTGCATGCCTTAAAAGTGTCCTTTCGCCACTTTCCCCTGGCCCAATGCCCCCTCCCCAACCATTCCCACATAACCCATCCGATGACCTATAACCTACCACACGCCTATATATGTATGTCATGCCACGCCTACAAATAAGCGACGTCAATAACCAACAAAAACCCCAAAAAAACTAACACCGTACCCGATTTCTCATTCCCGTGACTTAAAGTAACAAAAAAAGCCTTTCAAAGCGTCTTTTCGGCACTTTCCTCTCACTCAATGCCCCTTCCCCACCCCCCAACCCCTTACCCAATCCTCTGATCTACAAGCTGAGACAACTTTCAAGTCCGTGCATGCAATGCCACGCCCACAATCGTCCCCTCGCCGAAAGTTGAGCAATTGCATGCCTTAAAAGTGTCCTTTCGCCACTTTCCCCTGGCCCAATGCCCCCTCCCCAACCATTCCCACATAACCCATCCGATGACCTATAACCTACCACACGCCTATATATGTATGTCATGCCACGCCTACAAATAAGCGACGTCAATAACCAACAAAAACCCCAAAAAAACTAACACCGTACCCGATTTCTCATTCCCGTGACTTAAAGTAACAAAAAAAGCCTTTCAAAGCGTCTTTTCGGCACTTTCCTCTCACTCAATGCCCCTTCCCCACCCCCCAACCCCTTACCCAATCCTCTGATCTACAAGCTGAGACAACTTTCAAGTCCGTGCATGCAATGCCACGCCCACAATCGTCCCCTCGCCGAAAGTTGAGCAATTGCATGCCTTAAAAGTGTCCTTTCGCCACTTTCCCCTGGCCCAATGCCCCCTCCCCAACCATTCCCACATAACCCATCCGATGACCTATAACCTACCACACGCCTATATATGTATGTCATGCCACGCCTACAAATAAGCGACGTCAATAACCAACAAAAACCCCAAAAAAACTAACACCGTACCCGATTTCTCATTCCCGTGACTTAAAGTAACAAAAAAACCCTTTCAAAGCGTCTTTTCGGCACTTTCCTCTCACTCAATGCCCCTTCCCCACCCCCCAACCCCTTACCCAATCCTCTGATCTACAAGCTGAGACAACTTTCAAGTCCGTGCATGCAATGCCACGCCCACAATCGTCCCCTCGCCGAAAGTTGAGCAATTGCATGCCTTAAAAGTGTCCTTTCGCCACTTTCCCCTGGCCCAATGCCCCCTCCCCAACCATTCCCACATAACCCATCCGATGACCTATAACCTACCACACGCCTATATATGTATGTCATGCCACGCCTACAAATAAGCGACGTCAATAACCAACAAAAACCCCAAAAAAACTAACACCGTACCCGATTTCTCATTCCCGTGACTTAAAGTAACAAAAAAAGCCTTTCAAAGCGTCTTTTCGGCACTTTCCTCTCACTCAATGCCCCTTCCCCACCCCCCAACCCCTTACCCAATCCTCTGATCTACAAGCTGAGACAACTTTCAAGTCCGTGCATGCAATGCCACGCCCACAATCGTCCCCTCGCCGAAAGTTGAGCAATTGCATGCCTTAAAAGTGTCCTTTCGCCACTTTCCCCTGGCCCAATGCCCCCTCCCCAACCATTCCCACATAACCCATCCGATGACCTATAACCTACCACACGCCTATATATGTATGTCATGCCACGCCTACAAATAAGCGACGTCAATAACCAACAAAAACCCCAAAAAAACTAACACCGTACCCGATTTCTCATTCCCGTGACTTAAAGTAACAAAAAAAGCCTTTCAAAGCGTCTTTTCGGCACTTTCCTCTCACTCAATGCCCCTTCCCCACCCCCCAACCCCTTACCCAATCCTCTGATCTACAAGCTGAGACAACTTTCAAGTCCGTGCATGCAATGCCACGCCCACAATCGTCCCCTCGCCGAAAGTTGAGCAATTGCATGCCTTAAAAGTGTCCTTTCGCCACTTTCCCCTGGCCCAATGCCCCCTCCCCAACCATTCCCACATAACCCATCCGATGACCTATAACCTACCACACGCCTATATATGTATGTCATGCCACGCCTACAAATAAGCGACGTCAATAACCAACAAAAACCCCAAAAAAACTAACACCGTACCCGATTTCTCATTCCCGTGACTTAAAGTAACAAAAAAAGCCTTTCAAAGCGTCTTTTCGGCACTTTCCTCTCACTCAATGCCCCTTCCCCACCCCCCAACCCCTTACCCAATCCTCTGATCTACAAGCTGAGACAACTTTCAAGTCCGTGCATGCAATGCCACGCCCACAATCGTCCCCTCGCCGAAAGTTGAGCAATTGCATGCCTTAAAAGTGTCCTTTCGCCACTTTCCCCTGGCCCAATGCCCCCTCCCCAACCATTCCCACATAACCCATCCGATGACCTATAACCTACCACACGCCTATATATGTATGTCATGCCACGCCTACAAATAAGCGACGTCAATAACCAACAAAAACCCCAAAAAAACTAACACCGTACCCGATTTCTCATTCCCGTGACTTAAAGTAACAAAAAAAGCCTTTCAAAGCGTCTTTTCGGCACTTTCCTCTCACTCAATGCCCCTTCCCCACCCCCCAACCCCTTACCCAATCCTCTGATCTACAAGCTGAGACAACTTTCAAGTCCGTGCATGCAATGCCACGCCCACAATCGTCCCCTCGCCGAAAGTTGAGCAATTGCATGCCTTAAAAGTGTCCTTTCGCCACTTTCCCCTGGCCCAATGCCCCCTCCCCAACCATTCCCACATAACCCATCCGATGACCTATAACCTACCACACGCCTATATATGTATGTCATGCCACGCCTACAAATAAGCGACGTCAATAACCAACAAAAACCCCAAAAAAACTAACACCGTACCCGATTTCTCATTCCCGTGACTTAAAGTAACAAAAAAAGCCTTTCAAAGCGTCTTTTCGGCACTTTCCTCTCACTCAATGCCCCTTCCCCACCCCCCAACCCCTTACCCAATCCTCTGATCTACAAGCTGAGACAACTTTCAAGTCCGTGCATGCAATGCCACGCCCACAATCGTCCCCTCGCCGAAAGTTGAGCAATTGCATGCCTTAAAAGTGTCCTTTCGCCACTTTCCCCTGGCCCAATGCCCCCTCCCCAACCATTCCCACATAACCCATCCGATGACCTATAACCTACCACACGCCTATATATGTATGTCATGCCACGCCTACAAATAAGCGACGTCAATAACCAACAAAAACCCCAAAAAAACTAACACCGTACCCGATTTCTCATTCCCGTGACTTAAAGTAACAAAAAAAGCCTTTCAAAGCGTCTTTTCGGCACTTTCCTCTCACTCAATGCCCCTTCCCCACCCCCCAACCCCTTACCCAATCCTCTGATCTACAAGCTGAGACAACTTTCAAGTCCGTGCATGCAATGCCACGCCCACAATCGTCCCCTCGCCGAAAGTTGAGCAATTGCATGCCTTAAAAGTGTCCTTTCGCCACTTTCCCCTGGCCCAATGCCCCCTCCCCAACCATTCCCACATAACCCATCCGATGACCTATAACCTACCACACGCCTATATATGTATGTCATGCCACGCCTACAAATAAGCGACGTCAATAACCAACAAAAACCCCAAAAAAACTAACACCGTACCCGATTTCTCATTCCCGTGACTTAAAGTAACAAAAAAAGCCTTTCAAAGCGTCTTTTCGGCACTTTCCTCTCACTCAATGCCCCTTCCCCACCCCCCAACCCCTTACCCAATCCTCTGATCTACAAGCTGAGACAACTTTCAAGTCCGTGCATGCAATGCCACGCCCACAATCGTCCCCTCGCCGAAAGTTGAGCAATTGCATGCCTTAAAAGTGTCCTTTCGCCACTTTCCCCTGGCCCAATGCCCCCTCCCCAACCATTCCCACATAACCCATCCGATGACCTATAACCTACCACACGCCTATATATGTATGTCATGCCACGCCTACAAATAAGCGACGTCAATAACCAACAAAAACCCCAAAAAAACTAACACCGTACCCGATTTCTCATTCCCGTGACTTAAAGTAACAAAAAAAGCCTTTCAAAGCGTCTTTTCGGCACTTTCCTCTCACTCAATGCCCCTTCCCCACCCCCCAACCCCTTACCCAATCCTCTGATCTACAAGCTGAGACAACTTTCAAGTCCGTGCATGCAATGCCACGCCCACAATCGTCCCCTCGCCGAAAGTTGAGCAATTGCATGCCTTAAAAGTGTCCTTTCGCCACTTTCCCCTGGCCCAATGCCCCCTCCCCAACCATTCCCACATAACCCATCCGATGACCTATAACCTACCACACGCCTATATATGTATGTCATGCCACGCCTACAAATAAGCGACGTCAATAACCAACAAAAACCCCAAAAAAACTAACACCGTACCCGATTTCTCATTCCCGTGACTTAAAGTAACAAAAAAAGCCTTTCAAAGCGTCTTTTCGGCACTTTCCTCTCACTCAATGCCCCTTCCCCACCCCCCAACCCCTTACCCAATCCTCTGATCTACAAGCTGAGACAACTTTCAAGTCCGTGCATGCAATGCCACGCCCACAATCGTCCCCTCGCCGAAAGTTGAGCAATTGCATGCCTTAAAAGTGTCCTTTCGCCACTTTCCCCTGGCCCAATGCCCCCTCCCCAACCATTCCCACATAACCCATCCGATGACCTATAACCTACCACACGCCTATATATGTATGTCATGCCACGCCTACAAATAAGCGACGTCAATAACCAACAAAAACCCCAAAAAAACTAACACCGTACCCGATTTCTCATTCCCGTGACTTAAAGTAACAAAAAAAGCCTTTCAAAGCGTCTTTTCGGCACTTTCCTCTCACTCAATGCCCCTTCCCCACCCCCCAACCCCTTACCCAATCCTCTGATCTACAAGCTGAGACAACTTTCAAGTCCGTGCATGCAATGCCACGCCCACAATCGTCCCCTCGCCGAAAGTTGAGCAATTGCATGCCTTAAAAGTGTCCTTTCGCCACTTTCCCCTGGCCCAATGCCCCCTCCCCAACCATTCCCACATAACCCATCCGATGACCTATAACCTACCACACGCCTATATATGTATGTCATGCCACGCCTACAAATAAGCGACGTCAATAACCAACAAAAACCCCAAAAAAACTAACACCGTACCCGATTTCTCATTCCCGTGACTTAAAGTAACAAAAAAAGCCTTTCAAAGCGTCTTTTCGGCACTTTCCTCTCACTCAATGCCCCTTCCCCACCCCCCAACCCCTTACCCAATCCTCTGATCTACAAGCTGAGACAACTTTCAAGTCCGTGCATGCAATGCCACGCCCACAATCGTCCCCTCGCCGAAAGTTGAGCAATTGCATGCCTTAAAAGTGTCCTTTCGCCACTTTCCCCTGGCCCAATGCCCCCTCCCCAACCATTCCCACATAACCCATCCGATGACCTATAACCTACCACACGCCTATATATGTATGTCATGCCACGCCTACAAATAAGCGACGTCAATAACCAACAAAAACCCCAAAAAAACTAACACCGTACCCGATTTCTCATTCCCGTGACTTAAAGTAACAAAAAAAGCCTTTCAAAGCGTCTTTTCGGCACTTTCCTCTCACTCAATGCCCCTTCCCCACCCCCCAACCCCTTACCCAATCCTCTGATCTACAAGCTGAGACAACTTTCAAGTCCGTGCATGCAATGCCACGCCCACAATCGTCCCCTCGCCGAAAGTTGAGCAATTGCATGCCTTAAAAGTGTCCTTTCGCCACTTTCCCCTGGCCCAATGCCCCCTCCCCAACCATTCCCACATAACCCATCCGATGACCTATAACCTACCACACGCCTATATATGTATGTCATGCCACGCCTACAAATAAGCGACGTCAATAACCAACAAAAACCCCAAAAAAACTAACACCGTACCCGATTTCTCATTCCCGTGACTTAAAGTAACAAAAAAAGCCTTTCAAAGCGTCTTTTCGGCACTTTCCTCTCACTCAATGCCCCTTCCCCACCCCCCAACCCCTTACCCAATCCTCTGATCTACAAGCTGAGACAACTTTCAAGTCCGTGCATGCAATGCCACGCCCACAATCGTCCCCTCGCCGAAAGTTGAGCAATTGCATGCCTTAAAAGTGTCCTTTCGCCACTTTCCCCTGGCCCAATGCCCCCTCCCCAACCATTCCCACATAACCCATCCGATGACCTATAACCTACCACACGCCTATATATGTATGTCATGCCACGCCTACAAATAAGCGACGTCAATAACCAACAAAAACCCCAAAAAAACTAACACCGTACCCGATTTCTCATTCCCGTGACTTAAAGTAACAAAAAAAGCCTTTCAAAGCGTCTTTTCGGCACTTTCCTCTCACTCAATGCCCCTTCCCCACCCCCCAACCCCTTACCCAATCCTCTGATCTACAAGCTGAGACAACTTTCAAGTCCGTGCATGCAATGCCACGCCCACAATCGTCCCCTCGCCGAAAGTTGAGCAATTGCATGCCTTAAAAGTGTCCTTTCGCCACTTTCCCCTGGCCCAATGCCCCCTCCCCAACCATTCCCACATAACCCATCCGATGACCTATAACCTACCACACGCCTATATATGTATGTCATGCCACGCCTACAAATAAGCGACGTCAATAACCAACAAAAACCCCAAAAAAACTAACACCGTACCCGATTTCTCATTCCCGTGACTTAAAGTAACAAAAAAAGCCTTTCAAAGCGTCTTTTCGGCACTTTCCTCTCACTCAATGCCCCTTCCCCACCCCCCAACCCCTTACCCAATCCTCTGATCTACAAGCTGAGACAACTTTCAAGTCCGTGCATGCAATGCCACGCCCACAATCGTCCCCTCGCCGAAAGTTGAGCAATTGCATGCCTTAAAAGTGTCCTTTCGCCACTTTCCCCTGGCCCAATGCCCCCTCCCCAACCATTCCCACATAACCCATCCGATGACCTATAACCTACCACACGCCTATATATGTATGTCATGCCACGCCTACAAATAAGCGACGTCAATAACCAACAAAAACCCCAAAAAAACTAACACCGTACCCGATTTCTCATTCCCGTGACTTAAAGTAACAAAAAAAGCCTTTCAAAGCGTCTTTTCGGCACTTTCCTCTCACTCAATGCCCCTTCCCCACCCCCCAACCCCTTACCCAATCCTCTGATCTACAAGCTGAGACAACTTTCAAGTCCGTGCATGCAATGCCACGCCCACAATCGTCCCCTCGCCGAAAGTTGAGCAATTGCATGCCTTAAAAGTGTCCTTTCGCCACTTTCCCCTGGCCCAATGCCCCCTCCCCAACCATTCCCACATAACCCATCCGATGACCTATAACCTACCACACGCCTATATATGTATGTCATGCCACGCCTACAAATAAGCGACGTCAATAACCAACAAAAACCCCAAAAAAACTAACACCGTACCCGATTTCTCATTCCCGTGACTTAAAGTAACAAAAAAAGCCTTTCAAAGCGTCTTTTCGGCACTTTCCTCTCACTCAATGCCCCTTCCCCACCCCCCAACCCCTTACCCAATCCTCTGATCTACAAGCTGAGACAACTTTCAAGTCCGTGCATGCAATGCCACGCCCACAATCGTCCCCTCGCCGAAAGTTGAGCAATTGCATGCCTTAAAAGTGTCCTTTCGCCACTTTCCCCTGGCCCAATGCCCCCTCCCCAACCATTCCCACATAACCCATCCGATGACCTATAACCTACCACACGCCTATATATGTATGTCATGCCACGCCTACAAATAAGCGACGTCAATAACCAACAAAAACCCCAAAAAAACTAACACCGTACCCGATTTCTCATTCCCGTGACTTAAAGTAACAAAAAAAGCCTTTCAAAGCGTCTTTTCGGCACTTTCCTCTCACTCAATGCCCCTTCCCCACCCCCCAACCCCTTACCCAATCCTCTGATCTACAAGCTGAGACAACTTTCAAGTCCGTGCATGCAATGCCACGCCCACAATCGTCCCCTCGCCGAAAGTTGAGCAATTGCATGCCTTAAAAGTGTCCTTTCGCCACTTTCCCCTGGCCCAATGCCCCCTCCCCAACCATTCCCACATAACCCATCCGATGACCTATAACCTACCACACGCCTATATATGTATGTCATGCCACGCCTACAAATAAGCGACGTCAATAACCAACAAAAACCCCAAAAAAACTAACACCGTACCCGATTTCTCATTCCCGTGACTTAAAGTAACAAAAAAAGCCTTTCAAAGCGTCTTTTCGGCACTTTCCTCTCACTCAATGCCCCTTCCCCACCCCCCAACCCCTTACCCAATCCTCTGATCTACAAGCTGAGACAACTTTCAAGTCCGTGCATGCAATGCCACGCCCACAATCGTCCCCTCGCCGAAAGTTGAGCAATTGCATGCCTTAAAAGTGTCCTTTCGCCACTTTCCCCTGGCCCAATGCCCCCTCCCCAACCATTCCCACATAACCCATCCGATGACCTATAACCTACCACACGCCTATATATGTATGTCATGCCACGCCTACAAATAAGCGACGTCAATAACCAACAAAAACCCCAAAAAAACTAACACCGTACCCGATTTCTCATTCCCGTGACTTAAAGTAACAAAAAAAGCCTTTCAAAGCGTCTTTTCGGCACTTTCCTCTCACTCAATGCCCCTTCCCCACCCCCCAACCCCTTACCCAATCCTCTGATCTACAAGCTGAGACAACTTTCAAGTCCGTGCATGCAATGCCACGCCCACAATCGTCCCCTCGCCGAAAGTTGAGCAATTGCATGCCTTAAAAGTGTCCTTTCGCCACTTTCCCCTGGCCCAATGCCCCCTCCCCAACCATTCCCACATAACCCATCCGATGACCTATAACCTACCACACGCCTATATATGTATGTCATGCCACGCCTACAAATAAGCGACGTCAATAACCAACAAAAACCCCAAAAAAACTAACACCGTACCCGATTTCTCATTCCCGTGACTTAAAGTAACAAAAAAAGCCTTTCAAAGCGTCTTTTCGGCACTTTCCTCTCACTCAATGCCCCTTCCCCACCCCCCAACCCCTTACCCAATCCTCTGATCTACAAGCTGAGACAACTTTCAAGTCCGTGCATGCAATGCCACGCCCACAATCGTCCCCTCGCCGAAAGTTGAGCAATTGCATGCCTTAAAAGTGTCCTTTCGCCACTTTCCCCTGGCCCAATGCCCCCTCCCCAACCATTCCCACATAACCCATCCGATGACCTATAACCTACCACACGCCTATATATGTATGTCATGCCACGCCTACAAATAAGCGACGTCAATAACCAACAAAAACCCCAAAAAAACTAACACCGTACCCGATTTCTCATTCCCGTGACTTAAAGTAACAAAAAAAGCCTTTCAAAGCGTCTTTTCGGCACTTTCCTCTCACTCAATGCCCCTTCCCCACCCCCCAACCCCTTACCCAATCCTCTGATCTACAAGCTGAGACAACTTTCAAGTCCGTGCATGCAATGCCACGCCCACAATCGTCCCCTCGCCGAAAGTTGAGCAATTGCATGCCTTAAAAGTGTCCTTTCGCCACTTTCCCCTGGCCCAATGCCCCCTCCCCAACCATTCCCACATAACCCATCCGATGACCTATAACCTACCACACGCCTATATATGTATGTCATGCCACGCCTACAAATAAGCGACGTCAATAACCAACAAAAACCCCAAAAAAAACTAACACCGTACCCGATTTCTCATTCCCGTGACTTAAAGTAACAAAAAAAGCCTTTCAAAGCGTCTTTTCGGCACTTTCCTCTCACTCAATGCCCCTTCCCCAACCCCCAACCCCTTACCCAATCCTCTGATCTACAAGCTGAGACAACTTTCAAGTCCGTGCATGCAATGCCACGCCCACAATCGTCCCCTCGCCGAAAGTTGAGCAATTGCATGCCTTAAAAGTGTCCTTTCGCCACTTTCCCCTGGCCCAATGCCCCCTCCCCAACCATTCCCACATAACCCATCCGATGACCTATAACCTACCACACGCCTATATATGTATGTCATGCCACGCCTACAAATAAGCGACGTCAATAACCAACAAAAACCCCAAAAAAACTAACACCGTACCCGATTTCTCATTCCCGGCACTAAAAGTAACAAAAAACACTTCAAAGCGTCTGTTCCTCACTTCCCTCTTTCTCAATGAACTGTCAAGAATATACTTGAGCGCCAAATCCAACAAGTCTTAACCTGTCGCGCAGTCTAAAACATCAAGGTAATCCCTTACGCCTTCTAACGAATCACGTTGTACATGCCTGAGTAGGTTGCACCCGTAAAAGGATGTGCAGTAAATTTTATGAAACTCTGACCAGTGATTGTAATTATACATGAATGATCAAAAAGGAATAATATCAGTAAAATGTTTCATTTTTTTTATAGAGGCATAGTAAGGTGAAAATTACTTTAATGTTTTCGACATTAATCCTATTATTTTGCACAAGTCACTTATTAATATTACAAAACCAAGTTGAAAATTTCTATAACACATTTTTAACACTCACTTCCGCCAGATAATTCATCTTCATACTGCTTACGGAAGCAATCACCAACTTCTTTGTTGATACATATTCCAAACACACGTTTCTTGTCCAGCATATTCATCTGTTGCTATAAATCCTGAAGCACGTGTCATTTCAAATATAGCGTCTTCACAAAAGTTAACTACCGCTTCAAGTTTTTCCTTGTGACCGCCTTCAGTTACTATTGAGTAAAAGAATGCTTAATTCGATTCTTCTATCTGAAGTTTTTCCCATTGTTCGATATTCGATTCCTTGATTTCAAACTACACACGTTCTATACGCTTTGAGCTTTCCAAGATTTCTATGCGCCCTAAGAATTGCTAAAAGTAAGTTAAAATGGAACCATCTGTTTATAGAAATCTACCTAGACGAGGTTCATTTGGCATATGTTCACTAAAGTTAGTTAAAAGTACAGCCAATTTGAAACCAATTTTCTTTGATGGTTCATGGAAACGGTCGACGAAAACTCCGTATTCAATTTTCCCTTCGTGATTCCGTTCGCAACATGCCAAAAGGAAATCCATTTCTTCTCTAAAAAGATGAAAAAAGTATACTAGTTTAAAGTAGATAACATAATAAACAATAACTTTACATACGCTGCATAGTTCATCGATTGCTCCATTTTGTCTCTAAAATTTTCCAGTGTAACCCATCCATTTCTTTATATCTATTTCTTGGAAACTGGATTTCGTCTTCGTCGTTGTCGGTTTCGACGGTCAACACTAAATAAATTTATCGTGGTATGGTTTTAGAACCCGTATATTTCATTTTTCCATTACTCTTGTATACACTCGCGAATTGAATTCAGAACATTCAACTAAATTAAGGTTATTATTTATATTCTTCATTTTATACGCCGTATTATCCAATCTTGTTATTTGTGAACAACTGAAGTAAAAAAAGGTACGCAATTAGAAAGAGGGTTAAATGTTCCGTTTTCCGCGTAACTGTTGTAGCGTCGCAATTTCACTGTATTGTCGTCCGATAAATTTAAGCTGGTAGTTTTAGGAACTGTGTATTTTTAGTACCCATAAACGAATTGAAGTTGAATGCGGTTGCATTTTCATCTAATGAACCCAAAACTGATGTCTAGATGGCGATGGTGCTATAAGAAAGAAAATTTAGTGAATACTCCGATATACACAAAACTATGTCTAGATGGCGATGGTGATATAAGAAAGAACGTACTGAGTCCTGGAATAAACACGAAACTGATGTCTAGATGGCGATGGTGATATAAGAAAGAATTTAGCGAATCCTCTAATAAACACGAAGCTGATGTCAAGATGGCGATGGTGATATAAGAAAGAGAATTTAGTGAATCCTCCAATATACACAATACTGATGTCTAGATGGCGATGGTGATATAAGAAAGAGAACGTACTGAATCCTCGAATAAAGACGAACCTGATGTCTAGATGGCGATGGTGATATAGGAATTGTAGCGACCTCATTCGCTAGTTTTACTTCACCACGGTGAGATGGCGTAAAGATCACTAGGAAGGAGAATGGAATACCAACGGCCTGGACTAAGGAAAAAGACCGGCGCCGAGACGACGGTTTTTTGGAGAAGACGCGAGCGAACTAAGTCGCACTTAATTTTCTCCCTTTTTTATGTATATTTCACAAATGAGAATTGAATAAATAAATAAATAAATTATATTGTGCAAACCACCACAATTGGTGACTACAATTGGTGACCCCGACGTGATTCTCCAACTTTGAAAATATGCAAATAGCTAAATCACCCGACAACGATAACCACACCCTTACCGGTGGACAAAAGCCGACTATTGTACATGGCACTGCCAGTGAGCAAGATCGCGCCAGCGGTGTTCCACAACACGAAGCATCGCTAGCATCGATGGATAATTGCAAACTCCCACCGTTCTGGAAGTCGGATCCCGAGCTGTGGTTCATCCAAGCAGAAGCCATTTTCCACACAAAACGCATTAGGAGCGATGACAGCAAATATTATACAATTATAACAGCGCTGGACACCGAAACGCTCAAGCAAGTCTCCGATATAATTCGAAAACCACCAGAAGCGGACAAGTATGCAACCCTTAAAAAAACATTGATCGAAAGGCTATGTGATTCACAGGAGCGACAACTTCACCGACTGCTCAACGATATGGAATTAGGAGACAAAAAGCCTTCTCACCTTCTTCGAGAGATGAAAGACCTTGCCGGCGAAAAGGTATCGGAGGATCTTCTTCGTTCCCTTTGGATGCGCCAGATGCCAGTTTCAGTGCGCTGCGTACTATCGGCAAGCAGCGAAGTATCGCTCGTACAACTCGCCACAATAGCAGACCGTATCCTAGAAAACAGCGGAACTCTTCAAGTTATGGCCACAGAGCAGGTAAGTCACTCTACAAGTCAACAGGAACGCATCAGCAGGTTAGAGAGAGCTATAGAGGACCTCACAACCGCAGTCGCCGATCTCACGAAGAAGCCAACAGACAAGACAACTAGGCCACGTCCCCGCAGCCGTTCCACTTCAGAATTATGCTACTACCACAAGAAGTTCGGAGACAAAGCCAAGCGATGCAATCTTCCATGCTCCTTCAAGCCGAAGGAAAACTAAGCAAGCTGTCGCTAGCTCAGGCGGACAGTGACAGCGACAATATTCTCCGCCTACAACGCGAATTTCGGCTACACATCTTCGACAAAATCAATGGCACCCGATTTCTTGTAGACTCAGGCTCGATTGTATCTGTCGTACCTCTGGCCATGGGAAAAGCAAAAGCAACACCTGATGACCTCAAATTATACGCGGCGAACGCCAGTGAAATCAACACCTACGGAAAGATAGTACTACAACTGGATCTGGGCTTACGCAGAGCATTCAAATGGTCTTTTCTGGTCGCAGACATAAAAACCGCCATCATTGGAGCCGATCTCCTTGCCCACTATGGGCTGGTTATCGACCTCAAACAGCGCTGTCTTATCGACCCAGTGACATCCCTCACATCTAAAGGCAACCTTACTGCAACAGTCTGGCATAGTATCTCCACCATCAACAAGAGCAGCGGTTTCGCACACATCCTACAGGAATACATCGACATCACCAAGCCGCCGACTACGCCCCGCACCGAAAAAAACTCATTAGTGGTTCACTATATCGAAACCAAGGGTTCACCAGTAAGCGAACGTCCACGAAAGCTGGCAGGGGAAAAGTTATCCGCACTGCGTAACGAAGTGGAGTTTATGCTGGAATGGGGTATCATCAAGCCATCAAAGAGCCCATGGGCCAGCCCGATTCATATGGCACCCAAAAAAACTGGAGGATGGCGAACATGTGGTGACTTCAGGAAGCTTAATGCAAAAACTGTTCCTGATAGTTATCCAACACCTCTACTGCAAGATCTTTTCCAACGTCTGCACGGAAAAAAAGTCTACTCAACGCTAGATCTAGTGAGAGCTTATTATCAAATCCCTATGGCTCAACAGGACATGCAGAAGACAGCTGTAACGACTCCGTTTGGCCTGTACGAATTTACCGTCATGCCATTCGGACTCCGGAACGCATCGCAAACGTTTCAACGATATGTAGACACCGTCTTTAGAGGACTCGACTTTGTGTTTGTTTACATAGACGATGTCATTGTCATGTCAGAGTCTTTAGAACAGCACCAGGAGCACTTAAAGGTTACATTCGAGCGACTGCGAAAATTCCAGTTAACAATCAATGTCAACAAGTGTTCGCTAGGTCAAACGGAGGTCCAATACCTAGGTTACACTATTAACCATCATGGCTACCAACCACCACAAGATCGCGTAGAAGCCATAGTAAAATATCCGAAGCCAGTTACCGTCGTGGAACTCCGCAGATTCTTGGGAATCGTCAACTACTTCCGACGCTGTATCCCACATGCTGCCCAACTTCAGGCCCCGTTGAACGAGTTCCTAAAAGACTCAAGGAAAAACGACAAGCGAAAGATTCCATGGACCGCGGAAGCAGAACAGGCACTGGAAGCATGCAAGCAGAGTGTAGTTGCGGCAGTAGTGATGTCATTCCCAAATCCCAAAGCACCCTTGGTACTCAAGACTGACGCTTCGGACACCGCCATAGGAGCATCTCTTGAACAGCAAGAAGACAATGGTTGGTCACCGATCGGCCTCTTCTCTCGAAAACTCTCGTCAACAGAAGCCAACTACAGCACGTATGACAGAGAACTTCTGGCCATCTTCGCTGCCATTAAATTCTTCCAGCACCTTGTAGAAGACCGGCAATTTCTCACACTTACGGACCACAAGCCACTAACCTATGCTCTTCAACGGAAGTCCAGTCAAGCCAGTCCAAGACAGCTTCGTCAGCTCGCATACATCTCACAATTCAACACCGAAATTCAATACCTCAAAGGTGAAGACAACATCGTTGCCGACGCACTATCAAGGATCAACGCGATCAACATGCCCTCAAGACTGAATTCACAGGAAATACAAGCTGCACAAAATGAAGATGACGAACTACGGAATCTACTCAAGGACAACAACACATCGCTTCGATTACAACGCTTGACAATAGACCAAAATGTCACCATCTACTGTGACATCTCAGCCAACAATGTGCGACCGTTTATTCCCAGGACATTACGACGACGAGTATTCGATATCGTGCATGGACTGTCACACCCCAGTGGACGAGGTACTTGTAAGTTGCTGAAAGAGAGGTATGTATGGCTACAGGAATTTGGCGGCTGTCAGCTATTACATTACCGACAATAATATTTCTAACATCCGCACATGAGGATTTGGCGTGATGAACATAAGAGGGCTGGAGAAGACAAAGGGATGTTATTAGGCAGCAGATAGTCGCGCACGCCAGATTGGTTTTTCTTTTTAATTAATTATTCGTTCATATTATTCTTTTATTGATTTCAAATAAATAGTGTAACTATTTAAATATAATAAATATAGCGAGTGCACTTCATCGCTACAATTGGTGACCCCGACGTGATCCAAGAATAATAAAAATCCACGAACACGACAGTGCGCACAAACATATATATACATATTACGACGCATATGCCGTACAACTTACGAAAAAGAAAAAGACTCAAAAACAGCACGACTATGTCTAATCCAGCCGATGACACAACTACTGATCTCATCAACCAGCTGCGCGACTAACTACGAGAAGCGAATGAGGCAATCCGTTCGCTAAAGAAGATCCAGCTCACTCCTTCACTTCCAGCAAACGCTTCATGTTCAGGATCTTCGAGTGCACAACCACAAGTATCTACCAGCAACGACGAATCGGCAACGATTAACAAAATCCCCATGCAGCGCATATTACTGCCGAAGTTCAACCCGATGTACCCGCAACTGTGGCTGACGCAAGTTGAAATGGCATTCCAACTAGGAGGCGTCAACAACGACGACGAACGCTATGCCAACTTACTGGTTAGCTTGGAGGGTGACGCTTTGAGAGCTGTGGGTGACCTAGTGAACAACCCACCAGGAGTCAACAAATTCCTCGCACTCAAAGAGCGTTTAGTAAACCATTTCGCTCCCACACCAGAGTCACAGTTACGGCGCATGCTACGGGGGGAAGATATGTCGGGTAAGAAGCCATCAGCCATCCTCGCACACATGAGGCATCTTTCTGATGGACGGTGCGACTCATCAATTATGCGCACACTTTTCTACGACCGGCTTCCAGAAAACATGTGCACTGTGTTGCTAGCTACAGGTCAGGAAGATCTAGACAAGCTCGCCGAAGTCGGAGACAGGATTTTCGACATGTCCAATGCACACTTATGCACTGTCTCAAATTCCACTCCGTTGCCAGCAAGACTACAAGAGGAGACGGTACAGGCGATTTCAAGAAAGGACACAACGTTGGACGAAATCAGGGCGTCAATAGAAGCTTTGCGCAAAGAAGTTCAGGACCTTAAGATGAAAAATCAACCACACAGCAGATCAACATCTCGGTCCAGATCGCAAAGCAGACAAAGAACCACCGAAAGCAATAAGGGAACTAAACTTTGCTATTTCCATCAAAAGTTTGGTGATGAGGCGCGCAGGTGCAAACCCGGCTGTTCAAAGTGGACGGAAAACTAGGATCGCCGTCGGGCGTACAGACGGTCGCCCACGGCAACAGCAAAAACGAACGTCACCGTCTACAAATCACCGACAAAACCAGCGGAATATCCTACTTAATCGACACCGGTGCGGATATTTCCGTCTTGCCCAAAAAGTACGCCAACAACAAACAGCCCGTCTCATCCCAACTTTACGCTGCCAACGGTGCTACCATCGCGTCCTACGGAACAAAAACAATGGTACTCGATCTGGGACTTCGTCGAGAATTTCGTTGGTTCTTCACCATTGCTGACGTCAAGCAACCAATCATCGGTGCCGACTTCATCCACCACTTTGACTTGACCATCCGGTTGAGTCACAAGATGCTTAGCGACAACATCACCGACCTATGCGTTCGAGGCAGCATCATCAGCAGTTCACAGTCAACAGTAAGGACAATCGATGAGACAAACCGTTTTGCTGACATCCTCAAGGACTTCATGGCAATCACAGTCGACAACAACAACACACGTGTACATGAACACTCTGTCCAGCATCACATCATTGTCAGGGGACATCCAGTTGCGGAACGAGCTCGTCGGCTTGCCGGCGAAAAACTCAAAGCGGCGAAGGAAGAGTTCCAGCACATGATGCAACGAGGTATCTGTCAGCCATCCAAAAGTGAGTGGGCATCTCCTCTTCAAATGGTGCAAAAGAAATCCGGAGGCTGGAGACCGTGTGGTGACTATCGTCGCCTCAACCGAATCACCGTTCCGGACAGGTATCCCATACCACACCTCCGAGATTTCAGCCAACAACTTGTCGACTGCACCATCTTCACCACACTCGACCTGAAGGCAGCATACCACCAGATTCCACTGGCACCAGAGGATCGACCGAAGACGGCCGTCATAACACCTTTCGGTCTCTTCGAGTTTAACGTCATGACGTTCGGCTTGTGCAATGCCGCTCAAACTATGCAGCGGTTCATGGACAAAGTGCTGAGAGGACTTGATTTTTGCTTCTGCTACATTGATGACATCCTGATTGCGTCAGCCAACGAAGAAGCGCATCGGCAACACTTGCGTATCATCTTCGATAAACTTCAGCAGTTTGGTTTGGTAGTCAACGTACCCAAGTGTTTCTTCGGACACCCGGAGGTGAGATACTTAGGTTACACCGTCAACAAGACCGGTATCAAACCTCCCACAGATCGAGTCGAAGCATTAATTAACTACCCAAAACCGCTAACAATGGACAAACTGCGGAAATTCCTTGGATCGTGGAATTTTTATCGGAGCTGTATGCCTGGCGCTTCAACAACACAAGGACCTCTAGTCAACCTGACAGTCGGAGCAAAGAAAGGGGACAAACAACAAGTACTGTGGACACCCGATGCAGACAGAGCATTCGAAGAATGCAAAGCTAAGTTGAGGGACGCAGTTCAGCTAGCACATCCACATCCTGACGTACCTCTAGTGCTACGATGCGACGCCTCAGACATCGCAATTGGAGCTGCACTCGACCAACGAATCGGCGATCATCTGCAACCACTTGGCTTCTTCTCCAAAAAGCTAAGTCCGAGAGAAGGCAGATACAAAGTGTACGATCGGGAGCTCCTCGCTATCTACAGAGCAGTGAAATATTTCCGACACCTTATCGAAGGCCGTGAAGTCATCATCCTCACCGACCACAAACCGCTGGTGCACGCATTCGACCAGAGATCCGATCACGCTTGTGATCGCGTCGCACCTCAGCCCGAGGAAATTGGCCGCTTCTCAACAAGGATCGAATTCGTTTCGGGAGTGGAAAACGTTGTAGCCGATGCTTATTCTCGCATTGACACCATCAACATGCCTGTCATGGTCGGCACCGCAGATTTAGCTGAGATGCAGAGAGATGACGACGAGCTGAAACTTCTTCACAATATAATTTATTTATTCAATTCTCATTTGTGAAATATACATAAAAAAGGGAGAAAATTAAGTGCGACTTAGTTCGCTCGCGTCTTCTCCAAAAAACCGTCGTCTCGGCGCCGGTCTTTTTCCTTCCTCCAGGCCGTTGGTATTCCATTCTCCTTCCTAGTGATCTTTACGCCATCTCACCGTGGTGAAGTAAAACTAGCGAATGAGGTCGCTACAATCACTCCCTCCCCAGTGACGTACGACTGACAGCTGACAGGAACGATATTGTTTTGTTTTTATTGAGATATGTTTTCTGTGGTTTATCCATCGTAGATTCCCAATGATGAGGCTTCATTATAGCTGTTCCTAGACTCTCTTCCTGGATGGTGGTATCGACGTCTTCTTTCGCTTGGTAGACTGGTTTTAATCGTTGTACCGATACTGTTTTAGGTTCTCCGTTGACACTGATGGTAAATGTTCGGTCATCTATTCGTTTGACGATTTCATGTGGCCCAGAGTACGGTGGTTCCAGTGGACGCCTGACTGCATCACAACGAAGGAAAACATGCGTGCAGGAATACAAATCCTTCAAGATGAATATCCGTGATTTTGAATGGTGTGCAGTTGGTGTAGGACGGATGCCTTTCATGCGTGTGCGGAACTTTTCGACGAATGCCTGCGGATTGACCGGCGTATCTTGGTCGATGAAAAATTCGCCTGGGATTCGGAGGGTTGTTCCATACACTAAGTCGGCGGGAGTGGCTTTCAAGTCTTCCTTCCAGCTGGTGCGTAGGCCGAGTAAAACTGTTGGCAATAGATCAGGCCATTTGACTTTTGGACTACACATTAAAGATGATTTGAGTGTACGGTGCATTCGTTCGACCAATCCATTTGATGCTGGGTGATAGGGGGTAGTCCGAATTTTTTTCGCACCGATAAGTTGTGCAAGTGCTGAGAAGAGACTGGACTCAAACTGCGTTCCTTGGTCGGACGTGATAGTGAGTGGTGTTCCAAAACGACAGATCCAATTGGTGTATAGTGCTGAGGCGACGGTGTCTGCTGACATATCTCGAAGCGGGATAGCCTCCGGCCAGCGAGAAAATCTGTCAACGATCGTCAGGCAGTAGCGCAAGCTGTCTACCGCCGGTAGTTCAATAAGATCGATGTGTATGTGGTTGAAACGTTCTGATGGTATGGCAATTTTGATAGGCTCCAGTTTGTTATGTCTGCTTATTTTGGCTCGTTGGCATGACAGGCAGTTCCTGGCCCAAGCGAGCGCGTCCCTTCGCATACCGGGCCATACATACCTCTCTTTCAGCAACTTACAAGTACCTCGTCCACTGGGGTGTGACAGTCCATGCACGATATCGAATACTCGTCGTCGTAATGTCCTGGGAATAAACGGTCGCACATTGTTGGCTGAGATGTCACAGTAGATGGTGACATTTTGGTCTATTGTCAAGCGTTGTAATCGAAGCGATGTGTTGTTGTCCTTGAGTAGATTCCGTAGTTCGTCATCTTCATTTTGTGCAGCTTGTATTTCCTGTGAATTCAGTCTTGAGGGCATGTTGATCGCGTTGATCCTTGATAGTGCGTCGGCAACGATGTTGTCTTCACCTTTGAGGTATTGAATTTCGGTGTCCAGCGCTGTTATAATTGTATAATATTTGCTGTCATCGCTCCTAATGCGTTTTGTGTGGAAAATGGCTTCTGCTTGGATGAACCACAGCTCGGGATCCGACTTCCAGAACGGTGGGAGTTTGCAATTATCCATCGATGCTAGCGATGCTTCGTGTTGTGGAACACCGCTGGCGCGATCTTGCTCACTGGCAGTGCCATGTACAATAGTCGGCTTTTGTCCACCGGTAAGGGTGTGGTTATCGTTGTCGGGTGATTTAGCCCTTTGCATATTTTCAAAGTTGGAGAATCACGTCGGGGTCACCAATTGTAGTCACCAATTGTGGTGGTTTGCACAATATAATTTATTTATTCAATTCTCATTTGTGAAATATACATAAAAAAGGGAGAAAATTAAGTGCGACTTAGTTCGCTCGCGTCTTCTCAAAAACCCCGTCGTCTCGGCGCCGGTCTTTTTCCTTCCTCCAGGCCGTTGGTATTCCATTCTCCTTCCTAGTGATCTTTACGCCATCTCACCGTGGTGAAGTAAAACTAGCGAATGAGGTCGCTACAGGAATTTGGCGGCTGTCAGCTATTACATTACCGACAATAATATTTCTAACATCCGCACATGAGGATTTGGCGTGATGAACATAAGAGGGCTGGAGAAGACAAAGGGATGTTATTAGGCAGCAGATAGTCGCGCACGCCAGATTGGTTTTTCTTTTTAATTAATTATTCGTTCATATTATTCTTTTATTGATTTCAAATAAATAGTGTAACTATTTAAATATAATAAATATAGCGAGTGCACTTCATCGCTACAATTGGTGACCCCGACGTGATCCAAGAATAATCAAAATCCACGAACACGACAGTGCGCACAAACATATATATACATATTACGACGCATATGCCGTACAACTTACGAAAAAGAAAAAGACTCAAAAACAGCACGACTATGTCTAATCCAGCCGATGACACAACTACTGATCTCATCAACCAGCTGCGCGACTAACTACGAGAAGCGAATGAGGCAATCCGTTCGCTAAAGAAGATCCAGCTCACTCCTTCACTTCCAGCAAACGCTTCATGTTCAGGATCTTCGAGTGCACAACCACAAGTATCTACCAGCAACGACGAATCGGCAACGATTAACAAAATCCCCATGCAGCGCATATTACTGCCGAAGTTCAACCCGATGTACCCGCAACTGTGGCTGACGCAAGTTGAAATGGCATTCCAACTAGGAGGCGTCAACAACGACGACGAACGCTATGCCAACTTACTGGTTAGCTTGGAGGGTGACGCTTTGAGAGCTGTGGGTGACCTAGTGAACAACCCACCAGGAGTCAACAAATTCCTCGCACTCAAAGAGCGTTTAGTAAACCATTTCGCTCCCACACCAGAGTCACAGTTACGGCGCATGCTACGGGGGGAAGATATGTCGGGTAAGAAGCCATCAGCCATCCTCGCACACATGAGGCATCTTTCTGATGGACGGTGCGACTCATCAATTATGCGCACACTTTTCTACGACCGGCTTCCAGAAAACATGTGCACTGTGTTGCTAGCTACAGGTCAGGAAGATCTAGACAAGCTCGCCGAAGTCGGAGACAGGATTTTCGACATGTCCAATGCACACTTATGCACTGTCTCAAATTCCACTCCGTTGCCAGCAAGACTACAAGAGGAGACGGTACAGGCGATTTCAAGAAAGGACACAACGTTGGACGAAATCAGGGCGTCAATAGAAGCTTTGCGCAAAGAAGTTCAGGACCTTAAGATGAAAAATCAACCACACAGCAGATCAACATCTCGGTCCAGATCGCAAAGCAGACAAAGAACCACCGAAAGCAATAAGGGAACTAAACTTTGCTATTTCCATCAAAAGTTTGGTGATGAGGCGCGCAGGTGCAAACCCGGCTGTTCAAAGTGGACGGAAAACTAGGATCGCCGTCGGGCGTACAGACGGTCGCCCACGGCAACAGCAAAAACGAACGTCACCGTCTACAAATCACCGACAAAACCAGCGGAATATCCTACTTAATCGACACCGGTGCGGATATTTCCGTCTTGCCCAAAAAGTACGCCAACAACAAACAGCCCGTCTCATCCCAACTTTACGCTGCCAACGGTGCTACCATCGCGTCCTACGGAACAAAAACAATGGTACTCGATCTGGGACTTCGTCGAGAATTTCGTTGGTTCTTCACCATTGCTGACGTCAAGCAACCAATCATCGGTGCCGACTTCATCCACCACTTTGACTTGACCATCCGGTTGAGTCACAAGATGCTTAGCGACAACATCACCGACCTATGCGTTCGAGGCAGCATCATCAGCAGTTCACAGTCAACAGTAAGGACAATCGATGAGACAAACCGTTTTGCTGACATCCTCAAGGACTTCATGGCAATCACAGTCGACAACAACAACACACGTGTACATGAACACTCTGTCCAGCATCACATCATTGTCAGGGGACATCCAGTTGCGGAACGAGCTCGTCGGCTTGCCGGCGAAAAACTCAAAGCGGCGAAGGAAGAGTTCCAGCACATGATGCAACGAGGTATCTGTCAGCCATCCAAAAGTGAGTGGGCATCTCCTCTTCAAATGGTGCAAAAGAAATCCGGAGGCTGGAGACCGTGTGGTGACTATCGTCGCCTCAACCGAATCACCGTTCCGGACAGGTATCCCATACCACACCTCCGAGATTTCAGCCAACAACTTGTCGACTGCACCATCTTCACCACACTCGACCTGAAGGCAGCATACCACCAGATTCCACTGGCACCAGAGGATCGACCGAAGACGGCCGTCATAACACCTTTCGGTCTCTTCGAGTTTAACGTCATGACGTTCGGCTTGTGCAATGCCGCTCAAACTATGCAGCGGTTCATGGACAAAGTGCTGAGAGGACTTGATTTTTGCTTCTGCTACATTGATGACATCCTGATTGCGTCAGCCAACGAAGAAGCGCATCGGCAACACTTGCGTATCATCTTCGATAAACTTCAGCAGTTTGGTTTGGTAGTCAACGTACCCAAGTGTTTCTTCGGACACCCGGAGGTGAGATACTTAGGTTACACCGTCAACAAGACCGGTATCAAACCTCCCACAGATCGAGTCGAAGCATTAATTAACTACCCAAAACCGCTAACAATGGACAAACTGCGGAAATTCCTTGGATCGTGGAATTTTTATCGGAGCTGTATGCCTGGCGCTTCAACAACACAAGGACCTCTAGTCAACCTGACAGTCGGAGCAAAGAAAGGGGACAAACAACAAGTACTGTGGACACCCGATGCAGACAGAGCATTCGAAGAATGCAAAGCTAAGTTGAGGGACGCAGTTCAGCTAGCACATCCACATCCTGACGTACCTCTAGTGCTACGATGCGACGCCTCAGACATCGCAATTGGAGCTGCACTCGACCAACGAATCGGCGATCATCTGCAACCACTTGGCTTCTTCTCCAATAAGCTAAGTCCGAGAGAAGGCAGATACAAAGTGTACGATCGGGAGCTCCTCGCTATCTACAGAGCAGTGAAATATTTCCGACACCTTATCGAAGGCCGTGAAGTCATCATCCTCACCGACCACAAACCGCTGGTGCACGCATTCGACCAGAGATCCGATCACGCTTGTGATCGCGTCGCACCTCAGCTCGAGGAAATTGGCCGCTTCTCAACAAGGATCGAATTCGTTTCGGGAGTGGAAAACGTTGTAGCCGATGCTTATTCTCGCATTGACACCATCAACATGCCTGTCATGGTCGGCACCGCAGATTTAGCTGAGATGCAGAGAGATGACGACGAGCTGAAACTTCTTCTGACAACTCCAGAAAAGTCTTCACTTCAGCTTCGAGGACTGCGCATCGACAACACTGGCGAAATCGTGTACTGCGACGTTGGAGGCACCGACATCCGTCCATATGTGCCAAAAACTCTACGCAGGAAAGTCTTCGACAACGCGCATAGTCTTTCTCATCCCAGCGGACGAGCAACAAAACATCAAATCTGCAAGAACTTCGTGTGGCCAAACATGTGTAAGGACATACTTGCATGGGCCAGGTCATGCATTCAATGTCAACGTAGCAAGGTAAGCAGACACGTCAAAAATGTTCCACAGCACATCCCAATCCCGAGCGACAGATTTCAACACGTCCACATCGATATCGTCATAATGCCACTGGTACACGATTACCGGTATCTATTGACGATGATCGACCGCTTGACGAGATGGCCAGAAGCAATACCACTTCATGAAATCACGGCGGAGGCGATCGTCGATACATTTTTTAACAACTGGGTGTGTAGATTCGGTGCGCCAAAAACCATAACCACCGACAGAGGATCACAATTCGAATCTGCTTTGTTCGACGCACTAACGAAACTCATCGGGAGCACGCGCATTAGGACAACTGCTTACCATCCAGCATCCAATGGTATGATCGAGCGTTGGCACAGGTCGCTAAAGTCATCCATCAAGTGCCACGAAGCAGCTGACTGGGTGAGTGTCCTTCCGACTGTTTTGTTAGGCTTGCGCACCAGCTTTAAAGAGGACATCAAATCATCGGCAGCAGAACTCGTCTACGGAACAACGCTGAGATTGCCTGGCGAATTCTTTATGGACGAAGAAGTTTCGCCGGAGCCGCAGATCTTCGTTGAAAAGTTTCGTGAACATATGCGACAAGTGAAGTCAACTCCTTCAGCACATCACTGCAAAACAAAATCATTTGTGCACAAAACACTCTACAGCTGTACTCATGTTTTTGTTAGGGTTGACGCAGTGCAGAAGCCGTGTGAGCAGCCGTACGATGGTCCATATGAAGTCCTGGAACGCATTTCGGACTTCGTGTTCAAAATTAACATCGATGGAACACCGACAACGATATCCACCGAGCGTCTAAAACCAGCGTTTTATGAAAATTTCGCCGAATCAAACGCAATACACAACGCAACACCAGAAACAACCAATCCACCACAACAGAAATCACCATTAACACCGACTAGCAATAATTCTCCATTAGTAAAGGCAGCCACATCCAATTCAGCTACATCCACTTCAGCTACAACCACTTCAACTACCACCACTTCAGCAGTATCCAGTACAGCTCAACCCTCATCCACATCAGGAAATTATTCAGGCGGATTAAAAACCTATCCTGCAAAGAAAAGAGAAACGTATCTACGTTTTTCCAATTAAATTTATTATCGCTGTCACTTGGGGAGGAGTACTTTGGCGGCTGTCAGCTATTACATTACCGACAATAATATTTCTAACATCCGCACATGAGGATTTGGCGTGATGAACATCAGAGGGCTGAAGAAGACAAAGGGATGTTATTAGGCAGCAGATAGTCGCGCACGCCAGATTGGTTTTTCTTTTTAATTAATTATTCGTTCATATTATTCTTTTATTGATTTCAAATAAATAGTGTAACTATTTAAATATAATAAATATAGCGAGTGCACTTCATCGCTACAGGAAAGAGAAGTTAGTGAATCCTCGAATAAACACGAAATTGATGTCTAGATGGCGATGGTGATATAAGAAAGAGAATTTAATGAATCCTCCCATAAACACAAAACTGGTGTCTAGATGGCGATGGTAATATAAGAAGAAAAATATAGTCAATTAAATTCAAGAACATTATTTACACACAAATTTGTTGTATTTTTTATTCTATACTTCATAAACGTATCATTCAATCGTTTCATTTGTGAGTAGGTAAAGTAAATAAATAATGTACACACTTAGACAGAATTGTGTTCGTTTCCAAAACCAAACCATTTTGTCGTCTGATAAATTTATCCTGGTGTATATTTAGTACACATATACGAAGTTGAATGTGGTTGCACATTTCCTCTAAAATTAGAAGACTGATGTCTAGATGGCGATGGTGATATAAGAAAGAAAACGTAGTGAATCGAATTGAAGAATATTTACACAATTTGTTATATTTTATATTCTACACCTCATAAACGTATCATTCAATTTTGTTATTTGTGAGCTGCTGAATTAAGTGAAAAATATACATACATTTAGATAAAGATTAAATGGTCATTCCCCAAGCAACTGTTGTGGCGCTGCACTTTTGCTGTATTCTCATCAAATAGTGTACATCCAGAAACGTCAAACATTTGCGCACTGATACGGCATCACTGCTTATTTGCGATGCTGATGCGATGCACAGTTTATGCTGATGCGTTGCTGATTGAATATAACGTTTGCGTTTTAGAACGCATTTTTTACATCAAACATTTTAATGTCGAGATGGAAGTTTTGCTAATGAAAGTTTTATTCGATAACTATGATCGTAAAGACGATAAATTTATTTTTAATATGTGTGAAGCAAGAAGAAAGCGGTCGAAACGCGTACGGACTTTGATAAGCAAATCTAAAAGAAGGGAAATTTCTAAAATTTCGCTGAAATACTCCCTGTAAAAAAAAAATTATATGTTTTGTGAAAAAAGTAAGAATTCAACAAAAATTTAGAAATTTTTCTGTCAAAAGCATATATATATATTAATAAAAAATGTTTATTTACTTAGGGCCTTACCGCGAGATTCTATTCGCAAAAAGTCTATTCGACTTTCATCGATTATATAAAGCTAAAAATTGGTACCGGGGATTGCAGTAGAATTGCTGAAATAGAACCGACTTTCTGAAACAGAAAAGAAAAAGCTGAGCTTTCAACTCAAATGTCAAATCTCCGTCTGTTTTGTTGGTGTGTACAAAGAAGTAGTTGGTTTTAATAATTATAAGTGCAATTTAAATCTCAAAATAATGAGTTTTATTTGGTTCGATGTATTTGAGGATTAATTAGAGAACGTACGACGAGTTGAAATACTGACAACACTTCGACACAGAAGAGTGAAGATTAAAATTGCATTTGGAATAATTGTTGTGTGTGTGTGTGAAAGGACTTCTTCGGTTCCCATAATTATAAAACTATTGAGATTCTGCATTAGGAATGACTATAACCTTTCTCTTGGGCATTCAACAGTATCTATTGTCTTAAGCGAACTCATCGATGTACATAGTTGAATAATATACATATTTGTCCTAAGTGGATCAAGTTTCACTTCACTCGAGAAGAAGAGGAGTCCAAATTGTTCTTTAACGAGAAGACTGGAGTTCCGGGTATGCAAAGAGAAATTCATTTTGCTACAAGCGGATTTTTTTTCCAATAAGCAGACCAATTTCTCCATTTGCCGTCTATTCATAAATTCTCTCTATTTTTTGTAAAAATTGTATCAATTTACATAAAAAACGTTGTAAATTGAATGAGACTCAAAATAAACATACTTCTTTTCATCGCTATTCTTTATTTTCTTTGTTTAGAGTCCTATCAAACAAAAGTCGACCAGGAATTTCCGATAGAATTGAGAATTCTATTAAATAGAAAAATATCGATACCAATAGAAACTCGCGGTACCGATAATCGACTTTAATTCTATTGAACTTTTGACAATTCTATCAAAAGAAAAGCTTCGATACCAATAGAAACTCCCAGTACCGATAAATCGACTTTAATTCTATTCGACTTTAATTCTATTGCGAATAGAATCTCGCGGTAAGGCCCTTACTTTTATTTCTCTTCCGACATTTTTCTTCCTTTTTGACCGACGAATCAGCTGCGCATCAGGTATTTCTGTGATGCTTTTTTCGTTATGTTTGCGCATCAGTTTGATCAAGTTTGCAAAAATGAACACTTGACGTTGAAAGTGATGCCAATAGTTTGCGTTAATAAACATTTTGCAAAGATGCTCACTCATCTAATAAACGCAAACCTGATATGTAGATAATGCTTGCGAAATTAGAAAGAAAAGCGTGGTGAATTGTATTCGAAAACAACATATTCACAAGAATTAAAGTTACCGTTTATATCCCTCATTTCATAAGCAACAAAATCCGCAAAACAGTGACCACCATACTCCATTCCTCATTCCTGGGACCAAAACTAGCCAAATAACTTTAAATCGTCTTTTCCTCACATTCCTCCCACTCAAAAATCCAAAAACTTCCGTTGGCGTTTAGAGTAATTTTTCCATGTTTTCCTGTTTTCTTTACATTTCCCATTCTAAAATTTAAACCACTGTTTATGACCTTTCTTTTTTTCCTGCCGCATACTTCCTGTAAGCTGTCCATGAATTTTCCTTCTTTTTACCCTTATTGGCCCGCATGAAACGAATATTATTTTAGTTGTTTTTTCGCATTTTACTCATTCCATTTGCAATATTCTTTCGCTTACTATCTTCCACTCTCCAATATCACTTATTTAATTATTTTTCACATTGCAAGTTACTTTTGCTCTTGCATCAATGCTTTCCTCTAATCCTCCGTATATCATATGGCCTCCATTATCTAATTTTTTACATTCATCTTTTTTCTTTATTTCTGTTTGTGCTAGAACATCCAAAAAAATTCTGTTGGAGCGTGCAATAATTTTTAGTTCCTTTACCTTTATTACCTTCACATTGCACGTTCCTACCTTCCTTTGGTTTTTTTTTTTTTTTGTTACTTGTTCTTTCTTTAGCATTCTTCTTTTCTTTTTCCTATTTAGTTTTTTGATACACTTCCTTTTGCGTATAGATATTAGGGAATTTCTATCACCAAAAATCCCGCAATCATTTATTTCATAATAAAAACTCCATACTTTGCAATGATGCCTATCAACTGAGAAAAGTGAACGACATCCGACAGTCCTAGACAGGTCACACTATTGGTTCTTATCGTTCCGAGTCCGATTCGACTCAAGCAAAATATTTTATTCGACCTAGTTCCCTCAGAGCGGGACCGAACCGATGCTTGACCATTGCCAATATTCTAAATGTTTTCATTGTAAAGAATTTAAAAATATTTGACGAAAACAAGAGTAGAGCTTGATAAGAGAATGAATGGCTTTAAAGAGTGAATCAAACCTGAACGATCTTATCACATGTGCTGCCATTCATCCTGAAGCTTAAATTTACATAATTAGAGCGCAAGATACGTGAAAATATCCGGACGAAAAAGAAGTTATTGTAACATCCGAAAATCAAAAACAGTGTAACAAAAAAAACGAGTGTGCTTCAGACCACACGACTGAAGTAAAACTTCTTTAGCTCCATCTATATGTATGTGTATATATATGTTTATATATGTATATATGTATAATATATGCATGTATATACATATACATATATTAATTTTCTACAAATGTTTTAATTTTTTATCGGTTTTCATAAAAAATTAATATTTTTGAATAGATTTTTTGTTTTTATTCATTATTTTTATTATTTTCATTACTTTATACGAAACGTAACTGGCTATGAGAGGAAGAGAGAAAGAAAATGTGCGCGCGCACCTCTCTCTCTTGCCCCTACAGTAATGTATGAAAGGTAACTCTCTCTCTTTCTATCTTCACTAACTTATATCTTCCTCTCACCTTCCGTTCGCCTCGCCCGATCACACTTTTCGTAACGCTCTCGTCACGCATTCACCAGCTTACTCCCCAAGTCAAGCGTGCGTTAAGAAGTTTTACTTCAAAAAGTAAAAGAAATCATTGCTAGTTATAGTATACCTGTTTTCCATATTTTGTAACTCCAATAAATATTGAATGATATGGCTGAAAGTGCTTATAAATTTGTAATACACTCGTAGTTTTCTTGGCGAACTTATTACCGTATTTAACTAAGAATGATTTGACACATCACGCAATTTCCTCTTTTCTTTAAAATAGTGGTGTTTTAAGATGGCATTAACGAGTTACACACCGTAACACTTAAAGCACAATCACAATATTAAGTGCATTTATGTAAATAATTAATAGTAATAAAATTATGATTAAATCTAGAAATAGCCGAGAAGCAGAATAAATTTAGTTGTATACAAGTGATCTGAATATACCTTAAGTTTGGCAAATACTACAAACATTTACTGCTAAATTTTATTTTCTAAATTGTATCAGATCCTTTTGTTTCTAGGCAAAAAATATGTAGATTGTAACGTTGAATAGAGAGACATACATATGTATATTTATATAGATATATGTAAACATATACGTTATTTTATAAACATATTCGTATTTTTTATTAGTTTAATAAGTTCAGATTTTGATATATCATTTCCTAAGTATTGTTTGCTTAAGTTGTTTATTCATACAAAGTTCTTGGCCAAAGACACGAATTTGCCCAAGAGAACATATATTTGTTCGAGTTTAATTAGTTAGGTTAGTTTACTTTTTATATTATAATATACGCTGCTCTCGAACAATACGCATTCCGTACCAAAGTTTACAAAAGTTAAAAAGTGTACAAATTATTTAAATTGATACTGCATTCTTTACTGTTACTTTATCTCTCGCATATGTATATTTAAGAACTTAGAAATAATTGATCGTAACTAGTTAAACTTTCACATATTCAAGTATACGTTAAACAAATAGCTAAATATTATATATAACATGCTTATTATACAAAATAAGATTTTAACTGATTGCTGTTATGAAATCATAACCCACTATGACTTAGAGGGAAATGTAAAACGAAGATGATAAAGATTTATTTTTCAGTACCTCAATGATTTAGTCAAAACAATTTGAGAAATACTTTTGTTTGTATGCTTAAATTTAAGTTATAGAATGAACTTTGGCAGATAGGCAATTGTGCAAAACAAATACAACAGGCTTGGGACAGCATTCCATATCTAGTTCCTGAAATTAAAATGCTTGTAATAAAATAGCATAAAGTGGTAATTTCTGCCTACTATGATAGAACATTTATTAACTAGTTTTCAATTCACTTGTCTATACGATTTTGTAATATTTGTTGTACAAAGGAAGTGTAAATTAAAGAAAATAAATTTTAAACACAAACGGTATTACATATATAAATTTATGTAAATATGAATGTGTGTGTCTTAGGCAAAACCTGAGTTACTTTAATTTACTACATAAGGTGCATTCACCACAGCTATCCATTTCTGAAGAGTTAAATCTGGTGACTTTTCATGTACACATTTTTCTTAGTAAAAAAAGAAGTTATTGGTCTGATCGTGTGCATGATGGATCAAGATTATCAGATAACTAGCAAGAGGAGGATAAGACACTCAATAAATGTTGAAAAAATAGATCAAGCTTTAGTTGCAGAAAGCTTAACTAGGACAATAACTCTAAGATATTAAAAAAAATAATAATTTTTTCTTCACGGCGTAGATATTGGCTAAAATCAACATTGTGTACATATTTTTTAAGTGTTAAAGACTCTTAGCAAATAGATTTTGTTTCTAAAATATTCTTATTACTTACAATTTCTCCGTCATCTCCAAAGTCTAAGTATAATAATCGATTGCCATCGTCTGCAGATCCTTTTAATTTATCAAATGGAAACTGCCACATTTGAGACTTTGTGGTAGCTGGCGAACTGAAGCCGCATTCATATAAGGAAAAACCTCTATTTAAATGCACAATTAATTGACACTGCCTTCCTTGGTACAAGCACCGGAAGGAAAACTCCCTTTGATAGTTCACTGCATTGTGACTACCTTGAACTAAGGAACGAGCCCAACTTGCCATATCCCGGTGCGTTTCCGATCTAAGCCAGTACACGAGAACTCCACGTGTAGTACCGCAACGTACAGAGAATACTGTGGTTTGTTGACCCTAAAAGTTATAAAAATAAACGTGTAAATTTTGCTTGCAATAATTACAATTAGTGAAGAAAAAAGTTTGTCAAACTTTAGTTCGTTTACATTAAGTGACGAATTATTTCCAGCCCCAGCAAGACGAGTAGACGCAAGTGGACAACTTTCCAGCGGTCGACTCCATGCCTCTACAGACCATGGTGCACCCTCGTATATTCTGTAAAATTATTTATTAATTAATCTATATTAAATGATCATCCGTAAGTTTGATAAGAAAGAAAGTATGTATAAAAATCTAATAATGAAATTTTGTACAAAATGATAATGGTAAAAACAACACTGTGAAATGGTAACATATTATAGGTGGTAACCAATGAATGCCCTTGTTGACAGAATTGTCAAGGGCCCACTTAGAGGTCTTGATAAAATATTCCGCTTCTGCAAAATAATTAGAGCAAATGATGACATCTCAAAAATATTTACAATAAAATAAAAAGCAATCAAAATGCTCGAAAACTATAAAAGCATTGCCATGCAAATTTATACTGCATATCAAGAAAATCTTAATGGTAATGTTTTATAAACGGCCCTTTTAGAGATCTTGTAACAAAACTTTTTGTAGTACTTATTTTGGTAACAAATTAGATCGTGCTTTAGCTTATGTAAACACATTTCAACGTGAAATGTGAACGACGAGTTTGCACAAAAGACACTCCCAAAAGTTTTTTCGCCGGATAAAAAGAACATAAATACCAACAAAATTCTATGATAAGAATTACAGTATGAAGATTACGATGAATTACAATTTTTGCAAAATGCCAAATGTCTTATTATGTCAGTTCTCGTACTTGTATTGAACGCATGCAATCTTAATATGAAATACATTTGAAAACATCAGAAAATCATTCTTGCCCTGAGAGACATTCGTACGATGCCTTTTATGTTAATTTATCAGTAATTATTTCTCTAAAGAAATTCGATTCATAAAACATATGTTAAATCAGTGAAATTTTGAAAACTGTTTCTTTTCCCAAATGATCTGAAATTGACGTTTTTAAACATTTCATATAAAAACATATTAGTTAAAATAGGTTTGTTAATTTGATGTTAAAATTAAAAAAAAAATATTAAAATTGAAGCTGGTTGTGTAAAATTTTACCTAAATTCCCGCTCTGTAACTGCCACAAACACTGGTTGCCACTTATCGTTCTCATCTGAACTCTCAGAACTAGATCTGCCGCTCTTATAGTGAGATTAATGATTAATTTAATATTTTTATTAAAAATAGGTTCCTCACCTGATCTGTATTACTACCCATTCTGCGGCTAAGCCACCCAATATGTTTTAATTCACCGATCACATTAAGTAAAGCATGGTTAGCATCGTTTAATGCCCTTTGAGTACCACATGCCATTGCCGAATGTAAAGCATTAAACCACATAAGTGCTTCCTGCGAGTCAGTAGCTCGAAGAATACACGAATGGATACCATCGGGAGAATGCAATTCAATACAACGGTTTTCTAATAATTGAACATATTATTTTATATCTTTATACATAAGTACGTACTGGATACAGCTTATATAAGAGGACAGACACAAGTAACAAATTATTTCGCTCCAAAATGAAATTATTTCCAGACATCACTATTACTACAGAAATTTGAAGTTATTTTTGCAATGCAATCAATTTACGACTCAGCATAAAATTTTAAGTATGCATTGTGTATTGTGTCGATTACTCGTCAGAGCTGTATTTTGAATTTTCATTGATTACTAATAATACGCTATGACACATTTTTTTAGGAGAGTGTAACGTATAGTGAACAACAGAGCTCGTTCTTTCACGAACACCACTGAATGAAAAATATTATTCGTCTATGTCAATTCAGACACAAAAAGAATAATTTGGATAAATAAATTTGGAAACAACAAATTGCCAACCTTTCCTATATCAGTGATATTCTACACACTCATTACCCATTTTTACACAATATAATTTACTGTGAATGTCCTTTGGCGAAACTATGATGGGTTCTTAGCAGAACACTAGTAAATGCGAATAAGTTCGCGTGTATATGGCGCATCTAATGCTGACGTTCGCTATTATTTTAACGCACCTTAGATTGCATATTTTCTGTGATTAGAACAAATTTTGTGAGTGAAAGCCTTAAAAACAAAGAAAAAATTAAGATAAAATTGCTTCTTTTTACCTGGGTCCACATATTTTAAATTTCGCGCTAAATGAGTCAGTTGCAGGGGAATGTATCGAGTATCGGCTCTTGGTGGGCTTTTTGGAGCTGGTGGTGACGTAGGCATGCCGGAACCCAATGGGCATAAAAATGCTCTCTGCAATTCCCACCCAACTTCAGATATAATGCTAGCTTTTCTAAAATATGGTGTCACTTCTCGGAGGAATTTTACTAAAATTATGCAAAAGTAAGTAATATTTATCAAATTAATCCAACCGGCTTTTTCCTCATGCATTAAATAATATAAGGCAGGATTTAATATATTTTTTTCTATAATTGTGACCCGTCTACACAATTTTGAATTATATTTTAATATCTGTTATGTTCAATCATTTTCAAAAACAATAATTGTATTTCTTTACTTCCCTATGAGCAGTAAGAGCTATTACTTCATGGAAGATATACATAGTTCAAAAGAGATAATCCCATATATTTTTACTACTAAAAATGCTTTGTGATTTTTGTGCGTACTAAATCCATGCGTGTACATACTAGTGATGGGCATAATCGAATGATTTGAAGAATCGAGACATAAGTATTCGAATAATTTAAAGAATCGAATGATCATTCGAGATACGGGTGAATGAAATTTATAATGGTGCGCCGATACACTTTGTTTTTGTTCTTGAGCAAAAAAGGGCTATTTCATTACAAAAAAACGAGTATAATTAACTCTAACTTATTCATAATATTAATTTTTATTATTATGAAAGCTCGAATAGATATTAAATTCATATACATATGTACATAAATAATTTTCCTCAAAAGAAAATTGCAACAGAAAAACCAATTCAACGAATCGATTTACACCGAGAACATTTTAATTCGAGACATTCATTCGAGATCTTCATTCGATCAGTTCTCGAATACCTCTCGCTCATTGTGTTCTCGATTCACACCGAGAACATTTTATTTGAGATATGAGATCAATTGAGACATTCATTCGAGATATTTATTCGAGATCCGAATGAGATATACCATACAAAGGGCATAAGGAAAATCATTCGAGATATGGCCTTGTGTTCTGAGTAAGACAAGTGAGTAATGAAATGAAATAAGAGATGAAATATTGTAGAATGTACGACGCTCTTCAACAGTGCATAAGAGAAAGAGAACTCTACACAAAACTTACACAATATGTACAAGCAGTTTATGCGAATATTATGCGGATTCGACACATATACACACGCCTAACAGATAATGTGTTCATAGGGATAAGGGATTGTAAAATCTGAAGAGTAAGTAAATAAAAGAGAAGTACGAAAATAGAAAACAAAATCATTCGAATGATTTTGTGCTAAGAATCGTCATATCTCGAGACATTTTCATAATCGATTATAATCGATTCTTTCATTCGAATGCGCCCATCACTAGTACATATATGTATATATATTATAGGAACATAGTATATCCGTAAGCACCAAATTGTGATTCCAACCAATATCTCTTACCTTCGAGATCAACAACACGCCCCGCTCGCTTTAATGCCCGTACCGCTTCATCATGAGTTGCGTCTCTTAGTTCTTCTCCGTTAACTGTAAGTATGGCGTCGCCTACATATAGCCCCTTTGCTTGATCGGCAGCCATACCTCGAAATATTTTTGATATTAAAATTGGCATGCGGTTTTCACGGCCACCCTTTATTGATATTCCCAGACCATTGTTGTCCGATTTAATTATACGAACCTAAGTAAATAAATATATGAATGGATTTAAAATGTAAAACAGCCAGAAGAATAAAGGAGTGCTAGCATTTAAAAAGGTATGTTAATACATTGGAAAGGTTAACTTAATTTTAAATTTTCAGATGAAATGGTTATTGAACTAATAAAGAGTTAACCACGTTTGTATGAATCGCAAACCGCCATCGTCTATTAGATTAGGATAGGGGTTTAGCACTCGTCTTCAGTTTTTTTTGTCGTTAAACTCTGGTGCAGCCAGATCCTTCTCTGAATTTCCTTTTTTTCATGCTCGTCACACTTTCATCTTCATCTATAATAACAGCTTCTGCAGATAATTTTTCAAAACGAAATTCATACACACTTTAAATCACTGTCATATTTAATCACTGCCTTTTAAATGCTAAGTTTATGAATGCATATATTAAAGGAAGCTTTAAAAATACGTAGTAAATTTCCGACGCGATGAATTAGAGTTACGTACTAGTATTTTTATTTAAAACTGAATCTACTTATCACTGCGCGATATTCGACCTTTATGATACAAACAAAGAATTTTGTAGGTAAAATCAGTAAAATCTTTTTTACTAATAATTACTTAGTGTCTAAAATCAACAAATCGTACGTACATGCCTCTTTTGATTGGCTACATGATCAGGCACATCACATATTTCATTCATTCCATTGTCGACGGTATTGTTGTTAAACAGATGATCTCCATTGTCAATGCTGTTCTCCTCCGATGGGCAGGCAACTGCTGTGGTTGTAGATGTTGGCAATGTACCATTATGGCTACTATGATTGCTTCTAATCAATATTAAAATTAGGCATGGTAATTAACGAAAGTATTTTACTTAACTTACCCCAATGTACCGTTCAATGTTGTTGAATGATCACCCATAGACGACTCACATGATTCATCTAAACTGATAGATAAAAAGTCTGTTTGAAGTGTTACTAGAACGCGATACCACAATCCTCGAACGCGCGTCTCAAGAACTCCACATCGTAGCCCTGATGGTGAGTGGTGTGGAATTGCATACTGTTGGTTTGTTGCCGGTCGGGCTAAACTGGATGATTCCACCATTTCGAATAATTTCTTTTTAACTTGCTATACAAATAAGTCTTTTGCTGGACACCGTCTTTCAAACAAATTCAATCCATTGTTATTAACTAAACGTTTGGGTAAATAAGAATTTGTATATATGAAAGTACGACATTTTATTCTATGCACTTAAAGTAAGGTTTAATTTTTTTGTATACAAATACCCTTTCCGAAAGGCGAATTGAGAACCTTTCTTGTAACAGTTATTACTCTCGGCCGTTTACAAGACATTCGCGAGAGGTGGGACGGTGAGAAAACTTTTATGGTGTTTTTTGGAATTCGAATCTCAAACCTCCCGCTCAGTAATCCAAAGCAATAACCACTGAGCCACGGTGCCCAAAAAAATGTTGGCTCTAATTTATAAAAAACTTGGTTTGGTGTCATGATGATATTATTAGACTTTAATGAAAATATATGTTCTGGTTTTAATGGTGACATCATATTTCTGATTCATGCACCAAACAAATCGAGTTCTAGTGGTACACGCATTGGAAAGGTCATTGCAAACAGCACGGGTTGAAGTGACAGGAAAAAGGGCTGCTTGGCGAAAATCACTTCTCACATCCCCCAGGTAAGCTTGAATTAAATGCAAGACGTTCTACAAAAATCGAATTGTGTTGATCATTTCGAAAAAGTGATCAAATGATAGAATAATAAAGAACATACATAGGTCGAGGGTCAAATATACCAGAAAAAGACAAAAAAGATTGTTCACGATCCAATCTTTCACGAATGCATGACATTCGTCCAAGAGTAATAGTTCCTCATCTCCGCATTTCGGATACATTTTGATTTTCTTTTCTTTTAATTCAACACAACGCGAATGGGTGTGAGAAGCTAGACCATGAATCTATATTGTTTGTTGTGCCAAATAGAGTGGAAAATATTTAATAAGAAGTACAAATGTATGCAAACTAATGTCTGCAGTGTTGTGTTGAAAACAGCACGCTAGTTACACGATATTTAATAAAAGAAATCTAACATGTACATATATCTATTCTCGCATCAAAAATATGCGTGTGGAAACATAAAATACGTTAAAAAAAACCCTAAGAATAAAGTGTTATACTTGGTGGCATGTACCTAAATATTCTCGTTCGCGCAGATCATTTAAGTCTGAAATTTGGCCAAAATCGTTAATTTTTTTTTTAATCCATTATAGAGTTAGAAAAAATTTATTTTTTTTTCAAAATTTGGTACACCATATTCTTTCGTACGTCAAATAGCTATTGATTTGAAACTAAATCGCCAGAGAAATACACTATTTTCAAAAACCATTCACGAAGTAAAGGGACAGTAAGTGATTTTTTGACGAAAAACCTGGTTCCATGGCATTTCTCCAATCCATTTCAAATATGAAATTTGAATGAATACGCTATTATTTTTTTAAAAATAATCCTTCGTAAAGTACTATTAATTTTAAAGTAAGAATGAAAATTCTCATTTTACCGTGAATTGTGACCTTTCAGAGGCAACTTATCAAGTATGAAGAAAATCTGCTTAGTAGCTTCGCAGAATTAAGATTTCAATCGTACGTGTTTACATACAAACGAACAGATAGTATTTCGAAGCACACTTTTCCAAATTTCTCTATAATAGCTATACCAAGATTAATCAACATCTCGAAATAAAAATTTTCAGAAACATTCAAAAAACATTTCCATTCCTGTATTAGGCTCTCTTCTGTTAAACAAATTTGCATCTTAATATACATACATATATGTATGTAGTTTATTCTTTCCGCAAGTCAAACATTCTTTACAATTTACTGATAGTAATCAAAACCATGTCTGTTAAGGCTATCGCCACTATGGTAGTGATCAAAGATTTTCTCCGTTGAGTCTGTTAAAGTAAGTCATATTGTATAAGGCCAATGATTTTTGTCTCCCATTGCAGAAAATTATAAACTTGCACCCTAAATTTAAAAGAGATTATGTCGTGTAAGATACTTAACAAAATCTCCAATTAGCAATATACATAGTTTTATGTTCACTTCATTTAAGTTTGGTAAAAGAAGACAATTAAAGCGAATATAAATATTTTAAGCCTATACTAATTAAATAAATCGATACAATAGTAACATAATAATGCTAAAATGTCTACTTTATAACGTAAAATAGTATACTTACTTCAAATCATATTTTTTCATAATATTATGTATTGGCTTTCACTGCGTAAGGTTCACTTTATGGCATAATTCCAGTATGTATAAATCACGCAATAGAAGAATGGCAACATTTGATTAACATTTAATAAAAGAAGTTCTATTACAATTGAATAGAGCTAAAAAATTAGCCAAACAAAATTTAATGTGATAGATACCAGACACGTATGTATGTAAATAAAAACATTATTAATTACACGTCATTGCATGTAGAGAGCAATACAATGATAACATAATTGAACGTAAGTTTTATTCTGAAATCGTTTACGGCGTACGATAGCAATGAATAAATGAATGAATGCCTTCGTTCAGCGAAGGATTACACTCGAGTGACTCGAACCCACCGTGGCAAAATATTATACAAAATTTGTGTTAACACACACTATAATACATTTTTTTATATCCTTTCTTCTCACAGATGTCTCCTTTTGCGAAGAGCGGGGAGATGATGTCACTTCAAGAACATTTCTTCCTTATAAAAAGTTTAATAATATTTAAGCTGTTTTAAAGCATTATCTAGATTTAACAAACATTCCTTATAAACACAAGGACACGAACTAAACATACGCACTGTTACGATTGAAATATTGGGAAAACGAAAAATGCGACGCATGCTCGAGACGAGTATCAAAGAAAAAAATATCTTGAAATTACTATTTAATATTGTAAAATTTTAACACTCGCATCGACGATTTTTTGTAATAATAATTACAAAGAAACAATTTTTGTGTTTTCCCTGCATTGAATTTGATTCAAATACAATTTTACTATTCAAACACACCAAGGAATTTCGCACACGCTGACCACCAATTTGGTTACTCGATACAATGCTACTGATTTTAGAAATGGGACTCAGAGAATGAGCTATTGAAGTCTTACATATATAAGTATATACATATACATATGTACATAAATAGAAATCCAAACAAAACCCTCATTGACATTGAAAAACTAAGCTTTCAAAAGAAATTATTCCCATATTATAATGAAGTACCGGTTTGCTAAATATTTTAGAATGGCGAAAGAACTTCATTACTAATATTCAAAATTTTGTTTGAACATTAAAACTGCAGTAGGTAGCATCTTTCCAACATAATCCTTTCTTGAATAGATATACATATATAGTTCTCACAATTTTTGAATAAAATATTCATCCATTGTCCGTTATAGGAACAAATTGTGGAACATGAATAGAACGAGAATATAGTATCAAGGACATTAACCGTATGTGCTTTTAAAAAAGAGCGAAAATTCGGAGAAAATTATTAGTGTACTCTTCGATGATTCTATCTTCAATGGAATTCAAAATATCAACTCCGAATACTATTTGGTGGTGAATTTCCACAGAATGCGTTGAAAACAGCGCCCTCTAGTTTCCTAAGGAAATTTATCAATTTGTAAGAAAGCCATAATTTTAGCCGTGTAAAATAAAAACGGATAAGATATACATACCAGAAAATATACTTTCCGTACAAAAGGAATATTTAGTATTAAAACATTTTTCATCAAAAAACAGCTAAGAACTTGTAACTTGACTTCTAAGCTTTAGTTATTATACTAAGTATATCGGTTTGGGAAAGCAAAATGGGAAAAACTTATGGAAATAATTCTACCTCAATACTTTTGACCACCGTGTTTATTTTTGAGCCTCAAATTTAATTTAAAGTTTACATATTTCGGCCAATGAACGATTTTTAAACCCAATTTTCTGGATTTTATCCATAATATATAATTTTATAATGACGTAACACAAATATGTACATACCTATGTATTTTTGTGTGCATGTACTTGGATAATAAAATCTCAATTAACATCATTCGCTTTGTCGCACGCACCATTAATTAATATGATGATGATATATTTTAAGAATTCATATAATATCAGAATTCATATATTAATTTACTTTCCGATAGTAAAAAAATTCAGAATTATGAATCAGTCTGTTCTTTTTTTTATTATTAGGAAACATTAAAACCAGTACAATTGCTCAAAGTAATAGAATACCTAAAAATAATCAACTAAGAATATAAATAACTAAGCTAAATAAAACATGCTGACATCGCGAATTATATTTTATTTAAAGTTGTATTAAATTACAACGCGTATATTTTTCAGAACAAAACGCATAAGGGAAATTTGAATGTAATGTTAGCTTTCTATTCTTCTTTTGAAAAAGTTCAACACATTGATTAGGGAATGCAAAAAATGTGAACACTTTAATTCAGTTTTATTAAGGGTTTTAAGAAGTTTGCATGTGTAACATGTAAGTAAATTTGAAATTTGTAAAAATCGGTTCGGCTGAAAAAAAATTTAATGGATTAATTCTGAAATGTTTACTTTCGTATAAATCCATTAGCTACGGCATGTAAAAGCTTTATACAGTCCGATTCACTTGCTGAAGAACACATCTTTTTTAAAATTATAATTTTTTCGACGTTTCATGATTTCATTGTTTGATTATGCACACTCAAGATAGTGCAAAATAAATTTTCAGTTTGTGTTTAGTTAAAATTGAATGTAATCAAACAAAATTGTATGCTTTTTCTTTAGCTTACTTGTTTTAAGAGAATCTGGAAACGTATTTAATATTTATGTAATCAAGCTCAAATAAAAGAGTGCCTAGTTCGTAACTAGTTTTCGTGGCGTGTGTATTTTTTAGAATCACAATCTTTATTATTACAATAAAAACTAAGACTTATGTTAAGGCCAGCAGACTGACAATTTATCCATGTTAACTTTTTTTTATCTAACTATAGATATTACGCAAGAAGTTCCAAAAAACTATGGAACTGTGAGATCTACATACATCTGTATGTATATACATACATAGTCACCAAACACCTCTAGAAACTCCTTTATTTGAGTTTCATGATAGTACATACAACTAATTTTTATAGGTGTCCCTAAATAAGTGAAATAGATAACTAGACACATTTTGCGATTCCATTTAATGTGTACATATACATAAAGCAATAAAATTACCGATACTTTACTTAACCCTTAAGAAACATAAGAGCAAAACTACATTTTTTAATAACACGAAACACCGGAATATAAGATAAAATTAAAAAAAAAAAAAGTGTACCTAAACAAGTCAGGCAGAGTGTAACATGTCTGAATGAAAAGATAAAAAATTGAAAGCTTGGCTGGCGCTTCTGGTGTAGTTGCCAATTAAATATAACAGTTTCAATATTCGTATGTTAAGATTTTAAATCTTACTCATATGGAACTGGACATTTCATCAGAAATTTTACATAATAAATGCCATTAGAAAACTGCAATGATTACATGCATATGTATGTATATTATAAGGTGCGCAAATTTGATTCTTGTATTTATACTGTACATATAAAGTTAATACATGCATTCATATATAAGTATAAATGTATACGTACATGGTTCCTTACTAGTTGCGCATTATATTACACACTGAGTGCATTTAATTTTTTTGAGTAAACAAAATTATTAACGCCTAGTAATCATTATAATGAGACACCAAGTGATGTTATATTTATTGTATAACTGGAATGCTTCCTAGTTTTCACACTTTAGAAAGCACAAAGCTTTCATTTAATTTTATTTAAGAATGATAGCATTTTGTCGATATCTTTCATACTCTCGCTTTGAGATCACCGGAACAAAAGTATTATTCTCTATATTTTATAACTGAGTATGAAATAAAAATGAAAAACTTAACTATTGAAATTATATACATACGTATGTATATAAATGTGTGGAAAGTAATTTGTTGATGTGTTTCGAGTGACTATAAGGGGACTTAAATTGAATTGCTTCGTTTAAATTAGCCCCGCAACATCGATTTTAAATGAGCGGCAGTTAGAGTTCTTTTTAATTTGATTTACAAGATTTAGTTTTGTATGATATAACTGACTTTCTCGCGTATATTTAACAGAAAGCATAATAAAACTTATTGGTGAGTATATCACAACATTACGCAATATCAAATCAAATCCTAATAGATATATGTATATAGATAAGATAAACAAAACAATTTTAATTTTGTAATTGAAAGTATCTGCAACACAGCAACTAGATGAAAAACATATTTGGAGCATCTATAGCAATTGGTTTCAATTCACCAGTTGAAATACTTTTTTTTTCTTCTATTGTAAGTTGAAATAACCAGTAAATTTTGAATCACCATAATTGCAATGTATTTTCTTTTACATATGTATGTTCATATAAGATTTATGTAGTAATTTCAAGCTGTATTAAAGTATCTTTAAATCTGAATCATTCCATATAATCGTTTTTCTGCCTCCCAGAGCCCAGAAAAAGATTTTGATGTGAATTTGTCCAATTCTTTCCGTTAGGTATCACCCGTTGAGAAGAAACATACATATATGAATGACATTTTTAACTAATTTTTGATACAAGTGATGACGAAACGCTTACCTTTTGATACTTTACGATATTGAACAAAAAAATATATTGGTTTCTGAAACACTACTTTCTGGAATAATATATCTAGCCATTGTTATTCTATGAATAGTACACTAACTACTGGTACCTGTTAATAAAAAAAAAAAATACGTATGTACATGTATTGCCATTTGTTTCTTTATTCCTTCTTTAGCAAATATGCCATTGAAAAAGATTTACTTTCTGACGTACAAAGTACTGTCACGCAAAAAATCTATTGAAGATTCATCTGAGTCCAAGTTAGCTAAAGTATTGTCAGCCTTTGATTTAACAGCTTTGGGGATCGGAAGCACTTTAGGTGTTGGAGTATATGTACTAGCTGGAGAAGTATCGAAAACCAAAGCTGGTCCCGCAGTAGTAATTAGCTTTCTTATAGCAGCAATTGCATCAATATTTGCTGGTTTATGCTATGCTGAATTTGGGGCAAGAGTGCCAAAAGCTGGATCGGCATACATTTATAGTTACGTTACAATCGGAGAATTCATAGCATATATCATTGGATGGAATCTCATATTGGAGTATGCTATAGGTAAGTTATCACAATTCAGCAGCACAAAAATTATTCAATTGAAGGCGATTGGCTTTGTTTTTGTCTAATTGATATTAATTGAACCTAATTTAAAGTTATGTCTGTGATGCATTCATATAAGGGTAAAATATTAACGTTAAAAATAACTAAATTTTAAGGATCGGCAAGTGTTGTCAAGGGTTTAAGTACTTACTTAGACTCTTTATGTGGATATGCAATGAAAAATTTTCTAACGGAGCATGTTCCTTTAAACATTGAGGGCTTTAGTGGATATCCTGATATGTTCGCATTCGGAGTAACAATATTGTTTTCTTGTAAGTCTAAAAACCTAATTCATGCCAGTATTTAATAAAAAATATTATTTTCTTAGGGGCAATAGCATTAGGTGCTAAGGAGTCAACTATTGTAAACAACGTTTTTACTATTCTTAATCTCGGCGTAGTGGTTTTTGTTATCATTGCTGGTTTATTTAAAATCAAAACTGAAAATTGGACTAAGCCTAAGGACTCAGTTCCAGAAGGATACGGCGATGGTGGCTTTATGCCATATGGTTTTTCGGGAGTTGTAAAAGGAGCTGCAGTCTGTTTTTATGGTTTCATTGGTTTCGATTGCATTGCAACAGCTGGAGAAGAGGCCATAAACCCACGCAAATCTATTCCGTTTGCAGTTATAACTTCATTGGCTATGATATTTCTAGCATATTTCGGTGTATCGACAGTGTTAACAATGATGCTACCGTATTTCCAACAAGATGAGAATGCTCCACTTCCCCATGTTTTTCGGATTTATGGATGGGTTGTAGCCGAGTATATTGTAACTATAGGTGCGATGTTTGGTCTTTGTGCAAGTTTAATGGGAGCCATGTTTCCTCTGCCAAGAATCGTGTTTGCTATGTCATCCGATGGCTTACTTTTCCAGTTTATGGGTGAAATTAGTTCCAAATATAAAACTCCATTCAATGGTACATTACTGACTGGATTACTAACCGCCCTTTTGGCTGCAGTTTTTAATTTGACACAACTGGTCGATATGATGTCAATTGGCACTCTTTTGGCCTACTCTATGGTTGCTGGATGTGTTCTTATACTTCGATACGAATTTGACGAAAAAAGACCAAATATCGGAGGTCGAAGTCTAGTGGAAAGTCAGTTCAATCGGTCGTCATACTGGAGAGAATTTTTAAACTTAGACAGGAATATAGAACCAAGCAAAAATACATCGAAAATAGTTACTGGATGTACAACGATATACTGTAACGCAAATTATCAAATGCATTTTATTTATTTTTATTCGATGTACATATATATATTTTCAGGCTTTTGGTGTTTGCTGCTATCCCTGGTATTGACTGAGTTCGAGGAAGACGTTAATGCTACGACAAACAATGATATAGTCTTACTTGTTTTAGCTCTTATTCCCACGGGTCTAACATTATATATAATCTCAAAGCAGCCAGTATCTACGAACAAACTTTCTTTCAAGGTTCCTTTTGTTCCATGGCTTCCTGGAATATCAATTTTTATTAATATATATCTTATGACAAAATTGGACTATATGACGTGGGTGCGATTTTTAATTTGGATTGTAGTTGGTAGGTGCCGTTTTTTTTTTTTTTTTTGAGAAGAAATAATAACACATTGAATTTTCACAGGCCTCATCATATACTTTTCGTACAGTTTAAGGCATAGCAAACTCAATAAGAGACAGAACCATGACACGATTAGTAATATGATTACGACTAATGGAGACAACTGTGAGACGTCCCTAATCTACTTAAAAAATTCATCATAAACAAGAATTTTTCATGCAATATACTTAAACATTTAATTAGAATTAAGGCATTGAGTTGTGATATTAACATTCACAACGTACATACATATGTATTAAAAGTTTAGAAAATATTTCCGAAATAAATAATGTCCCTATAATAAAAAAAGCTCTCAAAGAGTTGCTCCAAAAAGCATACTAATAAAAATTAAAATAGTATTTGAATTATTCCATTCGAAACTTTTGCCTTTTATTGTTTAATTTAAAGAAAAGAAATACCATAAATAAATGTTAGAATCCAAAATAATTTGTTGTACGTACCTTCTAAACAGCGTTCTACCATTGCTTAACCTGATATGCACACATTTTCTATATAACGAGGGTATACAATTGGTAAGATAGAATGTTGAATTGATCTCTGAATGAAAATACTGCGCTAAAGAAGTGTTCATTAAAATGCATATCAAAAGAAGCAGCGAAGTGGGTAAAACCAGTTAGTAAATTTATAATTTTGAAAATTGATGGGAAAGGTGGAAATCAACTAAAAAAAATGTGCTACAAAACAAAGGAATTAAGGGGAAAAATTTAATTAAAACCGGAAATCTTGAATAAAGGAATAGATAGGACATGCACGCATAAATTGTTGTGCACTGTTCATGCATGCAAACGTGGTGCAGGAAAATAACTTTACGGGAATTTACTTTACATGTAAATTAACTTCACCTCAAGTGGAAAATAAATGCACTTTTAAGATGTGAAGTTATTTCTCATTGAAAGTGGGAAATAATTTTACCAGAAATTTTATGAAATTATTTTTCTCCTATAATAAAACCGCTCACACTACTTCGCTAAGAGCATGTCAACAATTGTTACGCAGGCGCATGTACCTGAAATCTATTTTCATCTTGCCTTGAAATAAGGCCAAATGCAAAAATGTAAGTCCTTTTTGTAAAAAAATTGTTAAATCCTTATTTTTTTCAATAAAAAAGCTACAAAAATTACATTTCGGGGCCGTTTTAATTATGTTCACAGTTAAATAAAGAGATTTTAAAAATATAGAAAACAAATTTTTTCTCGAGATTTTTTTTCTAGATAAGGTTTTCGAGATTTTTGTACTTTTCTACTTTCCATTCGAGTTTTTTTTTTCGTACAATCAATAATATATCCCCATTAATATATTAATTGCTATTAATAACAATCATACATACATACATATGTACATACGTATATAGATCCATGCATATGTACATATATGTTATAATGAGAATAAAGAAGACATGTGTACTTGTATATGTACATATGTATATTATCCTAAGTTATTTTATTGATAAATAGATATGTATGTGTACATCTAAAGAGCTCAAAATGTACCAAATTCAATAATAATATATGAAGATAGTCCACATTAGTTAAGTAAATGAGCGAGATAATGAACTGATAACAGCTATTATACATATGTAGGTACTCGTATATGGTATCAATGTAAACAAAGTGTCACGACGTGGTCGCAAGCGATTGCACCTACATGTGTATGTGCGTATGCTCATTCACACGCCGCTTAGATTTAATGTTCAGCCAGAAACCTTAGAGCCATTTTCGAGAAAATAGACTTTTTAAAAAAATAAAAAACTTAAAAAATCAACTATCTACCGTTGACTTTGAGGTAAGCACAGAAATTCCGATTTTACCTAGAACTGGAACATTCTAACTTCAGATATGTATACAGTTTTTATTTAAAAAAAAAAAAAAAAACAACATTCAATAGTTTAGACTGCAGTTGACCATAATTCATACAAACAAAACGGAATGACCCGCTTTTCGAGTATCTCTATCATAGTAATACCAAGATTGAGCAAACCCTCGAAATTTTCACGAAAGCAATACTTCTCCTTTTAGCCGCAAGTAAAAAGCAAACCAACTTTCTTCATAATGAGAATAAGAAACTCAACAGGGCTAATGTAGGTTTTCAGCGAATTCTCGTAGTCCGTACATGAACAATATTAGGGCACCTACCCAATATTTTTTGCACCCCCAATTAAAGAAAATATGTACAAATCATTCAAAATCCCTATCAACATGACTCATTAACACAAATGAAGTACTCATAATGAAAGCGCAAATATATCAAAAATACATATTATTTTCAATTGTCGTTAGATAAGATCGAGTCAACTTAAAATCTGTTATCTCCACAGAAGACCGGCACTGAAACGTTATTCCAGTTCGGTCTGTTGCATTCCACAGAACCTGAGATTTATTTGCGGATTCAATTACAATTCAGTTAAACGTTGCTATAGTTGTGAATCCACAATATTTAATCGTCATACCAATCTGAATATAAGGTGAACAAAATTTAATTTTAAGTGTGAAATAAATGAATTACATAATAATCCGTTTGCGGGTGATTTCGTGAAAAATAGAATGCATTTGTTTTTGGACAATTATCTCATTACCCGAATAAAATTAGGTAAAACATAAATTTTCAGAAAACGCAAGATAAGAGCATCAGAGAAAAAAAAAATGAAAGTATTGTGTTACCTATAAATGAAAGTGTGTATAGGTAAAAGTGCGTGCGTCAGTGCTACTTTACCATTGCTCTGATGTAAATAAGTACATAGATTAAATTAAAATAAATTACATTAACCTACATAATCAATATTTCTATGAACGATATCTAACCCATATTCAGTCAATCGTAAATAAAAATGGCATAGAAGAAATAAAAAGAGGGTTTTAACAAAGTACTGAAGCACATTTTGAATGCGTCTAGTCAAAGTTAAAATTGTCACTTTTTCGATATCTACTTTGCGCTGGTTTTAAGAATTATGTTTTAATATTATCGTCTTAAATCGACCCAAAGTACAATTAGTATTTAAGTTAGAATAAAAATTCTCATTTCACTTTAAACGAGGCTACTCATAAAGTTCGAGTTTGGTGCATAGCATTTTAGGCTGCACGGACTTTCCGGGTTCCCCCATCATAATAATACATATCACAATCAAACAAAGCCTCGAATCCAAGAAAGGTGCCAATTTATACAATTTGAAGTATCGCCCCGTGACGTTTAGATAAATCCGACCAAGTACACCAACTGGCGTCTTGTTCAAAAATCCGAAAGTACTGATTAGAACCTTCAATGTTGTTAAGCAAGAAATGTCTCTTCGATTATATTCATAAATATTGGCTCATGGCTTTCCAACAATTAACTGATTGTAGTTCGATATTAGACGTATAATTGTGTTCAATAATAATATGTAGTTCATCAACCCTATGTAAATATTTTATTTTCATTTCTTCATATACATATATACATACATATATACATTTATACAAATACTTGGCGCAGCGGACCGTATGTTGTCCAGGGCCTGCCTTCTTGCGACCATTCGTGTTGTGCGTGTTATATTTTTTCACACAAATGGAAGGGACCTACAGTTTAGAGCCGTATCTGAAAGGCAAATTGAGAAGCTTTCTCATGACTGTTATTACTCTCGGACGTTTGTCAGACATTTGCGAGAGGTGGGACCGTGAAAAAACTTGTTGGAGTTTTCTGGGATTCGAACCTCGAACCTAACGCTCTAACCACTTGAGCCACGGCGTACATATACATACGTAGCTACGAGTATTCCTAAAGATTGAATACATGCTGGGCCTTCATATATCTATATAAATACGTAGACATATGTACATACATGTATATATATGTACGTACAAGAAATATTGTAATGTTATAAAAAAAAACATCAAAATCAATTGACCAAATGACGAGTTGAATACTCATGTATGTACTTACATATACATACATGCATAGAATATTTCATGCAGAATGCAATAAAACACTATTTTTTTTTTTTTTGATAACGTAGAAGTTTATAAAGCATTGAAGTATACTCGTATACATATAATGTTGTATATTTCTTATCGATAAATGCACTACGTTGTTCTATAAAAAGTCTAAAATTAATTAAATATTAATTAGTCTACTTATTGCTTATCAGTTTGTAGGCGCAATTTCAAAGAGAATGACTACTAACTTCACATATGCATGTACATACATATGTATCTGTTCTCGACCCGGTTGATAAATAAGTTTATGCAAGTTAAAAGCGTTGACCATTTTTTTATGTAATGATTTGTTATAGAAAAAGGAAGAACATATTAAAAGCTACAATGCCCACACAGCCGCCTTACTGGACAGTTTTAACCAGACGAAAAGTTCTTAACCAGGAACCTAACGAAGAAATTAAATTAAATAGAGTCTTGGGGCTGTTTGATTTGACTGCATTGGGAGTTGGATCAACCCTTGGAGCAGGAGTTTACGTTCTCGCAGGGCAAATTGCCAAAGATCAAGCTGGGCCGTCAGTAATGATATCATTTGCTATAGCCGCTTTGGCGTCCGCTTTAGCAGGTATGAAAAGATCTATATAATGCAATTAACATATTCTCGTATACTATCGTTAAATATTTCAAAATTGCGAAGGAGTCTGCTATGCTGAATTTGGAGCAAGAGTGCCCAAGGCTGGTTCAGCATACATATATAGTTATGTTTGTATTGGTGAATTTGTTGCGTTTGTGATTGGCTGGAATTTGATTTTGGAGTATGTTATTGGAACAGCAGGCGTGTGTAGGGGCATAAGTCTGTATTTGGATACCCTTCTTAATGACACCCTGAAGACATGCTTTGCAAATGTCGCCCCAATGCAATGGAGCTTCTTGGGAGGATATTTTGATTTCTTAGCTTTTACATTGGCAGTAGTTTTTGGAGGTGAGTGCCACCAGACTAAACGAAATAGGGTTATCAAAATAAATAATTTTTTTTTTCTTGCAGTCGCAACAGCTTTTGGCGTAGAGACATCAACAATGCTCAACAACTTTTGTACCATACTGAATATTTCAGTTCTTTTATTCGTTATCATAGCCGGTTCAATAAAAGGTATTTTTCTGAATAAGTACAATTGTAGGTCCATTCACACGCATTGTAGGTCCAAGCGTTAAGCATTTGTTTACTTCGCAAACAGACAACAAGTAACGAGTGACAAAATTGTCTCTCCTAGTTTGAATAGGCTCGAGATTTCTTTGCGGTAAAAATATTCAGACTGTCATATAGTCACAGCTGACCAGTTAAACGAGTATAGTCACAAAGATTACAATAACAATTTAATTGGCGTACCAATATTCCAAAGGAAAATTTTTACAAGCTTCTGTAAACAATTTTGATCAGAAATGTTGTGACTTGGTATGAAAAAACAGCAGTACATATTGCTTTTGCAATTTTCAAAATCTTATATTTCGTTTACCGAATTTTACATTCACTTGCCACTAATATATGTAGATTTCTCTCTCTCCATTTTGTATATTTGGCAGTCTACAAGTTTTTTTTAACGCGAATAATTAATATTTCCATGTTTATTTTTTATCTGAAAATGCAAACCTTCCTAGCTGACATTTCGAATTGGCAGGTCGATCCTTCGACTAACTTTACTAGGATTGATTACAATATAGGGAAAGGCGGTTACTTTCCATTTGGTTTTGAAGGTACATTAAAGGGTGCGGCCACGTGCTTCTTCGGTTTTGTTGGGTTTGATTGTATAGCTACTACCGGCGAAGAAGTACAAAATCCACAGAAAAACATTCCTCGATCAATTTTATATTCTCTTTTGATAATTTTTCTTTGCTATTTCGGAGTTTCAACTGTTTTAACACTTATGGTGCCGTATTATAGTCAGGTAAATGTATAAGGATATTATCACTCATAATAAATAAATACTTTTTGTTTGATAGGATCCAAATGCGCCTCTACCCTATGCTTTTAAAGAAGTTGGTTGGAAATTTACAATGTGGATTGTAACAATTGGAGGATTAATTGGACTCTTTGCAAGGTTGAAAACATTCACAATTTGTTTGAATTTTATGCAATCAATCACAAGTAACTCATTAATTTAGTTTATTTGGAGCGCTTTTCCCGATTCCTAGAATTATGTACTCCATGTCTGAGGATGGACTACTATTTCGTTTTCTCGGGAGACTAAGCCCGCGCTTTAAGACCCCGGTTACCGGGTCTATTGTTGCTGCTATTTTAACAGGTATTAATTGAACAAACTTTTAGTTTTATTAAATTAGTAATATAATGGTCGTTTAAGGAATAATCGCTGGCATTTTCGACCTACCACAATTGGTAAATTTGCTATCTATTGGAACTCTTTTAGCATACACGGTAGTTGCAGTTTCTATAACAATATTAAGGTTATCTTAATTTTTTTTTTAAAGCATTCTCATAACTTTTTGATTATCCTCAAAGGTTCATGAGCAACGAAGGTGAAATAAACAGTTACAACGCCGATTGTCAACTGGATGAAAACTCCATGCTTACCTCGAATGGTACAAAAATAACCTTTAAAATAATTTTCCTTCAGCTTTTTAACTATCAGCGTTCATCCAGGCCCAACTATTTATCAACAAAAATTGTGGGAGCACTTATTCTATTTTTCTGTAATATTTATATTGTTAAATATTTTAAAACGATCATTTCTATAACTCCTGTTACTGTTTATATTTCAGGTATTGTTTCACTACTATGTGCACTTCTCATCAAGAATGCAACTGAAGCTATAATTAATCATGAGCCATGGGCACTTGCGCTTCTAAGCACTTTTATCGCATTAATATTATTACTTTTGCTTGCTATTTGGATGCAGCCCAAAGAATTGCACACTTCAATTTTTCGAGTGCCACTAGTTCCTCTGTTGCCAGCCATCAGTATTTTTATAAACATTTATTTGATGTTACAACTGGATATCATGACATGGATTCGATTTGGAATTTGGATGATGATAGGTTTGTCATTGTTCAATTAATTATTAATATGTTTGTGGCCATCAAGAAAACTAGCTAGACTACATTTATATTTATTTTAGTAACTAAAATGATTGATAAATGCTGTTATGGGAGCTGGAACTTACATTAATACTTCAAAAAGTTTGAGTAGTTAAAAAGATTGCAACTTGGAATGGTTGCACAAGATAGAAGAGTACAAGTGAAAGCTTTCAAAAATATTTAATATTGAGAACTAACATTTTTGTATCAAATATGCTGTTCCTTTCCTCTGTCCCATAAGGATGAAGTTTAAATACTTATTTTGAGCTATGCTCGTTTGTACGTTAGCACGTTTTGTGCTTTTTTGACCTAGAAAGATGAAATGATGATGATGAAAAAAAAAAAGTTTCCTGTAGAATGTAGCATTGTAGAATGTAGTGGAAACATGTTTGAAAGTTACTCGCTGACTTTATAAAAAATCAGACTTTTTAATATTTACACTAAAAAAAAAGTACAACTACTTGGCGCAACGGAAGTATGTGGTCCAGGCCCTAGCTTCTTGCGACCATTCGTGTTGTACGTGTTATATTTTTCACACAAATGGAACGGACCTACAGTTTAGAGCCATATCCGAAAGGCAAATTGAGAAGTTTTCTCATGACAGTTATAACTCCCGAATGTTTGTCAGGCATTCGCGAGAGGTAGGACCGTGAAAAAACTTTTTGGTGTTTTTTGGGATTCGAACGTCGAACCTCGCGCTCAGCGATTCAGCGCACTAACCATTTGAGCCACGGGCCCCACTTTTTTTTACTATTTATACTAGGAACTGAAAAAAAATTACATTAATAAAATATTTACACATTAACTTTATAAACAATTAGTCCATACAAAGCCCAATTTTTTTTTTGTAAACATGAAATAAATTTAGGGTTCCCGGACCTATATTTATGGGAAAGCAGTGTAAAATAATGGAAAGTTTCCTGCAATCCTTCCAGATAAGTTTTATTTATTCTGCATATTACATCTATTAAAATGGAAAAAAAAACTTTTCAAACATCATATTGGTCAAGTCACTAGAAACCAAATTCTTTAATATTGATACTATATTGATGTGGATTCCTTGAAATATAAAGGTAGCCTTACCAGAGTCTATTTTGATATTTTTCACGTTACATTTTTTATTTAAATAAAAAATACAATAAAGCCGCGAACAGTACGTTACGAACAGGATCATTTGCATCGATTTCCTTTTCCATCGATGTTTTTCCATCTAATATTACACAAATGTACATATGTATGTGTAGACTAGAGCTTTCTATTTTGGAGATAAAATAAAAATTGTAATTTTAATTTTAACCCTAGATAGGCCGCAGTCGCCATTAGACCAACAGACAGATAGCAATTTTAGTTTGCTTATAGTAATAACATCAAAACTGATTAAAATCTGGGGACAAAGCTGTTTCTTAAAACTAAATTCTTTACTTTTTAGGAAGTAAAAAGGATTACAACCCCCTAAGAGTGATGTTGTCATGATGATTTTTCTCAATTGTACATAAATAGGTTTTTTTGGTATTTACTGCCATAGTAATATAGAGGATCGCTTCGGAATTGAATCGTGAGACAATTCAATTTATTAAATTTCAGAATAAATGTTTACTAATGAAGCTTTGTAATATACATAAATATGTACATATGTTTGTACATACGCAAATAAGTACAAGTATAAGGACAATTCCCTTTTCTAACATTTGTTAAGTTTTAATTTTTCACATCCGTAAGTGCAATCGGGTCTTTTACTGCAACCCGCCACGTAAATATGTAGTAGTAAAATAAATAGTAGTAAATAAATAATAAATAAATATGTAAATGGATAGAAACCAAAAGATAACTCTCGCTGATTTTCTAAATGGCCATAAATGCATGCTGCACGTACACAATTTTTTACATACCAATTTCCTATTGCATGTTACTATCATTTTACCATTATTAGGCTCACCAATATTTGTATTTTGTTACTGCACATTTGGCAAACCAAACACGCACATCAAAAATCGAAGACTATTGTTTATGGAAGAACTTCAAAGATTTAATATTATTTGCAATGATCAATTAGAAGTTGCAGAAAATGGAGTTTGCAACAATTCTATAAAAATATTAGCGTCACAGCCTCCAGAAGACAATAAACAGACAAAAAATGAAGACGAATTTTATAAATCAACGCTGGATGAAATTACATCTACTTCTCTCTTAGGTCGAAACAAGAAAGAGAATGCATTTGATAAAAATACTTTTTTAGAACGAAAACAATTGGCAATTCAACAAGAACAATCAAAATTAGGGAATGACAAGATAATTTCAATAGAAGATGAAAATTCCGTTATTGCTATGTTGGACCAAGTATTGGAAAACGAAGATGTTGACGTAAATACTCCGGATTATATTCATGAAAAAAATTTCGAAACAGAAAGCATACCAAGTTGTTTAAAAACAACAACAATAGCTATGATTCACAATAGTTCCGCACCGAATTCGAGCGAGCTTGAAGAAACTAACCATAAATTACACACTAATGATAGTTTATATACACATGTGTGGCTATTAGCATTCAACTTAGTAGAAGAAATATTTCGAAGTGATGAATTAATGCTTGCCATTGAAGCGAAAAAGACATGTAAAGATGAAAAACTGAAATTAATACATTTCTGGAATGAAGGTTTAAGCCGTAGTACGAATAACTTTGAAACATCAGATCGGAACAACTCCGAATCGATAGATCCGAATGCATCTGATTCATCAAATCATTCTCAGTGTTTTCCAGATGAGCATCCCTTACATTCAGATAGTTTTAAAAATAAACTTAGTCTATTGATTGTTCAACCTCCTTCAATAAACAGGCTTAACAAAAATAAAAATCAATTATCACCAGAAGCAGTATTCAATCAAGACCTTAAACCATCAAAGAGTGAAACAGACATTCGCAAAATGGTTTTAAGGGCAATTGAGAAATCACATTTAACAGAAAACACAAAGAATTCAAAAAAAGAACCAAAAAATATACCACCCCCTCCTAAATTTGATCCAGTCCTATTTAGAACTGTTGGCAACAGAAGCCATAGCACTCGTCCCAACATAGGCAAATTAATATTAGATACGCCTACAGAAGCACCCGTGATGGAATTATTAGAAGAAGTGCCTTTTAAAGAAAAGCTTGAAGCAATACTTAAACGTGGTCCGTCGCACTTTATGCAAAAACGAAGTGATTTTATCGCACCTCTAATACCTCTGTCTGTAGACAATCTCTTTTCTGGAAAGACCGAACAGCAAAATGTGTTGCCGTCTATTACAAGTGATAACCCTTCGTTACTAAGCCAATCGGCGAACTTAAACGCTGCTTCAAACGAGGCGGAATCACTTAACAACATTCGGAAAAAACTGCGTCACGTTAACTTAGAGAAGCGAGAATAGACGATAGTAAAAAGGCAATCTCATACGAATAGTACCTATCGCATAAGCCCAGTTTATCGCATAGTAATAAGGATGGTTCTGCCAGCTCGAAAGGGTTCATTTCAACATCGACTTATTTTATTGAGTTCTTATGTGTTGGAAGTATTTTGCACCCAAAAACGTAGTATAAGCTCCTAATTAAGTACTTCAATAATTGTAATTCTTCGACTCCTACTTGATACCAAAAAATATATGTATATTTTTTTTTTATGCATGCTATGTAAACTAATATCGGCTCCACAGTAAGATTAACTTAGTTTCTTATTTATTGGAGAATATTTTTAGTCTTAAAAAAAATTGGTTGCATGAAAAAAAATTATTGTATAACATTCATTTATCAAAAGTCAAACATGAAAAAGTGTTATCAATGTTTATCGTACATTATTGTTGTTGTAATTATAGGTCTGGCCGTATACTTTTGCTACGGATTTCCAAATAGCCTTAGACAAATTAGCAGGCAGCGGATTGGTTGGCATAAACTAAGATACAGTGAATATTTTTAGTAGCTTCATTTTTATTCCGTCAAGCAAATAGTATATGAATTGTTTATTAAAAGCGAAAATATACCTCGCCTAAACAAATGCGTAATTTATTCTTTTTTACAGATGACCCGCAGAAAATAAAAATTATTATGATTCCATCCGTACAAACAAATAAGTTTTGTTTCTTATTGGATGCTTTAGGTTCTCACTTCTCGTATAATATTTCTTCAGTTAACAAAGCAAACTTACCAAAGGCAAAAGGAGAATGCAGATTTTCTCTCCAATATATGGTTCAATAATTTTCTTTCCCGTCGTCTAATGAAACCATACACATTTTATAGATCAGCACTTAACAAACAAAAAATTACATAAACATAACATACTTTTATAATTTTACATTAATTAAAAAATGCAAATACCACATTCATACATAGATTTTATATACATATCTATCAAACAAAAGTTCTTCCAGCAAAAATCGCTCCATTCAGCTTTTAGAAGATGGGTCAGAGTAACATTACACACATTTTTTTATTTTATATTTTTTTAGTGTTAGCGCAACAATAAGCACAAACATTCATGTGAAATCTGCCTAAAACAGCACAGTTTAAAATGAATGTCTAACAGTATTTGATATTGTCAAGTTCTAACTTTCTTAAGTATTTTTCTCAAAGATTGGAGTTTTAAAGAATATTTCGTTCTTTGATTCACTTGGCACCTAAGTTTATAATTAATCTTATTACATTACACTAGTCTGTTAGTTTTAAGGGAAATTCATAAGCGGTAATGGGAGCGAGTTAAAAGGAAGAATTGGTGAAGGGAGGATTAAGCAATAAACCGTATTTTATAACGGAGCACTCACGCGACTTCGTCGCTCTGCTAAGGGTACATGAGTAACTGTCAGGCGGTTGTCTGGAGTTAAATCTATTTTCATTAACGCTATACTTTGCGACGGCGTAAGGCTTCCGTAAGGCAATATTTCGAAATATGATTTTATGTCACATGGCCTTATGTCACGTTACCAATGATAATTAACAATTAATCATCCGATGAACAAAAAAGTTTGTTTTTATTAAAGAACTTTTCAATTGCGCTGGCCACTCCGGATTGCATAAAAAAACATGCATATGTACATACATACATATGTAAGTCCATATTTCGAAATATGGTTTTATGTAATGGCACCAATGATAAATAAATGATCAGATGAGCAAAATAGTTTGTTTTTATTTAATATGGTTCATGGTTCTACATTTCCAGGCGAATCTATAACTCCAACAAGTTGCATTTTTTTATGGAAACTTTGAAGGCCTATATGTATCTTCAAAACTAGACAAGTCTGACCTTAAATATATGCATTAAAATGTTCAGAAACATTACATGTATCACATATTCAAATTTTATCAAAATCGAGAGGATTCCAAATTCTAAATAATTACCTTTCATTTATATTTTTTGACATAACTGTACTTGTTTCGCGGAAAATTATACATGTCATCTGGCATGTTGATAAACAAGTGCTCGTTTATGACACATCAGACATATTTCCCAACTAAATAAAAAAACTAGAGGGAACAGTTTTTTTTTCAAGTTTTAATCAACATTAATAAAAGTAGTAGAAAATAAATATGACAATGATAGCCGGCGGTCACGGCGATCCCAACCCCAACAGGTCATGGTTGGGTGCTAGGGGAATGTGGTTAGCTTACCTCCTTGGTGTACTATCAGCACACTTGATATTTCTATCGGTGCCTTTTATAAGTATCCCAATGGCGTGGACTTTTACAAATATACTTCATAATGCAGTAAGTATTTTGCATTTTATGTCCAATGTCTAAAAATTCTAAAAGACTACTTTTGAAAGGCGCATCTTTATTTTTTGCACATAATAAAAGGCACTCCCTGGATAAGCACAGAAAGTGACAGTGCTTCTCAATTAACCCATTGGGAACAAATCGATGATGGTGAACAGTTTACTGCCACCCGAAAATTCCTTACAGCTGTCCCAATTATTCTGTGAGTAATTTAAAGTCGATATCAACTTGCACGAAATAACACGAGCTTATTTAATTTCAGCTTTCTTTTAACATGTCTTTATACTAGAAACGACACTGACCACTTCATTGCTAATTTTATATCCTTGGTTGTCGTGGTTCTACCCAAACTACCTCAATTTCATGGGGTTCGTTTGTTTAATATTAACAAGTATTAAAGGAATGTTCCTCTGCTCATCTGGAATAAGTTTCTAGATTAGAAATACGTGATATCAAGAAAGAAAAAAATATTCTATATACATAAAAGATAAATAAATGTCAAATTTATGACTGTAATTTAATTTTGACCGTAACGTCTTTTTAGTGCATTGGTGATACATAAAATTAGCACTATGCATATGTACGTACATACATGTTTCCATATTGCACATCAAAGTTGAATGAGCTTACCAATATCTAAAATACAACGCAGAACTATTACGTGCATCAATGTTTGCGTTTCATGAACTAGGTAAGCGAAATCAATTTATAATCCATTGAAACCCATTGTTGGATCCTACTGCCCTACCGATGGGATAGATTTCGCTCATTTTGGAAAAACTGAATAAACTCTAACTTGGGACATGCTTGATTCGAAAGTCAGAACATGCCATCCTCAACTTTATAAGCACTTTTAGATAACTCCCGTCCGGGTTCACCAGTACCGTATAATTGAGGATCAAATTATTTTGTAGAACTAAGCAATTAATTTTAAACATACGTGTCTTGAAAAGTTATGCATTTGTAAAGCATTGGAGGGACAAACCCCATTCAGCGCTCAAATGATTTAAGACCGAATTACGTTAACTATCCATTATATTTTGCCACTACCGATTGTGCATCCTGTTAGACAGATGATTGACTGAAAGAACGTTTTTTCAACAAGCAGACTTCATCGCCGTCATTTGAATATGGCAATAAAACAGTGTTCCTACCCTTCAAGCGGATCGCTACGAGCGATCATGTACTTTAATTATTTCATGAACATAATGCGTAAATAGAATTGAACCCTAAACATAATAGGTATGTACAATTAAAAAAAAAATCGAATGCTCAAATAAAATGAATCAGAGTCCTCTTAAGACCAAGGAAAAGTACATATATACGTACATACATATACATATATATGTATATCCACAAAAAAAAAAATATTTGGCGCAACAGACCGTATGTATTCTACGGCCTAGCTCCTCGCGGCCATTCGCGTTGTGCGTTACATTTTTTTAAACAATGGTGATTCGAACCTTGAATCCAGGTCCATATGTATACATATTATGTATGTAGCTATCTATGTATGTATATGTTTATACATATGTATACATATTATGTAGGTACGGCAAATAAGAAAAATTTCAAGGCAAATGGTTCACTTTGCCACGGTAGACCCAAACATAAAAAAATTCTAATTAAATATACCTACATAGGTATAAGTTTACTAATTCTAAAAATGGAGAAAAAAAAATATTTTATAGCTTAAAAGAAACCCTCAAAATTTCGACTTCAACTTTGTTAGAGATGTAAATATCCTACGTTTATTTTGCAGTACGCTACAATTATTCTTTTGATCCCAAATATATTGATTCCTTTCCAGTTCTCTTTAAAATCTCCAGTAGTTCATCGGCCGGTAAATTCGATGTTATCTGAACCTTTTTTCCCTCCAAGTCGATCGACACATTTTCGATCTTATCTAAATCGATAAATTCGAACACACATGTAAAACAATTTGAGAACTTATAATTCTGTACTTAAAATATTTAAAGTTTTGGATGTAATAAAAGAAATAAAAATGTACCTCCCAATTTTCCAAGAACACGCTCCACTGCTCCAGAGCAACCGGTACATGTCATTTCAACTTTGAACTCGTGAATCTGAAGAAATAAAATAAATTATAATATTTTTATACATTCAACAAGTAAATACCTACTGGCATTTTTAACAAATATATTCTTCGCTTATTTTGATCCAACAAAAAATCTTATTTACGAATTCAATTTACTCAGACGTAGACGAAGTTGACAGATTTCAACACTTCACAGTTGTCACCAGTGCTACCTACACAGTAAAATTCCCTCCCTAAATCGTAGAAACACCTTTTACGTACAATTTGCATTAAACAACAGAAACAAAACCCTTCTCTTATTGTATAAATAAATATTTATAAAAGGATTCAAGGTATGTGGCAATTCAATTTATGTTTCAATTTCCATTAAAATGAGAAACAAATATTAGAACTGTCGTTCTGCTAAGTAAGCCTCCCAATGTTTCGAACTGCTGTAAATTATGGTAGAAAAAAAATAGATATTTGGCGCACAGAGCGTTAGCAATCTAGAGCCTATTTTCTCGCGACCATTCGTATTGTGCGTGCTATATTTTTCGCACATATTGAAGAGACCTACAGTTTAGATCCATAATTGGTTAGCTTTCTCATGACCTATTAACTCTCGGACGTTTGTCCGACATTCTCCGAAGATGGGACCCTGAAAAACCTTTAACTTTTTATTTACTGGAATTTGAACCTCTCGGTCAATCCGCCATGTAAACATGGTACATGTAATTTGTGAAAATGTAAGTAAAGCTTCTTTACGTTCCGCTTCAATTCTTGGCACTAGCGTTTTGAAATTATTCATTATTCAACATTTCAAGAATTTGGATTCCATCTCAACCCTCTAAACTTAAGAGCCGAACAGAATGCGTAGCTGTGTCTGTGTCTTGTAGCGCTGTCAAACCTCTGCCGCGCGGCTTGTGGTTAAAGCAAACACAATGAAAGCGATTGTCACATTTGCATCTTGTGTGTTTACTTCTTGAAAATATATTTTATTAGTGCTTAAAAGTGTTTTTTATTTGTGAAGATGGACGAGCAGGAAGAAATAGCTTTCATTATGTGTGTTCTGCACATGTGTTATTTAGCAATTAAATTAAGGAAAATGAGGAAACGCAGATGGTGGGTTCGCCCCCTTAATGAGCAAAGGAAAGAAAGAGGATTCTTTGAGACCACTTTCAAACACCTCAAAGAGCGCGACGAGGACCTTTTTTTAAAGCAACAAGAATGCACTCATCAACTGTAAACAATGAAAACAAAACAAATGGAAGCATAATTTACAAATACTTTTTTTTACTTGTTATCCCAAATTCGTCGGATATCTCCTTCCATTTTGCATATTTTTTTTTTAATTTTTGTAATTGGGATTGGATAAATTCCAAAGAATTTCATTCAATCGTACAGCTTCAATAAATTTTTCGACTTCCATTTCCACATCAACAACAGCTTTAGTGTACAAATTCTTAAACGTCAATCTTGTAGCGCCGCTTGAAGTTGAACAAACTTCGGGATACACGACACAGACGCAGACACACATTGTGTTGCGGCTTACGGCTTTCCATACACTTAATAGTTTGACAGCTTGCGACACAGACACAGACACAGCTACGCATTCTGTTCAGCTCTTTAATCTTGCAAGCAAGGAAGCAAGTAAGTACAATTAATTCGATGCAAGTACATAGTTAATACTTTTTTCCTATATATTAGTAGTGTCAATACTCTGATTCAATCACCAAATGAATAAAAGTATCGATAACATGGGGTTGTTTAGCTAGGCCGCATGAGTGCGCTATGTCGGTAGTTTTTGGGTGAGAACGGTGAGAGGTACAGGGAAGGCGGCAGTCACGAAGAAAATATAAAAATCGGTGAAGGAGTCACGTTCCACACCCAAAATGTTCCGTTTCTATTCCATTTTGTCATAATTTATTCGATCGTGGAGTAGTAAGGATCGCGGATTAAAATGAATACACATGTGGATAAGAGAGCAAATGGAAGCGCTCGTTAAATTTACGATGATTATGCTATTTTGTAGGTATATTTTCAAACATGAAGGCTATGTAAATGAAAAAAGGAGCGAGCAGTGGACGTACTCGAGGTCTATGTGTAAACATCTTATCACCGCAGTGTCCCCCCAATCGACGATATCCGAACGGACAAGGAACTTTCACAGGATACAAAGTATTTTATTTAAATTAGAAAAGAGACGAATAATAAATAACAAAAGCTTAAAACTCGGAGATTCATAAGTTTTTGATATTGAGTCCAGCTTGAGAGAGAAAAATGTTGAGAAATTACTTGTAAGTTTATTGATTTGAAATTATTATTACCAAATTGAAACAATTTTTGACTGTGAAAAGGATGGACATGCTCCCCAAACATTTTGGTTAATATAAGTAGGCAGGAACTGAATTTAAAATTCGAATTTGCAGTGTTGGGTTAAACCAAAATGACGAAATGCCGTTAAAAATTTAGTATTGGCTATCATGGAAAAATATCTATTTACTATTAAAAAAAGCTTTACTCCCAGCACAAACCATTTTTCGGACAGAAAGAATTTACTACAGATGACGCCTCCTTTGCAATAGTCGGTTGTAATCCTCGGTAGCAAAATAAAAAATAACCTTGTCCTCGCGCAACTATATTTTGATGTCATTTCCGGTAACGACTTCCGTCCCATTTAGTTTCAAATCCCTCCGTATTCGTGTGTCAGGGGCGAGCGATAAGATGTTTACACATCAAAAAAAATACAAATTAAAAGACAACTAAGCGAATAAAAGCCAAATGTGGCGATGGAAGACATACGGCTGAAATTACGAAAAATACGTAACCAGCACATCAATGAAAAAAATTACGAAAAAAAAAAGCAAAAAAGAGTGGTGCAGGGGCAGCTGATGTACCATACATTCATCGTTTTTCTTATATTATTTGCTGTAAGCACAGCTTCTGAAAAACATAATTGCTACGCATGCTAGTTCTTCTATATAACATTTTATTTGTCTTGCATTGTTTTCTTTCGGAAAGTATCGCAACGCGAAACTACCCACATGCTCGCCGATGCACAACTGCTCCAATTCACTCATTCCACCCCTAAGCTTCAGTTAAGAAATGCAGCACTGGGCACTACACTGTGTGAACCCGACATGACTGCCCACTCTGTAGTGGAGAGTAATCATCTAAACAGGCTCTTTGATTCGATCCCGATCCCCTAATTGCTGTCGTAATTGGCTGTTAAACTCCCAACTATTTGGTACCTTTGGATTGAATCAGAAGCGAGTTTATTTAGGCTGATATTGACTAATACATATTTTTGTTTGCACCAATAAGTGTTGCTTCACAAAACAGGCAACATGAAACGTAGTTGAGATAATGCTGTACACAAACCGACAAAAAGAATTGTTCTACTACTACATATGTAACACATACCTTACTTCGGTGTAGAAAACTGTTCAAGACTGGGTTTAAAAACTGGTCTTTTCCTTCACTTTTTGGGGAAAAAATTGTAAAAGAGCAAATTTCAAATTTAAAAGTAAATATTTCTCGGAGTGTTAACTACAAAAAGTAAAGGAACGCGCTGAGTGACAAAAATTGCCCACACAGCAAATATCTGCAACACATTTTCCTTTTTTTAGTACTAAATATGAACTTTTGTGTGTAACTGTTTGAATTTGTTGGAATATCATAAGAGAGCATTTTATTTTCATTTGAGGACATTTTTTAATTCTTCTCAAAATATATTACCAACGAACAAATTTAAATCAAATCGGCTGATGAGTTTTGACAGATTACCGATTCTTGTACTTGCCGGCAAAATTTCATAATATTTGTCTAAAGAGAAAGTATTTTACTCTCTCACTTCCTATCTTACGAATTTTTTGAGATACAAATTTGTATAAATTCGCAAGTAGATATCGGGCCTATGTAATAGATTCGTTAGGTTGAAGCCAGTTTATTTTAAACGAAACTAAGAAAGCTAATAGAAAATGATTTCAAGCTAGGAATTCATAGCGGTACCTACAAAAAGAAAAGAAAATAATATAAATTACTTGGCACTAATACAGCAGAAGCCCACTCATGGCTCTCTGAATCAAAAAGTGCGGTTTTCAGTATAATGTTGTCGGTTTCTGTAAAACGAGTGGAGGCAAAAACATTTTTGATTAAGTCCGAAAATGCTCTAAAGCGGCATATACACAGGTCAAAAACTCATCCAGCATGTGAGTGTGTTATACACTATGTCAATCCTGTCTACCTGATTGAGCAAAAATCCAAACATTTTGATTTTGCTTCAAGCAGACACAACGTATACGTGCCTCATTTTCACTACTACACTCTCACATGCTGGGTGAGTTATTGACCTGTGTACAGTGTTCCCAGATCTTCTAAATGAATTTCCTCTTTTACTTCAGTCTATTTTCCCCGCAATATTCCCCTTTTTCAAAAAAAGGAAAAAAATGTATTAAGCCTCTATAATACATACATATTCAGCCTTATTGAGGTATCCGTTCGGAAAAACTTCCGGAACGTTAAAAAGATCCGATCGGAATGCGTATCGCCTGACTACTATCCGTCTTGAAACAGAAATTATCAACGTATATTAACGCATGGACTTGACTTGATACTTACTTACGATGTTCGTAAAACAAATCATTTGTTTCCACTTTTCTGCTCAAAAAGCGCCAAAAGTGGCGCTTTTCCCCGCAATCTAGGAACACTGTCCGCTTAAAATTTGTTTGTTAATAGTAGAAAATTGGTTTCGTCAACAGTTCTACCTTATGAGTGCATGCATACATACATACATACATATGTATTTCAAATTCGAAAAAATTGCTATTTGAAATACTTTTTCAATATAATGGTTGGGAGAAGCTGCGTATCAATTATTCAGTAAAGTTAGTGAACTTGGTGAAGCTATCACTTTTTATTGTATTCATTGCTATTGTATTTTGTAATTTCTGAAGTGTCCTGGTTTTGGTTATCAAAAAGCGGGTACAAATCTAATGATGGTTTCCTTTAAAGACAGAAAATATGTTTTATTAGTTTTGTGTAAGTAAAATTATAAACGTAAAATCGCAGAAATCAATTCTCTCAAATTTTTTTTTTGTTTATTTTTCGTACGAATGAAAGGGACAAATAGTTTGATGATGTTTTCTTGAACTAGAAAAAATAGAATCTGAAATCAAGAGTTCTGGGCACTAACCACTAAGCACTGATCCACATATGTTCGCTAAACATTCTCAGACCACTGAACCATTTTGATGCGGTTTTTTTTTTTGTTAAGTTCAGAAAGTGATAATCTTCTGAAGATACTAGTAACCAGCATACACGATTCAGGAACCCGAATTTAATGTTATAGGAAGTCATTCTATGCTTCCTGTGTTGCTCCTTCTCTCCCTGATTTCTCTATTATTCGAAGACCAGTTAGAGCACTGAATGGTTCAGTGGTTGATGTGGTGTTTATCTATATACAATAATTTCTTTTTTAAGTAGAACTTCGCTTTATTAATGAAACTAGCAAAGGAATTAAATAAAGCAAGAAATATGTTTATTGGAAAATGTACATTTTACTCAAGAAAACAAAAGCGGTGTTTCCTAAAGAAAACATGGTAACTCCACAACGAGACTTTTATAAAAATACATTTCCAAGAACAGTTTTTACGATTGTTGATCTAATAATAAAGACTACTTGGAAGTTCCTATAAAAATGTAAATCTTTTGGTTTTATGTTAAAAAACCTTCAGGCATACAAAACATTATATTGTGATATATATTTCTTCCAAACACCGCAGAAATACTTGATGTTATTCATTAGTACAAGCGCTATCAACAACATGAAAATTTTCGTCATGTGCTCCATATATATCCTTACTCCTAGGATCAATCAATACATCTGTAGTGTTAGAAACGCCACTCTCATTGGTAACCCTTTTTTGCAATTGTCCTATGTTGTTAAGATTAGATTTCCACACTAAAAGCTAGATAAAGATTATTAAAATTAATTACAATGCAATTAGGACATAAAAGCTCAACCTGTTTATCAGACCCAGCAGACGCGAAGTGTAGACCATCCTTAGAAAAAGCGACGGCAGTGACTTTGTCTATATGACCAGTAAGTGTGTATAGAGGTCTACCTTCCAATAAATCTAAAATTTTTATAGTTTCATCATCGCTGCCCGATAAAATAAAATTTCCAGATGGATGAAAAGACAGTGTATTAACGGAGGCGGAGTGCACTTGATATAACTGAATTAAACTTTGAGCTCGTATGTCGTATATTTTTATTCTGTTGCAAGTAAGTGCAACAGCTACTAGATTTCCATCGGGGTGCCACGATAATTGTCTACTCAAACCCTTTTCTTCAATGAATGAATGAATGCATTCTCCTTTTTCGACATCAAAAATTTTCAAATACTTATCATCACCACAAGATGCGACAAGGTTTCCATTAGGATCAAATTTGGCACTGCGAACCCAGTTCGTATGGCCAGTGTAGGATGCAACAAACTTTTTAAGCGACACTTTCCACAGCTTGAGTGACTTGTCATCAGAACCAGTCAGTAACTAAATAAGACAGAATATCTTACATCCAAATCGATATTGAATAGCTTTATAAGTAGTACGAACCATTGTTCCTGTAGGATCAAAATCCACTGTTCGTACAGGCTTATTGTGGGCCAAAAATTCTTTGGAAATTCCTCGTATTTTCGGCTCCCATATTTTCACTACTCCTTGTTCAGATGAAGACGCAACTAAACTTGATTTCGGAGACCAGGAGACAGAATGAACACTTTCAGAGTGAGCACTAAATCGAATACAACGCGCCGCATGTTGCAAGTCCCAAACCATAACAGAAGCATCGCTGGAACTAGATGCAATATGAGTTGAGTTTGGATCAAAACAAATTTGCGTTATTTCTGCATTGTGTCCAGTGAAATGGCGCACTAAGGATGGTTCAGTAGAAACTTCCATTATTTTCTAAAAATTTTACTCCAATAAAAATGAGGGGAAAATAAATAAATTAAATTCTTTCTCCGATGAATATAACAGACACTTCACTTAGCATTTAAATCGAAGATCCATCAAACAAAAAATATTCACCATGACAACTCAGTTGAAGAAACTGTTTGTTTTATGTACATACCTACATGTAAGAATCGGTCGCTTTTGGTTGAGTTCATAAAAGCAAAAAACCGACAACTTAGAAAACGCCGCGTTCATATTTGCTTAAAAACTGTATTATATCCGCAAAAGTTTGACACCAATTGGATTCATAAAAGTCAATTGGCATTTAGAAGGAAATCAATGTTTAGCGAATTTGCAGAGTTTGCGATTCATGTTTTCTTGCAAAAGTTGCGGAGAGAACAAATGTTAGTAAAATGAATATTACGTGCTTCTATTAGTTACAAAATTAATTAATTTATACATATATCTTATAGGGATAATTTTGATTTGGTCGATTAAAAATGTGAAAGGAGAGGGTAAAAAAACGAAAGTAATGCTCTGGCGTAATACCATGTTCCCAGCGAACGAAATCGCGAGCTACATAGGAATGTGTACGAGAATGCCTGCAGGGAGGAATTTATGGTGCATTGTCCACTTAGAAACATCAAGTGATTGCGTAAACGAAAAATGACAAGCAATCGCATGTCATTACAATTAAAGGGAGGTTCACATGGTGCTACATGTCTGACAGACTCAAGTATGATAATGTGAACGCAAGAAACTACGGTCTGTCTGAAATTTCGGATGGTTGACAGACATGTCTGATGATGTGAACGCGTGCCTGTCCGACTTGGAGGAAATTTCATTTCCGAACTGATATTCAAGCTGTGCTGTGAAAATTAAAGTGAAATATATATTTGTGGAAATGTTTTAGAAAGAATTTTTTGAAATATATAGAAGTCTACCGAAGAAATAAAATGTGAGGAATATAAGAACAAAAACTTTTAATCCTTTAATCCTTCTTTCTTCGATTTCTTTTTCTTCTGTAATTTTTGTCTATCATAAGCGCTGCTACGAGTACGTCCACCATCTTTGTCACTGGAAAGTGAAGTCTGACGACAGCGGTCTGTCCAACATCAATCCGACCACGTCTGTTAGACATGTAGCACCATGTGAACCCCCCTTAACAGGGCACAAATGGCTGAGTGCATACATACGTATGTAAGTGCTTATGTTCATTTAACGGATCTCTTTTCTTTCTTTTTTGCTTTTGCTTTGCGTAAGGAGAAGTGTGGCTGAAATTTACAAAAACGAACTTTAAGGGGATACATACATACATATGTAAGCGTTTCTCCTAATACGATGAGTTTGACACAAAATAGTTAAATTCTAAACTTTTAGGTTTGATTCGAACAACTGAGATGTTCATGTATCTGTATGTGCATTACGGACGTGCAATGAAAATTGAGGTCTGCATTTTTTAGCTTAAGGGTAAGAAATCGGTGCCGTGAACAAAGGCCATATGAACTAACGCCATAATGGCATTAATTCACTTTCAAATGAGAACTAAAGTCATATGGTATTAGTTCGTTTTAGAAAGTGGCCTTAGTTCTCGTTTGAATGTGAATTAAAGTTACTCGCAGCATTTTCAAAAATTTGAATTATATATGTATTTGGTCTTAAGAAATACGGATGAGCGATATTAGCTTAAACATCAATAAAAAAAATATTTAAGCCTGATTTTACTTTTTCAATTGCACCAAATTACCGAATTACCTACCTCACTGTTTATACACCGTAAACTTTATATATCTATGTATGCATCTATGTCTACGTATTAAGAAACATACATTATTAGTTATTGGAGGTTATTTCATTCCCCTAACCCCAAGCGATTTCCACCTCACCCTCCCCGAATTTCAGGTTTTTGTCCGCTAGTCACTTCAATACTAAGTTGGAGTGGGTGGGCTCGCTACGTTCGCTAAAAAAAAAAAAAAAAAAACTATGGGCATTTCCTCGACCCATACACCGGACGGCTTTCGGCCTCACATGCAGATGCTCTGGGCGACGCTACGCGGCACATGTCACGGCACCCTTATAACTAATTACATTTGCATTGCATGCATTCGCATTTGAAAGTGTACTAATGCCTTTATAGCGTTAGTTATGACCTTTGTTCGCGGCACCAAGAAATCTGAACAAGTTGCAGATAGTATTCGTTAACCAACGGGAGCATAATGACTTATAGTTTTGGGTGGGTCCAATGAGAACGAATGATTTCATCTTTCAGAGAATTGAGAGGAAACAAAAGAAGTATACATAGAAATGAATTTTAAAAGGGCCAAGCAAAGCAGGTGCAACCATCTAGCATACATCAAATAACATAATTTTCCGTAGTAAGGAAGCTTAAGCCAAATAAAATGAAAAAATTAAACACATTACTAAGTCTATGGCCCAGAACACAGAATACAAATAGAATACGTGAAGAAAACTATGCTTTTAGCTTACCACCTTCTTTTTCTAGCGCATCGTGTGTGGAAAACGCGGCCCTTTACTATGTAACGTTTCCATTAGGTAAAAAGTCATAAGTAAAGTTGTCAAAATTTTGAACGAAGAAGTACATGTGTAGTGTAGGCCTCTGCTTTCAGTAATTTACGCAAGAAAATGGCATTTTTATCTGCTTGGCGACTTACTTCGCTGAATCAGCCACTCTTAAAGAACTTAACATGTAAGTTTATTAATAGATGTGTAATGTAATATTAAACCAAAAAAATTTTAAACATTCTTCAGCATCATTAAAATCGTTGCGCCTGTCTTCAAAATTACAACAAAAAAACGAAGTCTGTGGAAAGAACGCACTAACAGAAGTTGATCACAGGAGCGACATAGATTGCAAGAGTGTGTTTAAGAATGTGAATAACCTAATATCATCTCGAAATACTGGTCGCGTTTTTGCTGTTGTTCATTTATGTGGAAAGCAGTTCAAAATTACATCTGGTGACATAATACTTGTTGAGGGATATTGGCCTCCAACAGTTGGCGACCGGATTCGTTTGGAAAAAATCCTACTCGTGGGAGGAAATGATTTCACTTTGTTTGGGAGGCCAATTTTAGAAAAAGGACTTGTGAACATTCAAGCAACTATTATTGAAAAAACATTGACGCACACAAAAACGCATTTTAAAAAGAAGAGGAGAAAGCAGTACGTAAGAATAAACTTTCAAAGGTCACCCAATACAATGATTCGGATAAATTCTATTGAGGTTTCTGGAAAAGTAAACGAATCGGATGAAGATTTAAATCGTATTCAATTTTTTTAAGTTAGTGTTGTAGTAACAAAAGTAATAAAATAAAAGTAATCAATAACAGTTGAAAAAAAGGAATATTTTAATTGTCTCTGGCAGTGGGTTTGGCAGCTGGTCATGGCGACTCTCGCAGTATGCTCATATGTCGTCGTTCCTAAATATTTGAAACTGTATACATCCTCTACGTTAACGTTATTTATCATCATTTCAACATTTTCCGTAACTATGTTTTTGGCAATTACGTATGTGCATACATACCATAAACCGGTCTTTGCGGCATTGATTTGCGATCCGTAGTTTTCACTTTGAAGATTTAGTTTATTCATCATAATATTCAGTTCACCTAAGTCGTTTGGTATTATTGCTGCGTCTTCTGCATACCTTAGATTGTTTATTCTCACGCATTCTCAAGTACATCTTTAATAGAAGTGGTGATAGAATGCAACCTTGTCTTATTCGTCTTTTAATGTCTATATGAACATATTATTCTGCTTCTATGTTTATTTTATGTACATATGTCTGGATCTGAACTTTTATTGATACTCCGCAAATAACTTATTATCTGCATGTATTTCCGAAGTTGCTATTGAACAACCTTCTCCAAAATTTTGGGCTCACTTAGGCAGCATATTAATCGGGGAAAAATTATTGATTTTGGTAATTTTTTTTAATATTTCGGCAAGTACTAAAATGGAATGGGCGCCGTGGCTCAAGTGGTTATTGCGTTGGACCGCTGAGCGGGAGGTTCAAGGTTCGAATACCAGAGAAAACTAAAAGTTTTTCACGGTCCCACCTCTCGCGAATGTCTGACAAACGTCCGAGAATAATAACTGTCATGAGAAAGCTTCTCAATATGCCTTTCGGATATGGCTCCAAACTGTAGGTCCCTTCCATTTGTGTGAAAAAATATAAATCGCACAACACGAATGGTCGCGAGAAGCTAGGCCCTGGACCAAATACGTCTGTTGCGCCAAGTATTTGTTTTTTTTTCTTTTTTGTACCACAATGGAATATTCCATTAGCCATTGACTTATTTATTGTTTTACATAATTTGTACTTATGTCCTCAACAAATTGCCTTGTAGTTTGAACTAAACAGCAATATTTGTATTACAAAGATAAAACATGCTTACAAGATTATCTGTGTATACCAATTTTACTACTTAAATAGATCTAAATGTTTCCCGATCTATCTTGGAAAATGGAACCTCGTCCAACTCTTTCGGACCAGATTTCGTTAACTATGTACATTATCTGCACACTTTCGATTAAGCTAAATTAAATACACATGCTTAAACAACATATTATCCAGAATATTCATTTGGCGATTTATAGTGGAGACATTTTAGCAGGGTCAATTGGAATATTTCCACTGAAGTAAGGAACTGAACTGCATCTCGAGCACAACTCTACATAATTTTAGAGACAAAATATATTATCATATGTGATAATTGTCACTTTTAAACAGGCAACAATTGCGTTGGCTTATGGGACTTTCAATGGTGAGCATGTGTGCAGTATACCAAAACACTTTAACACATCGACAACATAACGATTGTTTTTGTAACTCAGTGACAAATTAAGAAAAACATCGAAGTCAAATATCTCATTAATGTTCATCTCTGGCAAAATAAAGATATTCTTTTGTCAGATGGAGGACAAATCAAAGTTGTGTTGCATTGTTTTGTTCTATATAAATATATTCCAAACAGTTTTTAAGTAGCAGATTTTGATTAGGTACACGAAGTATAAGAAGGAACAAGTTCTTCTACGAGGGCTTCCTACTGTAAGTGAAAACCATTAGGTCAAGTTGAGTAAGGAAATCGCATATTTATGTATATGTAGGTACATGCACATATGTTCATGCATATGTACATACATAGTATATGCATTTTAATATATGTATCGGAATAAGACAAATTGAAACGTTAAACAGAAAAAATTGTTAAAACCAAATATTAGTTAGGAGACTGGTCTCTGGTTTGACATTTATTCGTCATGCACTAAATTGTAAATGTTTCTAAACTTATTTATATTACACCTTACTTACATATAAGTGTATTACATTGCAGCAAACACAGGAAATACATTTTTAAAATAATTTGGATTTGAAGGGGCTATGCAACTATGATAACAATTTTGGAGTTACGCTATATACATTTTAAAATCCGGTGACATCAACCAGTAAAATCTAAAATATATGAATAAAAGTTATAAGTACTGCAATAGTAACCAACTCATTAATCAAAACTGGCAAACCATGACTTCGATAGATACTTCTATTAGGTCTGAAAATCATTTCTGCTTAAAAGGCCTTTTCCAAATTGGTGGTCAACGTGACTTTACTTTTCCGCTGGGTAAGGAAGAATATATTTTGGTGTGCAATAGATTTTGGGATGCGAAAAGCTTAGAAGTATTCATATCTAAAGATGAAATAAATTTATTAGAGGTATATTCTAACATTTAGCTTAGTTGCTTTTAATCAATTTTTCCAATTTAAGATATTTACAATAACAAACGATCATCAATTCTTGGAAAAAGTACGCAACAATTTTTTACTCGTCGAACTGGCGAAAGTGAACCAAAAGTCTAAAGTTATTGGATTGTTACGCCTGTCATTACATCAGTTCTTTATCGCTTATCGTGATTCAACCATAACAAATCGTTTATGTGAGGGTCAGGTAAAATTTTTTTGTTTAAGATATGCAAATTTGTATAATAAATATGACTTGTTTTAGTTGCCTGTGGTTTCAGCAGACGCATGGCTGCCAATCTTAAATTTGGCAACTGGAGAAAAAGTAGGGGAAGTAGAATGTTTACTGGCTATAGGAACGGAAAGACAGATAGAAAACATGAAACATTCCAGAAATATCGAACCCGTCGTTAGCAAAGAAATAAACATCGAACAAACTCAAATAAATGGGGTTGATAATGCCTGTTCCATGAAAGTAGAATTGAATCCGATAGCGCCAAATCTAAAGGCGAAAAAAACTTCTGATTTGCTTAATATGCTTCATAAATCACTTGCAGAACCATCTTCCCCAATAAACTTTCTTCAACCAGTGGAACATTTGGTGGACAGACAATCAAACCCAGAATCATTTCGGGTTTATTTGGAAATTAAAAATGCAAGGGGGTTACCTCTTAGTTCATCTTTAAAAGTTAAGAAAAAATTTAAACGCAACACTGCTGGTAAAAGCAGACATATGCGGTTTCCGTCCGATGAACAGCCAAATACATACGTGACATTTCAAGCTGAGGCGGGGAATGGTGCTCAAGTGAAATCTCATGAAGGGATGGTTTATTCAACTGATGTAATAGAGAAAACATCAAATCCAATTTGGAGCAAATCTTACTATATATCTGTGTCTTTGGATTATCTAACGAATGTAAGTTTAAAATAATACCTAAGTACATACGTACTATATGCATATATAAAAATGATTTTTTTATAATTTTAGAAGAATAAGCGGTTTATACTAAAAATTTGGAAAAAATCTACCACAATTTTAGCGCACTGTCGACCTTTGCCGTGTCCTATGGAAGATTCAATCATAGGTTTCGCAGCAATAGATTTAACAACTTTTCTTGCAAATGTTCCCTTTATAAACGGATGGTTTAACATTGTTGACTTCAGTGGACATATTAATGGTCAAATAAAAGTGTCTGCACAGCCCATGGACGATTTACGAAAATTGATTGATTTGGTACGGTATCAAAGGGAAAATCAAGTCGACAATTTGCTTGATAGTTTCGAATCAAGTTTAAATATTAATAATATAAGTCTTAGCCGAGCAATCAAAAGAAAATTTACTGAACTTGAAGAGATATCGCAGAGATTACGTGTGCGTTTATTAGATGTAACGGGCAATGCGGAATCTGAAGCAGATATAGCGGAAATTAACGACGAACAGTTAGACGAATTTGAACATGATTTGAATACTTTAGTAATTGAAGATGAAAATGATAACTTTTCTAGTCATACAAACTGTTCCTCCACAACATCGCAGTCTGCTTCAGATACACAGTAAAGTTTATAAAAAAAAAAGTAGTATTCAATATGTGATTTGCTATCTCGGTGCAGTAGTGCATGTGTACTTATTTTTTTTTTTTAACTTAATTTTAAGATTTTTCATTTAAAGTAAATATAAGCAAAATAGTCTGCATTAATTTTTAATATATTTTATTTAAACTGAGGTGACCATTTATAAATTCAATTAAACTTGTGTATCACGAATGTAACATTGGGGAATTATAAAATGATGAAATTTTTGCCGTGCTGGTAAATCGACAATATAGATGTTCAGAACTGTGTTGGGACTAAGGGAAGAAACGGCTGTGATTGATTTGCAATTAAAGCCACGATTCTATTAATTTCACATCGATTGTGACTATCACTCGTAAATATTGTTTTATTGGATTCCACCCGATCATTTGAGAGTATCACTACGACATTTTGTATAATTATTTTGATTTTTTAAAATTCGGCGACTGTCAACATCAGAATAACATCACTGCATAATTTGCAGTTCAAACTTTTTTCGATTACTTCAAATGTTCCTGTTTTGAAAAGAATGCTTTGAATTTAATTTAATATATGTATAGATTTACGAATAGTTACGCGTTTATTTTATTTTTGAATATTTTAATTCGATTCAAGCAAAAAGTCTCATCTCCTCACGAAGGTTAAGAGTTTTTGGTGGACAAGGGGTTTCGAACTCTCCTAATTCAGCATCGTAGTATAGTGCAGCTCTATAAGGTCTAAGCTCCCACGGTACTTGATTTTCCATTGCGGTTAGCTGCACCCCCAGGTCTTCAAGGGTAGGAACTCCACGTAGTACCATATCCGTGACGCACTCTCGTTCAATTCGTTGTGTATGAAGTTCACCAATTGGATGTCCTGGGCATATAAGCTCCGTCAATTTGGCTTTCCACAGAAAAGTTGGGTCCAGGCGCATATCATAACGTAAATATCCCCACCACTTTTCATCCTTTCGCATTAACTGATGGAACCAATCTACTAAATCACTTAGCAGATAACGTTTCGGACTAAAACAATATTGAAATTAATTTTAAACAGTTTCAACAAATTACGTTTAACATACCCTACAGCCTGGTAGACTTTTCCTGCTGTATCAGGATCCTTTGCACAGTTAACGATGGCCTGAGCAACATCACTGACATAAACTGGCTGCTTAACTGTGCGCTCTCCTTTATACCACAGCGGAAAAGCACGGAATTGACGACGCCATATATGAGCATAATATCGTAAGAATCGATCTTCAGAACCGTAAATATCCGATGGCCGAATAATGGTTGCATCGGGAAATTCTTTCCGCACTGCAAGCTCACCGAAATACTTGCTTCGTAAAAACCCACTTCCTTTCTTTAGCACATGGCCTTTAGGGTTTGGTTCTGCATTGAGTGCAGACAAATGGATTAGGCGTTCTACACCCATTTCCTTGCAAATCCTACAAAATTATTATTAAAATGTGTTTTTAAACATATCAACTTTTAACCTAGCAATCCTTGCAGCTCCAGTGACATGAACATCATTAAATTTGAAATTTTTTGTTTCAAATTCACGTCCTACTAAATTAATTACTACATTGGAATATTTTACCGCTTCTCGAATGGAATTCTCATCCTGCAAGTTATAAAAATGGAAAAGAACTTGTCCTAAATCACCAGATACTTTAAGACGAATAGCGTCACTATGGTCTCCACGATACGGCAAAATCATTTGCGTTCCAATTTTCCCAAGCTTATTGCACACATATCGTCCGACGAAACCCGTGCATCCAAAAACGGTAGCGACAATTCCATTAAAACTGCTGCGACCACCTGTGCCTCTTTTAATTGCTGATAAATTTGTGGTTTTCAATGGTCGGGGTTTATCCGTGGAATAGGATGCACGAAGGAGCAGTACTCCTAAGGCTCCGGTATGACTTTCTGTAATGGGATTCGCAACAAATGAAATTTCAGTAACCTCACATTTCACAGAATTACATAATAACGCTTATTTTGTCTTTATATACATATATATATATTTTCATCCCTATTAAAAACTTATACTGACTTGTAAGAATAGTATTTTTCAGTAAAATCAATGATCCCATCGTCAAAAACGTATTTAACGCAGGCAAATAATAATTCCGGGGCTGACTTCCTGAAAGTTGACTTTGATCGATTAGAACTATTTGTTTTGACAGTCACTGAGTTTGGATGTCAAACAGGAATACGGTACGTTCAGGCGTTTATTTGTGGGCTTATTTTGTAACTTAAATATTAGTAGTGGGGTTGTAAGTTTTTATTTTTTTAATATGTTTCTTTTCACAAGATGACCACGAAGTAGTTGGTTTTTAGGCTTGAGATTTGCTGACGACCAACAACCACAACCACCAAACATAAAAAAGTACGTTCAAGTAAAATCGAAGTTTTACCAACCTCCAACACCAAAAAAGGATGACTGCTTGAGCAAGATAACTGTAAAAAAATAAAGGCCTGCGAATATACCAGAATATGTATAAAACTTCTCTTTGGAGGCTACAATCATTTTTCTTAGATAAAATGTACGATGAGGAAACAAGCAAAGTTTTTTACGAATTACAAAAGGATTTACTAGCTTAAGAATGCAACAGGTTCTTTTTTATTTCTGATCTTGTAGGAAGAATATGATTTAGTGCCTGAAGTTTAGCTGTGTAGATAGGTCAAATACCTGAGACTAAGTTCTTAATTTTATTTTAAAGACTTTTGAACAGGCTCAACTAGACTCAGATAATTGATCGCTATTGTTACGTTTTTTTTTAAGTCAGTAATGACTTCTTAAAGAACTTTTTCAATAAAATTTCTTGTGCTTGCAAAAAATGGTCTCACTAAAATTTACACATGTATGGATATGGATACTTGTTTTCCACATAATTGCAAACATTTAATAATTATCATAGCATAGTATTCCGTCTTCGTTAATAAAGAAGGGGAGGGGATTATACGATTCGATCAGGAGGACATTAAATAACTTCTAATAAGTACTGCTGTATATTTTACAATATTGTGTCTTTTTGACTAACAATTCATCTTTTTCTTCTTCCTAACTTCTTACTAACAATTTTCACAAAATTTCAATACCACTTGATTAAAAAAATTTCACAGCCGATAAAATTGGCTACGAAAGAAACCTAATAAATACCGTGGATGTTTTTGCAATACTATGAGTCAAAGAAGAATATATTTTTTAGTAACAGTTTTCAACGGAACAAAATTATAATTCCTTTTATTTTTAAATTTGTAGCACTTAGAAATGTGATCCCAGAAATTTGTCGAAAATAAAGCAGACTTTTTTTAATGAAGAATTTAATAAAACACAAGACACAAGACAAATGGATGCGAAATGCTGGGCCATGATCTATACGGTTTTTTACAACAAGTATCTATTTACAAATAATTATGTGTACGAGTGATTGCAGGTACATAGAACTATGGGTAGACCACTTATTTCGGATGTGCATATGTACTAGTTCTTCTACATTTTATTATATTTATTACCTAAACCTATGGAGTAGAGTTACATGTCTTAGAGGTATAAATCATTCAAAAATACAATGTCAGGGTATTATCTAACATGAAATACATGAAGCAAAGTAACTTGTCTCAATATTCATTGGGAGACATTTATCATATTTAGATAGTGATTTAAAATTGACACAATGAACAATTAAGTTTGATAATTGTCTTTTTCGGACAAAGTTTAAATGGCTTCTATAGAACAAATTATGTTTAGTGATGATTTTAGATCTAACAACTTCTGAATTCTTAAATTTAAAAGTATGTAGATAACGTAATATGTCACTGATTGAATAAAACTAGACCGTAGCAGAAAAGTAAAATTTAATAACAATTTTAAAATGCCACTGAATAACAAAAAATAAAAAAACACGTATTCAAAACAACTGCATACACTATAAAAAAAATACTCGATTTCAATCAGTTTGTTTTTATATTTAATCATCACTTCAATTAGTCTGCGCATATGATTCATACCTACAATATATGCCTTATCATTAAATGCGAAAATAAAATAACATAAAGAGGATGACGATCAGTCACATCGCTTTCGTTTTCAGTTTGCAGTCTCGCTTTATTGGCATCTGGCCGAAATTACACACTCAGTCGTAGGTGGTGCGTGGCGTGGCGTTTCTCTGCTTGAACAAAATATATACACATTATATATAAATTAAACTACGAAAATACGGTAGAAAAACGTTATTTTACAGTAATTTTTTCAGATGTTATTGGTTGATTACAATATTATAAAATTTCTAATAACATGCATACACGTAAAAAAAAATATTAACAATTTGTTTATAGTGAAATGTGTAGGAGTTAATGTTGTAGTATATAGTTTTATTAGTTTAGTGCCTTTACACAACAAAACATTAATTGTATCAAATTGTGGTAGTGTAGTGCCAGCATGAGAAAGAGAAATGAATAGAACAAAAGAATGTACATAAACAAGCAATGGCATTTTTTTATTTCTCTGCAGTTTGGTTAGACATCACAAAATACACTTCTTTCGGTTCACTAAATATACAAACAAATACTAAAACAACATTAGTTTAGCTATATTGTTAAATAATAACGCCAACTTTAAGTATTAAGAAAGTTTTTTTTTGTTATAATTAAAACTATATACAGTAGTGTTTGAAAACAGTAACAAAATAGAACACAATAATAAACAATGTGAGATAAATATACAAAGTTGTAATAAATCAGTAAAACAAAAGGTGAATAAAATTTAATGTTTTACAAATTGTGTTGTGATAAATATACGAAAAACAAACTATAATATTATTCGCCACCCAATCTTTTTGTTTGCAAGGGTAATATCTGCAACTTTTTTCTTAAAATTAATGTGGTTGTAAGGATTTTAGTACATAGAGTACATAGTAATATGTAGCAATCTAATAGTTGGTTCTTTAACCCAAATTTTGCTAAGTAATAACGACAACTTTAGGTACTAAGAAAGTTTTTTTTGGTTTAAATTGAAATACTTATATATACAGTAGTGCTTGGAAATAGAACACAATAATAAACAATCTGAAATAAACATACAAAGTTTAAATAAATTAGTAAAAACAAAATGTGAATAAATTTAATATTTTTGTAAATTGTGTTGTGATAAATGAACGAAAAACAAACAATAATATTAATTGCTATCAAATATGTTTGTTTGCAAGGGTAATATCTGCAACTTTTTTCTTGAAATTAATGTAGTTGTAACAATTATAGTGAATAGAGGTGCTTAGTAATAGCAATCTAACAGTTGTTTCTGTAATTCAAGTTTTGAGATTTGCTTTATCAAAAACATATTGGAAGTTTACAAAATAAAATTATTCTTACACTCGTAAAGTTCACCAATAACTGTAAATAAAATGTTCTTTAGTTTTTCAAAGGTCTTCAATATAAGCATAGCTATGGTATGTTGTATAAGATCAATATTATATTAAATACATATGTAGGTAACCCAATTTGCACATGAACATGTTTTACTTAATTATAATGTTGAATAATATAACACTTACAAAATATTGCATTATTGCTTTTCAATATTATATGTAATTATTTAGGTGCTTATATCTTATTGATCGCCACTTAACAATACATAAAAATATCTATGTACATTTAAATAATTTAACTCAAAATCTGAAATCTTCTGGCATTAAAATATCTAAGTCTGAACGTACTGTGTGACACATGTTTATTTGTTTATAATTTTAACGTTTTCTTAATGCGTTACCATTGTGAAATATATCGCATACGGATGTAAAGTATATGTATGTACATACATATATTGATTATGAAAAAACTAAGTTTACTTTATTCTTTTTAAAACAAAATCCAAAGAAGGGACCTTCATACGTCAATATCAAAAAGATGTAAATTATTCACAATTAACGCAAATAAATCAGTCGAAACAAATATTCATTATACATACATATGTAATATTCACAGATTACGTGCTGCGAGTCTAATAATGCTAATTGACACAGATAAGATTTGACAGTGCTATCAAGACTGAGATACCTACTGTACATATTTTGTGCTTATCCTTAAATTCATATAAAACAGCCAATATAATACATATATTGTTAATGTAAATTAACACAGATAAACTTTGTCAGTGTTATTAGAGTTAAGTTATAGATTTTGTGTTATCTTTCAAATTAGCATAAAACAGCAAATAAATTTATCACTATGTGAAAAGGTAAATGGTATACTGCGAAAACAATAGCAAAATACTTTTCAGATAAAAAGTTGAACAAAGACGCGCAGAGAATACTTATTTTTAGATCCCTTTCAGTATTATTTATATGCCGCCAAAAGTTCATATCTCTTAAACATTTTTATAAGTTTTAAATATAGAAACAATATCCTAAGTGCTATGATATCCAACAAAATATTGGTTTTACCCGTTAAAAAAAACCCTATCAGAAATCAGTGATACTTGCGCTTGTGAAGCCAGTATGTAGCTGTGTCTGTAGATAAAGCAAACATACCGAGTTATTTGAAAATTCGGAACAGATTATGTTCTGTTCTATTTGCCACTGATTTGTATAACCACATATCGTATGCATAAATATATGACTTTTGGAACCAGTAGTAGTAGTAGCGCTGCATGTAGCGTTTACATGTGTTTTTCCACATTAAAATGACTTTCTTATTTTCATTGCATGACAAACTCTGAACATACATATAAATGTTTTAGTCATTTACTTTTTCACCAAGCTCACTGAGTTTTGTTTGAGTTTGGGGTCATATTTGGAATGATCTTCGATTAACTTTGCTAGATAAGCTTGACAGTACTACTTCTCAGGACTTGAATCCATGTAAGTGCACAGGGCCCTCGGCCAGTGCTCTCAGAATGCGACATGAGTCTCCAGGTTTCCAGGCAATAACTTTTCACGTGTAGGAGAGTCCGTTAAGTAAGTAAGTAAGATGGCAATATCATCATTCGAAGAGTAACGAGACTGCAGGGTAGTACACCTATTATTGCTCTGCCTTTGTTCGTATCGTGTGGTTGACTTTTAAACTGATGTGATATCAGCTAATTTGGTTCATGGTAAGAAACAAACACCTTTGACTATGAGTGATCCACTGGAGTATTATTTATCCCGATGACAAAAAAATCATCATGTATTTGTTAAACGCTCTAAGTTGACCAAACAGGATAGAAAAACTAGTTTTAAAATGTTCGCAGGTACTAATAAACGTTTCTAGAAGAGTTTACTATTTCTAAAGAAAAAAAGCTTCTATTATTGAAATTTAAAATGACATAACTTGCATATCAAACGCTTAAAAACCTATCTATATCAAAGCTATGGTCTTCTTAAGTGGTGTGAAGGTTATTGTGATGTACAAAATGGATGATGTCCATTCACAACTATCTATTACTGCAGTGTTCTGGGCGTTTGCATCTTTAAGGCTGCGTATGTCCACCTCTTGAAACCCCGAATGGATTGAAGTACTAATAAGTATTTCAGCACAACTGACCTTGCTGGCGTTATTTCCACACGAAAAGCTATAGCATTCAGGTCAGGGATATTTGTAACTCGAGAGTATTTGTATGCCGATCGTCTTCTAGTTATAGGTATACAATCAGAACATGTATTGAATTTTAAGTGAAGACTATTGCGAATACGTAATGGCTGACGAATAATTGAAAATGTTATAAGGTATTTTCCATTTGTACATCATACAAACATACGATGAAAATACATTTAGCAAAAAAAAAAATTGAGCGCAAGTAATGTAACCGTACATATATTTATATTACATACATACATATGCATACATATACATACATATACATATGTATCCGTCAATATATAAAAAACCGTCGTTGATTAGATTAACATACATTATATAGATAAAACGAAAGCATTTAATTTTTTTCTGACTAAATATTACTAAACATTCGTACATGTTATAAAAATATTTTATTTCAGAACAAAATATAAACGCTAATATTGAAAAGGAATGCTTCATTAAAAGAAGGGAATTGGTAGCATACATATTAAAACAATTGTTAAGAAACTGCTGCTGCAATGGCGATTAAAGATCTTTTATACCGATTAAGACCAGCACAACTTTATATAGTTTTAGTTTTATCGATTTGTTACTTCAGCCTTCAGATGGTATTAAGTCACATAACACATGCTCTGACATTACTTATGGCTTCGTATCACATGTTATGCAATATTTTTGCGTTAACTGGATGCATATTAACAATAAAGGTGAGTAGTAATAAACACATACACAATCAATTTATTAGGAATTAGGAATTTATACTATAAATTTACTCTTATTAGACCATAAGTTAAATGATCTCGATAACAAAATTATTCTTATTATTAGTACAAATGCCCTTTAACAGTTTAATTGCAATCATTTGCCAATTGAAAAATAAGTAAATACTAGTTACTTTGTACCAATACTCAATTTTAATATGAAAAAGATCAAATACAGGCTGTTACCGTAATTAGCATGGATACATAGATATGTATACATAGATACAATCTGAAAATGCTCATGCAATTGTACATACATATTTGTAATGCTTTCGTATGTTCAAACATATGTAGATAAGACAGGGATTTGTTTAGTTTTCAATTGATCACATTTGATGGAAGGAAACAGTTTTTCTGTGTACCAATATTGGCAAATAAGATTTCCTTTGTATACCCTATCCCAAATGTCATATTAAGTTTTACACATACTTAACATTTAGTTTGTAACATTGAGAAATAATAACAATAGATCTCATAAAGCACAAATATATACAGATGCTTAATATCAACAAATGAGTCGAATGTGTATGCGGAACCATGTCAGATGGCAATGAACTCATTGACTAATTGTCTAGAAAGAGAGGAAAGTTTCCATGACTTAATATATGTACGTATGTATATATACTTTGTAGATGAAATACCCGTAAAACTTCATTATTTTACATAAAACCACCAATTTGTCTGTCTAAAGATGGTTTAATATAGGAGGTTATAGTGTATTCAAGAACCTTTGACCGGTGTTAGATCGCAGAAAAACTGAAGAATTTTTCAAACTCAGTAACAATGGTAACGAAACCAACTCTAAATAGTTTTGTTTTTCGATCCAGTAAGCCATTCACCAGATATGCTTTAAAAATGCCTTATTCTTATTCTTTAAATGTTAAATATTTAATTTCCTTTATAAACCAAAAGGCAAACGAAGACGATGAAATAGAGCTCAAGCTTAAAGAGAAATTTTACAGTACAATTGTCGCTAAAAAATGAAGCCTTAAAGTATTTTGCTGTCTGAATATTTGAAGTAGCTATAAAATACAAAGAACATTTTGTAATAAAGTTTATAATCTTATACATATATATTTTTCCAACTCATGCACACATATGTATGTGAAAGATTTCGTATACAGATCAAAATATACAGCGAAGTGTTAGTTTTATTTGCTATACATACATATGTACATTGTTACCTTCCTTTTTACGATTCTTTTTTTAATACCAAAACCGTGGCTCAAGTGGTTAGTGCGTTGGATCGCTGAGCGTGAGGTTCGAGGTTCGAATCCCAGAGAACACCAAAAAATTTTTCACGGTCCCACCTCTCGCGAATGTCTGACAAACGTCCGAGAGTAATAACTGTCAAGAGAAAGCTTCTCAATTTGCCTTTCGGATATGGCTCTGAACTGTAGGTCCCTTCAATTTGTGTGAAAAAATATAACACGCACAACACGAATGCGAGAAGCTAGGCCCTGGACCACATACGGTCTGTTGCGCCAAGAATTTGTATTTAAATCTCGTGTAAAATACATGCATACATAGCCGTAGATATTTTACATGTATGAATATTAATGATTAATTTTAATTTTAGCACAGTAAAAGGACCAACACTGAGGACAACATAGACTGCAATTTATCAAGAAAGTATAACCGTAGTTCAAGCAATGATGACGATAAATTTACTTGTGTAAACCTCAGCGTGGAAGAGCAATCTTTGCGCAACATAGAATGTCGTGAAAGGAAACTAAGAAATACGTTTGGTTGGACGAGAATTGATGTTCTAACAATGTTAATAGTATGTATCATTCTCGCGTCTCTCTCCTTTTCACTCTTAGTAGAAGCGCTCCAGACTCTAGTGCATATCGACCATCAGGATTCAATGCACTTACCAATTCCTGTAATGATTCTTGGTTTCGTCGGTCTAATATTTAATGGAGTTTGTTATCTGCTTATTGGAGGATATACAATGCACCAAGGTAGTTTCTTACATATGACTCCCAGTGGAGACATAGTACTTGATAATGGAATATCAACGAGTGGGAAAATGACTGGAAGAGTAGATCGTGATATTTCAACGGCAACTATAGCGGATAACAGCGATAAGCTACAACAAAACAAACAAAGTTTAGTTGAAATGTTCCGTGATGTATCCAGTACTATATTTGTCATTGTTTGTGCATTTATCGTTTATATATCAAATGATGAGCATACTGCAAAATTCATCGACCCTGTTTTATCGATATTTTCTTGTGTGGTTCTTGTGGCTCTGAGTTATCCTTATAGTAAGTATATTTTTCTTTTTATTTGATTTTGCTAAATTAATTTCTTATTGGAATCATTTTTAAACACGTAGTGAAAGAATCCTGCCTAATACTGCTACAAACGATTCCCGGTTCTATTGACATGGAAATTTTTGAACAGACTTTAGGCACAAAATTTCCAGAAATTGTCAGTTATCATGACCTTCATATCTGGCAATTAACTGCCAATAAATATGTATCCACAGTTCACATTAAATTTAAAAGCCAAAAGCTCTATACTAAAATTATTGAAGATGTCAGAGGATTTTTTTTCGATCAGGGAATAACTATTGTAACTATACAACCTGAATTTCAAGATACGAGATCGACAGCTTCTTCAGAATGTTTGGTGCAATGCAATGCTAACGACTGTTTCGAAAAGGTTTGTTGCCAACAATCTAGAACTGATCTACACGAAGCTAGCGTAACATCTCTCAGCGATATGACAACGGAAAATACTTCAAAAAAAATACAAGAACTAAAAATCTCATCACTTTTTAAACTAAGTACTATGGTAGAACGAACACAGTCTGCTAATAATTTAACCACCTCAAATACACCAGGACAAGAATGCTCTTTTCTCAAAAGAGATTCTTGTGAATTAAAATTGCAAGAGGGAGGAAGTAAAGTGTTGACAATGGCTGTATCATCTTCCCCAGATATAAACATAACTGAAGAGATTAAGACTGAATGAAAAATCTGTTTATACAACCACATCTAATATACATATGTACATATGTAACTATGTAAATAAAATAATATACCATTGAGTGAAGCAAATAAGGTCTGTAAACCTAAATATATTCATGTCCTGCGGATATTTTATTTTGAAGAATAAATAGTTCTTAGAATGTCTAGATTCAATTTATTATTTTGAATTAAATTAAAATCAATATGGCTGCAAATAAATTAAATAAATAAATTACATTTCTGTGCAATAGCAATGAACAATGGCAGTGTTTCAATATTAGTTCTCTTTTACAGCAATTTTGGTAGGACTGGAATGTACATAATACATAATTAGTGCATTAGTTTTCGGTGTCAAATATACATATGTACACATACTTAACATTTAGTTTGTAACATTGAGAAATAATAACAATAGATCTCATAAAGCACAAATATATACAGATGCTTAATATCAACAAATGAGTCGAATGTGTATGCGGAACCATGTCAGATGGCAATGAACTCATTGACTAATTGTCTAGAAAGAGAGGAAAGTTTCCATGACTTAATATATGTACGTATGTATATATACTTTGTAGATGAAATACCCGTAAAACTTCATTATTTTACATAAAACCACCAATTTGTCTGTCTAAAGATGGTTTAATATAGGAGGTTATAGTGTATTCAAGAACCTTTGACCGGTGTTAGATCGCAGAAAAACTGAAGAATTTTTCAAACTCAGTAACAATGGTAACGAAACCAACTCTAAATAGTTTTGTTTTTCGATCCAGTAAGCCATTCACCAGATATGCTTTAAAAATGCCTTATTCTTATTCTTTAAATGTTAAATATTTAATTTCCTTTATAAACCAAAAGGCAAACGAAGACGATGAAATAGAGCTCAAGCTTAAAGAGAAATTTTACAGTACAATTGTCGCTAAAAAATGAAGCCTTAAAGTATTTTGCTGTCTGAATATTTGAAGTAGCTATAAAATACAAAGAACATTTTGTAATAAAGTTTATAATCTTATACATATATATTTTTCCAACTCATGCACACATATGTATGTGAAAGATTTCGTATACAGATCAAAATATACAGCGAAGTGTTAGTTTTATTTGCTATACATACATATGTACATTGTTACCTTCCTTTTTACGATTCTTTTTTTAATACCAAAACCGTGGCTCAAGTGGTTAGTGCGTTGGATCGCTGAGCGTGAGGTTCGAGGTTCGAATCCCAGAGAACACCAAAAAATTTTTCACGGTCCCACCTCTCGCGAATGTCTGACAAACGTCCGAGAGTAATAACTGTCAAGAGAAAGCTTCTCAATTTGCCTTTCGGATATGGCTCTGAACTGTAGGTCCCTTCAATTTGTGTGAAAAAATATAACACGCACAACACGAATGCGAGAAGCTAGGCCCTGGACCACATACGGTCTGTTGCGCCAAGAATTTGTATTTAAATCTCGTGTAAAATACATGCATACATAGCCGTAGATATTTTACATGTATGAATATTAATGATTAATTTTAATTTTAGCACAGTAAAAGGACCAACACTGAGGACAACATAGACTGCAATTTATCAAGAAAGTATAACCGTAGTTCAAGCAATGATGACGATAAATTTACTTGTGTAAACCTCAGCGTGGAAGAGCAATCTTTGCGCAACATAGAATGTCGTGAAAGGAAACTAAGAAATACGTTTGGTTGGACGAGAATTGATGTTCTAACAATGTTAATAGTATGTATCATTCTCGCGTCTCTCTCCTTTTCACTCTTAGTAGAAGCGCTCCAGACTCTAGTGCATATCGACCATCAGGATTCAATGCACTTACCAATTCCTGTAATGATTCTTGGTTTCGTCGGTCTAATATTTAATGGAGTTTGTTATCTGCTTATTGGAGGATATACAATGCACCAAGGTAGTTTCTTACATATGACTCCCAGTGGAGACATAGTACTTGATAATGGAATATCAACGAGTGGGAAAATGACTGGAAGAGTAGATCGTGATATTTCAACGGCAACTATAGCGGATAACAGCGATAAGCTACAACAAAACAAACAAAGTTTAGTTGAAATGTTCCGTGATGTATCCAGTACTATATTTGTAATTGTTTGTGCATTTATCGTTTATATATCAAATGATGAGCATACTGCAAAATTCATCGACCCTGTTTTATCGATATTTTCTTGTGTGGTTCTTGTGGCTCTGAGTTATCCTTATAGTAAGTATATTTTTCTTTTTATTTGATTTTGCTAAATTAATTTCTTATTGGAATCATTTTTAAACACGTAGTGAAAGAATCCTGCCTAATACTGCTACAAACGATTCCCGGTTCTATTGACATGGAAATTTTTGAACAGACTTTAGGCACAAAATTTCCAGAAATTGTCAGTTATCATGACCTTCATATCTGGCAATTAACTGCCAATAAATATGTATCCACAGTTCACATTAAATTTAAAAGCCAAAAGCTCTATACTAAAATTATTGAAGATGTCAGAGGATTTTTTTTCGATCAGGGAATAACTATTGTAACTATACAACCTGAATTTCAAGATACGAGATCGACAGCTTCTTCAGAATGTTTGGTGCAATGCAATGCTAACGACTGTTTCGAAAAGGTTTGTTGCCAACAATCTAGAACTGATCTACACGAAGCTAGCGTAACATCTCTCAGCGATATGACAACGGAAAATACTTCAAAAAAAATACAAGAACTAAAAATCTCATCACTTTTTAAACTAAGTACTATGGTAGAACGAACACAGTCTGCTAATAATTTAACCACCTCAAATACACCAGGACAAGAATGCTCTTTTCTCAAAAGAGATTCTTGTGAATTAAAATTGCAAGAGGGAGGAAGTAAAGTGTTGACAATGGCTGTATCATCTTCCCCAGATATAAACATAACTGAAGAGATTAAGACTGAATGAAAAATCTGTTTATACAACCACATCTAATATACATATGTACATATGTAACTATGTAAATAAAATAATATACCATTGAGTGAAGCAAATAAGGTCTGTAAACCTAAATATATTCATGTCCTGCGGATATTTTATTTTGAAGAATAAATAGTTCTTAGAATGTCTAGATTCAATTTATTATTTTGAATTAAATTAAAATCAATATGGCTGCAAATAAATTAAATAAATAAATTACATTTCTGTGCAATAGCAATGAACAATGGCAGTGTTTCAATATTAGTTCTCTTTTACAGCAATTTTGGTAGGACTGGAATGTACATAATACATAATTAGTGCATTAGTTTTCGGTGTCAAATATACATATGTACATATGTATGTATGAATTGTTTTGTATGCATACAATTTGCAGATAGACCTATTTAATTCGGAGTGCTTGACATCAAATCAGTTCTGTATAGTCGATTTCTATGGATATTCGAGGTTTTATTTAAATGCAAATAACCAATATTTGGTGATAATGTATAGTTCGATATCGAAGAATGGCGTGCAAGGCGAGATATACATATAATCGATTTAAGCACTGGAAAAAGAGCTTCCGATTCTTAAAAATTGTAATATTCACAGTTTGGGTATTTTATGTGACTTGCTGGAAAGATACAAAAAAAAGAGCAAATTGGATCGAACAAAATTAGAGGAGTTTATATTCTACTTCATACAAAGGCATATGTACATATGTGTAAATTTGATTTTAATGGATTTTGGTGGTTTTTCGCTGGCCCTGGTACCTTGCATTTTATTTCTTTTTTTATATTTGTTTTCCTGACCTTAATCTTGTTATCATTTAATCAAATATGCATGTATGTAGCTACGATCAGAGATCGTCCTTTTTCCTAAGCTTTTTAATTGTTGAACCGGCTTTAATGAACTTTTAAACGGTGGAAAATATACAACAAAATATAAAAGGGCCAAACTAAACATAATTAAAACACAGACCTGAAAAATTCGAATTTATTTTTCAGCGATCATTCGTGTTGTGCGTATTATAATTTTTCCCACAAATGGAAGGGACCTACAGTTTACAGCCATATCTGAAACTCATTTTTTGTTTTGAAGCTTTCTCGTGACAGTTATTACTCTCGGACGTTTGCCACACATTCACGAAAGGTGGAACGTTTGTCACACATTCACGAAAGGTGGAACCATGAAAAACTTTTTTGTTCGGAATTCGAACCGCGAACATCCCGCTCAGTGATCTAACGTACTAATCACTGAGCCACGGCGCCGACCGTGCTGAAAAAAAAAGAAAAAAAAAGGCGTTTTTTTTTTTTCAGATTTTACCACTTTTTAAACAAAGTGTTACAAAAACATTGAATCTTTTACAAGCGCTGCACTGTAAGATTAAAATATTGCCGCTAAAAAAATTTCTTTTTTAATTTGTTCGACTTCTTGCTTTCGTAGTTTAAGCATCTCATTTAAATCGGTCTAGTCTAACGCACTTTTAAATGGTTGTCCCGCTCACACTCGCTAGCTTCTGTCAAATTTATTTTTCAATTCCTTCCTCCTCGTGTTTAGTTGACCACAACTCTCACGCTACATCTCTTAACCGCCAGAACATCCGCCCATCGAAGGCAAAAATTAAGCGAGGAAAATATTTCAACGTGCTGTCTCACACATTATTGATTGGTTGCTGCTAGGTTGAAAACGTCTTCCCAAAGGCAGGCAAAAGCACGCACGTGGAACCGAAGGCCCTCCGACCTATCATGACCTGCGCATACTTTCTGCAGCATGCAAACATCTACTCAAGCCGGACGCTTTCAGCAGGATCAATCACAGATGGGAAAATGGTTTGACATGTCATACATACATATGTGCATACATATATCTAGACATATCTTACCTAAGATAAATCAGAAACGTAGTTATTCCAAATACCCCTGTGTCCTCACAGGAAACTGTCTGATAGGCCTCTTTTCAATTTTTTTCACATCTCTAAAATGTCTGACAAACATCTGAGAGTAATAACTATGTATGTTGAGAAAGCTCCTTATTAAACAAAATCCTTTCTGACATACACACATAGCTCTAAAATGTAGGCCCCTTCCATTTGTGCGAAAAAAATATGTATAACACGGCCCTGGACCACATACGGTGGTTGTGCAAATTATCTTTTTTTTTGTATGCAAAAAAAATAATGTTAAATTATTGATCCTTGCATTCACTAGCTAATATTTTATTCTTTTTACACAGAGTTAAAAGCCTCTGTAGGTAGTGCTCGTAATATTGTATTAACACTGCAACTTATTTCTTCGAAAACGAAATCATAATAATAAGAACTGTAGGTAGACCTTCGGATCCCTTCAAATACATAGGACACCCTGCGTAGCTCTTTTGTTCCGACACCAAATATTTTCCTGATTATGGTTTTCATATAATTGTGGAAAAAATCGAAGTTGTCAAATTGCTTTCCAGTTTTGAGATAAAGAGACGCACTCTATTTGAACCGCATAGTACGGAACTTAAGATGAACAATATATTGGATGTTATTTTTGTACTTTTAAAGCTCAACTCATGTAACCAAATGTTTACTTTACCAATGTATCACTATGCTACAATTGTAATTAGCATTTGAAAAAAGATAAGAAAATACCACCAGTATTATGTGTAAAAAAAAGAAAATACATATCTATATATTAAAATGCTTGACATTTATCTTCTATACAAATATTTAAAATATAGGTATCATACATAATGTACTTGGAATTTTTATGCAATAGGCATGGCCTAGTCATCCTTCTTGGGGCTCGTTGTCACAAAATATGCCCGATATATATATAACCCTAGTCCCAGGTGCAGTGCCACAACAGCCCCAACTGCCGAGTAAATGTTACTTTTTATTTCTTCCAAAGCAAATAAATTATCAAGAACCAACGACTTCATAAAAAAAAACGTGAGAATTGGAAAGATAACAATAAATGAACAATAAAGGAGAACTGTTTTGAACGAGCTGTAGTCTTTGCCATCCTAGAATTATTAGTTGTTTATTATCATATAAAGTTTCTTTAATTCATTCCAACTTACAGTTGATTGGTAGCCGCTTTTAATTACTTTTGATTTAGCCATGATTTCTCAACAACACATTAGTCAAATTTTAATTTCTTCCTTGGTACGTTCTACAAAACAATTTTTCCACAATTTCTTTGACAGGAAAGAAAGCACACATGACAGCACTTCAACATGACAACAATCAAAAATCATATGACTATAAAATACGTAGTAGACTTCTGATCCGAAATCTATTACAAACTCAAATTTTAATTCACTTTCGAGGTTATTTTTCAAATACAGTAGGTATGGAATATTTAGCATTTTTGCTTTTTAAGCCATAGTTTTATTTACTGTCTTATTCTTTAAAATGTATAGAGTTAAACTTCAAACAATTTTAGCAGGAGCATTGAAGCAAAACAAGCACTCCTATACAAAATCTTGTGTATTTAACGAATTCTGTTACAATTCTATCATTGTACTAAAAAGTAAATGACGAAATATTTGTTCACTGTGCCATGGTGTGTGCAGTCATTTCTCGACCAACAGTAGGAACATTTCGGGTTGCGTGCAGCTTGAGTTGATTGTGTTGCATTTTATTTTAGTGACAATTGATTGGTTAACTTCATCCGCCAAGAGGTTTCAGTTGATTGTAGTATTTCTCAGAACGGCAATAACTCCTTTTTATCGCCTAATTGGTTTGCTAGCAATGGTTCTTACAAATTATGAGTGCTGGGCCAATATTGGCGGTGATAATAACATTTGTGATATTACGCTTCAACAGACGCAATTGAGGTCTCAAATTGATCTTTTCAACCCTCGTACTTTAAGTGCTTGCCGTATTGCAGACAAAGAAATATGTGAAGACCGCGGACTGTCCCCAAAGAAGGTATCACAAATCTCATCAAATGGATATTACGGGTTCACATACGTCAACAACAATAATAATGACGATGTTGCTGGTAATGGAAATGATATCAACACAAAGTTTGAAAATCATGAGGCCAAAAAACAGCATCATGTAATTGACTGCAACTTGACAACGAATAGGTCTAAAAAAATTTCATGTGATAAAACTTGGGTTTCGCAAGCAAAAAAAAGATGTTTTATAGATCAAGGATTTGCGAGTAATTGTACAACGAACGCAAAAAGATGTCGCCTAGAAGATCAAGAAATAGTAAATTCTTGTAAGTAATAAATTGTTCATTTGTTGCATTTCAAACTGCTGCAAGCTCTTTTTTCAAACTATTTAGATTACGTAAACATATGTATGTATATATATAAAAAAAAATGCACATGCACATGCATTTTTTTTTTTTACAAATAACTATATTTAATCTTTGCAGTGCCTTTTATGGAGCCAACATCAGGAAGCAGTATGGACGTAGATGACTTTGAATTTTATAAAGGAGGAAATGTACCGTATGCGTTTCCATCTTTACGCCAGATGTCCCCACCGCGCATACCATCTAACGTAAAAAGTAATTCTCAAAGGCATGCTAATGTCAACCGATGTGTAATATACACCTGACCTAATACTTGTTAAAATATCTTAAATTATTAAAAAAAAAAAGTCGAGCAAAAAACGACTTTGTATATATGTATGTATGTATGTTTCAACGTGGTCGTCGAGTAGCATATAAATTCCCTTTTTTTACGATTGTGAAAACTGATTCGTAATCGCACCCGAATTCCATATCAATCAATATTAGGAATAACTTAATTACAATGTTTAGTTTGCAAGCACTGCTCGTAGCACACCTATATGTATTTTTCAAATATTTTTCAATATTCATATTGCAAATACGATATAAAGTTTCCAATAACAGGTTCAAGTCAAAATTCGGTACTGATCAATCCTAAATTTAATGTTTTTGAATACAATAAAAGATGCATTACAACGTTGGAGACGTGCCCTGCTATTTGTACGCAAGATTTCAAAGGTTCAAGAATGTATGAAGCTAAAAGTATATGTGAAGATATTCCTCGTTACAAGAAAAACAAAATAAATGAAATGTTTTTGGAGCGAATGTTCTCTGAAACACATGGTAGCGGAGTTTATTACTTGCGGGACATGGATTTTGATGAAAATGAAAATGTATATGGCACCTGACCTTCAATTTTCCGCAAAAATTTAATAATGTAAGTTAATTGCAATACATATGTGTATGTACCTTCTAAGAAAATATAACAATTCAAACCATGATCAAAACAATGAATCAGTTTCTTTATTCCAGTTTCCAACACACAAAATTGGTGCTTTTCAAGATTGTTTCTTTTAATACAATAGGTATGTACGAGAAATGTTAAATAATATAAATAATTATTTACCTTCAATAAATAAAATAAAATTATGTTGAAAAAGTTGACCATCGATTTGATTCTTTCATTTTGCTATAAACACTTTATTGGGATTTTATCTCGTGTTCAATTAATGTTACTAGGTGTATTTTAAACTGAGCAATTGAAATGAGTGCTTTTAATTAAAAAGATCATATTATAACGTAAATATGAATGTAGATATACTTTTTTTAGCCCTCTAAACAACTTTGATAACTGTTTAATGTATAAAAATTATTAGTAATCTTATTTTAAAAGTGTAAAAAAATACTAATTGGTCGGTTGGTTGGTGTGTACTTTTGTATTTACATTTCTGCTACTGTTCTGGAATCCCCCGAATGCTGTTCATTGATGTAGTTTTCTTGTACTTCCTTAACCATAAACTGCACAACATTATCTAAGTCATATTTTGGATACCAACCCCAATCACAACGAGCTTCTGAATCGTCAAAAACCTGCGGCCAAGTATCAGCAATTAATTGGCGTTCATCTGGTTTATATGTGACATGTAAATTTGGCACGTATTTACTAAGTTTCTCAACTAATTCTTCGGGTGTGAATGACATCCCCGTTACGTTGTAGACACGTCGTTTCAACTGATGTGATGGAGCAGTCATGAATTCTAGCAAAGATCTAATTTGCAAGCAAAATAAAAATAAATTGTATTATAAATACCCTTTGAATAGAAACAGGAAAACTATACTTAAATTTGTTAACTACATAAACTTGCCTCAAACAATCTTCAATGTGCATCATGGGTAGCCTCGTATCTGGTTTTAGATAGCAAGTGTATTTTCCAGTTTTAATCGCTTCATGGAAAATTGCAATTGCATAATCTAAATGATTTTGTAAAGCAAATCTGCTATTATTATGACTGATAAATCTATATTTAATGTATTTTCTTAAAATCTACAGACATGTCAATAAAAGAAAAATGTAAGATTTCTTTTAGCAAAGTAGCAACATGGCTCAATTTTGTTTACGTTTTTTTTTTCAATAAAAGGCTAAGATCTCCTTTAAAATTTCTACTAAAAGCATTTGAATCTTTCTATTTTTGTTTCTTGAGAGTAATGTTGGGCGTATTCCTTTAAGTTTTGAAGGCATTGATTGGTAGATTGAACTCCGCGAATTTAGAATTGCAATATGACGGTAGTATTGCGAAGTCAATAATTTTTCATAACTGAGTTGGGTAAGTTAAGTTAATTCATTTAATTTGTTATGGCTCGATATATGTATATAAGAAATGTATGACAGTAATAGGGCTGTAGAAAACGCTTCTCGCGAAGATTTGTGTTGTGCTTGTTACAGGCAAACTGAAAAGTTAAAATCCGTTTAAGTTATTATTAAGTAGTTCAAGTAGAATGACAAAACGTAAAATTACGAAAAGGTGCCTATTCTCGAAATTAGTAATCGAGTCGAAATATTGGGTGTATTTAATAAAATTCTAAATCGAAACCGTATTGGGTATTGGGTTTGTATAAAATTTACATTATTACAGTTAATCAATCATTAAAAATAGACACATATGTAACTTCTAAGCCGATTTAGTTACGAACCTGTAGTACCGCCACCAGGAGAATCGCTTGAAATAATACCAGGAAATCGCAAACATCTAAAGTCTAAACCAAATTTATGGTAGTAGTATTCACCCATTAACTCAGCATGAACTTTCGAAACACCATAAATTGTTCTTGGGCGTTGAATCTATAAGCCATAAAGAGAAAATAGATAAATTATGTATTTCAACAAAAGAAGTACTTAAATGATAGGGGTTTAAATGTAGCCATGAAGACAAATAAATTGAATTCCGTGACGTCGATAAACGGCTGGATCACATCCGTTTTAATGTAAATATGTGTTTGAGATTATGACTGACTGATATTTTGACGCTCTACATACATTACAACGATTTTTAACCATTATTGCAATCTTGGTTTTTAAAGAATTTTCTTTAACGAAGGTATGTACGTTTTTAACGTTGTTGCTTCTACTTGGGAACCATTTGTATTTTTAGAAGCCATTTAACAATTAAAAATTCTCAAATAATTTAATTCCTCCGCCAGTCGAATTTGTTTCTTAGAGCAATACCAAAATATTCCCTTAAAAGTCGAAATTAAAACTTTTAAAATTTCTTTCAATTGTTATAAATCTTATGTTCACACTTTTTCGGTGTAACATGTCCGTGCGTACATATAGTGCAGAGAAATATGACGTGGAACGAAACGAATACGCATTTACGATTAAGTGTTTAATGAAATTGTGCAATTTTGCTCTCTGAACTTTAAAGTTTAATCAATAAAATCAGTTCAGTTATTTTGCCGTGATTTTTGCACATGAAAAGAAATGATTACTACATAAATTATGTAAGGTAATAAATGTTAAAGTAGTTGATTCTGTTATAAATCTAGGAATGCTATAAATGATGATTGTTTTCTTTTTAGGATAATACCGTAACATTCGGAGTTGGATTTCGGGGACTATCAGGACCGAAAGCTCCTATTGTACTTGGGACGAATATTCTCAAACGATACTGCTTAGCAAGTTCAATAACATTGTGTAGTCCTTCAATATTGACCCTAAAGTGAAATATGAAAAATTTTTGAATAAAGAGAAAAGTCTGATTAAACCTCTTTTATTTCAAATGATATCACAATTTTACCTCATTGCCAGTGGAACATTTTGCTCTCCAATTGCACTAAGTAAAGCCGAAAAATGAATTAGCCAATCAATACGATGATCCACCACAATTTTTTGTAACCCCTAAAATGTTAAATATAAATACTTTTTATTACTTTTTTCGCTAAATATTCATACCTTAATGTCTAAAATATCTCCAAAAATATAAGGTCCACTCTGTACTATTTCTTTATTGGGTTTGACAATATCTGAAAGAATTACATTGGAATCGCCATATTGCTTACGAAGTAACTTAGCACACTCAATGCCTAACTGTCCAAGACCACCTAAGTAAGATTTTGTAAGTTATACCATTTAAACACAAATCAATTTAAATTTCACACCAGTAATTAGAATTTTTGGCGGCCGCCCATTTTCCGAATGCAAGTTACGAATATGTTTGTAAGAGTTTTTAAACGAAGTTGCACTGATATTAATAACGGTTGAAGTAAAGCTTCGTATCATATTAAATGAAGTTTCTTTATTTTCGAAGTAAAATTCGACAGTTAAATTTTCAAATGTCTTCAAATTATTGTATCCCGTGAGGAGGTCTTGTTTGTTACGAAGGGATTCTATCTACTAAATAAGAGAAATCCGAATATGATGGTAAGAATATATTTGATTTGAATGACAATGAGGTGATGCTTTGTAGCAGTGTGTTAGTATCTGAGTACATGTTCTGTTTTTAGAGGGTGCTTCTTTAACGAAAACTAAATTTAAACAGCAAGCATGCCGATACTATGCTAAATGTAGTTGTTCTTACAAAATGTGAAACTTGTTATTCTGTAACATGATTGTTCCATTTTTCTCTTAAAAAACGACACATACAAATCATTTCAGATGAAAACGTTGTATTTATAATCATCTTTCTTGAATACGAAGCGCCCTGTCCATTAATAAATTAAAAAAAACAATGAAAGCATACCATACTAGATTCCTTTAATTAATACTCATGCGCATTTGATGTTCCATCTGATTTATACCATGTTGTGTTGCTGATATGTATACATCAGTGCATTGCTTTTGTGAGTGTTCATAATTTATCTAATTGAACCTTATAACATTTTTAATGGCTATTTTCTAATAAATTTAATTTCTAAAATTTGGATTTAAAATACTAACTTGCGCTTTAAAAACACACATTCTGAACTTCCTGTTGGCCTGGGAATTACACTTTTTTTTTTGTTTTTGGCGTATATGACTATTTCTAATTTTAAACCATAGAATATATTTTGACACACCCACCCAGTAACAGGTGATCTCTGCGTCATGTTCTTATGACTGAATCGTATATTAATTTAAACGAGAGAATACATTGTCGTCTCCAAGAGCACACATACAAGAACTTCTTTATTAATAATAATAGATTGCACGGTCTTTCGCGAAATTTAAATAGTTAAACTACCACTATTAATTTAAATGTAGCCTTGGTAAGTGATCTCAGACACGCACCTAAGATTGAAGTGTTTATGCAAATGCATAAATATACAACAAGTACCGTACTAGTATGTATTCATATGTATTTACACATGCTTCTTTGTCCTAACCGTTATAAATATGACACGCATCAAACTAGGGTGAATTTATATGTATGTATAATATAATATACATATGTACCTTTCTACCATTTCTTTGCGAATTTTGGATTTTCTTGTACGTTGTTTTGTTATCTTCATACAAACATTCATATGCATGTGCATAAATACGTACATAATATACCTTTCCACTATTTTTCTTTTTTTTTTTTTCAAATTTTATTTTTTCTATTACGTTTCTATTACCTTAATATGTATATGTACATATATGTATTTACCATACATTTGTTTAAGCATGCACTTTTTTCAGTACAAAATAGTTGTTTTTTAATTTCATATTATGTACCTTTATGCACTTAGGTTCCTGTAATATCGATTTAATTATTTTAATATAAAGGTCATGGTAATGGCACTGGGTCCTAAAAATATGCTGACATGCATATGTATTAATAGACTAATTAATGAGGATCCACAAGATGCAGTTAAAGCTTGTAAAAAACCAACTGGGGTAGCATCCAATATCAGAAACATGTCCATTTTTTCGCAAAGCTTTCCGTGTATCCAGTACATGCATACATATATGCATACATATATGCATGTACATACATATATACATATATGCATGTACATACATATATACATATATGTATGTGTATGTCTTAAATATATACATGTGTATAAATTGAATATATTGAACATATTGAATATATGTATGTATGTATACATATATGTATATTGAATATAATATATATGTATCTGTAGTGTATGATTTTAAAATCGGAAAACATTATTCATACAGTTGGTTAATAAGAAAAAAATAACAATGAATAGTAGTATGTACCTATGCTTAAAAAGGCATGAACATTTTTTTTTTCTTGCAACGTCATAAATATGTATACATGTAATATGTATACCGATACAGAGTTCCCGTTATATAATCTCTTGCTAAGTAAATCCTTGTTTTTGATGATTTGCCTGATCTATGCGTTGCAAAGGTTGCTCTCATCCTCCTCCCCCTGCTGCTGCACCGTCAACCTCAAACTCCCTAACTGTCTCATTAATTCCAGCTGCTGGTGTTGCCTCTGTACCGATAGTAATTATACGGCTTGGTGCTCCTTGGACCATTGTCGAATGGAATAAGCGTTTCAATCCGCTAACTAAGAAAAAATAATATTCCGGTAAAAAATGAATTCACAACATAAACCATCAACGGCGCTTCTCGACATGCTGATTCTTCTTGGGTGCGATATTTCTTCTACCGGAAGTATGCTATTACGGTAGTTAACTGTCAAAAAATTTCCCCAGTCAATTTTAATTAATAGACCCAGATGCTTTAGTTTATCGCTCAAATACGGATGGTTGGTTTTTCTAGGTAGGGTGACTGACTCAGTCGAACCCTTGAACCTAAGTGAACCGTACAGGTAGCCATTAGCATTAATACTACTAAGTTCAAGTGTATAACAGTATAAGGGGTTCGATTGAATCAGTCACCTCTTACTACTCTTACGCACCCTCGCTACCTCCACGGTTTATCTAGGTCATAAGGGTTCGACAGTCACCCACCTAGATAACACTAACCACATAGTACCAAGAGTTCGATTGAATCAGTCACTCTAATACTCCTATGCACCCCACTACCTACACGGTACCTTCAGCACTAGGGTTAAACTGAATCAGTTACTCTACCTAGCTGATTGCAGAACAGTACAAAGGGTTTGATTGAGTCAGTCACCCCCAATACTCGCTTGCACCCGCTACCTTCACGGTACACTTAGCCGCTTAGGCACAATCAAATCCCAGTCACAACACCCTGAGATAGCATAGGTTTTTCCCCGAGTACCCGGTGACTTCCTCCGGTCTACCAAATATGTGGTATCACAATGGACCTACTCTTTGGTCTAAGTGTGTCCTGGCTATCGCCAGGTCAGCCACCTCACCTAACCTCACCTAACCTAACCTTACCTAAGCCCAAACCTTACTCCAGAATGCCAAAAGCTGATCCGAACTGGAGATTCAATCCAGGTACTTTCCCTATTTTCTCCCCACAGATACGCCCTCTTACCGCTTTTCCTCTCAACCCTTTAAAATCTCCCTATCCTAAGTCTAAGTCTCCCTCCAAATTCAAAAGCTCTAAACGCGTCTCCTTTAGTCTGTCCTCTGTGCCTAGTCCCTTACTCGTCAATAACTCTCCTTCTGTTATACATAACTTCCTAATTTTATTCGCTCCCACCCTCTTAATCCCTCCACTTCTACCTCGTCAGTCCCTTCATGCAAGAGCCCCAGCAATACTTCTAATATATTCGCATCCTCAGTTTCCAGTGCCACTAAATCCACCGTCGCTTCTTCTGCACTCCTAGACTCCCCTGTTAACCCCATTTTTTAAACTCACCAAAGAATTTGCTGATGTGCGATCGCGTTTACGAGATCGTAGAATCTACGACAATTTCCGCCTTTATCTTGTCTAGCTTCATGATAAGCCTTGTTCTATATTCATTGGTGGGAAAACAAAAACTAATATCAAAGTTCAAAAGAAGGTTTTCCAACCTACTCACTAGTCTATCACCATTCCCTCCTTACCCAGCCATTAATAAAACATAAACCTTATCCTTGTATTAGAACTACCCCGAGAAAAGATTTCAACATGATTGTTACCTTCGCATCTAGAAATAAAGAAAATATTACGCCTTGCGCGTATTTTATTACTGACTTGCATACCAATGACGCCATAGCGCACGAACGGTTATTTTTGCACTTGTCCCTTACGCATGGTATTTTTTTATTGGCTTTATTTGATGTTGCTTCTTTTTTTTGTCACTAATGACGTAGACGTACATAAAAAAACCAAACTGAAACTGAAATTCTGAAGATACAATCTTATGTTCTTTTTTTCGTTCTCAGCCCCTACGTCCGAACCTCAGTACCTACAATGTACATTGATGAGTTAAAATTTAAAAGCGAATCAAGTGAGACTACGTCTACTGCTAAAGTTACTGTTTTGAAAAATATGTACCGTCATCTGTATAATTCTGGTACACAGATCTTAAACAAGTTGCTCTTAAACAAGTTCATCCGATGTTCTTTATCACTTTACTACTTCCACCATTAAATCGTTACATTCTATTTCAAATATCCGCTGTTAATTGCAAACTGATATAGGAACACTAATATTCAAGTTATATTTACGTATCTATGTATACAAGATTCAAAACAAAAAAAAGAACGATTGCAATAACAAGCTAGTGATAAAATTATTTTATTTACGGCGCAATAATTAAAATATCGATGTGGTTCGATTCACTTTTTTTTTCAAAATAACATAATGAATCAAAGATAATGATATCTAGGCAATGCAACTGAAATGAACTTGCTTTGGTTTCAAACTTATTTTTTCTGTTAATTTTAATTTTTCCTTAGGTTGTAAAAATTAAATATATTGGCTTAAATATAATATGCAATATTCAATAATAATTTTTAGAAATCTGTTTAATCATCATCCAAGACCTGTACTTAAAATTGGTCACATTACTGCTGATAAGGCACTGTGAAAGCGAATCTTAATTGAATTGAATTATTTTATATTTAATTATTGCAATAAAAAAACAAAATTAACTTACGTCAAAGAAATATGTATATTTGTTTTTAAGTGAAATAAAACTCAGTTTTTTTCGTCAACACATTTTTTGGCTTATAATATATGTACATATGTATAATATTAAATATGAAATCGAAATTGCTTGCAATATAAACTCTACGTTAATAAATCACAACACACAAAAAAAATTATTTAAATAAATTCAGTCGCGTTGGCATTTTTATTTTCCTCGTGATGCAATAGACCCAGAATTGCTGACACTACCATTCCGCTGTGCTTCGATTGCTTGATAATTAATAAACCAAAAGGGACGATTATCTACAGGAATCTGGTTAAGATGATTGATTAGCTGGGTATCACCATGCGCATCAAGAGGTATGCGAGTCGGAGAAACTGTTGTTGTGGAGGATGGTACAGAAGTTTGAGCCCCGCTACTAATTGGTGAAGCAGAATTTTGTGTAGATGTATCAGAACCTATACGGTTATTTAATGTGACAGTCCCTAATGTCTGTACTTGATTATTTGCAATTGGAACGAAAACTTGCTCAGCAATTACAACAGGCACTCCCTGAGGCGGGCGTTGACTTGCTCCATTCGCCAAAGCATCGTCGCCAAATCTGTTAGCCAGCTCAATACTTTCCGGGCTTTGTGTAGGGCGATACTTATCTCTATGTCCACTTGGTGGCCTGCTACCGGCATATGAAGGCCGCTGGCCTTGTGCAAGTACTAAACACATTATTAAAGATATTGTGAAGGTTATCGCTTTTTCTGCCATATTTTAGTAGTAGACAATTCACAAAATTTCTCAATTTATAAAAAAATGGTACTGTAAATCACTTTTAGTCTAATTAAACCACGTCCGGCTATTCAGCTTATCTGGTTGCTTGAAAGGCTAGTGCTAACTGAGCGCAACCATATCAGCATCAGCTCATTTAAATCAACTCGAAACTCATTTGAATCTTGCTCCACGAGAGCTGTATACAGGTTTGAAAGTTCCAGCAGAAAAAAAAAAAATATACGAAACCTGCTGTTGTGACACAAAAACGTATCTGTAAGACAAAGGGAGATGAATTGAGAGAGGATAAGTAAATTGCGGTTGGGATTTTCCCACCCACATTGATGGAGTTACTTATAATTTGGGTGATTCCTCCTTATCAATTTTTGAAAAGTTCAATGATCAAATGATAAAACAGAAATTATGTACTGATGTAAAACGTTGAAAGCATTCAAGAATGAAGAAATTAAACACATACAATGGTTCGTTTTGGTTTATATGTATGTACATACATATATGAAATTGACCACTTATGACGTCGTATTGGTTTGTTATGGGTTTTTTCTGTAGTTTCATTCATAAGCCCGATGAGCTGTTTTACCCTGAACAGACAGCAAAATAAAATGATGATCAATATTTTCACTTTTAATAAAAAAAATTAGTTTATTTGGTTTTTGCTACGTATGTATGTATGTAGTACATTTGTTTGAAGAGATTGTGACGTCAAGGTATTTTGATGAGGGGGACTTCGCTAGTGAGGAATGCTTCGGAAAATGTGGATTCACATACATAGATATGTAGTCAAACAAAATGAAAAAAATTACAAACAAATTATTTATTACAAAAAATTACGAATTTTTTTTTATGGATTGCTGCATTGTATCTGTATTTCCTAGGCAGGATTGTGATTTGAAGATATTTTTGGCGAGACCTTGCTTATGTAGTAGCTTTATTCATTCATATATGTATATACGTACGTCAAACAACAACCAAAAATAACAAGTGAAATTGCAAAGTGGAGTCATTTTAGTGTGGCAAAAAAACTAGGGGAATCCAGTTTACCGAATTTTGTTTGTGTTCTTTATAATTTATTCCCTGATGTTATTTAATTTTCCTTTTGTAATAGTGCATTATTTTTATATGTATATAAAGGTATATATAGATATGAATGTATAGATAAACCATTTCACCAAAACAAATGTTGCGACATTAACTCAACAGAGCACAATACAACCACTACGTATTTTTTAATCGTAGTTGAAATTTTGCGGTGGTGAAAACCAGTAGTATTATGAGGGAAGATATTTAGTGCTTATGAACTTATGTATGCGCAGAATGTTTCTATTGAACCTTCCAACTAGGCGTTCACTATTTTAACATATGCAAAAAAGGTATATGCAGCAGATTTTCATTTTTTATGCTTTGTATTTCCTGAATCAATACTGGTGCCTTGTATTCAAAATTAATTTTTTATTACATTAAATTTTAATTTTGAACTATTTTTTTAAATGAACGATTTATTACTATTTATCAAATTTTGTGCAGTATTTTAGATGAAAAAGCATTGGAAAAATAATGGCAAACTAATATGCTACAAGCAGGCTAGAGTAAGTAAGTGACAAGCTTAGTCGGGTGTGGATCAGTTACATAAGAAGTTATTATGTAGAGGACGATTCCATTTCCAGGTTTGCAATGGGGAGAAATATATCGATATCCAAAATTTGGATCCGCAACACTATATACATATGTAGGTATGTACATATATGTATACTAGAAGTGTACAGAATTTTACATTTTTAGGTCCTAGAGTGAGAAAATCACACAACCTCAACTTATCTTATTTACAAATTTTCAGTTAAAATATTTCTTCCAAGGAACCTTAAATTGCACTTGCATTATATTTAAAGGAATTTACTAAACGTGTAACGTAAATGTATAGTGCTTGCTTATGCTTAACATTAATTGAAATTCTTTTAAATGATAAAAAACACAACGTCAGCAATAAATGTACATACCTACATATGTATATGTACATTATATTTTAATAAAATTTGAGAGTGAGTAATCGCAAACGAAAAAATTAGCAAAAATATTCTTTGCGAAAACGGATCAATTGATTTAAGCAAATCTGCTCGTTTAATTGAAATGAAATTATCTTACATTAAAAATTACTCGTATTACTTTCCTGCTTCTTTCGGTAATGCTCTTTATTTGTACAAAAAAATATTGTTCACATACAAAATTACTTTACCACTCATTTACATTCTGAATGACACTAGCTCCATAGCTATCGACTAAGAGCAAAAACAGCACTTAGAAGGAGGAAAAACATTAGGTTTCGCATTGAGCGTCTTAGAGCTTACAATATAGAAAGGAATAAATGTAATCATAGATATAACAGAAATATGGAAAATTTATTTTCATAATTAACAAAGTTTATAACTTGAATTTATAAAAGTAAAATTTATTTTGGTATATATACATATGGGAATACATACATTACATATATGTTTACACACATATGTACACTCATATCTGCCACAAAAACTGTAATGTAATGTTGTACTCAAATCATTATTTACCTCGCCTTTTCTTGACAAGCGCGGAGACAAGCGCAAGATGCAGTTTTTTTATCATTCCATTATTTCACGGCGAGTTAACAAATTAATTTCTTTATCAACTTAACAAGAAATAACATGATTTATCACCTATGCGAAGTCTTTAACAAACAAAGCAATAAATGAATATAAAAAAAGGCAAGTGCAAGTCAATTAACGTGCACTCCATTTTTATAAACTCGATGTATATGTATATTGTTTTGAAAAGGTTGTGGGTATGGTCACTGGTTAATGTATAGTAAGATAATTTTTATTCACAGCGGAATCTGCAATTCCCAAACAAGAATAACCTAACATTCGATCACGTCACAATGTTATTTTCTAAGTGCACCCTATAAAATTGTTTCTAAGAAAGATGGGATAATTTCTAAATATTTAATATTTATTAAAATCTGGCTCCGTTCGAAAAATAGTTTATTTTTGGTTGAACACATATGTATGTATGTACATAATATTTAAAAACATTACACCTTAAGGTATTTTACGACCACGTGTAGTTCACCAGAAAAATAACGATATCGCTTTAAAATCTAAATCTTACTAAAGAAACTAACATATTAATTTTAAAGCTCAGTAAAATAAATGTGGCATTTTAGTATTAATTGTATACAAAGATGAATTTCGAATAAATAAACGCGTTAATAAAACCTAATAGGCGTCAAAGGTGACAAGTATTATTGTATAAAATGTGAGAATACTTGGTATCCATAAAATGAAATATATGGTCTAAGTCCCAAAACAGGTACTAATGTAAATCGACCAGAAGTTAAAACTGACGCTACAATAGTTTCCTGAGGCCTACTTTCTGTAATTAAGACTCTTTCGGAGTCAGGATCATCATTGGAAATGTCAACATCATTGTCTGAATTTAGTTGTGGCTCGTCTCGAACTCCGCAAGCTGGACGTTTGCTGTTATGATCCGCATCGGTGGGAAGATTAAAAGCACGATTAGGACGGTATCCAGCTGGTGGTGAAATTTCTAATGATGCTTCTGTTGCTATGGTGTTAGTCACATCTGTTTCCGAACTGTCTAAGGCGGTACTTGAATACGTTGTAGACTGGATTTGAGTGACATCAGTTTGCATTTCCATTCTAAAAATGCTTTCAGTGTTTTGATTCTCGGTCAATAAATTGAAACCACGATCCGTTATTATGTCCTTAACATGATTTACTTGGGTAGTCGACTCAGAAGACACCTGAACTGTGCTTGTTTCAGTTTTCGATGTAGTACTTAATTCATTTGTAGATCTAGATGATTCATTATATGAAATCTTAGTAGGGAATGCAGTAACTTCATCTTTCTTGGTAAAGTTAAATTCCTTACTTGGTTTGTACCCCGTTGGTAGATAGGGTGTCACATTATCTTCCTTTACTTCTACGGAATATGGATTGTATTGAATTTGACGAGCACTACATGCACCAAAAACGCAGCTTACAAGAATGGTAAAAATTGTTATCTTAGCCATTTATTTTGACTAAAAAACTCGAAGTAAACGTAAGTCAATTAAGCAAAAACTAAAAAAAGATTGAGAACATTGCTTGTTTTTATAACGATTTTTAGATGACAACTATCTGAGCCTCGATTAAAATTCGAGGGACAGGGATTAATATGCAGTCGGCGAGAAAATTATTATTCTTGATAGTATTATGGAAGTAGTCAGCTTATTAGTCAGCTTATTATACTTGTACGTGTCTTTCAATTTCAAATATTTATTGTACACATCGATAAACAGAATGTACGTGAGCCTAGCATACGCCAACGAATTTGTCTTTAATTCATAAACTTAACGCAAAATTAATTCATAAACTAAAGGCAAGATCACGCAACCCTCTAGCAAAACAATTTTTAATTTTTATGAATAAATTATGCTTGATTAATTTTAATGCGTAAGGTACGAAAAAGAAGTCGAAAAAAGATTACTTAAAATGAGTAAGTGTAAAATAAAAGAAAGGTAAAAATATTTTGGCTTAGTATGATAAATTTTGAAAAAAATGTTGTCGATGATAGGCACAAATTAGCTTAAATTTTAGGCAAACCATTGGGGTTTCCGATGTGCAACCAACATATGTAACTTACCGTGCACTTGATGTTAACATCCTGGTTGTGAGCATTCAAATTGGTGCAATGACAGATTTTTCTTATCAGATTATCGCTGAAAAAGTATTGAGATTTGCGAATTTTTTCGCCAAGTTATTTTGTGGGATTCTGCAAATTTAGGGCAATTTTCACCAGATTTTAAATAATTCTACGGTGACGCGGCTGCACATCCTGTTCTCCTATTTTTTATTCTAGTGGTAAATTATTTATTGAAGAAACATAAACAACTTTGATAATAACAAAATATAATCGATTTCCTACTTACCAACAATTTTTTTCAGAAACAACGATAAGTATTTTTTAAATTTTTTAAACTTTTCACAGACTTACATTTTTTTGGTAAATTTTTGAAAATTCGGTTCTAACTTATATGCCAAACGAACTATATAACAACCGTAAAACTTATTTCAGTGTATATATGTAAATAAGCCAAAGAAAATTCGACAAAGCAGAAATAAATAATACATTGAGGAAGAAGGGGATCAGAATATTGCCCGCCAAAGAGCGGGTAATACTGCTAAACGGTTAAACCAATTAAAATCTTCGGGTTGCAATTCGATTCTGCTTTGTGTGCCAGTGGATTCAAAACATTACCCAACCTTGCCAATCACATAATATTTCTTTTGATCTATTCAATAAAAAAAAGTCACCAAAATCGTTTGAATAATTTAGAAGTTATAAGGTCCGACAGTACTAGCAGAATGAATTTTGTTTGCTTATATGTGTAGATATGTACATACATGGGATACATCGTTAAAAATAACTCCTTGAGTAAAATTCAAATATATATTATATACTATATATGCAATATTTATATATATGTATACATTATTTTAATTTTTAATTTGACGTTATAATTCACTAAGGTTTTCACAACATGAGTGCCACTTCCCCGCCCATCTAGTTCTCAACAAAAAAAACCGATTTTTATGTTCTAAGACGTTTCCGAGATATCTGAATTTATTATTATTCTAACAGATTCTTTATCTTAAATCGCTTCTTCGCATGCTCTTTAAAATCGGTTGACAAAGAATCTTTTCACTATCTCAATCCATTGCTTTATTCAAGAAAAAAAGATCACAAAAATTGGTTCAACGAAATTTACAGGGATAAAGGCCGATAGAACCCGCAACAAGACTTTCAAATGGGAAAATAGTCATACACAATTGCAATCATTTTTTTTTAACGGAACCCTCTATGCATGAATGTAGTCACACTTAACCCATTTATTGTGTAAGCTTTGATTATTAAATGCAATAGGTTTATAGCTGAAATACATCAGCACAGCGCGCAGCAACTTCGACAACCAGCAGCAAACGACAACTGCAGTGACTGTAAAACACGTGAACAACAGCATCAGAATAGTGATATTTGACTTTGTGGGAAAATTATTTAAGAAACAAAACCGGCAATAAAAAGAAAATGATTGTGCACTTAGTAGTCTAATAAAAGCATAATCTTTAATCACCACATTTTTAACAAAATCCCTTAAATATAATATTCGAATTAATTCTTAAATCATATTAATCAACATTTCTTTAATCTCTTTATCTACCCTTATTTATCTATTAAATTCGAGCACTATTCCACTGTCATTTCAAAATTCGTAATTTAAGTACCTTTTCGGTTTCGTTGGGTTGTGGTTGTATGTGTAGCGCTGGCGCAGACGTTCGAATTAAAACGACGGTTTGCACACTTAAGACTAACTATACTTTATTACCAATGCGATGTTTCGAAAATTAGTTTTAAATTTATTGCAGCGACATCTATGTACGAGTAGCTACATAGCTCTCGCAATGCTGCCACACATTCGGCGAATTCGGCGAAGACGCGAGGAAATGTACGAAATCGTGTGGCTATAAAAAGTTAAACTGAAATCGCTGTTGTCTTCTCAGGCGGTAAACAACGGCGACCAAAACAACCAGGAGTACCGCCTACACGTTTTCGACAGAGACACCGGTTTTGCTACGTAGACGACATCTTAATCTTTTCAGACTCAGAACAGCAACACAGAGAACACATCCGCAAAGTACTACATCGTCTAAAAGAATATGGTCTGTACATCAATACCACCAAGTGTGTCTTTGGGAAGCCAGAAGTTACATTCCTAGGCCACACCATCAACGATTTCGGCAGCAAACCACCAGACGACAGGGTACAAGCCATCCAACAGTACCCGAAACCTTCAACCATCATGGAGCTTCGCCGCTTCTTAGGAATAGTAAATTATTACCGTCGTTACATTCCAAACTGCGCTCACATCCAAGCTCCTCTAAACGGTTATCTTAAGACGATTACGTCAATTAGACTTCATATCCCAGTATACAACGGATATAGTGTATCTCTCCGGAACAAATAACGCAGTTGCAGACGTACTTTCACGTGTGAATGCAATAACAATGCCACTTAAAATAGACCATCGAGAACTTCAGACACTACAACAACAAGATGCCGAACTTCAAACAATTTTAACCGGCGATTCATCACTCAAACTACAAAAACTTGCCATAGAACCGGATTGCAAAATTTACTGCGACATTTCAACGGATATGATTAGACAGTACACTCCACAACCGCATTGCAGTGGTCTCGCACGTGCATACTATGTCGGCGCTCAAAGATCCACCAACACAATCGTCTACAGCCTAATTCAATACTGGTACCAGGTAAACGATTTCAACATGTCCATATCGACCTCATAGTGCTTCCCATATGCGAAGACTACAGATACTGCCTCACTATGATAGACCGATACACCCGGTGGCCAGAAGCCATTCCCCTCAAAGACATGTATGCTAACACGGTAGCATCGGCGTTTTACACCAACTGGATCGCACGCTTTGGTTCTATTAGAATTCTCACTACTGACCAAGGAACCCAATTCAAGTCAGCACTGTTTAGGTCTCTCACGAACATATGTTGAACTAACCGAATAAGAACATCACCGTATCACCCTGCATCCAATGGAATCGTAGAGCGCTGGCATAGGCCACTTAAAGTAGCCCTCATGTGTCACCAGCCGAACAAGTGGATTGATGTACTTCCAACTGTTTTGCTGGGACTGAGAACTTCCTACAAAGAAGACATTAAAGCATCGGCAGCTGAAATGCTATATGCTGCCAGCCTACGTATTCCTGGTGAGTTTTTCATTAATGAAGATCTTCCAGTTGATCCACAGATATTCGTCGAGAAACATCGAGAATTTATACGACAATTCCGACCAACACCAAAGGCGGTTGTAGGGCAATTTTCAGTACATTTGCTCAGGAAGCACATTCTGCCGCAGCTGATATGTGTTATCTCAGAAGGTATAAGGCGCAGCTTACGGACAGCTACATTTTTAGATTCTGCCTCTGAATACGCTTCATTCGAGATATGAATGATCGAAATCGGTTTGGAATTAAGGAATCTGTATTCCGTGCCTGCGGTTGTAGGGCAATTCTCAGTACATTTGTTCAGGAAGCACGCTCTGCCGCAGCTGGTAAGCGATATCTCAGAAGGTATAAGGCGCAGCCCACGCGCAGCTACATTTTTAGATTCTGCGGCTTACTACGCTTCATTCGAGATATGAATGATCGAAATCGGTTTGGAATTAAGGAATCTGTATTCCGTGCCTGCGGTTGTAGGGCAATTCTCAGTACATTTGTTCAGGAAGCACGCTCTGCCGCAGCTGGTATGCGATATCTCAGAAGGTAAAAGGCGCAGCCCACGCGCAGCTGCATTTTTAGATTCTGCGGCTTACTACGCTTCATTCGAGATATGAATGATCGAAATCGGTTGAGAATTAAGGAATCTGGTGTCCGCGTGTGGGGTTGTAGGGCAATTCTCAGTACATTTTCTCAGGAAGCACTACTCTGCCGCAGCTGCTATGCGATATCTCAGTAGGCATAAGGCGCAGCCCACGGGCAGCTACATTTTTAGATTCTGCATCTAAATACGCTTCATTCGACATATGATTCATCGCAATCGGTTGAGAATTAAGGAATCTGGTGTGGGGTTGTAGGGCAATGCTCAGTACATTTTCTCAGGAAGCACTACTCTGCCGCAGTTGATATGCGATATATCAGTAGGCATAAGGCGCAGCCCACGGGCAGCTACATTTTTAGATTCTGCATCTAAATACGCTTCATTCGACATATGATTCATCGCAATCGGTTGAGAATTAAGGAATCTGGTGTCCGCGTGTGGGGTTGTAGGGCAATTCTCAGTACATTTTCTCAGGAAGCACTACTCTGCCGCAGCTGCTATGCGATATCTCAGTAGGCATAAGGCGCAGCCCACGGGCAGCTACATTTTTAGATTCTGCATCTAAATACGCTTCATTCGACATATGATTCATCGCAATCGGTTGAGAATTAAGGAATCTGGCTTCCGTGCCTGCGGTTGTAGGGCGATTCTCAATTCATTTTCTCAGGAAGCACTACTCTGCCGCAGTTGATATGCGATATCTCAGTAGGCATAAGGCGCAGCCCACGGGCAGCTACATTTTTAGATTCTGCATCTAAATACGCTTCATTCGACATATGATTCATCGAAATCGGTTGAGAATTAAGGAATCTGGCTTCCGTGCCTGCGGTTGTAGGGCAATTCTCAGTACATTTTCTCAGGAAGCACACTCCGCCGCAGCTGATATGCGATATCTCAGTAGCCATAAGGCGCAGCCCAGGGGCAGCTACATTTTTAGATTCTGCATCTAAATACGCTTCATTCGACATATGATTCATCGAAATCGGCTTAGAATTAAGTAATCTGGTGTCCGCGTGTGTGGTTGTAGGGCGATTCTCAGTACATTTGCTCAGGAAGCACTACTCTGCCGCAGCTGATATGCGATATCTCAGTTGTTGTAAGGCGGAGCCCACGGGCAGATACATTTTTAGATTCTGCATCTAAATACGCTTCATTCGACATACGAATCATCGAAATCGGTTGAGAATTAAGGAATCTGGTGTCCGCGTGTGGGGTTGTAGGGCAATTCTCAGTACATTTTCTCAGGAAGCACTACTCTGCCGCAGCTGCTATGCGATATCTCAGTAGGCATAAGGCGCAGCCCACATGCAGCTACATTTTTAGATTTTGCATCTAAATACGCTTCATTCGACATATGATTCATCGCAATCGGTTGAAAATTAAGGAATCTGGTGTGGGGTTGTAGGGCAATGCTCAGTACATTTTCTCAGGAAGCACTACTCTGCCGCAGCTGCTATGCGATATCTCAGTAGGCATAAGGCGCAGCTCACGGGCAGCTACATTTTTAGATTCTGCATCTAAATACGCTTCATTCGACATATGATTCATCGCAATCGGTTGAGAATTAAGGAATCTGGCTTCCGTGCCTGCGGTTGTAGGGCGATTCTCAATTCATTTTCTCAGGAAGCACTACTCTGCCGCAGTTGATATGCGATATCTCAGTAGGCATAAGGCGCAGCCCACGGGCAGCCACATTTTTAGATTCTGCATCTAAATACGATTCAGTCGACAAATGATTCATCGAAATCGGTTGAGAATTAAGGAATCTGGCTTCCGTGCCTGCGGTTGTAGGGCGATTCTCAATTCATTTTCTCAGGAAGCACTACTCTGCCGCAGTTGATATGCGATATCTCAGTAGGCATAAGGCGCATCCCATGGGCAGCTACATTTTTAGATTCTGCCTCTGAATACGCTTCATTCGAGATATGAATGATCGAAATCGGTTTAGAATTAAGGAATCTGTATTCCGTGCCTGCGGTTGTAGGGCAATTCTCAGTACATTTGTTCAGGAAGCACGCTCTGCCGCAGCTGGTAAGCGATATCTCAGAAGGTATAAGGCGCAGCCCACGCGCAGCTACATTTTTAGATTCTGCGGCTTACTACGCTTCATTCGAGATATGAATGATCGAAATCGGTTTGGAATTAAGGAATCTGTATTCCGTGCCTGCGGTTGTAGGGCAATTCTCAGTACATTTGTTCAGGAAGCACGCTCTGCCGCAGCTGGTATGCGATATCTCAGAAGGTAAAAGGCGCAGCCCACGCGCAGCTGCATTTTTAGATTCTGCGGCTTACTACGCTTCATTCGAGATATGAATGATCGAAATCGGTTGAGAATTAAGGAATCTGGTGTCCGCGTGTGGGGTTGTAGGGCAATTCTCAGTACATTTTCTCAGGAAGCACTACTCTGCCGCAGCTGCTATGCGATATCTCAGTAGGCATAAGGCGCAGCCCACGGGCAGCTACATTTTTAGATTCTGCATCTAAATACGCTTCATTCGACATATGATTCATCGCAATCGGTTGAGAATTAAGGAATCTGGTGTGGGGTTGTAGGGCAATGCTCAGTACATTTTCTCAGGAAGCACTACTCTGCCGCAGTTGATATGCGATATATCAGTAGGCATAAGGCGCAGCCCACGGGCAGCTACATTTTTAGATTCTGCATCTAAATACGCTTCATTCGACATATGATTCATCGCAATGGGTTGAGAATTAAGGAATCTGGTGTCCGCGTGTGGGGTTGTAGGGCAATTCTCAGTACATTTTCTCAGGAAGCACTACTCTGCCGCAGCTGCTATGCGATATCTCAGTAGGCATAAGGCGCAGCCCACGGGCAGCTACATTTTTAGATTCTGCATCTAAATACGCTTCATTCGACATATGATTCATCGCAATCGGTTGAGAATTAAGGAATCTGGCTTCCGTGCCTGCGGTTGTAGGGCGATTCTCAATTCATTTTCTCAGGAAGCACTACTCTGCCGCAGTTGATATGCGATATCTCAGTAGGCATAAGGCGCAGCCCACGGGCAGCTACATTTTTAGATTCTGCATCTAAATACGCTTCATTCGACATATGATTCATCGAAATCGGTTGAGAATTAAGGAATCTGGCTTCCGTGCCTGAGGTTGTAGGGCAATTCTCAGTACATTTTCTCAGGAAGCACACTCCGCCGCAGCTGATATGCGATATCTCAGTAGCCATAAGGCGCAGCCCAGGGGCAGCTACAGTTTTAGATTCTGCATCTAAATACGCTTCATTCGACATATGATTCATCGAAATCGGCTTAGAATTAAGTAATCTGGTGTCCGCGTGTGTGGTTGTAGGGCGATTCTCAGTACATTTGCTCAGGAAGCACTACTCTGCCGCAGCTGCTATGCGATATCTCAGTAGGCATAAGGCGCAGCCCACGGGCAGCTACATTTTTAGATTCTGCATCTAAATACGCTTCATTCGACATATGATTCATCGCAATCGGTTGAGAATTAAGGAATCTGGCTTCCGTGCCTGCGGTTGTAGGGCGATTCTCAATTCATTTTCTCAGGAAGCACTACTCTGCCGCAGTTGATATGCGATATCTCAGTAGGCATAAGGCGCAGCCCACAGCCAGCTACATTTTTAGATTCTGCATCTAAATACGCTTCATTCGACATATGATTCATCGAAATCGGTTGAGAATTAAGGAATCTGGCTTCCGTGCCTGCGGTTGTAGGGCAATTCTCAGTACATTTTCTCAGGAAGCACACTCCGCCGCAGCTGATATGCGATATCTCAGTAGCCATAAGGCGCAGCCCAGGGGCAGCTACAGTTTTAGATTCTGCATCTAAATACGCTTCATTCGACATATGATTCATCGAAATCGGCTTAGAATTAAGTAATCTGGTGTCCGCGTGTGTGGTTGTAGGGCGATTCTCAGTACATTTGCTCAGGAAGCACTACTCTGCCGCAGCTGATATGCGATATCTCAGTTGGTGTAAGGCGGAGCCCACGGGCAGATACATTTTTAGATTCTGCATCTAAATACGCTTCATTCGACATACGAATCATCGAAATCGGTTGAGAATTAAGGAATCTGGTGTCCGCGTGTGGGGTTGTAGGGCAATTCTCAGTACATTTTCTCAGGAAGCACTACTCTGCCGCAGCTGCTATGCGATATCTCAGTAGGCATAAGGCGCAGCCCACATGCAGCTACATTTTTAGATTTTGCATCTAAATACGCTTCATTCGACATATGATTCATCGCAATCGGTTGAGAATTAAGGAATCTGGCTTCCGTGCCTGCGGTTGTAGGGCGATTCTCAATTCATTTTCTCAGGAAGCACTACTCTGCCGCAGTTGATATGCGATATCTCAGTAGGCATAAGGCGCAGCCCACGGGCAGCCACATTTTTAGATTCTGCATCTAAATACGATTCAGTCGACAAATGATTCATCGAAATCGGTTGAGAATTAAGGAATCTGGCTTCCGTGCCTGCGGTTGTAGGGCGATTCTCAATTCATTTTCTCAGGAAGCACTACTCTGCCGCAGTTGATATGCGATATCTCAGTAGGCATAAGGCGCATCCCATGGGCAGCTACATTTTTAGATTCTGCATCTAAATACGCTTTATCTGACATATGATTCATCGAAATCGGTTGAGAATTAAGGGAGATAGGTGGTGTGGTGGTTGTTTAATGGCAATTTTCTTATTGGATTTCTCAGGAAGCACAGTCCGAAGCAGCTGATATGCGATATATCAGTAGGCATAAGGCGCAGCCCACGGGCAGCTACATTTTTAGATTCTGCATCTAAATACGCTTCATTCGACATATGATTCATCGCAATCGGTTGAGAATTAAGGAATCTGGTGTCCGCGTGTGGGGTTGTAGGGCAATTCTCAGTACATTTTCTCAGGAAGCACTACTCTGCTGCAGCTGCTATGCGATATCTCAGTAGGCATAAGGCGCAGCCCACGGGCAGCTACATTTTTAGATTCTGCATCTAAATACGCTTCATTCGACATATAAATCATCGAAATCGGTTGAGAATAAAGGAATCTGGCTTCCGTGCCTGCGGTTGTAGGGCGATTCTCAATTCATTTTCTCAGGAAGCACTACTCTGCCGCAGTTGATATGCGATATCTCAGTAGGCATAAGGCGCAGCCCACGGGCAGCTACATTTTTAGATTCTGCATCTAAATACGCTTCATTCGACATATGATTCATCGCAATCGGTTGAGAATTAAGGAATCTGGTGTCCGCGTGTGGGGTTGTAGGGCAATTCTCAGTACATTTTCTCAGGAAGCACTACTCTGCCGCAGCTGCTATGCGATATCTCAGTAGGCATAAGGCGCAGCCCACATGCAGCTACATTTTTAGATTCTGCATCTAAATACGCTTCATTCGACATATGATTCATCGCAATCGGTTGAGAATTAAGGAATCTGGTGTCCGCGTGTGGGGTTGTAGGGCAATTCTCAGTACATTTTCTCAGGAAGCACTACTCTGCCGCAGCTGCTATGCGATATCTCAGTAGGCATAAGGCGCAGCCCACGGGCAGCTACATTTTTAGATTCTGCATCTAATACGCTTCATTCGACATATAAATCATCAAAATCGGTTGAGAATTAAGGAATCTGGCTTCCGTGCCTGCGGTTGTAGGGCGATTCTCAATTCATTTTCTCAGGAAGCACTACTCTGCCGCAGTTGATATGCGATATCTCAGTAGGCATAAGGCGCAGCCCACGGGCAGCTACATTTTTAGATTCTGCATCTAAATACGCTTCATTCGACATATGATTCATCGCAATCGGTTGAGAATTAAGGAATCTGGTGTCCGCGTGTGGGGTTGTAGGGCAATTCTCAGTACATTTTCTCAGGAAGCACTACTCTGCCGCAGCTGCTATGCGATATCTCAGTAGGCATAAGGCGCAGCCCACGGGCAGCTACATTTTTAGATTCTGCATCTAAATACGCTTCATTCGACATATGATTCATCGAAATCGGTTGAGAATTAAGGAATGTGGCTTCCGTGCCTGCGGTTGTAGGGCAATTCTCAGTACATTTTCTCAGGAAGCACACTCCGCCGCAGCTGATATGCGATATCTCAGTAGGCATAAGGCGCAGCCCACGGTCAGCTACATTTCTAGATTCTGCATCTAAATACGCTTCATTCGACATATGATTCATCGAAGTCGGTTGAGAATTAAGGGAGATAGGTGGTGTGGTGGTGGTTTAATGGCAATTTTCTTATTGGATTTCTCAGGAAGCACAGTCCGCCGCAGCTGATATGCGATATATCAGTAGGCATAAGGCGCAGCCCACGGGCAGCTACATTTTTAGATTCTGCATCTAAATACGCTTCATTCGACATATAAATCATCGAAATCGGTTGAGAATTAAGGAATCTGGCCTCCGTGCCTGCGGTTGTAGGGCAATTCTCAGTACATTTTCTCAGGAAGCACACTCCGCCGCAGCTGATATGCGATATCTGAGTAGGCATAAGGCGCAGCCCACGGTCAGCTACATTTCTAGATTCTGCATCTAAATACGCTTCATTCGACATATGACTCATCGAAGTCGGTTGAGAATTAAGGGAGATAGGTGGTGTGGTGGTGGTTTAATGGCAATTTTCTTATTGGATTTCTCAGGAAGCACAGTCCGCCGCAGCTGATATGCGATATCTCAGTTGTTGTAAGGCGCAGCCCACGGGCAGCTACAGTTTTAGATTCTGCATCTAAATACGCTTCATTCGACATATGATTCATCGCAATCGGTTGAGAATTAAGGAATCTGGTGTGGGGTTGTAGGGCAATGCTCAGTACATTTTCTCAGGAAGCACTACTCTGCCGCAGCTGCTATGCGATATCTCAGTAGGCATAAGGCGCAGCTCACGGGCAGCTACATTTTTAGATTCTGCATCTAAATACGCTTCATTCGACATATGATTCATCGCAATCGGGTGAGAATTAAGGAATCTGGCTTCCGTGCCTGCGGTTGTAGGGCGATTCTCAATTCATTTTCTCAGGAAGCACTACTCTGCCGCAGTTGATATGCGATATCTCAGTAGGCATAAGGCGCATCCCATGGGCAGCTACATTTTTAGATTCTGCATCTAAATACGCTTTATCTGACATATGATTCATCGAAATCGGTTGAGAATTAAGGGAGATAGGTGGTGTGGTGGTTGTTTAATGGCAATTTTCTTATTGGATTTCTCAGGAAGCACAGTCCGAAGCAGCTGATATGCGATATATCAGTAGGCATAAGGCGCAGCCCACGGGCAGCTACATTTTTAGATTCTGCATCTAAATACGCTTCATTCGACATATGATTCATCGCAATCGGTTGAGAATTAAGGAATCTGGTGTCCGCGTGTGGGGTTGTAGGGCAATTCTCAGTACATTTTCTCAGGAAGCACTACTCTGCTGCAGCTGCTATGCGATATCTCAGTAGGCATAAGGCGCAGCCCACGGGCAGCTACATTTTTAGATTCTGCATCTAAATACGCTTCATTCGACATATAAATCATCGAAATCGGTTGAGAATAAAGGAATCTGGCTTCCGTGCCTGCGGTTGTAGGGCGATTCTCAATTCATTTTCTCAGGAAGCACTACTCTGCCGCAGTTGATATGCGATATCTCAGTAGGCATAAGGCGCAGCCCACGGGCAGCTACATTTTTAGATTCTGCATCTAAATACGCTTCATTCGACATATGATTCATCGCAATCGGTTGAGAATTAAGGAATCTGGTGTCCGCGTGTGGGGTTGTAGGGCAATTCTCAGTACATTTTCTCTGCCGCAGCTGCTATGCGATATCTCAGTAGGCATAAGGCGCAGCCCACATGCAGCTACATTTTTAGATTCTGCATCTAAATACGCTTCATTCGACATATGATTCATCGCAATCGGTTGAGAATTAAGGAATCTGGTGTCCGCGTGTGGGGTTGTAGGGCAATTCTCAGTACATTTTCTCAGGAAGCACTACTCTGCCGCAGCTGCTATGCGATATCTCAGTAGGCATAAGGCGCAGCCCACGGGCAGCTACATTTTTAGATTCTGCATCTAATACGCTTCATTCGACATATAAATCATCAAAATCGGTTGAGAATTAAGGAATCTGGCTTCCGTGCCTGCGGTTGTAGGGCGATTCTCAATTCATTTTCTCAGGAAGCACTACTCTGCCGCAGTTGATATGCGATATCTCAGTAGGCATAAGGCGCAGCCCACGGGCAGCTACATTTTTAGATTCTGCATCTAAATACGCTTCATTCGACATATGATTCATCGCAATCGGTTGAGAATTAAGGAATCTGGTGTCCGCGTGTGGGGTTGTAGGGCAATTCTCAGTACATTTTCTCAGGAAGCACTACTCTGCCGCAGCTGCTATGCGATATCTCAGTAGGCATAAGGCGCAGCCCACGGGCAGCTACATTTTTAGATTCTGCATCTAAATACGCTTCATTCGACATATGATTCATCGAAATCGGTTGAGAATTAAGGAATGTGGCTTCCGTGCCTGCGGTTGTAGGGCAATTCTCAGTACATTTTCTCAGGAAGCACACTCCGCCGCAGCTGATATGCGATATCTCAGTAGGCATAAGGCGCAGCCCACGGTCAGCTACATTTCTAGATTCTGCATCTAAATACGCTTCATTCGACATATGATTCATCGAAGTCGGTTGAGAATTAAGGGAGATAGGTGGTGTGGTGGTGGTTTAATGGCAATTTTCTTATTGGATTTCTCAGGAAGCACAGTCCGCCGCAGCTGATATGCGATATATCAGTAGGCATAAGGCGCAGCCCACGGGCAGCTACATTTTTAGATTCTGCATCTAAATACGCTTCATTCGACATATAAATCATCGAAATCGGTTGAGAATTAAGGAATCTGGCCTCCGTGCCTGCGGTTGTAGGGCAATTCTCAGTACATTTTCTCAGGAAGCACACTCCGCCGCAGCTGATATGCGATATCTGAGTAGGCATAAGGCGCAGCCCACGGTCAGCTACATTTCTAGATTCTGCATCTAAATACGCTTCATTCGACATATGACTCATCGAAGTCGGTTGAGAATTAAGGGAGATAGGTGGTGTGGTGGTGGTTTAATGGCAATTTTCTTATTGGATTTCTCAGGAAGCACAGTCCGCCGCAGCTGATATGCGATATCTCAGTTGTTGTAAGGCGCAGCCCACGGGCAGCTACAGTTTTAGATTCTGCATCTAAATACGCTTCATTCGACATATGATTCATCGCAATCGGTTGAGAATTAAGGAATCTGGTGTGGGGTTGTAGGGCAATGCTCAGTACATTTTCTCAGGAAGCACTACTCTGCCGCAGCTGCTATGCGATATCTCAGTAGGCATAAGGCGCAGCTCACGGGCAGCTACATTTTTAGATTCTGCATCTAAATACGCTTCATTCGACATATGATTCATCGCAATCGGGTGAGAATTAAGGAATCTGGCTTCCGTGCCTGCGGTTGTAGGGCGATTCTCAATTCATTTTCTCAGGAAGCACTACTCTGCCGCAGTTGATATGCGATATCTCAGTAGGCATAAGGCGCAGCCCACGGGCAGCCACATTTTTAGATTCTGCATCTAAATACGATTCAGTCGACAAATGATTCATCGAAATCGGTTGAGAATTAAGGAATCTGGCTTCCGTGCCTGCGGTTGTAGGGCGATTCTCAATTCATTTTCTCAGGAAGCACTACTCTGCCGCAGTTGATATGCGATATCTCAGTAGGCATAAGGCGCATCCCATGGGCAGCTACATTTTTAGATTCTGCCTCTGAATACGCTTCATTCGAGATATGAATGATCGAAATCGGTTTAGAATTAAGGAATCTGTATTCCGTGCCTGCGGTTGTAGGGCAATTCTCAGTACATTTGTTCAGGAAGCACGCTCTGCCGCAGCTGGTAAGCGATATCTCAGAAGGTATAAGGCGCAGCCCACGCGCAGCTACATTTTTAGATTCTGCGGCTTACTACGCTTCATTCGAGATATGAATGATCGAAATCGGTTTGGAATTAAAGAATCTGTATTCCGTGCCTGCGGTTGTAGGGCAATTCTCAGTACATTTGTTCAGGAAGCACGCTCTGCCGCAGCTGGTATGCGATATCTCAGAAGGTAAAAGGCGCAGCCCACGCGCAGCTGCATTTTTAGATTCTGCGGCTTACTACGCTTCATTCGAGATATGAATGATCGAAATCGGTTGAGAATTAAGGAATCTGGTGTCCGCGTGTGGGGTTGTAGGGCAATTCTCAGTACATTTTCTCAGGAAGCACTACTCTGCCGCAGCTGCTATGCGATATCTCAGTAGGCATAAGGCGCAGCCCACGGGCAGCTACATTTTTAGATTCTGCATCTAAATACGCTTCATTCGACATATGATTCATCGCAATCGGTTGAGAATTAAGGAATCTGGTGTCCGCGTGTGGGGTTGTAGGGCAATGCTCAGTACATTTTCTCAGGAAGCACTACTCTGCCGCAGTTGATATGCGATATATCAGTAGGCATAAGGCGCAGCCCACGGGCAGCTACATTTTTAGATTCTGCATCTAAATACGCTTCATTCGACATATGATTCATCGCAATCGGTTGAGAATTAAGGAATCTGGTGTCCGCGTGTGGGGTTGTAGGGCAATTCTCAGTACATTTTCTCAGGAAGCACTACTCTGCCGCAGCTGCTATGCGATATCTCAGTAGGCATAAGGCGCAGCCCACGGGCAGCTACATTTTTAGATTCTGCATCTAAATACGCTTCATTCGACATATGATTCATCGCAATCGGTTGAGAATTAAGGAATCTGGCTTCCGTGCCTGCGGTTGTAGGGCGATTCTCAATTCATTTTCTCAGGAAGCACTACTCTGCCGCAGTTGATATGCGATATCTCAGTAGGCATAAGGCGCAGCCCACGGGCAGCTACATTTTTAGATTCTGCATCTAAATACGCTTCATTCGACATATGATTCATCGAAATCGGTTGAGAATTAAGGAATCTGGCTTCCGTGCCTGCGGTTGTAGGGCAATTCTCAGTACATTTTCTCAGGAAGCACACTCCGCCGCAGCTGATATGCGATATCTCAGTAGCCATAAGGCGCAGCCCAGGGGCAGCTACAGTTTTAGATTCTGCATCTAAATACGCTTCATTCGACATATGATTCATCGAAATCGGCTTAGAATTAAGTAATCTGGTGTCCGCGTGTGTGGTTGTAGGGCGATTCTCAGTACATTTGCTCAGGAAGCACTACTCTGCCGCAGCTGCTATGCGATATCTCAGTAGGCATAAGGCGCAGCCCACGGGCAGCTACATTTTTAGATTCTGCATCTAAATACGCTTCATTCGACATATGATTCATCGCAATCGGTTGAGAATTAAGGAATCTGGCTTCCGTGCCTGCGGTTGTAGGGCGATTCTCAATTCATTTTCTCAGGAAGCACTACTCTGCCGCAGTTGATATGCGATATCTCAGTAGGCATAAGGCGCAGCCCACAGCCAGCTACATTTTTAGATTCTGCATCTAAATACGCTTCATTCGACATATGATTCATCGAAATCGGTTGAGAATTAAGGAATCTGGCTTCCGTGCCTGCGGTTGTAGGGCAATTCTCAGTACATTTTCTCAGGAAGCACACTCCGCCGCAGCTGATATGCGATATCTCAGTAGCCATAAGGCGCAGCCCAGGGGCAGCTACAGTTTTAGATTCTGCATCTAAATACGCTTCATTCGACATATGATTCATCGAAATCGGCTTAGAATTAAGTAATCTGGTGTCCGCGTGTGTGGTTGTAGGGCGATTCTCAGTACATTTGCTCAGGAAGCACTACTCTGCCGCAGCTGATATGCGATATCTCAGTTGGTGTAAGGCGGAGCCCACGAACAGATACATTTTTAGATTCTGCATCTAAATACGCTTCATTCGACATACGAATCATCGAAATCGGTTGAGAATTAAGGAATCTGGTGTCCGCGTGTGGGGTTGTAGGGCAATTCTCAGTACATTTTCTCAGGAAGCACTACTCTGCCGCAGCTGCTATGCGATATCTCCGGCTTCCGTGCCTGCGGTTGTAGGGCGATTCTCAATTCATTTTCTCAGGAAGCACTACTCTGCCGCAGTTGATATGCGATATCTCAGTAGGCATAAGGCGCATCCCATGGGCAGCTACATTTTTAGATTCTGCATCTAAATACGCTTTATCTGACATATGATTCATCGAAATCGGTTGAGAATTAAGGGAGATAGGTGGTGTGGTGGTTGTTTAATGGCAATTTTCTTATTGGATTTCTCAGGAAGCACAGTCCGAAGCAGCTGATATGCGATATATCAGTAGGCATAAGGCGCAGCCCACGGGCAGCTACATTTTTAGATTCTGCATCTAAATACGCTTCATTCGACATATGATTCATCGCAATCGGTTGAGAATTAAGGAATCTGGTGTCCGCGTGTGGGGTTGTAGGGCAATTCTCAGTACATTTTCTCAGGAAGCACTACTCTGCTGCAGCTGCTATGCGATATCTCAGTAGGCATAAGGCGCAGCCCACGGGCAGCTACATTTTTAGATTCTGCATCTAAATACGCTTCATTCGACATATAAATCATCGAAATCGGTTGAGAATTAAGGAATCTGGCTTCCGTGCCTGCGGTTGTAGGGCGATTCTCAATTCATTTTCTCAGGAAGCACTACTCTGCCGCAGTTGATATGCGATATCTCAGTAGGCATAAGGCGCAGCCCACGGGCAGCTACATTTTTAGATTCTGCATCTAAATACGCTTCATTCGACATATGATTCATCGCAATCGGTTGAGAATTAAGGAATCTGGTGTCCGCGTGTGGGGTTGTAGGGCAATTCTCAGTACATTTTCTCAGGAAGCACTACTCTGCCGCAGCTGCTATGCGATATCTCAGTAGGCATAAGGCGCAGCCCACATGCAGCTACATTTTTAGATTCTGCATCTAAATACGCTTCATTCGACATATGATTCATCGCAATCGGTTGAGAATTAAGGAATCTGGTGTCCGCGTGTGGGGTTGTAGGGCAATTCTCAGTACATTTTCTCAGGAAGCACTACTCTGCCGCAGCTACTATGCGATATCTCAGTAGGCATAAGGCGCAGCCCACGGGCAGCTACATTTTTAGATTCTGCATCTAAATACGCTTCATTCGACATATAAATCATCGAAATCGGTTGAGAATTAAGGAATCTGGCTTCCGTGCCTGCGGTTGTAGGGCAATTCTCAGTACATTTTCTCAGGAAGCACACTCCGCCGCAGCTGATATGCGATATCTGAGTAGGCATAAGGCGCAGCCCACGGTCAGCTACATTTCTAGATTCTGCATCTAAATACGCTTCATTCGACATATGACTCATCGAAGTCGGTTGAGAATTAAGGGAGATAGGTGGTGTGGTGGTGGTTTAATGGCAATTTTCTTATTGGATTTCTCAGGAAGCACAGTCCGCCGCAGCTGATATGCGATATCTCAGTTGTTGTAAGGCGCAGCCCACGGGCAGCTACAGTTTTAGATTCTGCATCTAAATACGCTTCATTCGACATATGATTCATCGCAATCGGTTGAGAATTAAGGAATCTGGTGTGGGGTTGTAAGGCAATGCTCAGTACATTTTCTCAGGAAGCACTACTCTGCCGCAGCTGCTATGCGATATCTCAGTAGGCATAAGGCGCAGCTCACGGGCAGCTACATTTTTAGATTCTGCATCTAAATACGCTTCATTCGACATATGATTCATCGCAATCGGTTGAGAATTAAGGAATCTGGCTTCCGTGCCTGCGGTTGTAGGGCGATTCTCAATTCATTTTCTCAGGAAGCACTACTCTGCCGCAGTTGATATGCGATATCTCAGTAGGCATAAGGCGCAGCCCACGGGCAGCCACATTTTTAGATTCTGCATCTAAATACGATTCAGTCGACAAATGATTCATCGAAATCGGTTGAGAATTAAGGAATCTGGCTTCCGTGCCTGCGGTTGTAGGGCGATTCTCAATTCATTTTCTCAGGAAGCACTACTCTGCCGCAGTTGATATGCGATATCTCAGTAGGCATAAGGCGCATCCCATGGGCAGCTACATTTTTAGATTCTGCCTCTGAATACGCTTCATTCGAGATATGAATGATCGAAATCGGTTTAGAATTAAGGAATCTGTATTCCGTGCCTGCGGTTGTAGGGCAATTCTCAGTACATTTGTTCAGGAAGCACGCTCTGCCGCAGCTGGTAAGCGATATCTCAGAAGGTATAAGGCGCAGCCCACGCGCAGCTACATTTTTAGATTCTGCGGCTTACTACGCTTCATTCGAGATATGAATGATCGAAATCGGTTTGGAATTAAAGAATCTGTATTCCGTGCCTGCGGTTGTAGGGCAATTCTCAGTACATTTGTTCAGGAAGCACGCTCTGCCGCAGCTGGTATGCGATATCTCAGAAGGTAAAAGGCGCAGCCCACGCGCAGCTGCATTTTTAGATTCTGCGGCTTACTACGCTTCATTCGAGATATGAATGATCGAAATCGGTTGAGAATTAAGGAATCTGGTGTCCGCGTGTTGGGTTGTAGGGCAATTCTCAGTACATTTTCTCAGGAAGCACTACTCTGCCGCAGCTGCTATGCGATATCTCAGTAGGCATAAGGCGCAGCCCACGGGCAGCTACATTTTTAGATTCTGCATCTAAATACGCTTCATTCGACATATGATTCATCGCAATCGGTTGAGAATTAAGGAATCTGGTGTCCGCGTGTGGGGTTGTAGGGCAATGCTCAGTACATTTTCTCAGGAAGCACTACTCTGCCGCAGTTGATATGCGATATATCAGTAGGCATAAGGCGCAGCCCACGGGCAGCTACATTTTTAGATTCTGCATCTAAATACGCTTCATTCGACATATGATTCATCGCAATCGGTTGAGAATTAAGGAATCTGGTGTCCGCGTGTGGGGTTGTAGGGCAATTCTCAGTACATTTTCTCAGGAAGCACTACTCTGCCGCAGCTGCTATGCGATATCTCAGTAGGCATAAGGCGCAGCCCACGGGCAGCTACATTTTTAGATTCTGCATCTAAATACGCTTCATTCGACATATGATTCATCGCAATCGGTTGAGAATTAAGGAATCTGGCTTCCGTGCCTGCGGTTGTAGGGCGATTCTCAATTCATTTTCTCAGGAAGCACTACTCTGCCGCAGTTGATATGCGATATCTCAGTAGGCATAAGGCGCAGCCCACGGGCAGCTACATTTTTAGATTCTGCATCTAAATACGCTTCATTCGACATATGATTCATCGAAATCGGTTGAGAATTAAGGAATCTGGCTTCCGTGCCTGCGGTTGTAGGGCAATTCTCAGTACATTTTCTCAGGAAGCACACTCCGCCGCAGCTGATATGCGATATCTCAGTAGCCATAAGGCGCAGCCCAGGGGCAGCTACAGTTTTAGATTCTGCATCTAAATACGCTTCATTCGACATATGATTCATCGAAATCGGCTTAGAATTAAGTAATCTGGTGTCCGCGTGTGTGGTTGTAGGGCGATTCTCAGTACATTTGCTCAGGAAGCACTACTCTGCCGCAGCTGCTATGCGATATCTCAGTAGGCATAAGGCGCAGCCCACGGGCAGCTACATTTTTAGATTCTGCATCTAAATACGCTTCATTCGACATATGATTCATCGAAATCGGTTGAGAATTAAGGAATCTGGCTTCCGTGCCTGCGGTTGTAGGGCAATTCTCAGTACATTTTCTCAGGAAGCACACTCCGCCGCAGCTGATATGCGATATCTCAGTAGCCATAAGGCGCAGCCCAGGGGCAGCTACAGTTTTAGATTCTGCATCTAAATACGCTTCATTCGACATATGATTCATCGAAATCGGCTTAGAATTAAGTAATCTGGTGTCCGCGTGTGTGGTTGTAGGGCGATTCTCAGTACATTTGCTCAGGAAGCACTACTCTGCCGCAGCTGATATGCGATATCTCAGTTGGTGTAAGGCGGAGCCCACGAACAGATACATTTTTAGATTCTGCATCTAAATACGCTTCATTCGACATACGAATCATCGAAATCGGTTGAGAATTAAGGAATCTGGTGTCCGCGTGTGGGGTTGTAGGGCAATTCTCAGTACATTTTCTCAGGAAGCACTACTCTGCCGCAGCTGCTATGCGATATCTCCGGCTTCCGTGCCTGCGGTTGTAGGGCGATTCTCAATTCATTTTCTCAGGAAGCACTACTCTGCCGCAGTTGATATGCGATATCTCAGTAGGCATAAGGCGCATCCCATGGGCAGCTACATTTTTAGATTCTGCATCTAAATACGCTTTATCTGACATATGATTCATCGAAATCGGTTGAGAATTAAGGGAGATAGGTGGTGTGGTGGTTGTTTAATGGCAATTTTCTTATTGGATTTCTCAGGAAGCACAGTCCGAAGCAGCTGATATGCGATATATCAGTAGGCATAAGGCGCAGCCCACGGGCAGCTACATTTTTAGATTCTGCATCTAAATACGCTTCATTCGACATATGATTCATCGCAATCGGTTGAGAATTAAGGAATCTGGTGTCCGCGTGTGGGGTTGTAGGGCAATTCTCAGTACATTTTCTCAGGAAGCACTACTCTGCTGCAGCTGCTATGCGATATCTCAGTAGGCATAAGGCGCAGCCCACGGGCAGCTACATTTTTAGATTCTGCATCTAAATACGCTTCATTCGACATATAAATCATCGAAATCGGTTGAGAATTAAGGAATCTGGCTTCCGTGCCTGCGGTTGTAGGGCGATTCTCAATTCATTTTCTCAGGAAGCACTACTCTGCCGCAGTTGATATGCGATATCTCAGTAGGCATAAGGCGCAGCCCACGGGCAGCTACATTTTTAGATTCTGCATCTAAATACGCTTCATTCGACATATGATTCATCGCAATCGGTTGAGAATTAAGGAATCTGGTGTCCGCGTGTGGGGTTGTAGGGCAATTCTCAGTACATTTTCTCAGGAAGCACTACTCTGCCGCAGCTGCTATGCGATATCTCAGTAGGCATAAGGCGCAGCCCACATGCAGCTACATTTTTAGATTCTGCATCTAAATACGCTTCATTCGACATATGATTCATCGCAATCGGTTGAGAATTAAGGAATCTGGTGTCCGCGTGTGGGGTTGTAGGGCAATTCTCAGTACATTTTCTCAGGAAGCACTACTCTGCCGCAGCTACTATGCGATATCTCAGTAGGCATAAGGCGCAGCCCACGGGCAGCTACATTTTTAGATTCTGCATCTAAATACGCTTCATTCGACATATAAATCATCAAAATCGGTTGAGAATTAAGGAATCTGGCTTCCGTGCCTGCGGTTGTAGGGCGATTCTCAATTCATTTTCTCAGGAAGCACTACTCTGCCGCAGTTGATATGCGATATCTCAGTAGGCATAAGGCGCAGCCCACGGGCAGCTACATTTTTAGATTCTGCATCTAAATACGCTTCATTCGACATATGATTCATCGCAATCGGTTGAGAATTAAGGAATCTGGTGTCCGCGTGTGGGGTTGTAGGGCAATTCTCAGTACATTTTCTCAGGAAGCACTACTCTGCCGCAGCTGCTATGCGATATCTCAGTAGGCATAAGGCGCAGCCCACGGGCAGCTACATTTTTAGATTCTGCATCTAAATACGCTTCATTCGACATATGATTCATCGAAATCGGTTGAGAATTAAGGAATCTGGCTTCCGTGCCTGCGGTTGTAGGGCAATTCTCAGTACATTTTCTCAGGAAGCACACTCCGCCGCAGCTGATATGCGATATCTCAGTAGGCATAAGGCGCAGAGCACGGTCAGCTACATTTCTAGATTCTGCATCTAAATACGCTTCATTCGACATATGATTCATCGAAGTCGGTTGAGAATTAAGGGAGATAGGTGGTGTGGTGGTGGTTTAATGGCAATTTTCTTATTGGATTTCTCAGGAAGCACAGTCCGCCGCAGCTGATATGCGATATATCAGTAGGCATAAGGCGCAGCCCACGGGCAGCTACATTTTTAGATTCTGCATCTAAATACGCTTCATTCGACATATAAATCATCGAAATCGGTTGAGAATTAAGGAATCTGGCCTCCGTGCCTGCGGTTGTAGGGCAATTCTCAGTACATTTTCTCAGGAAGCACACTCCGCCGCAGCTGATATGCGATATCTGAGTAGGCATAAGGCGCAGCCCACGGTCAGCTACATTTCTAGATTCTGCATCTAAATACGCTTCATTCGACATATGACTCATCGAAGTCGGTTGAGAATTAAGGGAGATAGGTGGTGTGGTGGTGGTTTAATGGCAATTTTCTTATTGGATTTCTCAGGAAGCACAGTCCGCCGCAGCTGATATGCGATATCTCAGTTGTTGTAAGGCGCAGCCCACGGGCAGCTACAGTTTTAGATTCTGCATCTAAATACGCTTCATTCGACATACGAATCATCGAAATCGGTTGAGAATTAAGGAATCTGGTGTCCGCGTGTGGGGTTGTAGGGCAATTCTCAGTACATTTTCTCAGGAAGCACTACTCTGCCGCAGCTGCTATGCGATATCTCAGTAGGCATAAGGCGCAGCCCACATGCAGCTACATTTTTAGATTTTGCATCTAAATACGCTTCATTCGACATATGATTCATCGCAATCGGTTGAGAATTAAGGAATCTGGCTTCCGTGCCTGCGGTTGTAGGGCGATTCTCAATTCATTTTCTCAGGAAGCACTACTCTGCCGCAGTTGATATGCGATATCTCAGTAGGCATAAGGCGCAGCCCACGGGCAGCCACATTTTTAGATTCTGCATCTAAATACGATTCAGTCGACAAATGATTCATCGAAATCGGTTGAGAATTAAGGAATCTGGCTTCCGTGCCTGCGGTTGTAGGGCGATTCTCAATTCATTTTCTCAGGAAGCACTACTCTGCCGCAGTTGATATGCGATATCTCAGTAGGCATAAGGCGCATCCCATGGGCAGCTACATTTTTAGATTCTGCATCTAAATACGCTTTATCTGACATATGATTCATCGAAATCGGTTGAGAATTAAGGGAGATAGGTGGTGTGGTGGTTGTTTAATGGCAATTTTCTTATTGGATTTCTCAGGAAGCACAGTCCGAAGCAGCTGATATGCGATATATCAGTAGGCATAAGGCGCAGCCCACGGGCAGCTACATTTTTAGATTCTGCATCTAAATACGCTTCATTCGACATATGATTCATCGCAATCGGTTGAGAATTAAGGAATCTGGTGTCCGCGTGTGGGGTTGTAGGGCAATTCTCAGTACATTTTCTCAGGAAGCACTACTCTGCTGCAGCTGCTATGCGATATCTCAGTAGGCATAAGGCGCAGCCCACGGGCAGCTACATTTTTAGATTCTGCATCTAAATACGCTTCATTCGACATATAAATCATCGAAATCGGTTGAGAATTAAGGAATCTGGCTTCCGTGCCTGCGGTTGTAGGGCGATTCTCAATTCATTTTCTCAGGAAGCACTACTCTGCCGCAGTTGATATGCGATATCTCAGTAGGCATAAGGCGCAGCCCACGGGCAGCTACATTTTTAGATTCTGCATCTAAATACGCTTCATTCGACATATGATTCATCGCAATCGGTTGAGAATTAAGGAATCTGGTGTCCGCGTGTGGGGTTGTAGGGCAATTCTCAGTACATTTTCTCAGGAAGCACTACTCTGCCGCAGCTGCTATGCGATATCTCAGTAGGCATAAGGCGCAGCCCACATGCAGCTACATTTTTAGATTCTGCATCTAAATACGCTTCATTCGACATATGATTCATCGCAATCGGTTGAGAATTAAGGAATCTGGTGTCCGCGTGTGGGGTTGTAGGGCAATTCTCAGTACATTTTCTCAGGAAGCACTACTCTGCCGCAGCTGCTATGCGATATCTCAGTAGGCATAAGGCGCAGCCCACGGGCAGCTACATTTTTAGATTCTGCATCTAAATACGCTTCATTCGACATATAAATCATCAAAATCGGTTGAGAATTAAGGAATCTGGCTTCCGTGCCTGCGGTTGTAGGGCGATTCTCAATTCATTTTCTCAGGAAGCACTACTCTGCCGCAGTTGATATGCGATATCTCAGTAGGCATAAGGCGCAGCCCACGGGCAGCTACATTTTTAGATTCTGCATCTAAATACGCTTCATTCGACATATGATTCATCGCAATCGGTTGAGAATTAAGGAATCTGGTGTCCGCGTGTGGGGTTGTAGGGCAATTCTCAGTACATTTTCTCAGGAAGCACTACTCTGCCGCAGCTGCTATGCGATATCTCAGTAGGCATAAGGCGCAGCCCACGGGCAGCTACATTTTTAGATTCTGCATCTAAATACGCTTCATTCGACATATGATTCATCGAAATCGGTTGAGAATTAAGGAATCTGGCTTCCGTGCCTGCGGTTGTAGGGCAATTCTCAGTACATTTTCTCAGGAAGCACACTCCGCCGCAGCTGATATGCGATATCTCAGTAGGCATAAGGCGCAGCCCACGGTCAGCTACATTTCTAGATTCTGCATCTAAATACGCTTCATTCGACATATGATTCATCGAAGTCGGTTGAGAATTAAGGGAGATAGGTGGTGTGGTGGTGGTTTAATGGCAATTTTCTTATTGGATTTCTCAGGAAGCACAGTCCGCCGCAGCTGATATGCGATATATCAGTAGGCATAAGGCGCAGCCCACGGGCAGCTACATTTTTAGATTCTGCATCTAAATACGCTTCATTCGACATATAAATCATCGAAATCGGTTGAGAATTAAGGAATCTGGCCTCCGTGCCTGCGGTTGTAGGGCAATTCTCAGTACATTTTCTCAGGAAGCACACTCCGCCGCAGCTGATATGCGATATCTGAGTAGGCATAAATCGCAGCCCACGGTCAGCTACATTTCTAGATTCTGCATCTAAATACGCTTCATTCGACATATGACTCATCGAAGTCGGTTGAGAATTAAGGGAGATAGGTGGTGTGGTGGTGGTTTAATGGCAATTTTCTTATTGGATTTCTCAGGAAGCACAGTCCGCCGCAGCTGATATGCGATATCTCAGTTGTTGTAAGGCGCAGCCCACGGGCAGCTACAGTTTTAGATTCTGCATCTAAATACGCTTCATTCGACATACGAATCATCGAAATCGGTTGAGAATTAAGGAATCTGGTGTCCGCGTGTGGGGTTGTAGGGCAATTCTCAGTACATTTTCTCAGGAAGCACACTCCGCCGCAGCTGATATGCGATATCTCAGTAGTCATAAGGCGCAGCCCACGGGCAGGTACATTTTTAGATTCTGCATCTAAATACGCTTCATTCGACATACGAATCATCGAAATCGGTTGAGAATTAAGGAATCTGGTGTCCGCGTGTGGGGTTGTAGGGCAATTCTCAGTACATTTTCTCAGGAAGCACTACTCTGCCGCAGTTGATATGCGATATCTCAGTAGGCATAAGGCGCATCCCACGGGCAGCTACATTTTTAGATTCTGCATCTAAATACGCTTCATTCGACATATAAATCATCGAAATCGGTTGAGAATTAAGGAATCTGGCTTCCGTGCCTGCGGTTGTAGGGCGATTCTCAATTCATTTTCTCAGGAAGCACTACTCTGCCGCAGTTGATATGCGATATCTCAGTAGGCATAAGGCGCAGCCCACGGGCAGCTACATTTTTAGATTCTGCATCTAAATACGCTTCATTCGACATATGATTCATCGCAATCGGTTGAGAATTAAGGAATCTGGTGTCCGCGTGTGGGGTTGTAGGGCAATTCTCAGTACATTTTCTCAGGAAGCACTACTCTGCCGCAGCTGCTATGCGATATCTCAGTAGGCATAAGGCGCAGCCCACATGCAGCTACATTTTTAGATTCTGCATCTAAATACGCTTCATTCGACATATGATTCATCGCAATCGGTTGAGAATTAAGGAATCTGGTGTCCGCGTGTGGGGTTGTAGGGCAATTCTCAGTACATTTTCTCAGGAAGCACTACTCTGCCGCAGCTGCTATGCGATATCTCAGTAGGCATAAGGCGCAGCCCACGGGCAGCTACATTTTTAGATTCTGCATCTAAATACGCTTCATTCGACATATAAATCATCAAAATCGGTTGAGAATTAAGGAATCTGGCTTCCGTGCCTGCGGTTGTAGGGCGATTCTCAATTCATTTTCTCAGGAAGCACTACTCTGCCGCAGTTGATATGCGATATCTCAGTAGGCATAAGGCGCAGCCCACGGGCAGCTACATTTTTAGATTCTGCATCTAAATACGCTTCATTCGACATATGATTCATCGCAATCGGTTGAGAATTAAGGAATCTGGTGTCCGCGTGTGGGGTTGTAGGGCAATTCTCAGTACATTTTCTCAGGAAGCACTACTCTGCCGCAGCTGCTATGCGATATCTCAGTAGGCATAAGGCGCAGCCCACGGGCAGCTACATTTTTAGATTCTGCATCTAAATACGCTTCATTCGACATATGATTCATCGAAATCGGTTGAGAATTAAGGAATCTGGCTTCCGTGCCTGCGGTTGTAGGGCAATTCTCAGTACATTTTCTCAGGAAGCACACTCCGCCGCAGCTGATATGCGATATCTCAGTAGGCATAAGGCGCAGCCCACGGTCAGCTACATTTCTAGATTCTGCATCTAAATACGCTTCATTCGACATATGATTCATCGAAGTCGGTTGAGAATTAAGGGAGATAGGTGGTGTGGTGGTGGTTTAATGGCAATTTTCTTATTGGATTTCTCAGGAAGCACAGTCCGCCGCAGCTGATATGCGATATATCAGTAGGCATAAGGCGCAGCCCACGGGCAGCTACATTTTTAGATTCTGCATCTAAATACGCTTCATTCGACATATAAATCATCGAAATCGGTTGAGAATTAAGGAATCTGGCCTCCGTGCCTGCGGTTGTAGGGCAATTCTCAGTACATTTTCTCAGGAAGCACACTCCGCCGCAGCTGATATGCGATATCTGAGTAGGCATAAATCGCAGCCCACGGTCAGCTACATTTCTAGATTCTGCATCTAAATACGCTTCATTCGACATATGACTCATCGAAGTCGGTTGAGAATTAAGGGAGATAGGTGGTGTGGTGGTGGTTTAATGGCAATTTTCTTATTGGATTTCTCAGGAAGCACAGTCCGCCGCAGCTGATATGCGATATCTCAGTTGTTGTAAGGCGCAGCCCACGGGCAGCTACAGTTTTAGATTCTGCATCTAAATACGCTTCATTCGACATACGAATCATCGAAATCGGTTGAGAATTAAGGAATCTGGTGTCCGCGTGTGGGGTTGTAGGGCAATTCTCAGTACATTTTCTCAGGAAGCACACTCCGCCGCAGCTGATATGCGATATCTCAGTAGTCATAAGGCGCAGCCCACGGGCAGGTACATTTTTAGATTCTGCATCTAAATACGCTTCATTCGACATACGAATCATCGAAATCGGTTGAGAATTAAGGAATCTGGTGTCCGCGTGTGGGGTTGTAGGGCAATTCTCAGTACATTTTCTCAGGAAGCACTACTCTGCCGCAGTTGATATGCGATATCTCAGTAGGCATAAGGCGCATCCCACGGGCAGCTACATTTTTAGATTCTGCATCTAAATACGATTCAGTCGACAAATGATTCATCGAAATCGGTTGAGAATTAAGGAATCTGGCTTCCGTGCCTGCGGTTGTAGGGCGATTCTCAATTCATTTTCTCAGGAAGCACTACTCTGCCGCAGTTGATATGCGATATCTCAGTAGGCATAAGGCGCATCCCATGGGCAGCTACATTTTTAGATTCTGCATCTAAATACGATTCAGTCGACAAATGATTCATCGAAATCGGTTGAGAATTAAGGAATCTGGCTTCCGTGCCTGCGGTTGTAGGGCGATTCTCAATTCATTTTCTCAGGAAGCACTACTCTGCCGCAGTTGATATGCGATATCTCAGTAGGCATAAGGCGCATCCCATGGGCAGCTACATTTTTAGATTCTGCATCTAAATACGCTTTATCTGACATATGATTCATCGAAATCGGTTGAGAATTAAGGGAGATAGGTGGTGTGGTGGTTGTTTAATGGCAATTTTCTTATTGGATTTCTCAGGAAGCACAGTCCGCCGCAGCTGATATGCGATATCTCAGTTGTTGTAAGGCGCAGCCCACGGGCAGCTACATTTTTAGATTCTGCATCTAAATACGCTTCATTCGACATATGATTCATCGCAATCGGTTGAGAATTAAGGAATCTGGTGTCCGCGTGTGGGGTTGTAGGGCAATTCTCAGTACATTTTCTCAGGAAGCACTACTCTGCTGCAGCTGCTATGCGATATCTCAGTAGGCATAAGGCGCAGCCCACGGGCAGCTACATTTTTAGATTCTGCATCTAAATACGCTTCATTCGACATATGATTCATCGCAATCGGTTGAGAATTAAGGAATCTGGTGTCCGCGTGTGGGGTTGTAGGGCAATTCTCAGTACATTTTCTCAGGAAGCACTACTCTGCCGCAGCTGCTATGCGATATCTCAGTAGGCATAAGGCGCAGCCCACGGGCAGCTACATTTTTAGATTCTGCATCTAAATACGCTTCATTCGACATATAAATCATCAAAATCGGTTGAGAATTAATGAATCTGGCTTCCGTGCCTGCGGTTGTAGGGCGATTCTCAATTCATTTTCTCAGGAAGCACTACTCTGCCGCAGTTGATATGCGATATCTCAGTAGGCATAAGGCGCAGCCCACGGGCAGCTACATTTTTAGATTCTGCATCTAAATACGCTTCATCCGACATATGATTCATCGCAATCGGTTGAGAATTAAGGAATCTGGTGTCCGCGTGTGGGGTTGTAGGGCAATTCTCAGTACATTTTCTCAGGAAGCACTACTCTGCCGCAGCTGCTATGCGATATCTCAGTAGGCATAAGGCGCAGCCCACGGGCAGCTACATTTTTAGATTCTGCATCTAAATACGCTTCATTCGACATATGATTCATCGAAATCGGTTGAGAATTAAGGAATCTGGCTTCCGTGCCTGCGGTTGTAGGGCAATTCTCAGTACATTTTCTCAGGAAGCACTACTCTGCCGCAGCTGCTATGCGATATCTCAGTAGGCATAAGGCGCAGCCCACGGGCAGCTACATTTTTAGATTCTGCATCTAAATACGCTTCATTCGACATATAAATCATCAAAATCGGTTGAGAATTAAGGAATCTGGCTTCCGTGCCTGCGGTTGTAGGGCGATTCTCAATTCATTTTCTCAGGAAGCACTACTCTGCCGCAGTTGATATGCGATATCTCAGTAGGCATAAGGCGCAGCCCACGGGCAGCTACATTTTTAGATTCTGCATCTAAATACGCTTCATTCGACATATGATTCATCGCAATCGGTTGAGAATTAAGGAATCTGGTGTCCGCGTGTGGGGTTGTAGGGCAATTCTCAGTACATTTTCTCAGGAAGCACTACTCTGCCGCAGCTGCTATGCGATATCTCAGTAGGCATAAGGCGCAGCCCACGGGCAGCTACATTTTTAGATTCTGCATCTAAATACGCTTCATTCGACATATGATTCATCGAAATCGGTTGAGAATTAAGGAATCTGGCTTCCGTGCCTGCGGTTGTAGGGCAATTCTCAGTACATTTTCTCAGGAAGCACACTCCGCCGCAGCTGATATGCGATATCTCAGTAGGCATAAGGCGCAGCCCACGGTCAGCTACATTTCTAGATTCTGCATCTAAATACGCTTCATTCGACATATGATTCATCGAAGTCGGTTGAGAATTAAGGGAGATAGGTGGTGTGGTGGTGGTTTAATGGCAATTTTCTTATTGGATTTCTCAGGAAGCACAGTCCGCCGCAGCTGATATGCGATATATCAGTAGGCATAAGGCGCAGCCCACGGGCAGCTACATTTTTAGATTCTGCATCTAAATACGCTTCATTCGACATATAAATCATCGAAATCGGTTGAGAATTAAGGAATCTGGCCTCCGTGCCTGCGGTTGTAGGGCAATTCTCAGTACATTTTCTCAGGAAGCACACTCCGCCGCAGCTGATATGCGATATCTGAGTAGGCATAAATCGCAGCCCACGGTCAGCTACATTTCTAGATTCTGCATCTAAATACGCTTCATTCGACATATGACTCATCGAAGTCGGTTGAGAATTAAGGGAGATAGGTGGTGTGGTGGTGGTTTAATGGCAATTTTCTTATTGGATTTCTCAGGAAGCACAGTCCGCCGCAGCTGATATGCGATATCTCAGTTGTTGTAAGGCGCAGCCCACGGGCAGCTACAGTTTTAGATTCTGCATCTAAATACGCTTCATTCGACATACGAATCATCGAAATCGGTTGAGAATTAAGGAATCTGGTGTCCGCGTGTGGGGTTGTAGGGCAATTCTCAGTACATTTTCTCAGGAAGCACACTCCGCCGCAGCTGATATGCGATATCTCAGTAGTCATAAGGCGCAGCCCACGGGCAGGTACATTTTTAGATTCTGCATCTAAATACGCTTCATTCGACATACGAATCATCGAAATCGGTTGAGAATTAAGGAATCTGGTGTCCGCGTGTGGGGTTGTAGGGCAATTCTCAGTACATTTTCTCAGGAAGCACTACTCTGCCGCAGTTGATATGCGATATCTCAGTAGGCATAAGGCGCATCCCACGGGCAGCTACATTTTTAGATTCTGCATCTAAATACGATTCAGTCGACAAATGATTCATCGAAATCGGTTGAGAATTAAGGAATCTGGCTTCCGTGCCTGCGGTTGTAGGGCGATTCTCAATTCATTTTCTCAGGAAGCACTACTCTGCCGCAGTTGATATGCGATATCTCAGTAGGCATAAGGCGCATCCCACGGGCAGCTACATTTTTAGATTCTGCATCTAAATACGATTCAGTCGACAAATGATTCATCGAAATCGGTTGAGAATTAAGGAATCTGGCTTCCGTGCCTGCGGTTGTAGGGCGATTCTCAATTCATTTTCTCAGGAAGCACTACTCTGCCGCAGTTGATATGCGATATCTCAGTAGGCATAAGGCGCATCCCATGGGCAGCTACATTTTTAGATTCTGCATCTAAATACGCTTTATCTGACATATGATTCATCGAAATCGGTTGAGAATTAAGGGAGATAGGTGGTGTGGTGGTTGTTTAATGGCAATTTTCTTATTGGATTTCTCAGGAAGCACAGTCCGCCGCAGCTGATATGCGATATCTCAGTTGTTGTAAGGCGCAGCCCACGGGCAGCTACATTTTTAGATTCTGCATCTAAATACGCTTCATTCGACATATGATTCATCGCAATCGGTTGAGAATTAAGGAATCTGGTGTCCGCGTGTGGGGTTGTAGGGCAATTCTCAGTACATTTTCTCAGGAAGCACTACTCTGCTGCAGCTGCTATGCGATATCTCAGTAGGCATAAGGCGCAGCCCACGGGCAGCTACATTTTTAGATTCTGCATCTAAATACGCTTCATTCGACATATGATTCATCGCAATCGGTTGAGAATTAAGGAATCTGGTGTCCGCGTGTGGGGTTGTAGGGCAATTCTCAGTACATTTTCTCAGGAAGCACTACTCTGCCGCAGCTGCTATGCGATATCTCAGTAGGCATAAGGCGCAGCCCACGGGCAGCTACATTTTTAGATTCTGCATCTAAATACGCTTCATTCGACATATAAATCATCAAAATCGGTTGAGAATTAATGAATCTGGCTTCCGTGCCTGCGGTTGTAGGGCGATTCTCAATTCATTTTCTCAGGAAGCACTACTCTGCCGCAGTTGATATGCGATATCTCAGTAGGCATAAGGCGCAGCCCACGGGCAGCTACATTTTTAGATTCTGCATCTAAATACGCTTCATCCGACATATGATTCATCGCAATCGGTTGAGAATTAAGGAATCTGGTGTCCGCGTGTGGGGTTGTAGGGCAATTCTCAGTACATTTTCTCAGGAAGCACTACTCTGCCGCAGCTGCTATGCGATATCTCAGTAGGCATAAGGCGCAGCCCACGGGCAGCTACATTTTTAGATTCTGCATCTAAATACGCTTCATTCGACATATGATTCATCGAAATCGGTTGAGAATTAAGGAATCTGGCTTCCGTGCCTGCGGTTGTAGGGCAATTCTCAGTACATTTTCTCAGGAAGCACACTCCGCCGCAGTTGATATGCGATATCTCAGTAGGCATAAGGCGCAGCCCACGGGCAGCTACATTTTTAGATTCTGCATCTAAATACGCTTCATTCGACATATGATTCATCGAAGTCGGTTGAGAATTAAGGGAGATAGGTGGTGTGGTGTTGGTTTAATGGCAATTTTCTTATTGGATTTCTCAGGAAGCACAGTCCGCCGCAGCTGATATGCGATATATCAGTAGGCATAAGGCGCAGCCCACGGGCAGCTACATTTTTAGATTCTGCATCTAAATACGCTTCATTCGACATATAAATCATCGAAATCGGTTGAGAATTAAGGAATCTGGCCTCCGTGCCTGCGTTGTAGGGCAATTCTCAGTACATTTTCTCAGGAAGCACACTCCGCCGCAGCTGATATGCGATATCTGAGTAGGCATAAGGCGCAGCCCACGGTCAGCTACATTTCTAGATTCTGCATCTAAATACGCTTCATTCGACATATGAGTCATCGAAGTCGGTTGAGAATTAAGGGAGATAGGTGGTGTGGTGGTGGTTTAATGGCAATTTTCTTATTGGATTTCTCAGGAAGCACAGTCCGCCGCAGCTGATATGCGATATCTCAGTTGTTGTAAGGCGCAGCCCACGGGCAGCTACAGTTTTAGATTCTGCATCTAAATACGCTTCATTCGACATACGAATCATCGAAATCGGTTGAGAATTAAGGAATCTGGTGTCCGCGTGTGGGGTTGTAGGGCAATTCTCAGTACATTTTCTCAGGAAGCACACTCCGCCGCAGCTGATATGCGATATCTCAGTAGGCATAAGGCGCAGCCCACATGCAGCTACATTTTTAGATTCTGCATCTAAATACGCTTCATTCGACATATGATTCATCGAAATCGGTTGAGAATTAAGGAATCTGGCTTCCGTGCCTGCGGTTGTAGGGCAATTCTCAGTACATTTTCTCAGGAAGCACACTCCGCCGCAGCTGATATGCGATATCTCAGTAGGCATAAGGCGCAGCCCACGGGCAGGGACATTTTTAGATTCTGCGTCTAAATACGCTTCATTCGACATACGAATCATCGAAATCGGTTGAGAATTAAGGAATCTGGTGTCCGCGTGTGGGGTTGTAGGGCAATTCTCAGTACATTTTCTCAGGAAGCACTACTCTGCCGCAGTTGATATGCGATATCTCAGTAGGCATAAGGCGCATCCCACGGGCAGCTACATTTTTAGATTCTGCATCTAAATACGCTTTATCTGACATATGACTCATCGCAATCTACTCTGCCGCAGCTGATATGCGATTTCTCAGTAGGCATAAGGCGCTGCCCACATGCAGCTACATTTTTAGATTCTGCATCTAAATACGCTTCATTCGACATATAAATCATCAAAATCGGTTGAGAATTAAGGAATCTGGCTTCCGTGCCTGCGGTTGTAGGGCGATTCTCAATTCATTTTCTCAGGAAGCACTACTCTGCCGCAGTTGATATGCGATATCTCAGTAGGCATAAGGCGCAGCCCACGGTCAGCTACATTTCTAGATTCTGCATCTAAATACGCTTCATTCGACATATGATTCATCGAAGTCGGTTGAGAATTAAGGGAGATAGGTGGTGTGGTGGTGGTTTAATGGCAATTTTCTTATTGGATTTCTCAGGAAGCACAGTCCGCCGCAGCTGATATGCGATATATCAGTAGGCATAAGGCGCAGCCCACGGGCAGCTACATTTTTAGATTCTGCATCTAAATACGCTTCATTCGACATATAAATCATCGAAATCGGTTGAGAATTAAGGAATCTGGCCTCCGTGCCTGCGGTTGTAGGGCAATTCTCAGTACATTTTCTCAGGAAGCACACTCCGCCGCAGCTGATATGCGATATCTCAGTAGGCATAAGGCGCAGCCCACGGTCAGCTACATTTCTAGATTCTGCATCTAAATACGCTTCATTCGACATATGACTCATCGAAGTCGGTTGAGAATTAAGGGAGATAGGTGGTGTGGTGGTGGTTTAATGGCAATTTTCTTATTGGATTTCTCAGGAAGCACAGTCCGCCGCAGCTGATATGCGATATCTCAGTAGGCATAAGGCGCAGCCCACGGGCAGCTACAGTTTTAGATTCTGCATCTAAATACGCTTCATTCGACATACGAATCATCGAAATCGGTTGAGAATTAAGGAATCTGGTGTCCGCGTGTGGGGTTGTAGGGCAATTCTCAGTACATTTTCTCAGGAAGCACACTCCGCCGCAGCTGATATGCGATATCTCAGTAGGCATAAGGCGCAGCCCACATGCAGCTACATTTTTAGATTCTGCATCTAAATACGCTTCATTCGACATATGATTCATCGAAATCGGTTGAGAATTAAGGAATCTGGCTTCCGTGCCTGCGGTTGTAGGGCAATTCTCAGTACATTTTCTCAGGAAGCACACTCCGCCGCAGCTGATATGCGATATCTCAGTAGGCATAAGGCGCAGCCCACGGTCAGCTACATTTCTAGATTCTGCATCTAAATACGCTTCATTCGACATATGACTCATCGAAGTCGGTTGAGAATTAAGGGAGATAGGTGGTGTGGTGGTGGTTTAATGGCAATTTTCTTATTGGATTTCTCAGGAAGCACAGTCCGCCGCAGCTGATATGCGATATCTCAGTTGTTGTAAGGCGCAGCCCACGGGCAGCTACAGTTTTAGATTCTGCATCTAAATACGCTTCATTCGACATACGAATCATCGAAATCGGTTGAGAATTAAGGAATCTGGTGTCCGCGTGTGGGGTTGTAGGGCAATTCTCAGTACATTTTCTCAGGAAGCACTACTCTGCCGCAGCTGCTATGCGATATCTCAGTAGGCATAAGGCGCAGCCCACGCTCAGCTACATTTTTAGATTCTGCATCTAAATACGCTTCATTCGACATACGAATCATCGAAATCGGTTGAGAATTAAGGAATCTGGTGTCCGCGTGTGGGGTTGTAGTTCAATTCTCAGTACATTTTCTCAGGAAGCACTACTCTGCCGCAGCTGCTATGCGATATCTCAGTAGGCATAAGGCGCAGCCCACATGCAGCTACATTTTTAGATTCTGCATCTAAATACGCTTCATTCGACATATGATTCATCGAAATCGGCTGAGAATTAAGGAATCTGGCTTCCGTGCCTGCGGTTGTAGGGCAATTCTCAGTACATTTTCTCAGGAAGCACTACTCTGCCGCAGCTGCTATGCGATATCTCAGTAGGCATAAGGCGCAGCCCACATGCAGCTACATTTTTAGATTCTGCATCTAAATACGCTTCATTCGACATATAAATCATCGAAATCGGTTGAGAATTAAGGAATCTGGCCTCCGTGCCTGCGGTTGTAGGGCAATTCTCAGTACATTTTCTCAGGAAGCACACTCCGCCGCAGCTGATATGCGATATCTCAGTAGGCATAAGGCGCAGCCCACGGTCAGCTACATTTCTAGATTCTGCATCTAAATACGCTTCATTCGACATATGACTCATCGAAGTCGGTTGAGAATTAAGGGAGATAGGTGGTGTGGTGGTGGTTTAATGGCAATTTTCTTATTGGATTTCTCAGGAAGCACAGTCCGCCGCAGCTGATATGCGATATATCAGTAGGCATAAGGCGCAGCCCACGGGCAGGTACATTTTTAGATTCTGCATCTAAATACGCTTCATTCGACATACGAATCATCGAAATCGGTTGAGAATTAAGGAATCTGGTGTCCGCGTGTGGGGTTGTAGGGCAATTCTCAGTACATTTTCTCAGGAAGCACTACTCTGCCGCAGTTGATATGCGATATCTCAGTAGGCATAAGGCGCATCCCACGGGCAGCTACATTTTTAGATTCTGCATCTAAATACGCTTTATCTGACATATGACTCATCGCAATCTACTCTGCCGCAGCTGATATGCGATTTCTCAGTAGGCATAAGGCGCTGCCCACATGCAGCTACATTTTTAGATTCTGCATCTAAATACGCTTCATTCGACATATAAATCATCAAAATCGGTTGAGAATTAAGGAATCTGGCTTCCGTGCCTGCGGTTGTAGGGCAATTCTCAGTACATTTTCTCAGGAAGCACACTCCGCCGCAGCTGATATGCGATATCTCAGTAGGCATAAGGCGCAGCCCACGGGCAGCTACATTTTTAGATTCTGCATCTAAATACGCTTCATTCGACATACGAATCATCGAAATCGGTTGAGAATTAAGGAATCTGGTGTCCGCGTGTGGGGTTGTAGGGCAATTCTCAGTACATTTTCTCAGGAAGCACTACTCTGCCGCAGCTGCTATGCGATATCTCAGTAGGCATAAGGCGCAGCCCACATGCAGCTACATTTTTAGATTCTGCATCTAAATGCGCTTCATTCGACATATAAATCATCAAAATCGGTTGAGAATTAAGGAATCTGGCTTCCGTGCCTGCGGTTGTAGGGCGATTCTCAATTCATTTTCTCAGGAAGCACTACTCTGCCGCAGTTGATATGCGATATCTCAGTAGGCATAAGGCGCATCCCACGGGCAGCTACATTTTTAGATTCTGCATCTAAATACGCTTTATCTGACATATGACTCATCGCAATCGGTTGAGAATTAAGGAATCTGGCTTCCGTGCCTGCGGTTGTAGGGCAATTCTCAGTACATTTTCTCAGGAAGCACACTCCGCCGCAGCTGATATGCGATATCTCAGTAGGCATAAGGCGCAGCCCACGGGCAGCTACATTTTTAGATTCTGCATCTAAATACGCTTCATTCGACATACGAATCATCGAAATCGGTTGAGAATTAAGGAATCTGGTGTCCGCGTGTGGGGTTGTAGGGCAATTCTCAGTACATTTTCTCAGGAAGCACTACTCTGCCGCAGCTGCTATGCGATATCTCAGTAGGCATAAGGCGCAGCCCACATGCAGCTACATTTTTAGATTCTGCATCTAAATGCGCTTCATTCGACATATAAATCATCAAAATCGGTTGAGAATTAAGGAATCTGGCTTCCGTGCCTGCGGTTGTAGGGCGATTCTCAATTCATTTTCTCAGGAAGCACTACTCTGCCGCAGTTGATATGCGATATCTCAGTAGGCATAAGGCGCATCCCACGGGCAGCTACATTTTTAGATTCTGCATCTAAATACGCTTTATCTGACATATGACTCATCGCAATCGGTTGAGAATTAAGGAATCTGGCTTCCGTGCCTGCGGTTGTAGGGCAATTCTCAGTACATTTTCTCAGGAAGCACACTCCGCCGCAGCTGATATGCGATATCTGAGTAGGCATAAGGCGTAGCCCACGGTCAGCTACATTTCTAGATTCTGCATCTAAATACGCTTCATTCGACATATGACTCATCGAAGTCGGTTGAGAATTAAGGGAGATAGGTGGTGTGGTGGTGGTTTAATGGCAATTTTCTTATTGGATTTCTCAGGAAGCACAGTCCGCCGCAGCTGATATGCGATATCTCAGTTGTTGTAAGGCGCAGCCCACGGGCAGCTACATTTTTAGATTCTGCATCTAAATACGCTTCATTCGACATATGATTCATCGCAATCGGTTGAGAATTAAGGAATCTGGCTTCCGTGCCTGCGGTTGTAGGGCAATTCTCAGTACATTTTCTCAGGAAGCACTACTCTGCCGCAGCTGCTATGCGATATCTCAGTAGGCATAAGGCGCAGCCCACATGCAGCTACATTTTAAGATCCTGCATCTAACTACGCTTCATTCGACATATAAATCATCGAAATCGGTTGAGAATTAAGGAATCTGGCTTCCGTGCCTGCGGTTGTATCGCGATTCTCAATTCATTTTCTCATAAAGCACTACTCTGCCGCAGTTGATATGCGATATCTCAGTAGGCATAAGGCGCATCCCACGGGCAGCTACAGTTTTAGATTCTGCATCTAAATACGCTTCATTCGACATACGAATCATCGAAATCGGTTGAGAATTAAGGAATCTGGTGTCCGCGTGTGGGGTTGTAGGGCAATTCTCAGTACATTTTCTCAGGAAGCACTACTCTGCCGCAGCTGCTATGCGATATCTCAGTAGGCATAAGGCGCAGCCCACATGCAGCTACATTTTTATATTCTGCATCTAAATACGCTTCATTCGACATATGATTCATCGCAATCGGTTGAGAATTAAGGAATCTGGTGTCCGCGTGTGGGGCTGTAGGGCAATTCTCAGTACATTTTCTCAGGAAGCACTACTCTGCCGCAGCTGCTATGCGATATCTCAGTAGGCATAGGGCGCAGCCCACATGCAGCTACATTTTTAAATTCTGCATCTAAATGCGCTTCATTCGACATATAAATCATCAAAATCGGTTGAGAATTAAGGAATCTGGCTTCCGTGCCTGTGGTTGTAGGGCGATTCTCAATTCATTTTCTCAGGAAGCACTACTCTGCCGCAGTTGATATGCGATATCTCAGTAGGCATAAGGCGCATCCCACGGGCAGCTACAGTTTTAGATTCTGCATCTAAATACGCTTCATTCGACATATGATTCATCGCAATCGGTTGAGAATTAAGGAATCTGGTGTCCGCGTGTGGGGTTGTAGGGCAATTCTCAGTACATTTTCTCAGGAAGCACTACTCTGCCGCAGCTGCTATGCGATATCTCAGTAGGCATAAGGCGCAGCCCACATGCAGCTACATTTCTAGATTCTGCATCTAAATGCGCTTCATTCGACATATAAATCATCAAAATCGGTTGAGAATTAAGGAATCTGGCTTCCGTGCCTGCGGTTGTAGGGCGATTCTCAATTCATTTTCTCAGGAAGCACTACTCTGCCGCAGTTGATATGCGATATCTCAGTAGGCATAAGGCGCAGCCCATGGGCAGCTACATTTTTAGATTCTGCATCTAAATACGCTTCATTCGACATATGATTCATCGCAATCGGTTGAGAATTAAGGAATCTGGTGTCCGCGTGTGGGGTTGTAGGGCAATTCTCAGTACATTTTCTCAGGAAGCACTACTCTGCCGCAGCTGCTATGCGATTTCTCAGTAGGCATAAGGCGCTGCCCACATGCAGCTACATTTTTAGATTCTGCATCTAAATACTCTTCATTCGACATATAAATCATCAAAGTCGGTTGAGAATTAAGGAAACTGGCTTCCGTGCCTGCGGTTGTAGGGCGATTCTCAATTCATTTTCTCAGGAAGCACTACTCTGCCGCAGTTGATATGCGATATCTCAGTAGGCATAAGGCGCAGCCCACATGCAGCTACATTTTTAGATTCTGCATCTAACTACGCTTCATTCGACATATAAATCATCGAAATCGGTTGAGAATTAAGGAATCTGGCTTCCGTGCCTGCGGTTGTAGGGCAATTCTCAGTACATTTTCTCAGGAAGCACACTCCGCCGCAGCTGATATGCGATATCTCAGTAGGCATAAGGCGCAGCCCACGGGCAGGCACATTTTTAGATTCTGCATCTAAATACGCTTCATTCGACATACGAATCATCGAAATCGGTTGAGAATTAAGGAATCTGGTGTCCGCGTGTGGGGTTGTAGGGCAATTCTCAGTACATTTTCTCAGGAAGCACTACTCTGCCGCAGCTGCTATGCGATATCTCAGTAGGCATAAGGCGCAGCCCACATGCAGCTACATTTTTAGATTCTGCATCTAACTACGCTTCATTCGACATATAAATCATCGAAATCGGTTGAGAATTAAGGAATCTGGCTTCCGTGCCTGCGGTTGTATCGCGATTCTCAATTCATTTTCTCAGGAAGCACTACTCTGCCGCAGTTGATATGCGATATCTCAGTAGGCATAAGGCGCATCCCACGGGCAGCTACAGTTTTAGATTCTGCATCTAAATACGCTTCATTCGACATACGAATCATCGAAATCGGTTGAGAATTAAGGAATCTGGTGTCCGCGTGTGGGGTTGTAGGGCAATTCTCAGTACATTTTCTCAGGAAGCACTACTCTGCCGCAGCTGCTATGCGATATCTCAGTAGGCATAAGGCGCAGCCCACATGCAGCTACATTTTTAGATTCTGCATCTAAATACGCTTCATTCGACATATGATTCATCGCAATCGGTTGAGAATTAAGGAATCTGGTGTCCGCGTGTGGGGTTGTAGGGCAATTCTCAGTACATTTTCTCAGGAAGCACTACTCTGCCGCAGCTGCTATGCGATATCTCAGTAGGCATAAGGCGCAGCCCACATGCAGCTACATTTTTAGATTCTGCATCTAAATGCGCTTCATTCGACATATAAATCATCAAAATCGGTTGAGAATTAAGGAATCTGGCTTCCGTGCCTGCGGTTGTAGGGCGATTCTCAATTCATTTTCTCAGGAAGCACTACTCTGCCGCAGCTGCTATGCGATTTCTCAGTAGGCATAAGGCGCTGCCCACATGCAGCTACATTTTTAGATTCTGCATCTAAATACTCTTCATTCGACATATAAATCATCAAAGTCGGTTGAGAATTAAGGAATCTGGCTTCCGTGCCTGCGGTTGTAGGGCGATTCTCAATTCATTTTCTCAGGAAGCACTACTCTGCCGCAGTTGATATGCGATATCTCAGTAGGCATAAGGCGCAGCCCACATGCAGCTACATTCTTAGATTCTGCATCTAACTACGCTTCATTCGACATATAAATCATCGAAATCGGTTGAGAATTAAGGAATCTGGCTTCCGTGCCTGCGGTTGTAGGGCGATTCTCAATTCATTTTCTCAGGAAGCACTACTCTGCCGCAGTTGATATGCGATATCTCAGTAGGCATAAGGCGCAGCCCACATGCAGCTACATTTTTAGATTCTGCATCTAAATACGCTTCATTCGGCATACGAATCATCGAAATCGGTTGAGAATTAAGGAATCTGGTGTCCGCGTGTGGGGTTGTAGGGCAATTCTCAGTACATTTTCTCAGGAAGCACTACTCTGCCGCAGCTGCTATGCGATATCTCAGTAGGCATAAGGCGCAGCCCACATGCAGCTACATTTTTAGATTCTGCATCTAAATGCGCTTCATTCGACATATAAATCATCAAAATCGGTTGAGAATTAAGGAATCTGGCTTCCGTGCCTGCGGTTGTAGGGCGATTCTCAATTCATTTTCTCAGGAAGCACTACTCTGCCGCAGTTGATATGCGATATCTCAGTAGGCATAAGGCGCATCCCACGGGCAGCTACATTTTTAGATTCTGCATCTAAATACGCTTTATCTGACATATGACTCATCGCAATCGGTTGAGAATTAAGGAATCTGGTGTCCGTGCCTGCGGTTGTAGGGCAATTCTCAGTACATTTTCTCAGGAAGCACACTCCGCCGCAGCTGATATGCGATATCTGAGTAGGCATAAGGCGCAGCCTACGGTCAGCTACATTTCTAGATTCTGCATCTAAATACGCTTCATTCGACATATGACTCATCGAAGTCGGTTGAGAATTAAGGGAGATAGGTGGTGTGGTGGTGGTTTAATGGCAATTTTCTTATTGGATTTCTCAGGAAGCACAGTCCGCCGCAGCTGATATGCGATATCTCAGTTGTTGTAAGGCGCAGCCCACGGGCAGCTACATTTTTAGATTCTGCATCTAAATACGCTTCATTCAACATATGATTCATCGCAATCGGTTGAGAATTAAGGAATCTGGTGTCCGCGTGTGGGGTTGTAGGGCAATTCTCAGTACATTTTCTCGGGAAGCACTACTCTGCCGCAGCTGCAATGCGATATCTCAGTAGGCATAAGGCGCAGCCCACATGCAGCTACATTTTTAGATCCTGCATCTAACTACGCTTCATTCGACATATAAATCATCGAAATCGGTTGAGAATTAAGGAATCTGGCTTCCGTGCCTGCGGTTGTATCGCGATTCTCAATTCATTTTCTCAGGAAGCACTACTCTGCCGCAGTTGATATGCGATATCTCAGTAGGCATAAGGCGCAGCCCACATGCAGCTACATTTTTAGATTCTGCATCTAACTACGCTTCATTCGACATATAAATCATCGAAATCGGTTGAGAATTAAGGAATCTGGCTTCCGTGCCTGCGGTTGTAGGGCGATTCTCAATTCATTTTCTCAGGAAGCACTACTCTGCCGCAGTTGATATGCGATATCTCAGTAGGCATAAGGCGCAGCCCACATGCAGCTACATTTTTAGATTCTGCATCTAACTACGCTTCATTCGACATATAAATCATCGAAATCGGTTGAGAATTAAGGAATCTGGCTTCCGTGCCTGCGGTTGTAGGGCAATTCTCAGTACATTTTCTCAGGAAGCACACTCCGCCGCAGCTGATATGCGATATCTCAGTAGGCATAAGGCGCAGCCCACGGGCAGGCACATTTTTAGATTCTGCATCTAAATACGCTTCATTCGACATACGAATCATCGAAATCGGTTGAGAATTAAGGAATCTGGTGTCCGCGTGTGGGGTTGTAGGGCAATTCTCAGTACATTTTCTCAGGAAGCACTACTCTGCCGCAGCTGCTATGCGATATCTCAGTAGGCATAAGGCGCAGCCCACATGCAGCTACATTTTTAGATTCTGCATCTAACTACGCTTCATTCGACATATAAATCATCGAAATCGGTTGAGAATTAAGGAATCTGGCTTCCGTGCCTGCGGTTGTATCGCGATTCTCAATTCATTTTCTCAGGAAGCACTACTCTGCCGCAGTTGATATGCGATATCTCAGTAGGCATAAGGCGCATCCCACGGGCAGCTACAGTTTTAGATTCTGCATCTAAATACGCTTCATTCGACATACGAATCATCGAAATCGGTTTAGAATTAAGGAATCTGGTGTCCGCGTGTGGGGTTGTAGGGCAATTCTCAGTACATTTTCTCAGGAAGCACTACTCTGCCGCAGCTGCTATGCGATATCTCAGTAGGCATAAGGCGCAGCCCACGGGCAGCTACATTTTTAGATTCTGCATCTAAATACGCTTCATTCGACATATGATTCATCGAAATCGGTTGAGAATTAAGGAATCTGGCTTCCGTGCCTGCGGTTGTAGGGCAATTCTCAGTACATTTTCTCAGGAAGCACACTCCGCCGCAGCTGATATGCGATATCTCAGTAGGCATAAGGCGCAGCCCACGGGCGGGCACAGTTTTAGATTCTGCATGTAAATACGCTTCATTCGACATACGAATCATCGAAATCGGTTGAGAATTAAGGAATCTGGTGTCCGCGTGTGGGGTTGTAGGGCAATTCTCAGTACATTTTCTCAGGAAGCACTACTCTGCCGCAGCTGCTATGCGATATCTCAGTAGGCATAAGGCGCAGCCCACATGCAGCTACATTTTTAGATTCTGCATCTAAATACGCTTCATTCGACATATGATTCATCGAAATTGGTTAAGAATTAAGGAATCTGGTGTCCGCGTGTGGGGTTGTAGGGCAATTCTCAGTACATTTTCTCAGGAAGCACTACTCTGCCGCAGCTGCTATGCGATATCTCAGTAGGCATAAGGCGCAGCCCACATGCAGCTACATTTTTAGATTCTGCATCTAACTACGCTTCATTCGACATATAAATCATCGAAATCGGTTGAGAATTAAGGAATCTGGCTTCCGTGCCTGCGGTTGTAGGGCGATTCTCAATTCATTTTCTCAGGAAGCACTACTCTGCCGCAGTTGATATGCGATATCTCAGTAGGCATAAGGCGCATCCCACGGGCAGCTACATTTTTAGATTCTGCATCTAAATACGCTTCATTCGACATATGATTCATCGCAATCGGTTGAGAATTAAGGAATCTGGTGTCCGCGTGTGGGGTTGTAGGGCAATTCTCAGTACATTTTCTCAGGAAGCACTACTCTGCCGCAGCTGCTATGCGATTTCTCAGTAGGCATAAGGCGCAGCCCACATGCAGCTACATTTTTAGATTCTGCATCTAAATACGCTTCATTCGACATATAAATCATCAAAATCGGTTGAGAATTAAGGAATCTGGCTTCCGTGCCTGCGGTTGTAGGGCAATTCTCAGTACATTTTCTCAGGAAGCACTACTCTGCCGCAGTTGATATGCGATATCTCAGTAGGCATAAGGCGCAGCCCACGGGCAGCTACATTTTTAGATTCTGCATCTAAATACGCTTCATTCGACATATGATTCATCGCAATCGGTTGAGAATTAAGGAATCTGGTGTCCGCGTGTGGGGTTGTAGGGCAATTCTCAGTACATTTTCTCAGGAAGCACACTCCGCCGCAGCTGATATGCGATATCTCAGTAGGCATAAGGCGCAGCCCACGGGCGGGCACAGTTTTAGATTCTGCATGTAAATACGCTTCATTCGACATACGAATCATCGAAATCGGTTGAGAATTAAGGAATCTGGTGTCCGCGTGTGGGGTTGTAGGGCAATTCTCAGTACATTTTCTCAGGAAGCACTACTCTGCCGCAGCTGCTATGCGATATCTCAGTAGGCATAAGGCGCAGCCCACATGCAGCTACATTTTTAGATTCTGCATCTAAATACGCTTCATTCGACATATGATTCATCGAAATTGGTTAAGAATTAAGGAATCTGGTGTCCGCGTGTGGGGTTGTAGGGCAATTCTCAGTACATTTTCTCAGGAAGCACTACTCTGCCGCAGCTGCTATGCGATATCTCAGTAGGCATAAGGCGCAGCCCACATGCAGCTACATTTTTAGATTCTGCATCTAACTACGCTTCATTCGACATATAAATCATCGAAATCGGTTGAGAATTAAGGAATCTGGCTTCCGTGCCTGCGGTTGTAGGGCGATTCTCAATTCATTTTCTCAGGAAGCACTACTCTGCCGCAGTTGATATGCGATATCTCAGTAGGCATAAGGCGCATCCCACGGGCAGCTACATTTTTAGATTCTGCATCTAAATACGCTTCATTCGACATATGATTCATCGCAATCGGTTGAGAATTAAGGAATCTGGTGTCCGCGTGTGGGGTTGTAGGGCAATTCTCAGTACATTTTCTCAGGAAGCACTACTCTGCCGCAGCTGCTATGCGATTTCTCAGTAGGCATAAGGCGCAGCCCACATGCAGCTACATTTTTAGATTCTGCATCTAAATACGCTTCATTCGACATATAAATCATCAAAATCGGTTGAGAATTAAGGAATCTGGCTTCCGTGCCTGCGGTTGTAGGGCAATTCTCAGTACATTTTCTCAGGAAGCACTACTCTGCCGCAGTTGATATGCGATATCTCAGTAGGCATAAGGCGCAGCCCACGGGCAGCTACATTTTTAGATTCTGCATCTAAATACGCTTCATTCGACATATGATTCATCGCAATCGGTTGAGAATTAAGGAATCTGGTGTCCGCGTGTGGGGTTGTAGGGCAATTCTCAGTACATTTTCTCAGGAAGCACTACTCTGCCGCAGCTGCTATGCGATTTCTCAGTAGGCATAAGGCGCTGCCCACATGCAGCTACATTTTTAGATTCTGCATCTAAATACGCTTCATTCGACATATAAATCATCAAAATCGGTTGAGAATTAAGGAATCTGGCTTCCGTGCCTGCGGTTGTAGGGCGATTCTCAATTCATTTTCTCAGGAAGCACTACTCTGCCGCAGTTGATATGCGATATCTCAGTAGGCATAAACCGCAGCCCACGGGCAGCTACATTTTTAGATTCTGCATCTAAATACGCTTCATTCGACATATGATTCATCGCAATCGGTTGAGAATTAAGGAATCTGGCTTCCGTGCCTGCGGTTGTAGGGCGATTCTCAATTCATTTTCTCAGGAAGCACTACTCTGCCGCAGTTGATATGCGATATCTCAGTAGGCATAAGGCGCATCCCACGGGCAGCTACATTTTTAGATTGTGCATCTAAATACGCTTCATTCGACATATGATTCATCGCAATCGGTTGAGAATTAAGGAATCTAGTGTCCGCGTGTGGGGTTGTAGGGCAATTCTCAGTACATTTTCTCAGGAAGCACTACTCTGCCGCAGCTGCTATGCGATATCTCAGTAGACATAAGGCGCAGCCCACATGCAGCTACATTTTTAGATTCTGCATCTAAATACGCTTCATTCGACATATAAATCATCAAAATCGGTTGAGAATTAAGGAATCTGGCTTCCGTGCCTGCGGTTGTAGGGCGATTCTCAATTCATTTTCTCAGGAAGCACTACTCTGCCGCAGTTGATATGCGATATCTCAGTAGGCATAAGGCGCAGCCCACGGGCAGCTACATTTTTAGATTCTGCATCTAAAAAAGATTCAGTCGACAAATGATTCATCGAAATCGGTTGAGGATTAAGGAATCTGGCTTCCGTGCCTGCGGTTGTAGGGCAATTCTCAGTACATTTTCTCAGGAAGCACGACTCTGCCGCAGCTGATATGCGATATCTGAGTAGGCATAAGGCGCAGCCCACGGTCAGCTACATTTCTAGATTCTGCATCTAAATACGCTTCATTCGACATATGACTCATCGAAGTCGGTTGAGAATTAAGGGAGATAGGTGGTGTGGTGGTGGTTTAATGGCAATTTTCTTATTGGATTTCTCAGGAAGCACAGTCCGCCGCAGCTGATATGCGATATCTCAGTTGTTGTAAGGCGCAGCCCACGGGCAGCTACAGTTTTAGATTCTGCATCTAAATACGCTTCATTCGACATACGAATCATCGAAATCGGTTGAGAATTAAGGAATCTGGTGTCCGCGTGTGGGGTTGTAGGGCAATTCTCAGTACATTTTCTCAGGAAGCACTACTCTGCCGCAGCTGCTATGCGATATCTCAGTAGGCATAAGGCGCAGCCCACATGCAGCTACATTTTTAGATTCTGCATCTAAATACGCTTCATTCGACATATGATTCATCGCAATCGGTTGAGAATTAAGGAATCTAGTGTCCGCGTGTGGGGTTGTAGGGCAATTCTCAGTACATTTTCTCAGGAAGCACTACTCTGCCGCAGCTGCTATGCGATATCTCAGTAGACATAAGGCGCAGCCCACATGCAGCTACATTTTTAGATTCTGCATCTAAATACGCTTCATTCGACATATAAATCATCAAAATCGGTTGAGAATTAAGGAATCTGGCTTCCGTGCCTGCGGTTGTAGGGCGATTCTCAATTCATTTTCTCAGGAAGCACTACTCTGCCGCAGTTGATATGCGATATCTCAGTAGGCATAAGGCGCAGCCCACGGGCAGCTACATTTTTAGATTCTGCATCTAAAAAAGATTCAGTCGACAAATGATTCATCGAAATCGGTTGAGGATTAAGGAATCTGGCTTCCGTGCCTGCGGTTGTAGGGCAATTCTCAGTACATTTTCTCAGGAAGCACGACTCTGCCGCAGCTGATATGCGATATCTGAGTAGGCATAAGGCGCAGCCCACGGTCAGCTACATTTCTAGATTCTGCATCTAAATACGCTTCATTCGACATATGACTCATCGAAGTCGGTTGAGAATTAAGGGAGATAGGTGGTGTGGTGGTGGTTTAATGGCAATTTTCTTATTGGATTTCTCAGGAAGCACAGTCCGCCGCAGCTGATATGCGATATCTCAGTTGTTGTAAGGCGCAGCCCACGGGCAGCTACATTTTTAGATTCTGCATCTAAATACGCTTCATTCAACATATGATTCATCGCAATCGGTTGAGAATTAAGGAATCTGGTGTCCGCGTGTGGGGTTGTAGGGCAATTCTCAGTACATTTTCTCGGGAAGCACTACTCTGCCGCAGCTGCAATGCGATATCTCAGTAGGCATAAGGCGCAGCCCACATGCAGCTACATTTTTAGATTCTGCATCTAACTACGCTTCATTCGACATATAAATCATCGAAATCGGTTGAGAATTAAGGAATCTGGCTTCCGTGCCTGCGGTTGTATCGCGATTCTCAATTCATTTTCTCAGGAAGCACTACTCTGCCGCAGTTGATATGCGATATCTCAGTAGGCATAAGGCGCATCCCACGGGCAGCTACAGTTTTAGATTCTGCATCTAAATACGCTTCATTCGACATACGAATCATCGAAATCGGTTTAGAATTAAGGAATCTGGTGTCCGCGTGTGGGGTTGTAGGGCAATTCTCAGTACATTTTCTCAGGAAGCACTACTCTGCCGCAGCTGCTATGCGATATCTCAGTAGGCATAAGGCGCAGCCCACGGGCAGCTACATTTTTAGATTCTGCATCTAAATACGCTTCATTCGACATATGATTCATCGCAATCGGTTGAGAATTAAGGAATCTGGTGTCCGCGTGTGGGGTTGTAGGGCAATTCTCAGTACATTTTCTCAGGAAGCACTACTCTGCCGCAGCTGCTATGCGATTTCTCAGTAGGCATAAGGCGCTGCCCACATGCAGCTACATTTTTAGATTCTGCATCTAAATACTCTTCATTCGACTTATAAATCATCAAAATCGGTTGAGAATTAAGGAATCTGGCTTCCGTGCCTGCGGTTGTAGGGCAATTCTCAGTACATTTTCTCAGGAAGCACACTCCGCCGCAGCTGATATGCGATATCTCAGTAGGCATAAGGCGCAGCCCACGGGCGGGCACAGTTTTAGATTCTGCATGTAAATACGCTTCATTCGACATACGAATCATCGAAATCGGTTGAGAATTAAGGAATCTGGTGTCCGCGTGTGGGGTTGTAGGGCAATTCTCAGTACATTTTCTCAGGAAGCACTACTCTGCCGCAGCTGCTATGCGATATCTCAGTAGGCATAAGGCGCAGCCCACATGCAGCTACATTTTTAGATTCTGCATCTAAATACGCTTCATTCGACATATGATTCATCGAAATCGGTTAAGAATTAAGGAATCTGGTGTCCGCGTGTGGGGTTGTAGGGCAATTCTCAGTACATTTTCTCAGGAAGCACTACTCTGCCGCAGCTGCTATGCGATATCTCAGTAGGCATAAGGCGCAGCCCACATGCAGCTACATTTTTAGATTCTGCATCTAACTACGCTTCATTCGACATATAAATCATCGAAATCGGTTGAGAATTAAGGAATCTGGCTTCCGTGCCTGCGGTTGTAGGGCGATTCTCAATTCATTTTCTCAGGAAGCACTACTCTGCCGCAGTTGATATGCGATATCTCAGTAGGCATAAGGCGCATCCCACGGGCAGCTACATTTTTAGATTCTGCATCTAAATACGCTTCATTCGACATATGATTCATCGCAATCGGTTGAGAATTAAGGAATCTGGTGTCCGCGTGTGGGGTTGTAGGGCAATTCTCAGTACATTTTCTCAGGAAGCACTACTCTGCCGCAGCTGCTATGCGATTTCTCAGTAGGCATAAGGCGCAGCCCACATGCAGCTACATTTTTAGATTCTGCATCTAAATACGCTTCATTCGACATATAAATCATCAAAATCGGTTGAGAATTAAGGAATCTGGCTTCCGTGCCTGCGGTTGTAGGGCAATTCTCAGTACATTTTCTCAGGAAGCACTACTCTGCCGCAGTTGATATGCGATATCTCAGTAGGCATAAGGCGCAGCCCACGGGCAGCTACATTTTTAGATTCTGCATCTAAATACGCTTCATTCGACATATGATTCATCGCAATCGGTTGAGAATTAAGGAATCTGGTGTCCGCGTGTGGGGTTGTAGGGCAATTCTCAGTACATTTTCTCAGGAAGCACTACTCTGCCGCAGCTGCTATGCGATTTCTCAGTAGGCATAAGGCGCTGCCCACATGCAGCTACATTTTTAGATTCTGCATCTAAATACTCTTCATTCGACTTATAAATCATCAAAATCGGTTGAGAATTAAGGAATCTGGCTTCCGTGCCTGCGGTTGTAGGGCGATTCTCAATTCATTTTCTCAGGAAGCACTACTCTGCCGCAGTTGATATGCGATATCTCAGTAGGCATAAACCGCAGCCCACGGGCAGCTACATTTTTAGATTCTGCATCTAAATACGCTTCATTCGACATATGATTCATCGCAATCGGTTGAGAATTAAGGAATCTGGCTTCCGTGCCTGCGGTTGTAGGGCGATTCTCAATTCATTTTCTCAGGAAGCACTACTCTGCCGCAGTTGATATGCGATATCTCAGTAGGCATAAGGCGCATCCCACGGGCAGCTACATTTTTAGATTGTGCATCTAAATACGCTTCATTCGACATATGATTCATCGCAATCGGTTGAGAATTAAGGAATCTAGTGTCCGCGTGTGGGGTTGTAGGGCAATTCTCAGTACATTTTCTCAGGAAGCACTACTCTGCCGCAGCTGCTATGCGATATCTCAGTAGACATAAGGCGCAGCCCACATGCAGCTACATTTTTAGATTCTGCATCTAAATACGCTTCATTCGACATATAAATCATCAAAATCGGTTGAGAATTAAGGAATCTGGCTTCCGTGCCTGCGGTTGTAGGGCGATTCTCAATTCATTTTCTCAGGAAGCACTACTCTGCCGCAGTTGATATGCGATATCTCAGTAGGCATAAGGCGCAGCCCACGGGCAGCTACATTTTTAGATTCTGCATCTAAAAAAGATTCAGTCGACAAATGATTCATCGAAATCGGTTGAGGATTAAGGAATCTGGCTTCCGTGCCTGCGGTTGTAGGGCAATTCTCAGTACATTTTCTCAGGAAGCACTACTCTGCCGCAGCTGATATGCGATATCTGAGTAGGCATAAGGCGCAGCCCACGGTCAGCTACATTTCTAGATTCTGCATCTAAATACGCTTCATTCGACATATGACTCATCGAAGTCGGTTGAGAATTAAGGGAGATAGGTGGTGTGGTGGTGGTTTAATGGCAATTTTCTTATTGGATTTCTCAGGAAGCACAGTCCGCCGCAGCTGATATGCGATATCTCAGTTGTTGTAAGGCGCAGCCCACGGGCAGCTACAGTTTTAGATTCTGCATCTAAATACGCTTCATTCGACATACGAATCATCGAAATCGGTTGAGAATTAAGGAATCTGGTGTCCGCGTGTGGGGTTGTAGGGCAATTCTCAGTACATTTTCTCAGGAAGCACTACTCTGCCGCAGCTGCTATGCGATATCTCAGTAGGCATAAGGCGCAGCCCACATGCAGCTACATTTTTAGATTCTGCATCTAAATACGCTTCATTCGACATATGATTCATCGCAATCGGTTGAGAATTAAGGAATCTAGTGTCCGCGTGTGGGGTTGTAGGGCAATTCTCAGTACATTTTCTCAGGAAGCACTACTCTGCCGCAGCTGCTATGCGATATCTCAGTAGACATAAGGCGCAGCCCACATGCAGCTACATTTTTAGATTCTGCATCTAAATACGCTTCATTCGACATATAAATCATCAAAATCGGTTGAGAATTAAGGAATCTGGCTTCCGTGCCTGCGGTTGTAGGGCGATTCTCAATTCATTTTCTCAGGAAGCACTACTCTGCCGCAGTTGATATGCGATATCTCAGTAGGCATAAGGCGCAGCCCACGGGCAGCTACATTTTTAGATTCTGCATCTAAAAAAGATTCAGTCGACAAATGATTCATCGAAATCGGTTGAGGATTAAGGAATCTGGCTTCCGTGCCTGCGGTTGTAGGGCAATTCTCAGTACATTTTCTCAGGAAGCACGACTCTGCCGCAGCTGATATGCGATATCTGAGTAGGCATAAGGCGCAGCCCACGGTCAGCTACATTTCTAGATTCTGCATCTAAATACGCTTCATTCGACATATGACTCATCGAAGTCGGTTGAGAATTAAGGGAGATAGGTGGTGTGGTGGTGGTTTAATGGCAATTTTCTTATTGGATTTCTCAGGAAGCACAGTCCGCCGCAGCTGATATGCGATATCTCAGTTGTTGTAAGGCGCAGCCCACGGGCAGCTACAGTTTTAGATTCTGCATCTAAATACGCTTCATTCGACATACGAATCATCGAAATCGGTTGAGAATTAAGGAATCTGGTGTCCGCGTGTGGGGTTGTAGGGCAATTCTCAGTACATTTTCTCAGGAAGCACTACTCTGCCGCAGCTGCTATGCGATATCTCAGTAGGCATAAGGCGCAGCCCACGGGCAGCTACATTTTTAGATTCTGCATCTAAATACGCTTCATTCGACATATGATTCATCGCAATGGGTTGAGAATTAAGGAATCTGGTGTCCGCGTGTGGTGTTGTAGGGCAATTCTCAGTACATTTTCTCAGGAAGCACTACTCTGCCGCAGCTGCTATGCGATATCTCAGTAGGCATAAGGCGCAGCCCACATGCAGCTACATTTTTAGATTCTGCATCTAAATACGCTTCATTCGACATATGATTCATCGAAATCGGCTGAGAATTAAGGAATCTGGCTTCCGTGCCTGCGGTTGTAGGGCAATTCTCAGTACATTTTCTCAGGAAGCACACTCCGCCGCAGCTGATATGCGATATCTCAGTAGGCATAAGGCCCAGCCCACGGGCAGCTACATTTTTAGATTCTGCATCTAAATACGCTTCATTCGACATATGACTCATCGGAATCGGTTGAGAATTAAGGAATCTGGCTTCCGTGCCTGCGGTTGTAGGGCGATTCTCAATTCATTTTCTCAGGAAGCACTACTCTGCCGCAGTTGATATGCGATATCTCAGTAGGCATAAGGCGCAGCCCACGGGCAGCTACATTTTTAGATTCTGCATCTAAAAAAGATTCAGTCGACAAATGATTCATCGAAATCGGTTGAGGATTAAGGAATCTGGCTTCCGTGCCTGCGGTTGTAGGGCAATTCTCAGTACATTTTCTCAGGAAGCACGACTCTGCCGCAGCTGCTATGCGATATCTCAGTAGGCATAAGGCGCAGCCCACGGGCAGCTACATTTTTAGATTCTGCATCTAAATACGCTTCATTCGACATATGATTCATCGCAATGGGTTGAGAATTAAGGAATCTGGTGTCCGCGTGTGGGGTTGTAGGGCAATTCTCAGTACATTTTCTCAGGAAGCACTACTCTGCCGCAGCTGCTATGCGATTTCTCAGTAGGCATAAGGCGCTGCCCACATGCAGCTACATTTTTAGATTCTGCATCTAAATACTCTTCATTCGACTTATAAATCATCAAAATCGGTTGAGAATTAAGGAATCTGGCTTCCGTGCCTGCGGTTGTAGGGCGATTCTCAATTCATTTTCTCAGGAAGCACTACTCTGCCGCAGTTGATATGCGATATCTCAGTAGGCATAAACCGCAGCCCACGGGCAGCTACATTTTTAGATTCTGCATCTAAATACGCTTCATTCGACATATGATTCATCGCAATCGGTTGAGAATTAAGGAATCTGGCTTCCGTGCCTGCGGTTGTAGGGCGATTCTCAATTCATTTTCTCAGGAAGCACTACTCTGCCGCAGTTGATATGCGATATCTCAGTAGGCATAAGGCGCATCCCACGGGCAGCTACATTTTTAGATTGTGCATCTAAATACGCTTCATTCGACATATGATTCATCGCAATCGGTTGAGAATTAAGGAATCTAGTGTCCGCGTGTGGGGTTGTAGGGCAATTCTCAGTACATTTTCTCAGGAAGCACTACTCTGCCGCAGCTGCTATGCGATATCTCAGTAGACATAAGGCGCAGCCCACATGCAGCTACATTTTTAGATTCTGCATCTAAATACGCTTCATTCGACATATAAATCATCAAAATCGGTTGAGAATTAAGGAATCTGGCTTCCGTGCCTGCGGTTGTAGGGCGATTCTCAATTCATTTTCTCAGGAAGCACTACTCTGCCGCAGTTGATATGCGATATCTCAGTAGGCATAAGGCGCAGCCCACGGGCAGCTACATTTTTAGATTCTGCATCTAAAAAAGATTCAGTCGACAAATGATTCATCGAAATCGGTTGAGGATTAAGGAATCTGGCTTCCGTGCCTGCGGTTGTAGGGCAATTCTCAGTACATTTTCTCAGGAAGCACTACTCTGCCGCAGCTGATATGCGATATCTGAGTAGGCATAAGGCGCAGCCCACGGTCAGCTACATTTCTAGATTCTGCATCTAAATACGCTTCATTCGACATATGACTCATCGAAGTCGGTTGAGAATTAAGGGAGATAGGTGGTGTGGTGGTGGTTTAATGGCAATTTTCTTATTGGATTTCTCAGGAAGCACAGTCCGCCGCAGCTGATATGCGATATCTCAGTTGTTGTAAGGCGCAGCCCACGGGCAGCTACAGTTTTAGATTCTGCATCTAAATACGCTTCATTCGACATACGAATCATCGAAATCGGTTGAGAATTAAGGAATCTGGTGTCCGCGTGTGGGGTTGTAGGGCAATTCTCAGTACATTTTCTCAGGAAGCACTACTCTGCCGCAGCTGCTATGCGATATCTCAGTAGGCATAAGGCGCAGCCCACATGCAGCTACATTTTTAGATTCTGCATCTAAATACGCTTCATTCGACATATGATTCATCGCAATCGGTTGAGAATTAAGGAATCTAGTGTCCGCGTGTGGGGTTGTAGGGCAATTCTCAGTACATTTTCTCAGGAAGCACTACTCTGCCGCAGCTGCTATGCGATATCTCAGTAGACATAAGGCGCAGCCCACATGCAGCTACATTTTTAGATTCTGCATCTAAATACGCTTCATTCGACATATAAATCATCAAAATCGGTTGAGAATTAAGGAATCTGGCTTCCGTGCCTGCGGTTGTAGGGCGATTCTCAATTCATTTTCTCAGGAAGCACTACTCTGCCGCAGTTGATATGCGATATCTCAGTAGGCATAAGGCGCAGCCCACGGGCAGCTACATTTTTAGATTCTGCATCTAAAAAAGATTCAGTCGACAAATGATTCATCGAAATCGGTTGAGGATTAAGGAATCTGGCTTCCGTGCCTGCGGTTGTAGGGCAATTCTCAGTACATTTTCTCAGGAAGCACGACTCTGCCGCAGCTGATATGCGATATCTGAGTAGGCATAAGGCGCAGCCCACGGTCAGCTACATTTCTAGATTCTGCATCTAAATACGCTTCATTCGACATATGACTCATCGAAGTCGGTTGAGAATTAAGGGAGATAGGTGGTGTGGTGGTGGTTTAATGGCAATTTTCTTATTGGATTTCTCAGGAAGCACAGTCCGCCGCAGCTGATATGCGATATCTCAGTTGTTGTAAGGCGCAGCCCACGGGCAGCTACAGTTTTAGATTCTGCATCTAAATACGCTTCATTCGACATACGAATCATCGAAATCGGTTGAGAATTAAGGAATCTGGTGTCCGCGTGTGGGGTTGTAGGGCAATTCTCAGTACATTTTCTCAGGAAGCACTACTCTGCCGCAGCTGCTATGCGATATCTCAGTAGGCATAAGGCGCAGCCCACGGGCAGCTACATTTTTAGATTCTGCATCTAAATACGCTTCATTCGACATATGATTCATCGCAATGGGTTGAGAATTAAGGAATCTGGTGTCCGCGTGTGGTGTTGTAGGGCAATTCTCAGTACATTTTCTCAGGAAGCACTACTCTGCCGCAGCTGCTATGCGATATCTCAGTAGGCATAAGGCGCAGCCCACATGCAGCTACATTTTTAGATTCTGCATCTAAATACGCTTCATTCGACATATGATTCATCGAAATCGGCTGAGAATTAAGGAATCTGGCTTCCGTGCCTGCGGTTGTAGGGCAATTCTCAGTACATTTTCTCAGGAAGCACACTCCGCCGCAGCTGATATGCGATATCTCAGTAGGCATAAGGCCCAGCCCACGGGCAGCTACATTTTTAGATTCTGCATCTAAATACGCTTCATTCGACATATGACTCATCGGAATCGGTTGAGAATTAAGGAATCTGGCTTCCGTGCCTGCGGTTGTAGGGCGATTCTCAATTCATTTTCTCAGGAAGCACTACTCTGCCGCAGTTGATATGCGATATCTCAGTAGGCATAAGGCGCAGCCCACGGGCAGCTACATTTTTAGATTCTGCATCTAAAAAAGATTCAGTCGACAAATGATTCATCGAAATCGGTTGAGGATTAAGGAATCTGGCTTCCGTGCCTGCGGTTGTAGGGCAATTCTCAGTACATTTTCTCAGGAAGCACGACTCTGCCGCAGCTGCTATGCGATATCTCAGTAGGCATAAGGCGCAGCCCACGGGCAGCTACATTTTTAGATTCTGCATCTAAATACGCTTCATTCGACATATGATTCATCGCAATGGGTTGAGAATTAAGGAATCTGGTGTCCGCGTGTGGTGTTGTAGGGCAATTCTCAGTACATTTTCTCAGGAAGCACTACTCTGCCGCAGCTGCTATGCGATATCTCAGTAGGCATAAGGCGCAGCCCACATGCAGCTACATTTTTAGATTCTGCATCTAAATACGCTTCATTCGACATATGATTCATCGAAATCGGCTGAGAATTAAGGAATCTGGCTTCCGTGCCTGCGGTTGTAGGGCAATTCTCAGTACATTTTCTCAGGAAGCACACTCCGCCGCAGCTGATATGCGATATCTCAGTAGGCATAAGGCCCAGCCCACGGGCAGCTACATTTTTAGATTCTGCATCTAAATACGCTTCATTCGACATATGACTCATCGGAATCGGTTGAGAATTAAGGAATCTGGCTTCCGTGCCTGCGGTTGTAGGGCGATTCTCAATTCATTTTCTCAGGAAGCACTACTCTGCCGCAGTTGATATGCGATATCTCAGTAGGCATAAGGCGCAGCCCACGGGCAGCTACATTTTTAGATTCTCCATCTAAATACGCTTTATCTGACATATGATTCATCGAAATCGGTTGAGAATTAAGGGAGATAGGTGGTGTGGTGGTTGTTTAATGGCAATTTTCTTATTGGATTTCTCAGGAAGCACAGTCCGAAGCAGCTGATATGCGATATATCAGTAGGCATAAGGCGCATCCCACGGGCAGCTACAGTTTTAGATTCTGCATCTAAATACGCTTCATTCGACATACGAATCATCGAAATCGGTTGAGAATTAAGGAATCTGGTGTCCGCGTGTTGGGTTGTAGGGCAATTCTCAGTACATTTTCTCAGGAAGCACTACTCTGCCGCAGCTGCTATGCGATATCTCAGTAGGCATAAGGCGCAGCCCACGGTCAGCTACATTTTTAGATTCTGCATCTAAATACGCTTCATTCGACATACGAATCATCGAAATCGGTTGAGAATTGAGGGATCTGGTGTCCGCGTGTGGGGTTGTAGGGCAATTCTCAGTACATTTTCTCAGGAAGCACTACTCTGCCGCAGCTGCTATGCGATATCTCAGTAGACATAAGGCGCAGCCCACGGGCAGCTACATTTTTAGATTCTGCATCTAAATACGATTCAGTCGACAAATGATTCATCGAAATCGGTTGAGGATTAAGGAATCTGGCTTCCGTGCCTGCGGTTGTAGGGCAATTCTCAGTACATTTTCTCAGGAAGCACACTCCGCCGCAGCTGATATGCGATATCTGAGTAGGCATAAGGCGCAGCCCACGGTCAGCTACATTTCTAGATTCTGCATCTAAATACGCTTCATTCGACATATGACTCATCGAAGTCGGTTGAGAATTAAGGGAGATAGGTGGTGTGGTGGTGGTTTAATGGCAATTTTCTTATTGGATTTCTCAGGAAGCACAGTCCGCCGCAGCTGATATGCGATATCTCAGTTGTTGTAAGGCGCAGCCCACGGGCAGCTACAGTTTTAGATTCTGCATCTAAATACGCTTCATTCGACATACGAATCATCGAAATCGGTTGAGAATTAAGGAATCTGGTGTCCGCGTGTGGGGTTGTAGGGCAATTCTCAGTACATTTTCTCAGGAAGCACTACTCTGCCGCAGCTGCTATGCGATATCTCAGTAGGCATAAGGCGCAGCCCACGGTCAGCTACATTTTTAGATTCTGCATCTAAATACGCTTCATTCGACATATGATTCATCGAAATCGGCTGAGAATTAAGGAATCTGGCTTCCGTGCCTGCGGTTGTAGGGCAATTCTCAGTACATTTTCTCAGGAAGCACACTCCGCCGCAGCTGATATGCGATATCTCAGTAGGCATAAGGCGCAGCCCACGGTCAGCTACAGTTTTAGATTCTGCATCTAAATACGCTTCATTCGACATACGAATCATCGAAATCGGTTGAGAATTAAGGAATCTGGTGTCCGCGTGTGTGGTTGTAGGGCAATTCTCAGTACATTTCCTCAGGAAGCACTACTCTGCCGCAGTTGATATGCGATATCTCAGTAGCCACAAGGCGCATCCCACGGGCAGCTACATTTTTAGATTCTGCATCTAAATACGCTTTACCTGACATATGTTTCATCGAAATCGGTTGAGGATTAAGGAATCTGGCTTCCGTGCCTGCGGTTGTAGGGCAATTCTCAGTACATTTTCTCAGGAAGCACAGTCCGCCGCAGTTGATATGCGATATCTCAGTAGGCATAAGGCGCATCCCACGGGCAGCTACATTTTTAGATTGTGCATCTAAATACGCTTCATTCGACATATGATTCATCGCAATCGGTTGAGAATTAAGGAATCTAGTGTCCGCGTGTGGGGTTGTAGGGCAATTCTCAGTACATTTTCTCAGGAAGCACTACTCTGCCGCAGCTGCTATGCGATATCTCAGTAGACATAAGGCGCAGCCCACATGCAGCTACATTTTTAGATTCTGCATCTAAATACGCTTCATTCGACATATAAATCATCAAAATCGGTTGAGAATTAAGGAATCTGGCTTCCGTGCCTGCGGTTGTAGGGCGATTCTCAATTCATTTTCTCAGGAAGCACTACTCTGCCGCAGTTGATATGCGATATCTCAGTAGGCATAAGGCGCAGCCCACGGGCAGCTACATTTTTAGATTGTGCATCTAAATACGCTTCATTCGACATATGATTCATCGCAATCGGTTGAGAATTAAGGAATCTAGTGTCCGCGTGTGGGGTTGTAGGGCAATTCTCAGTACATTTTCTCAGGAAGCACTACTCTGCCGCAGCTGATATGCGATATCTGAGTAGGCATAAGGCGCAGCCCACGGTCAGCTACATTTCTAGATTCTGCATCTAAATACGCTTCATTCGACATATGACTCATCGAAGTCGGTTGAGAATTAAGGGAGATAGGTGGTGTGGTGGTGGTTTAATGGCAATTTTCTTATTGGATTTCTCAGGAAGCACAGTCCGCCGCAGCTGATATGCGATATCTCAGTTGTTGTAAGGCGCAGCCCACGGGCAGCTACAGTTTTAGATTCTGCATCTAAATACGCTTCATTCGACATACGAATCATCGAAATCGGTTGAGAATTAAGGAATCTGGTGTCCGCGTGTGGGGTTGTAGGGCAATTCTCAGTACATTTTCTCAGGAAGCACTACTCTGCCGCAGCTGCTATGCGATATCTCAGTAGGCATAAGGCGCAGCCCACATGCAGCTACATTTTTAGATTCTGCATCTAAATACGCTTCATTCGACATATGATTCATCGCAATCGGTTGAGAATTAAGGAATCTAGTGTCCGCGTGTGGGGTTGTAGGGCAATTCTCAGTACATTTTCTCAGGAAGCACTACTCTGCCGCAGCTGCTATGCGATATCTCAGTAGACATAAGGCGCAGCCCACATGCAGCTACATTTTTAGATTCTGCATCTAAATACGCTTCATTCGACATATAAATCATCAAAATCGGTTGAGAATTAAGGAATCTGGCTTCCGTGCCTGCGGTTGTAGGGCGATTCTCAATTCATTTTCTCAGGAAGCACTACTCTGCCGCAGTTGATATGCGATATCTCAGTAGGCATAAGGCGCAGCCCACGGGCAGCTACATTTTTAGATTCTGCATCTAAAAAAGATTCAGTCGACAAATGATTCATCGAAATCGGTTGAGGATTAAGGAATCTGGCTTCCGTGCCTGCGGTTGTAGGGCAATTCTCAGTACATTTTCTCAGGAAGCACGACTCTGCCGCAGCTGATATGCGATATCTGAGTAGGCATAAGGCGCAGCCCACGGTCAGCTACATTTCTAGATTCTGCATCTAAATACGCTTCATTCGACATATGACTCATCGAAGTCGGTTGAGAATTAAGGGAGATAGGTGGTGTGGTGGTGGTTTAATGGCAATTTTCTTATTGGATTTCTCAGGAAGCACAGTCCGCCGCAGCTGATATGCGATATCTCAGTTGTTGTAAGGCGCAGCCCACGGGCAGCTACAGTTTTAGATTCTGCATCTAAATACGCTTCATTCGACATACGAATCATCGAAATCGGTTGAGAATTAAGGAATCTGGTGTCCGCGTGTGGGGTTGTAGGGCAATTCTCAGTACATTTTCTCAGGAAGCACTACTCTGCCGCAGCTGCTATGCGATATCTCAGTAGGCATAAGGCGCAGCCCACGGGCAGCTACATTTTTAGATTCTGCATCTAAATACGCTTCATTCGACATATGATTCATCGCAATGGGTTGAGAATTAAGGAATCTGGTGTCCGCGTGTGGTGTTGTAGGGCAATTCTCAGTACATTTTCTCAGGAAGCACTACTCTGCCGCAGCTGCTATGCGATATCTCAGTAGGCATAAGGCGCAGCCCACATGCAGCTACATTTTTAGATTCTGCATCTAAATACGCTTCATTCGACATATGATTCATCGAAATCGGCTGAGAATTAAGGAATCTGGCTTCCGTGCCTGCGGTTGTAGGGCAATTCTCAGTACATTTTCTCAGGAAGCACACTCCGCCGCAGCTGATATGCGATATCTCAGTAGGCATAAGGCCCAGCCCACGGGCAGCTACATTTTTAGATTCTGCATCTAAATACGCTTCATTCGACATATGACTCATCGGAATCGGTTGAGAATTAAGGAATCTGGCTTCCGTGCCTGCGGTTGTAGGGCGATTCTCAATTCATTTTCTCAGGAAGCACTACTCTGCCGCAGTTGATATGCGATATCTCAGTAGGCATAAGGCGCAGCCCACGGGCAGCTACATTTTTAGATTCTGCATCTAAAAAAGATTCAGTCGACAAATGATTCATCGAAATCGGTTGAGGATTAAGGAATCTGGCTTCCGTGCCTGCGGTTGTAGGGCAATTCTCAGTACATTTTCTCAGGAAGCACGACTCTGCCGCAGCTGCTATGCGATATCTCAGTAGGCATAAGGCGCAGCCCACGGGCAGCTACATTTTTAGATTCTGCATCTAAATACGCTTCAGTCGACAAATGATTCATCGAAATCGGTTGAGGATTAAGGAATCTGGCTTCCGTGCCTGCGGTTGTAGGGCAATTCTCAGTACATTTTCTCAGGAAGCACACTCCGCCGCAGCTGATATGCGATATCTGAGTAGGCATAAGGCGCAGCCCACGGTCAGCTACATTTCTAGATTCTGCATCTAAATACGCTTCATTCGACATATGACTCATCGAAGTCGGTTGAGAATTAAGGGAGATAGGTGGTGTGGTGGTGGTTTAATGGCAATTTTCTTATTGGATTTCTCAGGAAGCACAGTCCGCCGCAGCTGATATGCGATATCTCAGTTGTTGTAAGGCGCAGCCCACGGGCAGCTACAGTTTTAGATTCTGCATCTAAATACGCTTCATTCGACATATGACTCATCGGAATCGGTTGAGAATTAAGGAATCTGGCTTCCGTGCCTGCGGTTGTAGGGCGATTCTCAATTCATTTTCTCAGGAAGCACTACTCTGCCGCAGTTGATATGCGATATCTCAGTAGGCATAAGGCGCAGCCCACGGGCAGCTACATTTTTAGATTCTCCATCTAAATACGCTTTATCTGACATATGATTCATCGAAATCGGTTGAGAATTAAGGGAGATAGGTGGTGTGGTGGTTGTTTAATGGCAATTTTCTTATTGGATTTCTCAGGAAGCACAGTCCGAAGCAGCTGATATGCGATATATCAGTAGGCATAAGGCGCATCCCACGGGCAGCTACAGTTTTAGATTCTGCATCTAAATACGCTTCATTCGACATACGAATCATCGAAATCGGTTGAGAATTAAGGAATCTGGTGTCCGCGTGTTGGGTTGTAGGGCAATTCTCAGTACATTTTCTCAGGAAGCACTACTCTGCCGCAGCTGCTATGCGATATCTCAGTAGGCATAAGGCGCAGCCCACGGTCAGCTACATTTTTAGATTCTGCATCTAAATACGCTTCATTCGACATACGAATCATCGAAATCGGTTGAGAATTGAGGGATCTGGTGTCCGCGTGTGGGGTTGTAGGGCAATTCTCAGTACATTTTCTCAGGAAGCACTACTCTGCCGCAGCTGCTATGCGATATCTCAGTAGACATAAGGCGCAGCCCACGGGCAGCTACATTTTTAGATTCTGCATCTAAATACGATTCAGTCGACAAATGATTCATCGAAATCGGTTGAGGATTAAGGAATCTGGCTTCCGTGCCTGCGGTTGTAGGGCAATTCTCAGTACATTTTCTCAGGAAGCACACTCCGCCGCAGCTGATATGCGATATCTGAGTAGGCATAAGGCGCAGCCCACGGTCAGCTACATTTCTAGATTCTGCATCTAAATACGCTTCATTCGACATATGACTCATCGAAGTCGGTTGAGAATTAAGGGAGATAGGTGGTGTGGTGGTGGTTTAATGGCAATTTTCTTATTGGATTTCTCAGGAAGCACAGTCCGCCGCAGCTGATATGCGATATCTCAGTTGTTGTAAGGCGCAGCCCACGGGCAGCTACAGTTTTAGATTCTGCATCTAAATACGCTTCATTCGACATACGAATCATCGAAATCGGTTGAGAATTAAGGAATCTGGTGTCCGCGTGTGGGGTTGTAGGGCAATTCTCAGTACATTTTCTCAGGAAGCACTACTCTGCCGCAGCTGCTATGCGATATCTCAGTAGGCATAAGGCGCAGCCCACATGCAGCTACATTTTTAGATTCTGCATCTAAATACGCTTCATTCGACATATGATTCATCGAAATCGGCTGAGAATTAAGGAATCTGGCTTCCGTGCCTGCGGTTGTAGGGCAATTCTCAGTACATTTTCTCAGGAAGCACACTCCGCCGCAGCTGATATGCGATATCTCAGTAGGCATAAGGCGCAGCCCACGGTCAGCTACAGTTTTAGATTCTGCATCTAAATACGCTTCATTCGACATACGAATCATCGAAATCGGTTGAGAATTAAGGAATCTGGTGTCCGCGTGTGTGGTTGTAGGGCAATTCTCAGTACATTTCCTCAGGAAGCACTACTCTGCCGCAGTTGATATGCGATATCTCAGTAGCCACAAGGCGCATCCCACGGGCAGCTACATTTTTAGATTCTGCATCTAAATACGCTTTACCTGACATATGTTTCATCGAAATCGGTTGAGGATTAAGGAATCTGGCTTCCGTGCCTGCGGTTGTAGGGCAATTCTCAGTACATTTTCTCAGGAAGCACAGTCCGCCGCAGTTGATATGCGATATCTCAGTAGGCATAAGGCGCATCCCACGGGCAGCTACATTTTTAGATTGTGCATCTAAATACGCTTCATTCGACATATGATTCATCGCAATCGGTTGAGAATTAAGGAATCTAGTGTCCGCGTGTGGGGTTGTAGGGCAATTCTCAGTACATTTTCTCAGGAAGCACTACTCTGCCGCAGCTGCTATGCGATATCTCAGTAGACATAAGGCGCAGCCCACATGCAGCTACATTTTTAGATTCTGCATCTAAATACGCTTCATTCGACATATAAATCATCAAAATCGGTTGAGAATTAAGGAATCTGGCTTCCGTGCCTGCGGTTGTAGGGCGATTCTCAATTCATTTTCTCAGGAAGCACTACTCTGCCGCAGTTGATATGCGATATCTCAGTAGGCATAAGGCGCAGCCCACGGGCAGCTACATTTTTAGATTGTGCATCTAAATACGCTTCATTCGACATATGATTCATCGCAATCGGTTGAGAATTAAGGAATCTAGTGTCCGCGTGTGGGGTTGTAGGGCAATTCTCAGTACATTTTCTCAGGAAGCACTACTCTGCCGCAGCTGATATGCGATATCTGAGTAGGCATAAGGCGCAGCCCACGGTCAGCTACATTTCTAGATTCTGCATCTAAATACGCTTCATTCGACATATGACTCATCGAAGTCGGTTGAGAATTAAGGGAGATAGGTGGTGTGGTGGTGGTTTAATGGCAATTTTCTTATTGGATTTCTCAGGAAGCACAGTCCGCCGCAGCTGATATGCGATATCTCAGTTGTTGTAAGGCGCAGCCCACGGGCAGCTACAGTTTTAGATTCTGCATCTAAATACGCTTCATTCGACATACGAATCATCGAAATCGGTTGAGAATTAAGGAATCTGGTGTCCGCGTGTGGGGTTGTAGGGCAATTCTCAGTACATTTTCTCAGGAAGCACTACTCTGCCGCAGCTGCTATGCGATATCTCAGTAGGCATAAGGCGCAGCCCACATGCAGCTACATTTTTAGATTCTGCATCTAAATACGCTTCATTCGACATATGATTCATCGAAATCGGTTGAGAATTAAGGAATCTAGTGTCCGCGTGTGGGGTTGTAGGGCAATTCTCAGTACATTTTCTCAGGAAGCACTACTCTGCCGCAGCTGCTATGCGATATCTCAGTAGACATAAGGCGCAGCCCACATGCAGCTACATTTTTAGATTCTGCATCTAAATACGCTTCATTCGACATATAAATCATCAAAATCGGTTGAGAATTAAGGAATCTGGCTTCCGTGCCTGCGGTTGTAGGGCGATTCTCAATTCATTTTCTCAGGAAGCACTACTCTGCCGCAGTTGATATGCGATATCTCAGTAGGCATAAGGCGCAGCCCACGGGCAGCTACATTTTTAGATTCTGCATCTAAAAAAGATTCAGTCGACAAATGATTCATCGAAATCGGTTGAGGATTAAGGAATCTGGCTTCCGTGCCTGCGGTTGTAGGGCAATTCTCAGTACATTTTCTCAGGAAGCACGACTCTGCCGCAGCTGATATGCGATATCTGAGTAGGCATAAGGCGCAGCCCACGGTCAGCTACATTTCTAGATTCTGCATCTAAATACGCTTCATTCGACATATGACTCATCGAAGTCGGTTGAGAATTAAGGGAGATAGGTGGTGTGGTGGTGGTTTAATGGCAATTTTCTTATTGGATTTCTCAGGAAGCACAGTCCGCCGCAGCTGATATGCGATATCTCAGTTGTTGTAAGGCGCAGCCCACGGGCAGCTACAGTTTTAGATTCTGCATCTAAATATGCTTCATTCGACATACGAATCATCGAAATCGGTTGAGAATTAAGGAATCTGGTGTCCGCGTGTGGGGTTGTAGGGCAATTCTCAGTACATTTTCTCAGGAAGCACTACTCTGCCGCAGCTGCTATGCGATATCTCAGTAGGCATAAGGCGCAGCCCACGGGCAGCTACATTTTTAGATTCTGCATCTAAATACGCTTCATTCGACATATGATTCATCGCAATGGGTTGAGAATTAAGGAATCTGGTGTCCGCGTGTGGTGTTGTAGGGCAATTCTCAGTACATTTTCTCAGGAAGCACTACTCTGCCGCAGCTGCTATGCGATATCTCAGTAGGCATAAGGCGCAGCCCACATGCAGCTACATTTTTAGATTCTGCATCTAAATACGCTTCATTCGACATATGATTCATCGAAATCGGCTGAGAATTAAGGAATCTGGCTTCCGTGCCTGCGGTTGTAGGGCAATTCTCAGTACATTTTCTCAGGAAGCACACTCCGCCGCAGCTGATATGCGATATCTCAGTAGGCATAAGGCCCAGCCCACGGGCAGCTACATTTTTAGATTCTGCATCTAAATACGCTTCATTCGACATATGACTCATCGGAATCGGTTGAGAATTAAGGAATCTGGCTTCCGTGCCTGCGGTTGTAGGGCGATTCTCAATTCATTTTCTCAGGAAGCACTACTCTGCCGCAGTTGATATGCGATATCTCAGTAGGCATAAGGCGCAGCCCACGGGCAGCTACATTTTTAGATTCTGCATCTAAAAAAGATTCAGTCGACAAATGATTCATCGAAATCGGTTGAGGATTAAGGAATCTGGCTTCCGTGCCTGCGGTTGTAGGGCAATTCTCAGTACATTTTCTCAGGAAGCACGACTCTGCCGCAGCTGCTATGCGATATCTCAGTAGGCATAAGGCGCAGCCCACGGGCAGCTACATTTTTAGATTCTGCATCTAAATACGCTTCATTCGACATATGATTCATCGCAATGGGTTGAGAATTAAGGAATCTGGTGTCCGCGTGTGGTGTTGTAGGGCAATTCTCAGTACATTTTCTCAGGAAGCACTACTCTGCCGCAGCTGCTATGCGATATCTCAGTAGGCATAAGGCGCAGCCCACATGCAGCTACATTTTTAGATTCTGCATCTAAATACGCTTCATTCGACATATGATTCATCGAAATCGGCTGAGAATTAAGGAATCTGGCTTCCGTGCCTGCGGTTGTAGGGCAATTCTCAGTACATTTTCTCAGGAAGCACACTCCGCCGCAGCTGATATGCGATATCTCAGTAGGCATAAGGCCCAGCCCACGGGCAGCTACATTTTTAGATTCTGCATCTAAATACGCTTCATTCGACATATGACTCATCGGAATCGGTTGAGAATTAAGGAATCTGGCTTCCGTGCCTGCGGTTGTAGGGCGATTCTCAATTCATTTTCTCAGGAAGCACTACTCTGCCGCAGTTGATATGCGATATCTCAGTAGGCATAAGGCGCAGCCCACGGGCAGCTACATTTTTAGATTCTCCATCTAAATACGCTTTATCTGACATATGATTCATCGAAATCGGTTGAGAATTAAGGGAGATAGGTGGTGTGGTGGTTGTTTAATGGCAATTTTCTTATTGGATTTCTCAGGAAGCACAGTCCGAAGCAGCTGATATGCGATATATCAGTAGGTATAAGGCGCATCCCACGGGCAGCTACAGTTTTAGATTCTGCATCTAAATACGCTTCATTCGACATACGAATCATCGAAATCGGTTGAGAATTAAGGAATCTGGTGTCCGCGTGTTGGGTTGTAGGGCAATTCTCAGTACATTTTCTCAGGAAGCACTACTCTGCCGCAGCTGCTATGCGATATCTCAGTAGGCATAAGGCGCAGCCCACGGTCAGCTACATTTTTAGATTCTGCATCTAAATACGCTTCATTCGACATACGAATCATCGAAATCGGTTGAGAATTGAGGGATCTGGTGTCCGCGTGTGGGGTTGTAGGGCAATTCTCAGTACATTTTCTCAGGAAGCACTACTCTGCCGCAGCTGCTATGCGATATCTCAGTAGACATAAGGCGCAGCCCACGGGCAGCTACATTTTTAGATTCTGCATCTAAATACGATTCAGTCGACAAATGATTCATCGAAATCGGTTGAGGATTAAGGAATCTGGCTTCCGTGCCTGCGGTTGTAGGGCAATTCTCAGTACATTTTCTCAGGAAGCACACTCCGCCGCAGCTGATATGCGATATCTGAGTAGGCATAAGGCGCAGCCCACGGTCAGCTACATTTCTAGATTCTGCATCTAAATACGCTTCATTCGACATATGACTCATCGAAGTCGGTTGAGAATTAAGGGAGATAGGAGGTGTGGTGGTGGTTTAATGGCAATTTTCTTATTGGATTTCTCAGGAAGCACAGTCCGCCGCAGCTGATATGCGATATCTCAGTTGTTGTAAGTCGCAGCCCACGGGCAGCTACAGTTTTAGATTCTGCATCTAAATACGCTTCATTCGACATACGAATCATCGAAATCGGTTGAGAATTAAGGAATCTGGTGTCCGCGTGTGGGGTTGTAGGGCAATTCTCAGTACATTTTCTCAGGAAGCACTACTCTGCCGCAGCTGCTATGCGATATCTCAGTAGGCATAAGGCGCAGCCCACATGCAGCTACATTTTTAGATTCTGCATCTAAATACGCTTCATTCGACATATGATTCATCGAAATCGGCTGAGAATTAAGGAATCTGGCTTCCGTGCCTGCGGTTGTAGGGCAATTCTCAGTACATTTTCTCAGGAAGCACACTCCGCCGCAGCTGATATGCGATATCTCAGTAGGCATAAGGCGCAGCCCACGGTCAGCTACAGTTTTAGATTCTGCATCTAAATACGCTTCATTCGACATACGAATCATCGAAATCGGTTGAGAATTAAGGAATCTGGTGTCCGCGTGTGTGGTTGTAGGGCAATTCTCAGTACATTTTCTCAGGAAGCACTACTCTGCCGCAGCTGCTATGCGATATCTCAGTAGGCATAAGGCGCAGCCCACGGGCAGCTACATTTTTAGATTCTGCATCTAAATACGCTTCATTCGACATATGATTCATCGAAATCGGCTGAGAATTAAGGAATCTGGCTTCCGTGCCTGCGGTTGTAGGGCAATTCTCAGTACATTTCCTCAGGAAGCACTACTCTGCCGCAGTTGATATGCGATATCTCAGTAGCCACAAGGCGCATCCCACGGGCAGCTACATTTTTAGATTCTGCATCTAAATACGCTTTACCTGACATATGTTTCATCGAAATCGGTTGAGGATTAAGGAATCTGGCTTCCGTGCCTGCGGTTGTAGGGCAATTCTCAGTACATTTTCTCAGGAAGCACAGTCCGCCGCAGCTGATATGCGATATCTCAGTTGCTGTAAGGCGCAGCCCACGGGCAGCTACATTTTTAGATTCTGCATCTAAATACGCTTTATCTGACATATGATTCATCGAAATCGGTTGAGAATTGAGGGATCTGGTGTCCGCGTGTGGGGTTGTAGGGCAATTCTCAGTACATTTTCTCAGGAAGCACTACTCTGCCGCAGCTGCTATGCGATATCTCAGTAGGCATAAGGCGCAGCCCACATGCAGCTACATTTTTAGATTCTGCATCTAAATACTCTTCATTCGACATATAAATCATCAAAATCGGTTGAGAATTAAGGAATCTGGCTTCCGTGCCTGCGGTTGTAGGGCGATTCTCAATTCATTTTCTCAGGAAGCACTACTCTGCCGCAGTTGATATGCGATATCTCAGTAGGCATAAACCGCAGCCCACGGGCAGCTACATTTTTAGATTGTGCATCTAAATACGCTTCATTCGACATATGATTCATCGCAATCGGTTGAGAATTAAGGAATCTAGTGTCCGCGTGTGGGGTTGTAGGGCAATTCTCAGTACATTTTCTCAGGAAGCACTACTCTGCCGCAGCTGCTATGCGATATCTCAGTAGACATAAGGCGCATCCCACGGGCAGCTACATTTTTAGATTCTGCATCTAAATACGATTCAGTCGACAAATGATTCATCGAAATCGGTTGAGGATTAAGGAATCTGGCTTCCGTGCCTGCGGTTGTAGGGCAATTCTCAGTACATTTTCTCAGGAAGCACACTCCGCCGCAGCTGATATGCGATATCTGAGTAGGCATAAGGCGCAGCCCACGGTCAGCTACATTTCTAGATTCTGCATCTAAATACGCTTCATTCGACATATGACTCATCGAAGTCGGTTGAGAATTAAGGGAGATAGGTGGTGTGGTGGTGGTTTAATGGCAATTTTCTTATTGGATTTCTCAGGAAGCACAGTCCGCCGCAGCTGATATGCGATATCTCAGTTGTTGTAAGGCGCAGCCCACGGGCAGCTACAGTTTTAGATTCTGCATCTAAATACGCTTCATTCGACATACGAATCATCGAAATCGGTTGAGAATTAAGGAATCTGGTGTCCGCGTGTGGGGTTGTAGGGCAATTCTCAGTACATTTTCTCAGGAAGCACTACTCTGCCGCAGCTGCTATGCGATATCTCAGTAGGCATAAGGCAACATTTTTAGATTCTGCATCTAAATACGCTTCATTCGACATATGATTCATCGCAATGGGTTGAGAATTAAGGAATCTGGTGTCCGCGTGTGGTGTTGTAGGGCAATTCTCAGTACATTTTCTCAGGAAGCACTACTCTGCCGCAGCTGCTATGCGATATCTCAGTAGGCATAAGGCGCAGCCCACATGCAGCTACATTTTTAGATTCTGCATCTAAATACGCTTCATTCGACATATGATTCATCGAAATCGGCTGAGAATTAAGGAATCTGGCTTCCGTGCCTGCGGTTGTAGGGCAATTCTCAGTACATTTTCTCAGGAAGCACACTCCGCCGCAGCTGATATGCGATATCTCAGTAGGCATAAGGCGCAGCCCACGGTCAGCTACAGTTTTAGATTCTGCATCTAAATACGCTTCATTCGACATACGAATCATCGAAATCGGTTGAGAATTAAGGAATCTGGTGTCCGCGTGTGTGGTTGTAGGGCAATTCTCAGTACATTTCCTCAGGAAGCACTACTCTGCCGCAGTTGATATGCGATATCTCAGTAGCCACAAGGCGCATATCACGGTCAGCTACATTTCTAGATTCTGCATCTAAATACGCTTCATTCGACATATGACTCATCGAAGTCGGTTGAGAATTAAGGGAGATAGGTGGTGTGGTGGTGGTTTAATGGCAATTTTCTTATTGGATTTCTCAGGAAGCACAGTCCGCCGCAGCTGATATGCGATATCTCAGTTGTTGTAAGGCGCAGCCCACGGGCAGCTACAGTTTTAGATTCTGCATCTAAATACGCTTCATTCGACATACGAATCATCGAAATCGGTTGAGAATTAAGGAATCTGGTGTCCGCGTGTGGGGTTGTAGGGCAATTCTCAGTACATTTTCTCAGGAAGCACTACTCTGCCGCAGCTGCTATGCGATATCTCAGTAGGCATAAGGCGCAGCCCACATGCAGCTACATTTTTAGATTCTGCATCTAAATACGCTTCATTCGACATATGATTCATCGCAATCGGTTGAGAATTAAGGAATCTAGTGTCCGCGTGTGGGGTTGTAGGGCAATTCTCAGTACATTTTCTCAGGAAGCACTACTCTGCCGCAGCTGCTATGCGATATCTCAGTAGACATAAGGCGCAGCCCACATGCAGCTACATTTTTAGATTCTGCATCTAAATACGCTTCATTCGACATATAAATCATCAAAATCGGTTGAGAATTAAGGAATCTGGCTTCCGTGCCTGCGGTTGTAGGGCGATTCTCAATTCATTTTCTCAGGAAGCACTACTCTGCCGCAGTTGATATGCGATATCTCAGTAGGCATAAGGCGCAGCCCACGGGCAGCTACATTTTTAGATTCTGCATCTAAAAAAGATTCAGTCGACAAATGATTCATCGAAATCGGTTGAGGATTAAGGAATCTGGCTTCCGTGCCTGCGGTTGTAGGGCAATTCTCAGTACATTTTCTCAGGAAGCACGACTCTGCCGCAGCTGATATGCGATATCTGAGTAGGCATAAGGCGCAGCCCACGGTCAGCTACATTTCTAGATTCTGCATCTAAATACGCTTCATTCGACATATGACTCATCGAAGTCGGTTGAGAATTAAGGGAGATAGGTGGTGTGGTGGTGGTTTAATGGCAATTTTCTTATTGGATTTCTCAGGAAGCACAGTCCGCCGCAGCTGATATGCGATATCTCAGTTGTTGTAAGGCGCAGCCCACGGGCAGCTACAGTTTTAGATTCTGCATCTAAATACGCTTCATTCGACATACGAATCATCGAAATCGGTTGAGAATTAAGGAATCTGGTGTCCGCGTGTGGGGTTGTAGGGCAATTCTCAGTACATTTTCTCAGGAAGCACTACTCTGCCGCAGCTGCTATGCGATATCTCAGTAGGCATAAGGCGCAGCCCACGGGCAGCTACATTTTTAGATTCTGCATCTAAATACGCTTCATTCGACATATGATTCATCGCAATGGGTTGAGAATTAAGGAATCTGGTGTCCGCGTGTGGTGTTGTAGGGCAATTCTCAGTACATTTTCTCAGGAAGCACTACTCTGCCGCAGCTGCTATGCGATATCTCAGTAGGCATAAGGCGCAGCCCACATGCAGCTACATTTTTAGATTCTGCATCTAAATACGCTTCATTCGACATATGATTCATCGAAATCGGCTGAGAATTAAGGAATCTGGCTTCCGTGCCTGCGGTTGTAGGGCAATTCTCAGTACATTTTCTCAGGAAGCACACTCCGCCGCAGCTGATATGCGATATCTCAGTAGGCATAAGGCCCAGCCCACGGGCAGCTACATTTTTAGATTCTGCATCTAAATACGCTTCATTCGACATATGACTCATCGGAATCGGTTGAGAATTAAGGAATCTGGCTTCCGTGCCTGCGGTTGTAGGGCGATTCTCAATTCATTTTCTCAGGAAGCACTACTCTGCCGCAGTTGATATGCGATATCTCAGTAGGCATAAGGCGCAGCCCACGGGCAGCTACATTTTTAGATTCTGCATCTAAAAAAGATTCAGTCGACAAATGATTCATCGAAATCGGTTGAGGATTAAGGAATCTGGCTTCCGTGCCTGCGGTTGTAGGGCAATTCTCAGTACATTTTCTCAGGAAGCACGACTCTGCCGCAGCTGCTATGCGATATCTCAGTAGGCATAAGGCGCAGCCCACGGGCAGCTACATTTTTAGATTCTGCATCTAAATACGCTTCATTCGACATATGATTCATCGCAATGGGTTGAGAATTAAGGAATCTGGTGTCCGCGTGTGGTGTTGTAGGGCAATTCTCAGTACATTTTCTCAGGAAGCACTACTCTGCCGCAGCTGCTATGCGATATCTCAGTAGGCATAAGGCGCAGCCCACATGCAGCTACATTTTTAGATTCTGCATCTAAATACGCTTCATTCGACATATGATTCATCGAAATCGGCTGAGAATTAAGGAATCTGGCTTCCGTGCCTGCGGTTGTAGGGCAATTCTCAGTACATTTTCTCAGGAAGCACACTCCGCCGCAGCTGATATGCGATATCTCAGTAGGCATAAGGCCCAGCCCACGGGCAGCTACATTTTTAGATTCTGCATCTAAATACGCTTCATTCGACATATGACTCATCGGAATCGGTTGAGAATTAAGGAATCTGGCTTCCGTGCCTGCGGTTGTAGGGCGATTCTCAATTCATTTTCTCAGGAAGCACTACTCTGCCGCAGTTGATATGCGATATCTCAGTAGGCATAAGGCGCAGCCCACGGGCAGCTACATTTTTAGATTCTCCATCTAAATACGCTTTATCTGACATATGATTCATCGAAATCGGTTGAGAATTAAGGGAGATAGGTGGTGTGGTGGTTGTTTAATGGCAATTTTCTTATTGGATTTCTCAGGAAGCACAGTCCGAAGCAGCTGATATGCGATATATCAGTAGGTATAAGGCGCATCCCACGGGCAGCTACAGTTTTAGATTCTGCATCTAAATACGCTTCATTCGACATACGAATCATCGAAATCGGTTGAGAATTAAGGAATCTGGTGTCCGCGTGTTGGGTTGTAGGGCAATTCTCAGTACATTTTCTCAGGAAGCACTACTCTGCCGCAGCTGCTATGCGATATCTCAGTAGGCATAAGGCGCAGCCCACGGTCAGCTACATTTTTAGATTCTGCATCTAAATACGCTTCATTCGACATACGAATCATCGAAATCGGTTGAGAATTGAGGGATCTGGTGTCCGCGTGTGGGGTTGTAGGGCAATTCTCAGTACATTTTCTCAGGAAGCACTACTCTGCCGCAGCTGCTATGCGATATCTCAGTAGACATAAGGCGCAGCCCACGGGCAGCTACATTTTTAGATTCTGCATCTAAATACGATTCAGTCGACAAATGATTCATCGAAATCGGTTGAGGATTAAGGAATCTGGCTTCCGTGCCTGCGGTTGTAGGGCAATTCTCAGTACATTTTCTCAGGAAGCACACTCCGCCGCAGCTGATATGCGATATCTGAGTAGGCATAAGGCGCAGCCCACGGTCAGCTACATTTCTAGATTCTGCATCTAAATACGCTTCATTCGACATATGACTCATCGAAGTCGGTTGAGAATTAAGGGAGATAGGAGGTGTGGTGGTGGTTTAATGGCAATTTTCTTATTGGATTTCTCAGGAAGCACAGTCCGCCGCAGCTGATATGCGATATCTCAGTTGTTGTAAGTCGCAGCCCACGGGCAGCTACAGTTTTAGATTCTGCATCTAAATACGCTTCATTCGACATACGAATCATCGAAATCGGTTGAGAATTAAGGAATCTGGTGTCCGCGTGTGGGGTTGTAGGGCAATTCTCAGTACATTTTCTCAGGAAGCACTACTCTGCCGCAGCTGCTATGCGATATCTCAGTAGGCATAAGGCGCAGCCCACATGCAGCTACATTTTTAGATTCTGCATCTAAATACGCTTCATTCGACATATGATTCATCGAAATCGGCTGAGAATTAAGGAATCTGGCTTCCGTGCCTGCGGTTGTAGGGCAATTCTCAGTACATTTTCTCAGGAAGCACACTCCGCCGCAGCTGATATGCGATATCTCAGTAGGCATAAGGCGCAGCCCACGGTCAGCTACAGTTTTAGATTCTGCATCTAAATACGCTTCATTCGACATACGAATCATCGAAATCGGTTGAGAATTAAGGAATCTGGTGTCCGCGTGTGTGGTTGTAGGGCAATTCTCAGTACATTTTCTCAGGAAGCACTACTCTGCCGCAGCTGCTATGCGATATCTCAGTAGGCATAAGGCGCAGCCCACGGGCAGCTACATTTTTAGATTCTGCATCTAAATACGCTTCATTCGACATATGATTCATCGAAATCGGCTGAGAATTAAGGAATCTGGCTTCCGTGCCTGCGGTTGTAGGGCAATTCTCAGTACATTTCCTCAGGAAGCACTACTCTGCCGCAGTTGATATGCGATATCTCAGTAGCCACAAGGCGCATCCCACGGGCAGCTACATTTTTAGATTCTGCATCTAAATACGCTTTACCTGACATATGTTTCATCGAAATCGGTTGAGGATTAAGGAATCTGGCTTCCGTGCCTGCGGTTGTAGGGCAATTCTCAGTACATTTTCTCAGGAAGCACAGTCCGCCGCAGCTGATATGCGATATCTCAGTTGTTGTAAGGCGCAGCCCACGGGCAGCTACATTTTTAGATTCTGCATCTAAATACGCTTTATCTGACATATGATTCATCGAAATCGGTTGAGAATTGAGGGATCTGGTGTCCGCGTGTGGGGTTGTAGGGCAATTCTCAGTACATTTTCTCAGGAAGCACTACTCTGCCGCAGCTGCTATGCGATATCTCAGTAGGCATAAGGCGCAGCCCACATGCAGCTACATTTTTAGATTCTGCATCTAAATACTCTTCATTCGACATATAAATCATCAAAATCGGTTGAGAATTAAGGAATCTGGCTTCCGTGCCTGCGGTTGTAGGGCGATTCTCAATTCATTTTCTCAGGAAGCACTACTCTGCCGCAGTTGATATGCGATATCTCAGTAGGCATAAACCGCAGCCCACGGGCAGCTACATTTTTAGATTGTGCATCTAAATACGCTTCATTCGACATATGATTCATCGCAATCGGTTGAGAATTAAGGAATCTAGTGTCCGCGTGTGGGGTTGTAGGGCAATTCTCAGTACATTTTCTCAGGAAGCACTACTCTGCCGCAGCTGCTATGCGATATCTCAGTAGACATAAGGCGCATCCCACGGGCAGCTACATTTTTAGATTCTGCATCTAAATACGATTCAGTCGACAAATGATTCATCGAAATCGGTTGAGGATTAAGGAATCTGGCTTCCGTGCCTGCGGTTGTAGGGCAATTCTCAGTACATTTTCTCAGGAAGCACACTCCGCCGCAGCTGATATGCGATATCTGAGTAGGCATAAGGCGCAGCCCACGGTCAGCTACATTTCTAGATTCTGCATCTAAATACGCTTCATTCGACATATGACTCATCGAAGTCGGTTGAGAATTAAGGGAGATAGGTGGTGTGGTGGTGGTTTAATGGCAATTTTCTTATTGGATTTCTCAGGAAGCACAGTCCGCCGCAGCTGATATGCGATATCTCAGTTGTTGTAAGGCGCAGCCCACGGGCAGCTACAGTTTTAGATTCTGCATCTAAATACGCTTCATTCGACATACGAATCATCGAAATCGGTTGAGAATTAAGGAATCTGGTGTCCGCGTGTGGGGTTGTAGGGCAATTCTCAGTACATTTTCTCAGGAAGCACTACTCTGCCGCAGCTGCTATGCGATATCTCAGTAGGCATAAGGCAACATTTTTAGATTCTGCATCTAAATACGCTTCATTCGACATATGATTCATCGCAATGGGTTGAGAATTAAGGAATCTGGTGTCCGCGTGTGGTGTTGTAGGGCAATTCTCAGTACATTTTCTCAGGAAGCACTACTCTGCCGCAGCTGCTATGCGATATCTCAGTAGGCATAAGGCGCAGCCCACATGCAGCTACATTTTTAGATTCTGCATCTAAATACGCTTCATTCGACATATGATTCATCGAAATCGGCTGAGAATTAAGGAATCTGGCTTCCGTGCCTGCGGTTGTAGGGCAATTCTCAGTACATTTTCTCAGGAAGCACACTCCGCCGCAGCTGATATGCGATATCTCAGTAGGCATAAGGCGCAGCCCACGGTCAGCTACAGTTTTAGATTCTGCATCTAAATACGCTTCATTCGACATACGAATCATCGAAATCGGTTGAGAATTAAGGAATCTGGTGTCCGCGTGTGTGGTTGTAGGGCAATTCTCAGTACATTTCCTCAGGAAGCACTACTCTGCCGCAGTTGATATGCGATATCTCAGTAGCCACAAGGCGCATATCACGGGCAGCTACATTTTTAGATTCTGCATCTAAATACGCTTTACCTGACATATGTTTCATCGAAATCGGTTGAGGATTAAGGAATCTGGCTTCCGTGCCTGCGGTTGTAGGGCAATTCTCAGTACATTTTCTCAGGAAGCACAGTCCGCCGCAGCTGATATGCGATATCTCAGTTGTTGTAAGGCGCAGCCCACGGGCAGCTACATTTTTAGATTCTGCATCTAAATACGCTTTATCTGACATATGATTCATCGAAATCGGTTGAGAATTAAGGGAGATAGGTGGTGTGGTGGTTGTTTAATGGCAATTTTCTTATTGGATTTCTCAGGAAGCACAGTCCGAAGCAGCTGATATGCGATATATCAGTAGGCATAAGGCGCATCCCACGGGCAGCTACAGTTTTAGATTCTGCATCTAAATACGCTTCATTCGACATACGAATCATCGAAATCGGTTGAGAATTGAGGAATCTGGTGTCCGCGTGTGTGGTTGTAGGGCAATTCTCAGTACATTTCCTCAGGAAGCACTACTCTGCCGCAGTTGATATGCGATATCTCAGTAGCCACAAGGCGCATCCCACGGGCAGCTACATTTTTAGATTCTGCATCTAAATACGCTTTACCTGACACATGTTTCATCGAAATCGGTTGAGGATTAAGGAATCTGGCTTCCGTGCCTGCGGTTGTAGGGCAATTCTCAGTACATTTTCTCAGGAAGCACAGTCCGCCGCAGCTGATATGCGATATCTCAGTTGTTGTAAGGCGCAGCCCACGGGCAGCTACATTTTTAGATTCTGCATCTAAATACGCTTTATCTGACATATGATTCATCGAAATCGGTTGAGAATTGAGGGATCTGGTGTCCGCGTGTGGGGTTGTAGGGCAATTCTCAGTACATTTTCTCAGGAAGCACTACTCTGCCGCAGCTGCTATGCGATATCTCAGTAGGCATAAGGCGCAGCCCACATGCAGCTACATTTTTAGATTCTGCATCTAAATACTCTTCATTCGACATATAAATCATCAAAATCGGTTGAGAATTAAGGAATCTGGCTTCCGTGCCTGCGGTTGTAGGGCGATTCTCAATTCATTTTCTCAGGAAGCACTACTCTGCCGCAGTTGATATGCGATATCTCAGTAGGCATAAACCGCAGCCCACGGGCAGCTACATTTTTAGATTCTGCATCTAAATACGCTTCATTCGACATACGAATCATCGAAATCGGTTGAGAATTGAGGGATCTGGTGTCCGCGTGTGGGGTTGTAGGGCAATTCTCAGTACATTTTCTCAGGAAGCACTACTCTGCCGCAGCTGCTATGCGATATCTCAGTAGACATAAGGCGCAGCCCACGGGCAGCTACATTTTTAGATTCTGCATCTAAATACGATTCAGTCGACAAATGATTCATCGAAATCGGTTGAGGATTAAGGAATCTGGCTTCCGTGCCTGCGGTTGTAGGGCAATTCTCAGTACATTTTCTCAGGAAGCACACTCCGCCGCAGCTGATATGCGATATCTGAGTAGGCATAAGGCGCAGCCCACGGTCAGCTACATTTCTAGATTCTGCATCTAAATACGCTTCATTCGACATATGACTCATCGAAGTCGGTTGAGAATTAAGGGAGATAGGAGGTGTGGTGGTGGTTTAATGGCAATTTTCTTATTGGATTTCTCAGGAAGCACAGTCCGCCGCAGCTGATATGCGATATCTCAGTTGTTGTAAGTCGCAGCCCACGGGCAGCTACAGTTTTAGATTCTGCATCTAAATACGCTTCATTCGACATACGAATCATCGAAATCGGTTGAGAATTAAGGAATCTGGTGTCCGCGTGTGGGGTTGTAGGGCAATTCTCAGTACATTTTCTCAGGAAGCACTACTCTGCCGCAGCTGCTATGCGATATCTCAGTAGGCATAAGGCGCAGCCCACATGCAGCTACATTTTTAGATTCTGCATCTAAATACGCTTCATTCGACATATGATTCATCGAAATCGGCTGAGAATTAAGGAATCTGGCTTCCGTGCCTGCGGTTGTAGGGCAATTCTCAGTACATTTTCTCAGGAAGCACACTCCGCCGCAGCTGATATGCGATATCTCAGTAGGCATAAGGCGCAGCCCACGGTCAGCTACAGTTTTAGATTCTGCATCTAAATACGCTTCATTCGACATACGAATCATCGAAATCGGTTGAGAATTAAGGAATCTGGTGTCCGCGTGTGTGGTTGTAGGGCAATTCTCAGTACATTTTCTCAGGAAGCACTACTCTGCCGCAGCTGCTATGCGATATCTCAGTAGGCATAAGGCGCAGCCCACGGGCAGCTACATTTTTAGATTCTGCATCTAAATACGCTTCATTCGACATATGATTCATCGAAATCGGCTGAGAATTAAGGAATCTGGCTTCCGTGCCTGCGGTTGTAGGGCAATTCTCAGTACATTTCCTCAGGAAGCACTACTCTGCCGCAGTTGATATGCGATATCTCAGTAGCCACAAGGCGCATCCCACGGGCAGCTACATTTTTAGATTCTGCATCTAAATACGCTTTACCTGACATATGTTTCATCGAAATCGGTTGAGGATTAAGGAATCTGGCTTCCGTGCCTGCGGTTGTAGGGCAATTCTCAGTACATTTTCTCAGGAAGCACAGTCCGCCGCAGCTGATATGCGATATCTCAGTTGTTGTAAGGCGCAGCCCACGGGCAGCTACATTTTTAGATTCTGCATCTAAATACGCTTTATCTGACATATGATTCATCGAAATCGGTTGAGAATTGAGGGATCTGGTGTCCGCGTGTGGGGTTGTAGGGCAATTCTCAGTACATTTTCTCAGGAAGCACTACTCTGCCGCAGCTGCTATGCGATATCTCAGTAGGCATAAGGCGCAGCCCACATGCAGCTACATTTTTAGATTCTGCATCTAAATACTCTTCATTCGACATATAAATCATCAAAATCGGTTGAGAATTAAGGAATCTGGCTTCCGTGCCTGCGGTTGTAGGGCGATTCTCAATTCATTTTCTCAGGAAGCACTACTCTGCCGCAGTTGATATGCGATATCTCAGTAGGCATAAACCGCAGCCCACGGGCAGCTACATTTTTAGATTGTGCATCTAAATACGCTTCATTCGACATATGATTCATCGCAATCGGTTGAGAATTAAGGAATCTAGTGTCCGCGTGTGGGGTTGTAGGGCAATTCTCAGTACATTTTCTCAGGAAGCACTACTCTGCCGCAGCTGCTATGCGATATCTCAGTAGACATAAGGCGCATCCCACGGGCAGCTACATTTTTAGATTCTGCATCTAAATACGATTCAGTCGACAAATGATTCATCGAAATCGGTTGAGGATTAAGGAATCTGGCTTCCGTGCCTGCGGTTGTAGGGCAATTCTCAGTACATTTTCTCAGGAAGCACACTCCGCCGCAGCTGATATGCGATATCTGAGTAGGCATAAGGCGCAGCCCACGGTCAGCTACATTTCTAGATTCTGCATCTAAATACGCTTCATTCGACATATGACTCATCGAAGTCGGTTGAGAATTAAGGGAGATAGGTGGTGTGGTGGTGGTTTAATGGCAATTTTCTTATTGGATTTCTCAGGAAGCACAGTCCGCCGCAGCTGATATGCGATATCTCAGTTGTTGTAAGGCGCAGCCCACGGGCAGCTACAGTTTTAGATTCTGCATCTAAATACGCTTCATTCGACATACGAATCATCGAAATCGGTTGAGAATTAAGGAATCTGGTGTCCGCGTGTGGGGTTGTAGGGCAATTCTCAGTACATTTTCTCAGGAAGCACTACTCTGCCGCAGCTGCTATGCGATATCTCAGTAGGCATAAGGCGCAGCCCACATGCAGCTACATTTTTAGATTCTGCATCTAAATACGCTTCATTCGACATATGATTCATCGAAATCGGCTGAGAATTAAGGAATCTGGCTTCCGTGCCTGCGGTTGTAGGGCAATTCTCAGTACATTTTCTCAGGAAGCACACTCCGCCGCAGCTGATATGCGATATCTCAGTAGGCATAAGGCGCAGCCCACGGTCAGCTACAGTTTTAGATTCTGCATCTAAATACGCTTCATTCGACATACGAATCATCGAAATCGGTTGAGAATTAAGGAATCTGGTGTCCGCGTGTGTGGTTGTAGGGCAATTCTCAGTACATTTCCTCAGGAAGCACTACTCTGCCGCAGTTGATATGCGATATCTCAGTAGCCACAAGGCGCATATCACGGGCAGCTACATTTTTAGATTCTGCATCTAAATACGCTTTACCTGACATATGTTTCATCGAAATCGGTTGAGGATTAAGGAATCTGGCTTCCGTGCCTGCGGTTGTAGGGCAATTCTCAGTACATTTTCTCAGGAAGCACAGTCCGCCGCAGCTGATATGCGATATCTCAGTTGTTGTAAGGCGCAGCCCACGGGCAGCTACATTTTTAGATTCTGCATCTAAATACGCTTTATCTGACATATGATTCATCGAAATCGGTTGAGAATTAAGGGAGATAGGTGGTGTGGTGGTTGTTTAATGGCAATTTTCTTATTGGATTTCTCAGGAAGCACAGTCCGAAGCAGCTGATATACGATATATCAGTAGGCATAAGGCGCATCCCACGGGCAGCTACAGTTTTAGATTCTGCATCTAAATACGCTTCATTCGACATACGAATCATCGAAATCGGTTGAGAATTGAGGAATCTGGTGTCCGCGTGTGTGGTTGTAGGGCAATTCTCAGTACATTTCCTCAGGAAGCACTACTCTGCCGCAGTTGATATGCGATATCTCAGTAGCCACAAGGCGCATCCCACGGGCAGCTACATTTTTAGATTCTGCATCTAAATACGCTTTACCTGACACATGTTTCATCGAAATCGGTTGAGGATTAAGGAATCTGGCTTCCGTGCCTGCGGTTGTAGGGCAATTCTCAGTACATTTTCTCAGGAAGCACAGTCCGCCGCAGCTGATATGCGATATCTCAGTTGTTGTAAGGCGCAGCCCACGGGCAGCTACATTTTTAGATTCTGCATCTAAATACGCTTTATCTGACATATGATTCATCGAAATCGGTTGAGAATTGAGGGATCTGGTGTCCGCGTGTGGGGTTGTAGGGCAATTCTCAGTACATTTTCTCAGGAAGCACTACTCTGCCGCAGCTGCTATGCGATATCTCAGTAGGCATAAGGCGCAGCCCACATGCAGCTACATTTTTAGATTCTGCATCTAAATACTCTTCATTCGACATATAAATCATCAAAATCGGTTGAGAATTAAGGAATCTGGCTTCCGTGCCTGCGGTTGTAGGGCGATTCTCAATTCATTTTCTCAGGAAGCACTACTCTGCCGCAGTTGATATGCGATATCTCAGTAGGCATAAACCGCAGCCCACGGGCAGCTACATTTTTAGATTGTGCATCTAAATACGCTTCATTCGACATATGATTCATCGCAATCGGTTGAGAATTAAGGAATCTAGTGTCCGCGTGTGGGGTTGTAGGGCAATTCTCAGTACATTTTCTCAGGAAGCACTACTCTGCCGCAGCTGCTATGCGATATCTCAGTAGACATAAGGCGCAGCCCACGGGCAGCTACATTTTTAGATTCTGCATCTAAATACGATTCAGTCGACAAATGATTCATCGAAATCGGTTGAGGATTAAGGAATCTGGCTTCCGTGCCTGCGGTTGTAGGGCAATTCTCAGTACATTTTCTCAGGAAGCACACTCCGCCGCAGCTGATATGCGATATCTGAGTAGGCATAAGGCGCAGCCCACGGTCAGCTACATTTCTAGATTCTGCATCTAAATACGCTTCATTCGACATATGACTCATCGAAGTCGGTTGAGAATTAAGGGAGATAGGTGGTGTGGTGGTGGTTTAATGGCAATTTTCTTATTGGATTTCTCAGGAAGCACAGTCCGCCGCAGCTGATATGCGATATCTCAGTTGTTGTAAGGCGCAGCCCACGGGCAGCTACAGTTTTAGATTCTGCATCTAAATACGCTTCATTCGACATACGAATCATCGAAATCGGTTGAGAATTAAGGAATCTGGTGTCCGCGTGTGGGGTTGTAGGGCAATTCTCAGTACATTTTCTCAGGAAGCACTACTCTGCCGCAGCTGCTATGCGATATCTCAGTAGGCATAAGGCGCAGCCCACGGGCAGCTACATTTTTAGATTCTGCATCTAAATACGCTTCATTCGACATACGAATCATCGAAATCGGTTAAAAATTAAGGAATCTGGCCTCCGTGCCTGCGGTTGTAGGGCAATTCTCAGTACATTTTCTCAGGAAGCACACTCCGCCGCAGCTGATATGCGATATCTGAGTAGGCATAAGGCGCAGCCCACGGTCAGCTACATTTCTAGATTCTGCTTCTAAATACGCTTCATTCGACATATGACTCATCGAAATCGGTTGAGAATTAAGGGAGATAGGTGGTGTCGTGGTGGTTTAATGGCAATTTTCTTATTGGATTTCTCAGGAAGCACAGTCCGCCGCAGCTGATATGCGATCTCTCAGTTGTTGTAAGGCGCAGCCCACGGGCAGCTACAGTTTTAGATTCTGCATCTAAATACGCTTCATTCGACATACGAATCATCGAAATCGGTTGAGGATTAAGGAATCTGGCTTCCGTGCCTGCGGTTGTAGGGCAATTCTCAGTACATTTTCTCAGGAAGCACAGTCCGCCGCAGCTGATATGCGATATCTCAGTTGTTGGAAGGCGCAGCCCACGGGCAGCTACATTTTTAGATTCTGCATCTAAATACGCTTTATCTGACATATGATTCATCGAAATCGGTTGAGAATTAAGGGAGATAGGTGGTGTGGTGGTTGTTTAATGGCAATTTTCTTATTTAATTTCTCAGGAAGCACAGTCCGAAGCAGCTGATATGCGATATATCAGTAGGCATAAGGCGCATCCCACGGGCAGCTACAGTTTTAGATTCTGCATCTAAATACTCTTCATTCGACATATAAATCATCAAAATCGGTTGAGAATTAAGGAATCTGGCTTCCGTGCCTGCGGTTGTAGGGCGATTCTCAATTCATTTTCTCAGGAGGCACTACTCTGAGGCAGTTGATGTGCGATATCTCAGTAGGCATAAGGCGCAGCCCACGGGCAGCTACATTTTTAGATTCTGCATCTAAATACGCTTCATTCGACATATGATTCATCGCAATCGGTTGAGAATTAAGGAATCTGGTGTCCGCGTGTGGGGCTGTAGGGCAATTCTCAGTACATTTTCTCAGGAAGCACTACTCTGCCGCAGCTGCTATGCGATATCTCAGTAGGCATAAGGCGCAGCCCACGGGCAGCTACATTTTTAGATTCTGCATCTAAATACGCTTTATCTGACATATGATTCATCGAAATCGGTTGAGAATTAAGGGAGATAGGTGGTGTGGTGGTTGTTTAATGGCAATTTTCTTATTGGATTTCTCAGGAAGCACAGTCCGAAGCAGCTGATATGCGATATATCAGTAGGCATAAGGCGCAGCCCACGGGCAGCTACATTTTTAGATTCTGCATCTAAATACGCTTCATTCGACATATAAATCATCAAAATCGGTTGAGAATTAAGGAATCTGGTGTCCGCGTGTGGTGTTGTAGGGCAATTCTCAGTACATTTTCTCAGGAAGCACTACTCTGCCGCAGCTGCTATGCGATATCTCAGTAGGCATAAGGCGCAGCCCACGGGCAGCTACATTTTTAGATTCTGCATCTAACTACGCTTCATTCGACATATAAATCATCGAAATCGGTTGAGAATTAAGGAATCTGGCTTCCGTGCCTGCGGTTGTAGGGCGATTCTCAATTCATTTTCTCAGGAAGCACTACTCTGCCGCAGTTGATATGCGATATCTCAGTAGGCATAAGGCGCATCCCACGGGCAGCTACAGTTCTGCATCTAAATACGCTTCATTCGACATATGATTCATCGCAATCGGTTGAGAATTAAGGAATCTGGCTTCCGTGCCTGCGGTTGTAGGGCGATTCTCAATTCATTTTCTCAGGAAGCACTACTCTGCCGCAGTTGATATGCGATATCTCAGTAGGCATAAGGCGCAGCCCACGGGCAGCTACATTTTTAGATTCTGCATCTAAATACGCTTCATTCGACATATGACTCATCGCAATCGGTTGAGAATTAAGGAATCTGGTGTCCGCGTGTGGGGCTGTAGGGCAATTCTCAGTACATTTTCTCAGGAAGCACTACTCTGCCGCAGCTGCTATGCGATATCTCAGTAGGCATAAGGCGCAGCCCACGGGCAGCTACATTTTTAGATTCTGCATCTAAATACGCTTTATCTGACATATGATTCATCGAAATCGGTTGAGAATTAAGGGAGATAGGTGGTGTGGTGGTTGTTTAATGGCAATTTTCTTATTGGATTTCTCAGGAAGCACAGTCCGCCGCAGCTGATATGCGATATCTCAGTTGTTGTAAGGCGCATCCCACGGGCAGCTACAGTTTTAGATTCTGCATCTAAATACGCTTCATTCGACATATGATTCATCGCAATCGGTTGAGAATTAAGGAATCTGGCTTCCGTGCCTGCGGTTGTAGGGCGATTCTCAATTCATTTTCTCAGGAAGCACTACTCTGCCGCAGTTGATATGCGATATCTCAGTAGGCATAAGGCGCAGCCCACGGGCAGCTACATTTTTAGATTCTGCATCTAAATACGCTTTATCCGACATATGATTCATCGAAATCGGTTGAGAATTAAGGGAGATAGGTGGTGTGGTGGTTGTTTAATGGCAATTTTCTTATTGGATTTCTCAGGAAGCACAGTCCGAAGCAGCTGATATGCGATATATCAGTAGGCATAAGGCGCAGCCCACGGGCAGCTACATTTTTAGATTCTGCATCTAAATACGCTTCATTCGACATATAAATCATCAAAATCGGTTGAGAATTAAGGAATCTGGTGTCCGCGTGTGGTGTTGTAGGGCAATTCTCAGTACATTTTCTCAGGAAGCACTACTCTGCCGCAGCTGCTATGCGATATCTCAGTAGGCATAAGGCGCAGCCCACGGGCAGCTACATTTTTAGATTCTGCATCTAAATACGCTTCATTCGACATACGAATCATCGAAATCGGTTAAAAATTAAGGAATCTGGCTTCCGTGCCTGCGGTTGTAGGGCAATTCTCAGTACATTTTCTCAGGAAGCACACTCCGCCGCAGCTGATATGCGATATCTGAGTAGGCATAAGGCGCAGCCCACGGTCAGCTACATTTCTAGATTCTGCATCTAAATACGCTTCATTCGACATATGACTCATCGAAGTCGGTTGAGAATTAAGGGAGATAGGTGGTGTCGTGGTGGTTTAATGGCAATTTTCTTATTGGATTTCTCAGGAAGCACAGTCCGCCGCAGCTGATATGCGATATCTCAGTTGTTGTAAAGCGCAGCCCACGGGCAGCTACAGTTTTAGATTCTGCATCTAAATACGCTTCATTCGACATACGAATCATCGAAATCGGTTGAGAATTAAGGAATCGGGTGTCCGCGTGTGGGGTTGTAGGGCAATTCTCAGTACATTTTCTCAGGAAGCACTACTCTGCCGCAGCTGCTATGCGATATCTCAGTAGGCATAAAGCGCAGCCCACATGCAGCTACATTTTTAGATTCTGCATCTAAATACGCTTCATTCGACATATGATTCATCGAAATCGGTTGAGAATTAAGGAATCTGGCTTCCGTGCCTGCGGTTGTAGGGCAATTCTCAGTACATTTTCTCAGGAAGCACTACTCTGCCGCAGCTGCTATGCGATATCTCAGTAGGCATAAGGCGCAGCCCACATGCAGCTACATTTTTAGATTCTGCATCTAAATACGCTTCATTCGACATATGATTCATCGCAATCGGTTGAGAATTAAGGAATCTGGTGTCCGCGTGTTGGGTTGTAGGGCAATTCTCAGTACATTTTCTCAGGAAGCACTACTCTGCCGCAGCTGCTATGCGATATCTCAGTAGGCATAAGGCGCAGCCCACGGGCAGCTACATTTTTAGATTCTGCATCTAAATACGCTTTATCTGACATATGATTCATCGAAATCGGTTGAGAATTAAGGGAGATAGGTGGTGTGGTGGTGGTTTAATGGCAATTTTCTTATTGGATTTCTCAGGAAGCACAGTCCGCCGCAGCTGATATGCGATATCTCAGTTGTTGTAAGGCGCATCCCACGGGCAGCTACAGTTTTAGATTCTGCATCTAAATACGCTTCATTCGACATATGATTCATCGCAATCGGTTGAGAATTAAGGAATCTGGTGTCCGCGTGTGGGGCTGTAGGGCAATTCTCAGTACATTTTCTCAGGAAGCACTACTCTGCCGCAGCTGCTATGCGATATCTCAGTAGGCATAAGGCGCAGCCCACGGGCAGCTACATTTTTAGATTCTGCATCTAAATACGCTTTATCTGACATATGATTCATCGAAATCGGTTGAGAATTAAGGGAGATAGGTGGTGTGGTGGTTGTTTAATGGCAATTTTCTTATTGGATTTCTCAGGAAGCACAGTCCGAAGCAGCTGATATGCGATATATCAGTAGGCATAAGGCGCAGCCCACGGGCAGCTACATTTTTAGATTCTGCATCTAAATACGCTTCATTCGACATATAAATCATCAAAATCGGTTGAGAATTAAGGAATCTGGTGTCCGCGTGTGGTGTTGTAGGGCAATTCTCAGTACATTTTCTCAGGAAGCACACTCCGCCGCAGCTGATATGCGATATCTGAGTAGGCATAAGGCGCAGCCCACGGTCAGCTACATTTCTAGATTCTGCATCTAAATACGCTTCATTCGACATATGACTCATCGAAGTCGGTTGAGAATTAAGGGAGATAGGTGGTGTCGTGGTGGTTTAATGGCAATTTTCTTATTGGATTTCTCAGGAAGCACAGTCCGCCGCAGCTGATATGCGATATCTCAGTTGTTGTAAAGCGCAGCCCACGGGCAGCTACAGTTTTAGATTCTGCATCTAAATACGCTTCATTCGACATACGAATCATCGAAATCGGTTGAGAATTAAGGAATCGGGTGTCCGCGTGTGGGGTTGTAGGGCAATTCTCAGTACATTTTCTCAGGAAGCACTACTCTGCCGCAGCTGCTATGCGATATCTCAGTAGGCATAAAGCGCAGCCCACATGCAGCTACATTTTTAGATTCTGCATCTAAATACGCTTCATTCGACATATGATTCATCGAAATCGGTTGAGAATTAAGGAATCTGGCTTCCGTGCCTGCGGTTGTAGGGCAATTCTCAGTACATTTTCTCAGGAAGCACTACTCTGCCGCAGCTGCTATGCGATATCTCAGTAGGCATAAGGCGCAGCCCACATGCAGCTACATTTTTAGATTCTGCATCTAAATACGCTTCATTCGACATATGATTCATCGCAATCGGTTGAGAATTAAGGAATCTGGTGTCCGCGTGTTGGGTTGTAGGGCAATTCTCAGTACATTTTCTCAGGAAGCACTACTCTGCCGCAGCTGCTATGCGATATCTCAGTAGGCATAAGGCGCAGCCCACGGGCAGCTACATTTTTAGATTCTGCATCTAAATACGCTTTATCTGACATATGATTCATCGAAATCGGTTGAGAATTAAGGGAGATAGGTGGTGTGGTGGTGGTTTAATGGCAATTTTCTTATTGGATTTCTCAGGAAGCACAGTCCGCCGCAACTGATATGCGATATCTCAGTTGTTGTAAGGCGCATCCCACGGGCAGCTACAGTTTTAGATTCTGCATCTAAATACGCTTCATTCGACATATGATTCATCGCAATCGGTTGAGAATTAAGGAATCTGGTGTCCGCGTGTGGGGCTGTAGGGCAATTCTCAGTACATTTTCTCAGGAAGCACTACTCTGCCGCAGCTGCTATGCGATATCTCAGTAGGCATAAGGCGCAGCCCACGGGCAGCTACATTTTTAGATTCTGCATCTAAATACGCTTTATCTGACATATGATTCATCGAAATCGGTTGAGAATTAAGGGAGATAGGTGGTGTGGTGGTTGTTTAATGGCAATTTTCTTATTGGATTTCTCAGGAAGCACAGTCCGAAGCAGCTGATATGCGATATATCAGTAGGCATAAGGCGCAGCCCACGGGCAGCTACATTTTTAGATTCTGCATCTAAATACGCTTCATTCGACATATAAATCATCAAAATCGGTTGAGAATTAAGGAATCTGGTGTCCGCGTGTGGTGTTGTAGGGCAATTCTCAGTACATTTTCTCAGGAAGCACACTCCGCCGCAGCTGATATGCGATATCTGAGTAGGCATAAGGCGCAGCCCACGGTCAGCTACATTTCTAGATTCTGCATCTAAATACGCTTCATTCGACATATGACTCATCGAAGTCGGTTGAGAATTAAGGGAGATAGGTGGTGTCGTGGTGGTTTAATGGCAATTTTCTTATTGGATTTCTCAGGAAGCACAGTCCGCCGCAGCTGATATGCGATATCTCAGTTGTTGTAAGGCGCAGCCCACGGGCAGCTACAGTTTTAGATTCTGCATCTAAATACGCTTCATTCGACATACGAATCATCGAAATCGGTTGAGAATTAAGGAATCTGGTGTCCGCGTGTGGGGTTGTAGGGCAATTCTCAGTACATTTTCTCAGGAAGCACTACTCTGCCGCAGCTGCTATGCGATATCTCAGTAGGCATAAAGCGCAGCCCACATGCAGCTACATTTTTAGATTCTGCATCTAAATACGCTTCATTCGACATATGATTCATCGAAATCGGTTGAGAATTAAGGAATCTGGCTTCCGTGCCTGCGGTTGTAGGGCAATTCTCAGTACATTTTCTCAGGAAGCACTACTCTGCCGCAGCTGCTATGCGATATCTCAGTAGGCATAAGGCGCAGCCCACATGCAGCTACATTTTTAGATTCTGCATCTAAATACGCTTCATTCGACATATGATTCATCGCAATCGGTTGAGAATTAAGGAATCTGGTGTCCGCGTGTTGGGTTGTAGGGCAATTCTCAGTACATTTTCTCAGGAAGCACTACTCTGCCGCAGCTGCTATGCGATATCTCAGTAGGCATAAGGCGCAGCCCACGGGCAGCTACATTTTTAGATTCTGCATCTAAATACGCTTTATCTGACATATGATTCATCGAAATCGGTTGAGAATTAAGGGAGATAGGTGGTGTGGTGGTGGTTTAATGGCAATTTTCTTATTGGATTTCTCAGGAAGCACAGTCCGCCGCAGCTGATATGCGATATCTCAGTTGTTGTAAGGCGCATCCCACGGGCAGCTACAGTTTTAGATTCTGCATCTAAATACGCTTCATTCGACATATGATTCATCGCAATCGGTTGAGAATTAAGGAATCTGGTGTCCGCGTGTGGGGCTGTAGGGCAATTCTCAGTACATTTTCTCAGGAAGCACTACTCTGCCGCAGCTGCTATGCGATATCTCAGTAGGCATAAGGCGCAGCCCACGGGCAGCTACATTTTTAGATTCTGCATCTAAATACGCTTTATCTGACATATGATTCATCGAAATCGGTTGAGAATTAAGGGAGATAGGTGGTGTGGTGGTTGTTTAATGGCAATTTTCTTATTGGATTTCTCAGGAAGCACAGTCCGAAGCAGCTGATATGCGATATATCAGTAGGCATAAGGCGCAGCCCACGGGCAGCTACATTTTTAGATTCTGCATCTAAATACGCTTCATTCGACATATAAATCATCAAAATCGGTTGAGAATTAAGGAATCTGGTGTCCGCGTGTGGTGTTGTAGGGCAATTCTCAGTACATTTTCTCAGGAAGCACACTCCGCCGCAGCTGATATGCGATATCTGAGTAGGCATAAGGCGCAGCCCACGGTCAGCTACATTTCTAGATTCTGCATCTAAATACGCTTCATTCGACATATGACTCATCGAAGTCGGTTGAGAATTAAGGGAGATAGGTGGTGTCGTGGTGGTTTAATGGCAATTTTCTTATTGGATTTCTCAGGAAGCACAGTCCGCCGCAGCTGATATGCGATATCTCAGTTGTTGTAAGGCGCAGCCCACGGGCAGCTACAGTTTTAGATTCTGCATCTAAATACGCTTCATTCGACATACGAATCATCGAAATCGGTTGAGAATTAAGGAATCTGGTGTCCGCGTGTGGGGTTGTAGGGCAATTCTCAGTACATTTTCTCAGGAAGCACTACTCTGCCGCAGCTGCTATGCGATATCTCAGTAGGCATAAAGCGCAGCCCACATGCAGCTACATTTTTAGATTCTGCATCTAAATACGCTTCATTCGACATATGATTCATCGAAATCGGTTGAGAATTAAGGAATCTGGCTTCCGTGCCTGCGGTTGTAGGGCAATTCTCAGTACATTTTCTCAGGAAGCACTACTCTGCCGCAGCTGCTATGCGATATCTCAGTAGGCATAAGGCGCAGCCCACATGCAGCTACATTTTTAGATTCTGCATCTAAATACGCTTCATTCGACATATGATTCATCGCAATCGGTTGAGAATTAAGGAATCTGGTGTCCGCGTGTGGGGTTGTAGGGCAAATCTCAGTACATTTTCTCAGGAAGCACTACTCTGCCGCAGCTGCTATGCGATATCTCAGTAGGCATAAGGCGCAGCCCACGGGCAGCTACATTTTTAGATTCTGCATCTAAATACGCTTTATCCGACATATGATTCATCGAAATCGGTTGAGAATTAAGGGAGATAGGTGGTGTGGTGGTTGTTTAATGGCAATTTTCTTATTGGATTTCTCAGGAAGCACAGTCCGAAGCAGCTGATATGCGATATATCAGTAGGCATAAGGCGCAGCCCACGGGCAGCTACATTTTTAGATTCTGCATCTAAATACGCTTCATTCGACATATAAATCATCAAAATCGGTTGAGAATTAAGGAATCTGGTGTCCGCGTGTGGTGTTGTAGGGCAATTCTCAATCGCAATCGGTTGAGAATTAAGGAATCTGGTGTCCGCGTGTTGGGTTGTAGGGCAATTCTCAGTACATTTTCTCAGGAAGCACTACTCTGCCGCAGCTGCTATGCGATATCTCAGTAGGCATAAGGCGCAGCCCACGGGCAGCTACATTTTTAGATTCTGCATCTAAATACGCTTCATTCGACATACGAATCATCGAAATCGGTTAAAAATTAAGGAATCTGGCCTCCGTGCCTACGGTTGTAGGGCAATTCTCAGTACATTTTCTCAGGAAGCACACTCCGCCGCAGCTGATATGCGATATCTGAGTAGGCATAAGGCGCAGCCCACGGTCAGCTACATTTCTAGATTCTGCATCTAAATACGCTTCATTCGACATATGACTCATCGAAGTCGGTTGAGAATTAAGGGAGATAGGTGGTGTCGTGGTGGTTTAATGGCAATTTTCTTATTGGATTTCTCAGGAAGCACAGTCCGCCGCAGCTGATATGCGATATCTCAGTTGTTGTAAGGCGCAGCCCACGGGCAGCTACAGTTTTAGATTCTGCATCTAAATACGCTTCATTCGACATACGAATCATCGAAATCGGTTGAGAATTAAGGAATCTGGTGTCCGCGTGTGGGGTTGTAGGGCAATTCTCAGTACATTTTCTCAGGAAGCACTACTCTGCCGCAGCTGCTATGCGATATCTCAGTAGGCATAAAGCGCAGCCCACATGCAGCTACATTTTTAGATTCTGCATCTAAATACGCTTCATTCGACATATGATTCATCGAAATCGGTTGAGAATTAAGGAATCTGGCTTCCGTGCCTGCGGTTGTAGGGCAATTCTCAGTACATTTTCTCAGGAAGCACTACTCTGCCGCAGCTGCTATGCGATATCTCAGTAGGCATAAGGCGCAGCCCACATGCAGCTACATTTTTAGATTCTGCATCTAAATACGCTTCATTCGACATATGATTCATCGCAATCGGTTGAGAATTAAGGAATCTGGTGTCCGCGTGTGGGGTTGTAGGGCAAATCTCAGTACATTTTCTCAGGAAGCACTACTCTGCCGCAGCTGCTATGCGATATCTCAGTAGGCATAAGGCGCAGCCCACGGGCAGCTACATTTTTAGATTCTGCATCTAAATACGCTTTATCTGACATATGATTCATCGAAATCGGTTGAGAATTAAGGGAGATAGGTGGTGTGGTGGTGGTTTAATGGCAATTTTCTTATTGGATTTCTCAGGAAGCACAGTCCGCCGCAGCTGATATGCGATATCTCAGTTGTTGTAAGGCGCAGCCCACGGGCAGCTACATTTTTAGATTCTGCATCTAAATACGCTTCATTCGACATATGACTCATCGCAATCGGTTGAGAATTAAGGAATCTGGCTTCCGTGCCTGCGGTTGTAGGGCGATTCTCAATTCATTTTCTCAGGAAGCACTACTCTGCCGCAGTTGATATGCGATATCTCAGTAGGCATAAGGCGCATCCCACGGGCAGCTACAGTTTTAGATTCTGCATCTAAATACGCTTCATTCGACATATGATTCATCGCAATCGGTTGAGAATTAAGGAATCTGGCTTCCGTGCCTGCGGTTGTAGGGCGATTCTCAATTCATTTTCTCAAGAATCACTACTCTGCCGCAGTTGATATGCGATATCTCAGTAGGCATAAGGCGCATCCCACGGGCAGCTACAGTTTTAGATTCTGCATCTAAATACGCTTCATTCGACATATGATTCATCGAAATCGGTTGAGAATTAAGGAATCTGGTGTCCGCGTGTGGGGTTGTAGGGCAATTCTCAGTACATTTTCTCAGGAAGCACTACTCTGCCGCAGCTGATATGCGATATCTCAGTAGACATAAGGCGCAGCCCACGGGCAGCTACATTTTTAGATTCTGCATCTAAATACGCTTCATTCGACATATGATTCATCGAAATCGGTTGAGAATTAAGGAATCTGGCTTCCGTGCCTGCGGTTGTAGGGCAATTCTCAGTACATTTTCTCAGGAAGCACTACTCTGCCGCAGCTGCTATGCGATATCTCAGTAGGCATAAGGCGCAGCCCACGGGCAGCTACATTTTTAGATTCTGCATCTAAATACGCTTTATCTGACATATGATTCATCGAAATCGGTTGAGAATTAAGGGAGATAGGTGGTGTGGTGGTGGTTTAATGGCAATTTTCTTATTGGATTTCTCAGGAAGCACAGTCCGCCGCAGCTGATATGCGATATCTCAGTTGTTGTAAGGCGCAGCCCACGGGCAGCTACATTTTTAGATTCTGCATCTAAATACGCTTCATTCGACATATGATTCATCGCAATCGGTTGAGAATTAAGGAATCTGGTGTCCGCGTGTGGGGTTGTAGGGCAATTCTCAGTACATTTTCTCAGGAAGCACTACTCTGCCGCAGCTGCTATGCGATATCTCAGTAGGCATAAGGCGCAGGACACATGCAGCTACATTTTTAGATTCTGCATCTAACTACGCTTCATTCGACATATAAATCATCGAAATCGGTTGAGAATTAAGGAATCTGGCTTCCGTGCCTGCGGTTGTAGGGCGATTCTCAATTCATTTTCTCAGGAAGCACTACTCTGCCGCAGTTGATATGCGATATCTCAGTAGGCATAAGGCGCATCCCACGGGCAGCTACAGTTTTAGATTCTGCATCTAAATACGCTTCATTCGACATATGATTCATCGCAATCGGTTGAGAATTAAGGAATCTGGCTTCCGTGCCTGCGGTTGTAGGGCGATTCTCAATTCATTTTCTCAAGAATCACTACTCTGCCGCAGTTGATATGCGATATCTCAGTAGGCATAAGGCGCAGCCCACGGGCAGCTACATTTTTAGATTCTGCATCTAAATACGCTTCATTCGACATATGATTCATCGCAATCGGTTGAGAATTAAGGAATCTGGTGTCCGCGTGTGGGGCTGTAGGGCAATTCTCAGTACATTTTCTCAGGAAGCACTACTCTGCCGCAGTTGATATGCGATATCTCAGTAGGCATAAGGCGCAGCCCACGGGCAGCTACATTTTTAGATTCTGCATCTAAATACGCTTCATTCGACATATGACTCATCGCAATCGGTTGAGAATTAAGGAATCTGGCTTCCGTGCCTGCGGTTGTAGGGCGATTCTCAATTCATTTTCTCAGGAAGCACTACTCTGCCGCAGTTGATATGCGATATCTCAGTAGGCATAAGGCGCAGCCCACGGGCAGCTACATTTTTAGATTCTGCATCTAAATACGCTTTATCCGACATATGATTCATCGAAATCGGTTGAGAATTAAGGGAGATAGGTGGTGTGGTGGTTGTTTAATGGCAATTTTCTTATTGGATTTCTCAGGAAGCACAGTCCGAAGCAGCTGATATGCGATATATCAGTAGGCATAAGGCGCAGCCCACGGGCAGCTACATTTTTAGATTCTGCATCTAAATACGCTTCATTCGACATATAAATCATCAAAATCGGTTGAGAATTAAGGAATCTGGTGTCCGCGTGTGGTGTTGTAGGGCAATTCTCAGTACATTTTCTCAGGAAGCACTACTCTGCCGCAGCTGCTATGCGATATCTCAGTAGGCATAAGGCGCAGCCCACGGGCAGCTACATTTTTAGATTCTGCATCTAAATACGCTTCATTCGACATACGAATCATCGAAATCGGTTAAAAATTAAGGAATCTGGCTTCCGTGCCTGCGGTTGTAGGGCAATTCTCAGTACATTTTCTCAGGAAGCACACTCCGCCGCAGCTGATATGCGATATCTGAGTAGGCATAAGGCGCAGCCCACGGTCAGCTACATTTCTAGATTCTGCATCTAAATACGCTTCATTCGACATATGACTCATCGAAGTCGGTTGAGAATTAAGGGAGATAGGTGGTGTCGTGGTGGTTTAATGGCAATTTTCTTATTGGATTTCTCAGGAAGCACAGTCCGCCGCAGCTGATATGCGATATCTCAGTTGTTGTAAAGCGCAGCCCACGGGCAGCTACAGTTTTAGATTCTGCATCTAAATACGCTTCATTCGACATACGAATCATCGAAATCGGTTGAGAATTAAGGAATCGGGTGTCCGCGTGTGGGGTTGTAGGGCAATTCTCAGTACATTTTCTCAGGAAGCACTACTCTGCCGCAGCTGCTATGCGATATCTCAGTAGGCATAAAGCGCAGCCCACATGCAGCTACATTTTTAGATTCTGCATCTAAATACGCTTCATTCGACATATGATTCATCGAAATCGGTTGAGAATTAAGGAATCTGGCTTCCGTGCCTGCGGTTGTAGGGCAATTCTCAGTACATTTTCTCAGGAAGCACTACTCTGCCGCAGCTGCTATGCGATACCTCAGTAGGCATGCAGCTACATTTTTAGATTCTGCATCTAAATACGCTTTATCTGACATATGATTCATCGAAATCGGTTGAGAATTAAGGGAGATAGGTGGTGTGGTGGTTGTTTAATGGCAATTTTCTTATTGGATTTCTCAGGATTCACAGTCCGAAGCAGCTGATATGCGATATATCAGTAGGCATAAGGCGCAGCCCACGGGCAGCTACATTTTTAGATTCTGCATCTAAATACGCTTCATTCGACATATGATTCATCGCAATCGGTTGAGAATTAAGGAATCTGGTGTCCGCGTGTTGGGTTGTAGGGCAATTCTCAGTACATTTTCTCAGGAAGCACTACTCTGCCGCAGCTGCTATGCGATATCTCAGTAGGCATAAGGCGCAGCCCACGGGCAGCTACATTTTTAGATTCTGCATCTAAATACGCTTCATTCGACATATGATTCATCGCAATCGGTTGAGAATTAAGGAATCTGGTGTCCGCGTGTGGTGTTGTAGGGCAATTCTCAGTACATTTTCTCAGGAAGCACTACTCTGCCGCAGCTGCTATGCGATATCTCAGTTGTTGTAAGGCGCAGCCCACGGGCAGCTACAGTTTTAGATTCTGCATCTAAATACGCTTCATTCGACATACGAATCATCGAAATCGGTTGAGAATTAAGGAATCTGGTGTCCGCGTGTGGGGTTGTAGGGCAATTCTCAGTACATTTTCTCAGGAAGCACTACTCTGCCGCAGCTGCTATGCGATATCTCAGTAGGCATAAGGCGCAGCCCACATGCAGCTACATTTTTAGATTCTGCATCTAAATACGCTTCATTCGACATATGATTCATCGCAATCGGTTGAGAATTAAGGAATCTGGTGTCCGCGTGTTGGGTTGTAGGGCAATTCTCAGTACATTTTCTCAGGAAGCACTACTCTGCCGCAGCTGCTATGCGATATCTCAGTAGGCATAAGGCGCAGCCCACGGGCAGCTACATTTTTAGATTCTGCATCTAAATACGCTTTATCTGACATATGATTCATCGAAATCGGTTGAGAATTAAGGGAGATAGGTGGTGTGGTGGTGGTTTAATGGCAATTTTCTTATTGGATTTCTCAGGAAGCACAGTCCGCCGCAGCTGATATGCGATATCTCAGTTGTTGTAAGGCGCATCCCACGGGCAGCTACAGTTTTAGATTCTGCATCTAAATACGCTTCATTCGACATATGATTCATCGCAATCGGTTGAGAATTAAGGAATCTGGTGTCCGCGTGTGGGGCTGTAGGGCAATTCTCAGTACATTTTCTCAGGAAGCACTACTCTGCCGCAGCTGCTATGCGATATCTCAGTAGGCATAAGGCGCAGCCCACGGGCAGCTACATTTTTAGATTCTGCATCTAAATACGCTTCATTCGACATATGACTCATCGCAATCGGTTGAGAATTAAGGAATCTGGCTTCCGTGCCTGCGGTTGTAGGGCGATTCTCAATTCATTTTCTCAGGAAGCACTACTCTGCCGCAGTTGATATGCGATATCTCAGTAGGCATAAGGCGCAGCCCACGGGCAGCTACATTTTTAGATTCTGCATCTAAATACGCTTTATCTGACATATGATTCATCGAAATCGGTTGAGAATTAAGGGAGATAGGTGGTGTGGTGGTTGTTTAATGGCAATTTTCTTATTGGATTTCTCAGGAAGCACAGTCCGAAGCAGCTGATATGCGATATATCAGTAGGCATAAGGCGCAGCCCACGGGCAGCTACATTTTTAGATTCTGCATCTAAATACGCTTCATTCGACATATAAATCATCAAAATCGGTTGAGAATTAAGGAATCTGGTGTCCGCGTGTGGTGTTGTAGGGCAATTCTCAGTACATTTTCTCAGGAAGCACTACTCTGCCGCAGCTGCTATGCGATATCTCAGTAGGCATAAGGCGCAGGACACATGCAGCTACATTTTTAGATTCTGCATCTAACTACGCTTCATTCGACATATAAATCATCGAAATCGGTTGAGAATTAAGGAATCTGGCTTCCGTGCCTGCGGTTGTAGGGCGATTCTCAATTCATTTTCTCAGGAAGCACTACTCTGCCGCAGTTGATATGCGATATCTCAGTAGGCATAAGGCGCATCCCACGGGCAGCTACATTTCTAGATTCTGCATCTAAATACGCTTCATTCGACATATGATTCATCGCAATCGGTTGAGAATTAAGGAATCTGGTGTCCGCGTGTGGGGCTGTAGGGCAATTCTCAGTACATTTTCTCAGGAAGCACTACTCTGCCGCAGCTGCTATGCGATATCTCAGTAGGCATAAGGCGCAGCCCACGGGCAGCTACATTTTTAGATTCTGCGTCTAAATACGCTTTATCTGACATATGACTCATCGAAATCGGTTGAGAATTAAGGGAGATAGGTGGTGTGGTGGTTGTTTAATGGCAATTTTCTTATTGGATTTCTCAGGAAGCACAGTCCGCCGCAGCTGATATGCGATATCTCAGTTGTTGTAAGGCGCATCCCACGGGCAGCTACAGTTTTAGATTCTGCATCTAAATACGCTTCATTCGACATATGATTCATCGCAATCGGTTGAGAATTAAGGAATCTGGCTTCCGTGCCTGCGGTTGTAGGGCGATTCTCAATTCATTTTCTCAGGAAGCACTACTCTGCCGCAGTTGATATGCGATATCTCAGTAGGCATAAGGCGCAGCCCACGGGCAGCTACATTTTTAGATTCTGCATCTAAATACGCTTTATCCGACATATGATTCATCGAAATCGGTTGAGAATTAAGGGAGATAGGTGGTGTGGTGGTTGTTTAATGGCAATTTTCTTATTGGATTTCTCAGGAAGCACAGTCCGAAGCAGCTGATATGCGATATATCAGTAGGCATAAGGCGCAGCCCACGGGCAGCTACATTTTTAGATTCTGCATCTAAATACGCTTCATTCGACATATAAATCATCAAAATCGGTTGAGAATTAAGGAATCTGGTGTCCGCGTGTGGTGTTGTAGGGCAATTCTCAGTACATTTTCTCAGGAAGCACTACTCTGCCGCAGCTGCTATGCGATATCTCAGTAGGCATAAGGCGCAGCCCACGGGCAGCTACATTTTTAGATTCTGCATCTAAATACGCTTCATTCGACATACGAATCATCGAAATCGGTTAAAAATTAAGGAATCTGGCTTCCGTGCCTGCGGTTGTAGGGCAATTCTCAGTACATTTTCTCAGGAAGCACACTCCGCCGCAGCTGATATGCGATATCTGAGTAGGCATAAGGCGCAGCCCACGGTCAGCTACATTTCTAGATTCTGCATCTAAATACGCTTCATTCGACATATGACTCATCGAAGTCGGTTGAGAATTAAGGGAGATAGGTGGTGTCGTGGTGGTTTAATGGCAATTTTCTTATTGGATTTCTCAGGAAGCACAGTCCGCCGCAGCTGATATGCGATATCTCAGTTGTTGTAAAGCGCAGCCCACGGGCAGCTACAGTTTTAGATTCTGCATCTAAATACGCTTCATTCGACATACGAATCATCGAAATCGGTTGAGAATTAAGGAATCGGGTGTCCGCGTGTGGGGTTGTAGGGCAATTCTCAGTACATTTTCTCAGGAAGCACTACTCTGCCGCAGCTGCTATGCGATATCTCAGTAGGCATAAAGCGCAGCCCACATGCAGCTACATTTTTAGATTCTGCATCTAAATACGCTTCATTCGACATATGATTCATCGAAATCGGTTGAGAATTAAGGAATCTGGCTTCCGTGCCTGCGGTTGTAGGGCAATTCTCAGTACATTTTCTCAGGAAGCACTACTCTGCCGCAGCTGCTATGCGATATCTCAGTAGGCATAAGGCGCAGCCCACATGCAGCTACATTTTTAGATTCTGCATCTAAATACGCTTCATTCGACATATGATTCATCGCAATCGGTTGAGAATTAAGGAATCTGGTGTCCGCGTGTGGGGTTGTAGGGCAATTCTCAGTACATTTTCTCAGGAAGCACTACTCTGCCGCAGCTGCTATGCGATATCTCAGTAGGCATAAGGCGCAGCCCACGGGCAGCTACATTTTTAGATTCTGCATCTAAATACGCTTTATCTGACATATGATTCATCGAAATCGGTTGAGAATTAAGGGAGATAGGTGGTGTGGTGGTGGTTTAATGGCAATTTTCTTATTGGATTTCTCAGGAAGCACAGTCCGCCGCAGCTGATATGCGATATCTCAGTTGTTGTAAGGCGCATCCCACGGGCAGCTACAGTTTTAGATTCTGCATCTAAATACGCTTCATTCGACATATGATTCATCGCAATCGGTTGAGAATTAAGGAATCTGGCTTCCGTGCCTGCGGTTGTAGGGCGATTCTCAATTCATTTTCTCAGGAAGCACTACTCTGCCGCAGTTGATATGCGATATCTCAGTAGGCATAAGGCGCAGCCCACGGGCAGCTACATTTTTAGATTCTGCATCTAAATACGCTTTATCTGACATATGATTCATCGAAATCGGTTGAGAATTAAGGGAGATAGGTGGTGTGGTGGTTGTTTAATGGCAATTTTCTTATTGGATTTCTCAGGAAGCACAGTCCGAAGCAGCTGATATGCGATATCTCAGTTGTTGTAAAGCGCAGCCCACGGGCAGCTACAGTTTTAGATTCTGCATCTAAATACGCTTCATTCGACATACGAATCATCGAAATCGGTTGAGAATTAAGGAATCGGGTGTCCGCGTGTGGGGTTGTAGGGCAATTCTCAGTACATTTTCTCAGGAAGCACTACTCTGCCGCAGTATCAGTAGGCATAAGGCGCAGCCCACGGGCAGCTACATTTTTAGATTCTGCATCTAAATACGCTTCATTCGACATATGATTCATCGCAATCGGTTGAGAATTAAGGAATCTGGCTTCCGTGCCTGCGGTTGTAGGGCGATTCTCAGTACATTTTCTCAGGAAGCACTACTCTGCCGCAGCTGCTATGCGATATCTCAGTAGGCATAAGGCGCAGCCCACGGGCAGCTACATTTTTAGATTCTGCATCTAAATACGCTTTATCTGACATATGATTCATCGAAATCGGTTGAGAATTAAGGGAGATAGGTGGTGTGGTGGTGGTTTAATGGCAATTTTCTTATTGGATTTCTCAGGAAGCACAGTCCGCCGCAGCTGATATGCGATATCTCAGTTGTTGTAAGGCGCATCCCACGGGCAGCTACAGTTTTAGATTCTGCATCTAAATACGCTTCATTCGACATATGATTCATCGCAATCGGTTGAGAATTAAGGAATCTGGCTTCCGTGCCTGCGGTTGTAGGGCGATTCTCAATTCATTTTCTCAGGAAGCACTACTCTGCCGCAGTTGATATGCGATATCTCAGTAGGCATAAGGCGCAGCCCACGGGCAGCTACATTTTTAGATTCTGCATCTAAATACGCTTTATCTGACATATGATTCATCGAAATCGGTTGAGAATTAAGGGAGATAGGTGGTGTGGTGGTTGTTTAATGGCAATTTTCTTATTGGATTTCTCAGGAAGCACAGTCCGCCGCAGCTGATATGCGATATCTCAGTTGTTGTAAAGCGCAGCCCACGGGCAGCTACAGTTTTAGATTCTGCATCTAAATACGCTTCATTCGACATACGAATCATCGAAATCGGTTGAGAATTAAGGAATCGGGTGTCCGCGTGTGGGGTTGTAGGGCAATTCTCAGTACATTTTCTCAGGAAGCACTACTCTGCCGCAGCTGCTATGCGATATCTCAGTAGGCATAAAGCGCAGCCCACATGCAGCTACATTTTTAGATTCTGCATCTAAATACGCTTCATTCGACATATGATTCATCGAAATCGGTTGAGAATTAAGGAATCTGGTGTCCGTGCCTGCGGTTGTAGGGCAATTCTCAGTACATTTTCTCAGGAAGCACTACTCTGCCGCAGCTGCTATGCGATATCTCAGTAGGCATAAGGCGCAGCCCACATGCAGCTACATTTTTAGATTCTGCATCTAAATACGCTTCATTCGACATATGATTCATCGCAATCGGTTGAGAATTAAGGAATCTGGTGTCCGCGTGTGGGGTTGTAGGGCAATTCTCAGTACATTTTCTCAGGAAGCACTACTCTGCCGCAGCTGCTATGCGATATCTCAGTAGGCATAAGGCGCAGCCCACGGGCAGCTACATTTTTAGATTCTGCATCTAAATACGCTTTATCTGACATATGATTCATCGAAATCGGTTGAGAATTAAGGGAGATAGGTGGTGTGGTGGTGGTTTAATGGCAATTTTCTTATTGGATTTCTCAGGAAGCACAGTCCGCCGCAGCTGATATGCGATATCTCAGTTGTTGTAAGGCGCATCCCACGGGCAGCTACAGTTTTAGATTCTGCATCTAAATACGCTTCATTCGACATATGATTCATCGCAATCGGTTGAGAATTAAGGAATCTGGCTTCCGTGCCTGCGGTTGTAGGGCGATTCTCAATTCATTTTCTCAGGAAGCACTACTCTGCCGCAGTTGATATGCGATATCTCAGTAGGCATAAGGCGCATCCCACGGGCAGCTACATTTTTAGATTCTGCATCTAAATACGCTTTATCTGACATATGATTCATCGAAATCGGTTGAGAACTAAGGGAGATAGGTGGTGTGGTGGTTGTTTAATGGCAATTTTCTTATTGGATTTCTCAGGAAGCACAGTCCGAAGCAGCTGATATGCGATATATCTCAGTAGGCATAAGGCGCAGCCCACGGGCAGCTACATTTTTAGATTCTGCATCTAAATACGCTTCATTCGACATACGAATCATCGAAATCGGTTAAAAATTAAGGAATCTGGCCTCCGTGCCTGCGGTTGTAGGGCAATTCTCAGTACATTTTCTCAGGAAGCACACTCCGCCGCAGCTGATATGCGATATCTGAGTAGGCATAAGGCGCAGCCCACGGTCAGCTACATTTCTAGATTCTGCATCTTCATTCGACATACGAATCATCTAAATCGGTTGAGAATTAAGGAATCTGGCTTCCGTGCCTGCGGTTGTAGGGCAATTCTCAGTACATTTTCTCATTAAGCACACTCCGCCGCAGCTGATATGCGATATCTCAGTAGGCATAAGGCGCAGCCCACGGGCAGCTACATTTTTAGATTCTGCATCTAAATACGCTTCATTCGACATACGAATCATCGAAATCGGTTGAGAATTAAGGAATCTGGTGTCCGCGTGTGGGGTTGTAGGGCAATTCTCAGTACATTTTCTCAGGAAGCACTACTCTGCCGCAGCTGCTATGCGATATCTCAGTAGGCATAAGGCGCAGCCCACGGGCAGCTACATTTTTAGATTCTGCATCTAAATACGCTTCATTCGACATACGAATCATCGAAATCGGTTGAGAATTAAGGAATCTGGTGTCCGCGTGTGGGGTTGTAGGGCAATTCTCAGTACATTTTCTCAGGAAGCACTACTCTGCCGCAGTTGATATGCGATATCTCAGTAGGCATAAGGCGCATCCCACGGGCAGCTACATTTTTAGATTCTGCATCTAAATACGCTTTATCTGACATATGATTCATCGCAATCGGTTGAGAATTAAGGAATCTGGTGTCCGTGCCTGCGGTTGTAGGGCAATTCTCAGTACATTTTCTCAGGAAGCACACTCCGCCGCAGCTGATATGCGATATCTGAGTAGGCATAAGGCGCAGCCCACGGTCAGCTACATTTCTAGATTCTGCATCTAAATACGCTTCATTCGACATATGACTCATCGAAGTCGGTTGAGAATTAAGGGAGATAGGTGGTGTGGTGGTGGTTTAATGGCAATTTTCTTATTGGATTTCTCAGGAAGCACAGTCCGAAGCAGCTGATATGCGATATATCAGTAGGCATAAGGCGCATCCCACGGGCAGCTAAGTTTTAGATTCTGCATCTAAATACGCTTCATTCGACATACGAATCATCGAAATCGGTTGAGAATTAAGGAATCTGGTGTCCGCGTGTGGGGTTGTAGGGCAATTCTCAGTACATTTTCTCAGGAAGCACTACTCTGCCGCAGCTGCTATGCGATATCTCAGTAGGCATAAGGCGCAGCCCACGGTCAGCTACATTTTTAGATTTTGCATCTAAATACGCTTCATTCGACATACGAATCATCGAAATCGGTTGAGAATTGAGGAATCTGGTGTCCGCGTGTGGGGTTGTAGGGCAATTCTCAGTACATTTTCTCAGGAAGCACTACTCTGCCGCAGCTGCTATGCGATTTCTCAGTAGGCATAAGGCGCTGCCCACATGCAGCTACATTTTTAGATTCTGCATCTAAATACTCTTCATTCGACATATAAGTCATCAAAATCGGTTGAGAATTAAGGAATCTGGCTTCCGTGCCTGCGGTTGTAGGGCGATTCTCAATTCATTTTCTCAGGAAGCACTACTCTGCCGCAGTTGATATGCGATATCTCAGTAGGCATAAACCGCAGCCCACGGGCAGCTACATTTTTAGATTCTGCATCTAAATACGCTTCATTCGACATACGAACCATCTAAATCGGTTGAGAATTAAGGAATCTGGCTTCCGTGCCTGCGGTTGTAGGGCAATTCTCAGTACATTTTCTCAGGAAGCACACTCCGCCGCAGCTGATATGCGATATCTCAGTAGGCATAAGGCGCAGCCCACGGGCAGGTACATTTTTAGATTCTGCATCTAAATACGCTTCATTCGACATACGAATCATCGAAATCGGTTAAGAATTAAGGAATCTGGTGTCCGCGTGTGGGGTTGTAGGGCAATTCTCAGTACATTTTCTCAGGAAGCACTACTCTGCCGCAGCTGCTATGCGATATCTCAGTAGGCATAAGGCGCAGCCCACGGTCAGCTACATTTTTAGATTCTGCATCTAAATACGCTTCATTCGACATACGAATCATCTAAATCGGTTGAGAATTAAGGAATCTGGCTTCCGTGCCTGCGGTTGTAGGGCGATTCTCAATTCATTTTCTCAGGAAGCACTACTCTGCCGCAGTTGATATGCGATATCTCAGTAGGCATAAGGCGTATCCCACGGGCAGCTACAGTTTTAGATTCTGCATCTAAATACGCTTCATTCGACATACGAATCATCGAAATCGGTTGAGAATTAAGGAATCTGGTGTCCGCGTGTGGGGTTGTAGGGCAATTCTCAGTACATTTTCTCAGGAAGCACTACTCTGCCGCAGCTGCTATGCGATATCTCAGTAGGCATAAGGCGCAGCCCACGGTCAGCTACATTTTTAGATTCTGCATCTAAATACGCTTCATTCGACATACGAATGATCTAAATCGGTTGAGAATTAAGGAATCTGGCTTCCGTGCCTGCGGTTGTAGGGCGATTCTCAATTCATTTTCTCAGGAAGCACTACTCTGCCGCAGTTGATATGCGATATCTCAGTAGGCATAAGGCGCAGCCCACGGGCAGCTACATTTTTAGATTCTGCATCTAAATACGCTTCATTCGACATATGATTCATCGAAATCGGTTGAGAATTAAGGAATCTGGCTTCCGTGCCTGCGGTTGTAGGGCAATTCTCAGTACATTTTCTCAGGAAGCACACTCCGCCGCAGCTGATATGCGATATCTCAGTAGGCATAAGGCGCAGCCCACGGGCAGCTACATTTTTAGATTCTGCATCTAAATACGCTTCATTCGACATACGAATCATCGAAATCGGTTAAGAATTAAGGAATCTGGTGTCCGCGTGTGGGGTTGTAGGGCAATTCTCAGTACATTTTCTCAGGAAGCACTACTCTGCCGCAGCTGCTATGCGATATCTCAGTAGGCATAAGGCGCAGCCCACGGTCAGCTACATTTCTAGATTCTGCATCTAAATACGCTTCATTCGACATACGAATCATCTAAATCGGTTGAGAATTAAGGAATCTGGCTTCCGTGCCTGCGGTTGTAGGGCAATTCTCAGTACATTTTCTCATTAAGCACACTCCGCCGCAGCTGATATGCGATATCTCAGTAGGCATAAGGCGCAGCCCACGGGCAGCTACATTTTTAGATTCTGCATCTAAATACGCTTCATTCGACATACGAATCATCGAAATCGGTTGAGAATTAAGGAATCTGGTGTCCGCGTGTGGGGTTGTAGGGCAATTCTCAGTACATTTTCTCAGGAAGCACTACTCTGCCGCAGCTGCTATGCGATATCTCAGTAGGCATAAGGCGCAGCCCACGGGCAGCTACATTTTTAGATTCTGCATCTAAATACGCTTCATTCGACATACGAATCATCGAAATCGGTTGAGAATTAAGGAATCTGGTGTCCGCGTGTGGGGTTGTAGGGCAATTCTCAGTACATTTTCTCAGGAAGCACTACTCTGCCGCAGTTGATATGCGATATCTCAGTAGGCATAAGGCGCATCCCACGGGCAGCTACATTTTTAGATTCTGCATCTAAATACGCTTTATCTGACATATGATTCATCGCAATCGGTTGAGAATTAAGGAATCTGGTGTCCGTGCCTGCGGTTGTAGGGCAATTCTCAGTACATTTTCTCAGGAAGCACACTCCGCCGCAGCTGATATGCGATATCTGAGTAGGCATAAGGCGCAGCCCACGGTCAGCTACATTTCTAGATTCTGCATCTAAATACGCTTCATTCGACATATGACTCATCGAAGTCGGTTGAGAATTAAGGGAGATAGGTGGTGTGGTGGTGGTTTAATGGCAATTTTCTTATTGGATTTCTCAGGAAGCACAGTCCGAAGCAGCTGATATGCGATATATCAGTAGGCATAAGGCGCATCCCACGGGCAGCTAAGTTTTAGATTCTGCATCTAAATACGCTTCATTCGACATACGAATCATCGAAATCGGTTGAGAATTAAGGAATCTGGTGTCCGCGTGTGGGGTTGTAGGGCAATTCTCAGTACATTTTCTCAGGAAGCACTACTCTGCCGCAGCTGCTATGCGATATCTCAGTAGGCATAAGGCGCAGCCCACGGTCAGCTACATTTTTAGATTCTGCATCTAAATACGCTTCATTCGACATACGAATCATCGAAATCGGTTGAGAATTGAGGAATCTGGTGTCCGCGTGTGGGGTTGTAGGGCAATTCTCAGTACATTTTCTCAGGAAGCACTACTCTGCCGCAGCTGCTATGCGATTTCTCAGTAGGCATAAGGCGCTGCCCACATGCAGCTACATTTTTAGATTCTGCATCTAAATACTCTTCATTCGACATATAAGTCATCAAAATCGGTTGAGAATTAAGGAATCTGGCTTCCGTGCCTGCGGTTGTAGGGCGATTCTCAATTCATTTTCTCAGGAAGCACTACTCTGCCGCAGTTGATATGCGATATCTCAGTAGGCATAAACCGCAGCCCACGGGCAGCTACATTTTTAGATTCTGCATCTAAATACGCTTCATTCGACATACGAACCATCTAAATCGGTTGAGAATTAAGGAATCTGGCTTCCGTGCCTGCGGTTGTAGGGCAATTCTCAGTACATTTTCTCAGGAAGCACACTCCGCCGCAGCTGATATGCGATATCTCAGTAGGCATAAGGCGCAGCCCACGGGCAGGTACATTTTTAGATTCTGCATCTAAATACGCTTCATTCGACATACGAATCATCGAAATCGGTTAAGAATTAAGGAATCTGGTGTCCGCGTGTGGGGTTGTAGGGCAATTCTCAGTACATTTTCTCAGGAAGCACTACTCTGCCGCAGCTGCTATGCGATATCTCAGTAGGCATAAGGCGCAGCCCACGGTCAGCTACATTTTTAGATTCTGCATCTAAATACGCTTCATTCGACATACGAATCATCTAAATCGGTTGAGAATTAAGGAATCTGGCTTCCGTGCCTGCGGTTGTAGGGCAATTCTCAGTACATTTTCTCAGGAAGCACACTCCGCCGCAGCTGATTTGCGATATCTCAGTAGGCATAAGGCGCAGCCCACGGGCAGCTACATTTTTAGATTCTGCATCTAAATACGCTTCATTCGACATACGAATCATCGAAATCGGTTGAGAATTAAGGAATCTGGTGTCCGCGTGTGGGGTTGTAGGGCAATTCTCAGTACATTTTCTCAGAAAGCACTACTCTGCCGCAGCTGCTATGCGATATCTCAGTAGGCATAAGGCGCAGCCCACGGGCAGCTACATTTTTAGATTCTGCATCTAAATACGCTTCATTCGACATACGAATCATCGAAATCGGTTGAGAATTAAGGAATCTGGTGTCCGCGTGTGGGGTTGTAGGGCAATTCTCAGTACATTTTCTCAGGAAGCACTACTCTGCCGCAGTTGATATGCGATATCTCAGTAGGCATAAGGCGCATCCCACGGGCAGCTACATTTTTAGATTCTGCATCTAAATACGCTTTATCTGACATATGATTCATCGCAATCGGTTGAGAGTTAAGGAATCTGGTGTCCGTGCCTGCGGTTGTAGGGCAATTCTCAGTACATTTTCTCAGGAAGCACACTCCGCCGCAGCTGATATGCGATATCTGAGTAGGCATAAGGCGCAGCCCACGGTCAGCTACATTTCTAGATTCTGCATCTAAATACGCTTCATTCGACATATGACTCATCGAAGTCGGTTGAGAATTAAGGGAGATAGGTGGTGTCGTGGTGGTTTAATGGCAATTTTCTTATTGGATTTCTCAGGAAGCACAGTCCGAAGCAGCTGATATGCGATATATCAGTAGGCATAAGGCGCATCCCACGGGCAGCTACAGTTTTAGATTCTGCATCTAAATACGCTTCATTCGACATACGAATCATCGAAATCGGTTGAGAATTAAGGAATCTGGTGTCCGCGTGTGGGGTTGTAGGGCAATTCTCAGTACATTTTCTCAGGAAGCACTACTCTGCCGCAGCTGCTATGCGATATCTCAGTAGGCATAAGGCGCAGCCCACGGTCAGCTACATTTTTAGATTCTGCATCTAAATACGCTTCATTCGACATACGAATCATCGAAATCGGTTGAGAATTGAGGAATCTGGTGTCCGCGTGTGGGGTTGTAGGGCAATTCTCAGTACATTTTCTCAGGAAGCACTACTCTGCCGCAGCTGCTATGCGATTTCTCAGTAGGCATAAGGCGCTGCCCACATGCAGCTACATTTTTAGATTCTGCATCTAAATACTCTTCATTCGACATATAAGTCATCAAAATCGGTTGAGAATTAAGGAATCTGGCTTCCGTGCCTGCGGTTGTAGGGCGATTCTCAATTCATTTTCTCAGGAAGCACTACTCTGCCGCAGTTGATATGCGATATCTCAGTAGGCATAAACCGCAGCCCACGGGCAGCTACATTTTTAGATTCTGCATCTAAATACGCTTCATTCGACATATGATTCATCGCAATCGGTTGAGAATTAAGGAATCTGGCTTCCGTGCCTGCGGTTGTAGGGCGATTCTCAATTCATTTTCTCAGGAAGCACTACTCTGCCGCAGTTGATATGCGATATCTCAGTAGGCATAAGGCGCAGCCCACGGGCAGCTACATTTTTAGATTCTGCATCTAAATACGCTTTATCTGACATATGATTCATCGAAATCGGTTGAGAATTAAGGGAGATAGGTGGTGTGGTGGTTGTTTAATGGCAATTTTCTTATTGGATTTCTCAGGAAGCACAGTCCGAAGCAGCTGATATGCGATATATCAGTAGGCATAAGGCGCAGCCCACGGGCAGCTACATTTTTAGATTCTGCATCTAAATACGCTTCATTCGACATATAAATCATCAAAATCGGTTGAGAATTAAGGAATCTGGTGTCCGCGTGTGGTGTTGTAGGGCAATTCTCAGTACATTTTCTCAGGAAGCACTACTCTGCCGCAGCTGCTATGCGATATCTCAGTAGGCATAAGGCGCAGCCCACGGGCAGCTACATTTTTAGATTCTGCATCTAAATACGCTTCATTCGACATACGAATCATCGAAATCGGTTAAAAATTAAGGAATCTGGCCTCCGTGCCTGCGGTTGTAGGGCAATTCTCAGTACATTTTCTCAGGAAGCACACTCCGCCGCAGCTGATATGCGATATCTGAGTAGGCATAAGGCGCAGCCCACGGTCAGCTACATTTCTAGATTCTGCTTCTAAATACGCTTCATTCGACATATGACTCATCGAAGTCGGTTGAGAATTAAGGGAGATAGGTGGTGTCGTGGTGGTTTAATGGCAATTTTCTTATTGGATTTCTCAGGAAGCACAGTCCGCCGCAGCTGATATGCGATCTCTCAGTTGTTGTAAGGCGCAGCCCACGGGCAGCTACAGTTTTAGATTCTGCATCTAAATACGCTTCATTCGACATACGAATCATCGAAATCGGTTGAGAATTAAGGAATCTGGTGTCCGCGTGTGGGGTTGTAGGGCAATTCTCAGTACATTTTCTCAGGAAGCACTACTCTGCCGCAGCTGCTATGCGATATCTCAGTAGGCATAAAGCGCAGCCCACATGCAGCTACATTTTTAGATTCTGCATCTAAATACGCTTCATTCGACATATGATTCATCGAAATCGGTTGAGAATTAAGGAATCTGGCTTCCGTGCCTGCGGTTGTAGAGCAATTCACAGTACATTTTCTCAGGAAGCACTACTCTGCCGCAGCTGCTATGCGATATCTCAGTAGGCATAAGGCGCAGCCCACGGGCAGCTACATTTTTAGATTCTGCATCTAAATACGCTTCATTCGACATATGACTCATCGCAATCGGTTGAGAATTAAGGAATCTGGTGTCCGCGTGTGGGGTTGTAGGGCAATTCTCAGTACATTTTCTCAGGAAGCACTACTCTGCCGCAGCTGCTATGCGATATCTCAGTAGGCATAAGGCGCAGCCCACGGGCAGCTACATTTTTAGATTCTGTATCTAAATACGCTTCATTCGACATATGATTCATCGCAATCGGTTGAGAATTAAGGAATCTGGTGTCCGCGTGTGGGGTTGTAGGGCAATTCTCAGTACATTTTCTCAGGAAGCACTACTCTGCCGCAGCTGCTATGCGATATCTCAGTAGGCATAAGGCGCATCCCACGGGCAGCTACATTTTTAGATTCTGCATCTAAATACGCTTCATTCGACATACGAATCATCTAAATCGGTTGAGAATTAAGGAATCTGGCTTCCGTGCCTGCGGTTGTAGGGCAATTCTCAGTACATTTTCTCAGGAAGCACACTCCGCCGCAGCTGATATGCGATATCTCAGTAGGCATAAGGCGCAGCCCACGGGCAGCTACATTTTTAGATTCTGCATCTAAATACGCTTCATTCGACATACGAATCATCGAAATCGGTTGAGAATTAAGGAATCTGGTGTCCGCGTGTGGGGTTGTAGGGCAATTCTCAGTACATTTTCTCAGAAAGCACTACTCTGCCGCAGCTGCTATGCGATATCTCAGTAGGCATAAGGCGCAGCCCACGGGCAGCTACATTTTTAGATTCTGCATCTAAATACGCTTCATTCGACATACGAATCATCGAAATCGGTTGAGAATTAAGGAATCTGGTGTCCGCGTGTGGGGTTGTAGGGCAATTCTCAGTACATTTTCTCAGGAAGCACTACTCTGCCGCAGTTGATATGCGATATCTCAGTAGGCATAAGGCGCATCCCACGGGCAGCTACATTTTTAGATTCTGCATCTAAATACGCTTTATCTGACATATGATTCATCGCAATCGGTTGAGAATTAAGGAATCTGGTGTCCGTGCCTGCGGTTGTAGGGCAATTCTCAGTACATTTTCTCAGGAAGCACACTCCGCCGCAGCTGATATGCGATATCTCAGTAGGCATAAGGCGCAGCCCACGGTCAGCTACATTTCTAGATTCTGCATCTAAATACGCTTCATTCGACATATGACTCATCGAAGTCGGTTGAGAATTAAGGAAGATAGGTGGTGTGGTGGTGGTTTAATGGCAATTTTCTTATTGGATTTCTCAGGAAGCACAGTCCGAAGCAGCTGATATGCGATATATCAGTAGGCATAAGGCGCATCCCACGGGCAGCTACAGTTTTAGATTCTGCATCTAAATACGCTTCATTCGACATACGAATCATCGAAATCGGTTGAGAATTAAGGAATCTGGTGTCCGCGTGTGGGGTTGTAGGGCAATTCTCAGTACATTTTCTCAGGAAGCACTACTCTGCCGCAGCTGCTATGCGATATCTCAGTAGGCATAAGGCGCAGCCCACGGTCAGCTACATTTTTAGATTCTGCATCTAAATACGCTTCATTCGACATACGAATCATCGAAATCGGTTGAGAATTGAGGAATCTGGTGTCCGCGTGTGGGGTTGTAGGGCAATTCTCAGTACATTTTCTCAGGAAGCACTACTCTGCCGCAGCTGCTATGCGATTTCTCAGTAGGCATAAGGCGCTGCCTACATGCAGCTACATTTTTAGATTCTGCATCTAAATACTCTTCATTCGACATATAAATCATCAAAATCGGTTGAGAATTAAGGAATCTGGCTTCCGTGCCTGCGGTTGTAGGGCGATTCTCAATTCATTTTCTCAGGAAGCACTACTCTGCCGCAGTTGATATGCGATATCTCAGTAGGCAGAAGGAGCAGCCCACGGGCAGCTACATTTTTAGATTCTGCATCTAAATACGCTTCATTCGACATATGATTCATCGCAATCGGTTGAGAATTAAGGAATCTGGCTTCCGTGCCTGCGGTTGTAGGGCGATTCTCAATTCATTTTCTCAGGAAGCACTACTCTGCCGCAGTTGATATGCGATGTCTCAGTAGGCATAAGGCGCAGCCCACGGGCAGCTACATTTTTAGATCTAAATACGCTTTATCTGACATATGATTCATCGAAATCGGTTGAGAATTAAGGGAGATAGGTGGTGTGGTGGTTGTTTAATGGCAATTTTCTTATTGGATTTCTCAGGAAGCACAGTCCGAAGCAGCTGATATGCGATATATCAGTAGGCATAAGGCGCAGCCCACGGGCAGCTACATTTTTAGATTCTGCATCTAAATACGCTTCATTCGACATATAAATCATCAAAATCGGTTGAGAATTAAGGAATCTGGTGTCCGCGTGTGGTGTTGTAGGGCAATTCTCAGTACATTTTTTCAGGAAGCACTACTCTGCCGCAGCTGCTATGCGATATCTCAGTAGGCATAAGGCGCAGCCCACGGGCAGCTACATTTTTAGATTCTGCATCTAAATACGCTTCATTCGACATACGAATCATCGAAATCGGTTAAAAATTAAGGAATCTGGCCTCCGTGCCTGCGGTTGTAGGGCAATTCTCAGTACATTTTCTCAGGAAGCACACTCCGCCGCAGCTGATATGCGATATCTGAGTAGGCATAAGGCGCAGCCCACGGTCAGCTACATTTCTAGATTCTGCATCTAAATACGCTTCATTCGACATATGACTCATCGAAGTCGGTTGAGAATTAAGGGAGATAGGTGGTGTCGTGGTGGTTTAATGGCAATTTTCTTATTGGATTTCTCAGGAAGCACAGTCCGCCGCAGCTGATATGCGATATCTCAGTTGTTGTAAGGCGCAGCCCACAGGCAGCTACAGTTTTAGATTCTGCATCTAAATACGCTTCATTCGACATACGAATCATCGAAATCGGTTGAGAATTAAGGAATCTGGTGTCCGCGTGTGGGGTTGTAGGGCAATTCTCAGTAAATTTTCTCAGGAAGCACTACTCTGCCGCAGCTGCTATGCGATATCTCAGTAGGCATGAAGCGCAGCCCACATGCAGCTACATTTTTGGATTCTGCATCTAAATACGCTTCATTCGACATATGATTCATCGAAATCGGTTGAGAATTAAGGAATCTGGCTTCCGTGCCTGCGGTTGTAGGGCAATTCTCAGTACATTTTCTCAGGAAGCACTACTCTGCCGCAGCTGCTATGCGATATCTCAGTAGGCATAAGGCGCAGCCCACATGCAGCTACATTTTTAGATTCTGCATCTAAATACGCTTCATTCGACATATGATTCATCGCAATCGGTTGAGAATTAAGGAATCTGGTGTCCGCGTGTGGGGTTGTAGGGCAATTCTCAGTACATTTTCTCAGGAAGCACTACTCTGCCGCAGCTGCTATGCGATATCTCAGTAGGCATAAGGCGCAGCCCACGGGCAGCTACATTTTTAGATTCTGCATCTAAATACGCTTCATTCGACATACGAATCATCGAAATCGGTTAAAAATTAAGGAATCTGGCCTCCGTGCCTGCGGTTGTAGGGCAATTCTCAGTACATTTTCTCAGGAAGCACACTCCGCCGCAGCTGATATGCGATATCTGAGTAGGCATAAGGCGCAGCCCACGGTCAGCTACATTTCTAGATTCTGCTTCTAAATACGCTTCATTCGACATATGACTCATCGAAATCGGTTGAGAATTAAGGGAGATAGGTGGTGTCGTGGTGGTTTAATGGCAATTTTCTTATTGGATTTCTCAGGAAGCACAGTCCGCCGCAGCTGATATGCGATCTCTCAGTTGTTGTAAGGCGCAGCCCACGGGCAGCTACAGTTTTAGATTCTGCATCTAAATACGCTTCATTCGACATACGAATCATCGAAATCGGTTGAGAATTAAGGAATCTGGTGTCCGCGTGTGGGGTTGTAGGGCAATTCTCAGTACATTTTCTCAGGAAGCACTACTCTGCCGCAGCTGCTATGCGATATCTCAGTAGGCATAAAGCGCAGCCCACATGCAGCTACATTTTTAGATTCTGCATCTAAATACGCTTCATTCGACATATGATTCATCGAAATCGGTTGAGAATTAAGGAATCTGGCTTCCGTGCCTGCGGTTGTAGGGCAATTCACAGTACATTTTCTCAGGAAGCACTACTCTGCCGCAGCTGCTATGCGATATCTCAGTAGGCATAAGGCGCAGCCCACATGCAGCTACATTTTTAGATTCTGCATCTAAATACGCTTCATTCGACATATGACTCATCGCAATCGGTTGAGAATTAAGGAATCTGGTGTCCGCGTGTGGGGTTGTAGGGCAATTCTCAGTACATTTTCTCAGGAAGCACTACTCTGCCGCAGCTGCTATGCGATATCTCAGTAGGCATAAGGCGCAGCCCACGGGCAGCTACATTTTTAGATTCTGCATCTAAATACGCTTTATCTGACATATGATTCATCGAAATCGGTTGAGAATTAAGGGAGATAGGTGGTGTGGTGGTGGTTTAATGGCAATTTCTTATTGGATTTCTCAGGAAGCACTGTCCGCCGCAGCTGATATGCGATATCTCAGTTGTTGTAAGGCGCAGCCCACGGGCAGCTACATTTTTAGATTCTGTATCTAAATACGCTTCATTCGACATATGATTCATCGCAATCGGTTGAGAATTAAGGAATCTGGTGTCCGCGTGTGGGGTTGTAGGGCAATTCTCAGTACATTTTCTCAGGAAGCACTACTCTGCCGCAGCTGCTATGCGATATCTCAGTAGGCATAAGGCGCAGCCCACATGCAGCTACATTTTTAGATTCTGCATCTAAATACGCTTCATTCGACATATGATTCATCGCAATCGGTTGAGAATTAAGGAATCTGGTGTCCGCGTGTGGGGTTGTAGGGCAATTCTCAGTACATTTTCTCAGGAAGCACTACTCTGCCGCAGCTGCTATGCGATATCTCAGTAGGCATAAGGCGCAGCCCACGGGCAGCTACATTTTTAGATTCTGTATCTAAATACGCTTCATTCGACATATGATTCATCGCAATCGGTTGAGAATTAAGGAATCTGGTGTCCGCGTGTGGGGTTGTAGGGCAATTCTCAGTACATTTTCTCAGGAAGCACTACTCTGCCGCAGCTGCTATGCGATATCTCAGTAGGCATAAGGCGCATCCCACGGGCAGCTACATTTTTAGATTCTGCATCTAAATACGCTTCATTCGACATACGAATCATCTAAATCGGTTGAGAATTAAGGAATCTGGCTTCCGTGCCTGCGGTTGTAGGGCAATTCTCAGTACATTTTCTCAGGAAGCACACTCCGCCGCAGCTGATATGCGATATCTCAGTAGGCATAAGGCGCAGCCCACGGGCAGCTACATTTTTAGATTCTGCATCTAAATACGCTTCATTCGACATACGAATCATCGAAATCGGTTGAGAATTAAGGAATCTGGTGTCCGCGTGTGGGGTTGTAGGGCAATTCTCAGTACATTTTCTCAGAAAGCACTACTCTGCCGCAGCTGCTATGCGATATCTCAGTAGGCATAAGGCGCAGCCCACGGGCAGCTACATTTTTAGATTCTGCATCTAAATACGCTTCATTCGACATACGAATCATCGAAATCGGTTGAGAATTAAGGAATCTGGTGTCCGCGTGTGGGGTTGTAGGGCAATTCTCAGTACATTTTCTCAGGAAGCACTACTCTGCCGCAGTTGATATGCGATATCTCAGTAGGCATAAGGCGCATCCCACGGGCAGCTACATTTTTAGATTCTGCATCTAAATACGCTTTATCTGACATATGATTCATCGCAATCGGTTGAGAATTAAGGAATCTGGTGTCCGTGCCTGCGGTTGTAGGGCAATTCTCAGTACATTTTCTCAGGAAGCACACTCCGCCGCAGCTGATATGCGATATCTGAGTAGGCATAAGGCGCAGCCCACGGTCAGCTACATTTCTAGATTCTGCATCTAAATACGCTTCATTCGACATATGACTCATCGAAGTCGGTTGAGAATTAAGGGAGATAGGTGGTGTGGTGGTGGTTTAATGGCAATTTTCTTATTGGATTTCTCAGGAAGCACAGTCCGAAGCAGCTGATATGCGATATATCAGTAGGCATAAGGCGCATCCCACGGGCAGCTACAGTTTTAGATTCTGCATCTAAATACGCTTCATTCGACATACGAATCATCGAAATCGGTTGAGAATTAAGGAATCTGGTGTCCGCGTGTGGGGTTGTAGGGCAATTCTCAGTACATTTTCTCAGGAAGCACTACTCTGCCGCAGCTGCTATGCGATATCTCAGTAGGCATAAGGCGCAGCCCACGGTCAGCTACATTTTTAGATTCTGCATCTAAATACGCTTCATTCGACATACGAATCATCGAAATCGGTTGAGAATTGAGGAATCTGGTGTCCGCGTGTGGGGTTGTAGGGCAATTCTCAGTACATTTTCTCAGGAAGCACTACTCTGCCGCAGCTGCTATGCGATTTCTCAGTAGGCATAAGGCGCTGCCTACATGCAGCTACATTTTTAGATTCTGCATCTAAATACTCTTCATTCGACATATAAATCATCAAAATCGGTTGAGAATTAAGGAATCTGGCTTCCGTGCCTGCGGTTGTAGGGCGATTCTCAATTCATTTTCTCAGGAAGCACTACTCTGCCGCAGTTGATATGCGATATCTCAGTAGGCATAAACCGCAGCCCACGGGCAGCTACATTTTTAGATTCTGCATCTAAATACGCTTCATTCGACATATGATTCATCGCAATCGGTTGAGAATTAAGGAATCTGGCTTCCGTGCCTGCGGTTGTAGGGCGATTCTCAATTCATTTTCTCAGGAAGCACTACTCTGCCGCAGTTGATATGCGATGTCTCAGTAGGCATAAGGCGCAGCCCACGGGCAGCTACATTTTTAGATTCTGCATCTAAATACGCTTTATCTGACATATGATTCATCGAAATCGGTTGAGAATTAAGGGAGATAGGTGGTGTGGTGGTTGTTTAATGGCAATTTTCTTATTGGATTTCTCAGGAAGCACAGTCCGAAGCAGCTGATATGCGATATATCAGTAGGCATAAGGCGCAGCCCACGGGCAGCTACATTTTTAGATTCTGCATCTAAATACGCTTCATTCGACATATAAATCATCAAAATCGGTTGAGAATTAAGGAATCTGGTGTCCGCGTGTGGTGTTGTAGGGCAATTCTCAGTACATTTTCTCAGGAAGCACTACTCTGCCGCAGCTGCTATGCGATATCTCAGTAGGCATAAGGCGCAGCCCACGGGCAGCTACATTTTTAGATTCTGCATCTAAATACGCTTCATTCGACATACGAATCATCGAAATCGGTTAAAAATTAAGGAATCTGGCCTCCGTGCCTGCGGTTGTAGGGCAATTCTCAGTACATTTTCTCAGGAAGCACACTCCGCCGCAGCTGATATGCGATATCTGAGTAGGCATAAGGCGCAGCCCACGGTCAGCTACATTTCTAGATTCTGCATCTAAATACGCTTCATTCGACATATGACTCATCGAAGTCGGTTGAGAATTAAGGGAGATAGGTGGTGTCGTGGTGGTTTAATGGCAATTTTCTTATTGGATTTCTCAGGAAGCACAGTCCGCCGCAGCTGATATGCGATATCTCAGTTGTTGTAAGGCGCAGCCCACGGGCAGCTACATTTCTAGATTCTGCATCTAAATACGCTTCATTCGACATACGAATCATCGAAATCGGTTGAGAATTAAGGAATCTGGTGTCCGCGTGTGGGGTTGTAGGGCAATTCTCAGTACATTTTCTCAGGAAGCACTACTCTGCCGCAGCTGCTATGCGATATCTCAGTAGGCATAAAGCGCAGCCCACGGGCAGCTACATTTTTAGATTCTGCATCTAAATACGCTTCATTCGACATATGATTCATCGAAATCGGTTGAGAATTAAGGAATCTGGCTTCCGTGCCTGCGGTTGTAGGGCAATTCTCAGTACATTTTCTCAGGAAGCACTACTCTGCCGCAGCTGCTATGCGATATCTCAGTAGGCATAAGGCGCAGCCCACATGCAGCTACATTTTTAGATTCTGCATCTAAATACGCTTCATTCGACATATGATTCATCGCAATCGGTTGAGAATTAAGGAATCTGGTGTCCGCGTGTGGGGTTGTAGGGCAATTCTCAGTACATTTTCTCAGGAAGCACTACTCTGCCGCAGCTGCTATGCGATATCTCAGTAGGCATAAGGCGCAGCCCACGGGCAGCTACATTTTTAGATTCTGCATCTAAATACGCTTCATTCGACATACGAATCATCGAAATCGGTTAAAAATTAAGGAATCTGGCCTCCGTGCCTGCGGTTGTAGGGCAATTCTCAGTACATTTTCTCAGGAAGCACACTCCGCCGCAGCTGATATGCGATATCTGAGTAGGCATAAGGCGCAGCCCACGGTCAGCTACATTTCTAGATTCTGCATCTAAATACGCTTCATTCGACATATGACTCATCGAAGTCGGTTGAGAATTAAGGGAGATAGGTGGTGTGGTGGTGGTTTAATGGCAATTTTCTTATTGGATTTCTCAGGAAGCACAGTCCGAAGCAGCTGATATGCGATATATCAGTAGGCATAAGGCGCATCCCACGGGCAGCTACAGTTTTAGATTCTGCATCTAAATACGCTTCATTCGACATACGAATCATCGAAATCGGTTGAGAATTAAGGAATCTGGTGTCCGCGTGTGGGGTTGTAGGGCAATTCTCAGTACATTTTCTCAGGAAGCACTACTCTGCCGCAGCTGCTATGCGATATCTCAGTAGGCATAACGCGCAGCCCACGGTCAGCTACATTTTTAGATTCTGCATCTAAATACGCTTCATTCGACATACGAATCATCGAAATCGGTTGAGAATTGAGGAATCTGGTGTCCGCGTGTGGGGTTGTAGGGCAATTCTCAGTACATTTTCTCAGGAAGCACTACTCTGCCGCAGCTGCTATGCGATTTCTCAGTAGGCATAAGGCGCTGCCCACATGCAGCTACATTTTTAGATTCTGCATCTAAATACTCTTCATTCGACATATAAATCATCAAAATCGGTTGAGAATTAAGGAATCTGGCTTCCGTGCCTGCGGTTGTAGGGCGATTCTCAATTCATTTTCTCAGGAAGCACTACTCTGCCGCAGTTGATATGCGATATCTCAGTAGGCATAAGGAGCAGCCCACGGGCAGCTACATTTTTAGATTCTGCATCTAAATACGCTTCATTCGACATATGATTCATCGCAATCGGTTGAGAATTAAGGAATCTGGCTTCCGTGCCTGCGGTTGTAGGGCGATTCTCAATTCATTTTCTCAGGAAGCACTACTCTGCCGCAGTTGATATGCGATATCTCAGTAGGCATAAGGCGCAGCCCACGGGCAGCTACATTTTTAGATTCTGCATCTAAATACGCTTTATCTGACATATGATTCATCGAAATCGGTTGAGAATTAAGGGAGATAGGTGGTGTGGTGGTTGTTTAATGGCAATTTTCTAATTGGATTTCTCAGGAAGCACAGTCCGAAGCAGCTGATATGCGATATATCAGTAGGCATAAGGCGCAGCCCACGGGCAGCTACATTTTTAGATTCTGCATCTAAATACGCTTCATTCGACATATAAATCATCAAAATCGGTTGAGAATTAAGGAATCTGGTGTCCGCGTGTGGTGTTGTAGGGCAATTCTCAGTACATTTTCTCAGGAAGCCCTACTCTGCCGCAGCTGCTATGCGATATCTCAGTAGGCATAAGGCGCAGCCCACGGGCAGCTACATTTTTAGATTCTGCATCTAAATACGCTTCATTCGACATACGAATCATCGAAATCGGTTAAAAATTAAGGAATCTGGCCTCCGTGCCTGCGGTTGTAGGGCAATTCTCAGTACATTTTCTCAGGAAGCACACTCCGCCGCAGCTGATATGCGATATCTGAGTAGGCATAAGGCGCAGCCCACGGTCAGCTACATTTCTAGATTCTGCATCTAAATACGCTTAATTCGACATATGACTCATCGAAGTCGGTTGAGAATTAAGGGAGATAGGTGGTGTCGTGGTGGTTTAATGGCAATTTTCTTATTGGATTTCTCAGGAAGCACAGTCCGCCGCAGCTGATATGCGATATCTCAGTTGTTGTAAGGCGCAGCCCACGGGCAGCTACAGTTTTAGATTCTGCATCTAAATACGCTTCATTCGACATACGAATCATCGAAATCGGTTGAGAATTAAGGAATCTGGTGTCCGCGTGTGGGGTTGTAGGGCAATTCTCAGTACATTTTCTCAGGAAGCACTACTCTGCCGCAGCTGCTATGCGATATCTCAGTAGGCATAAGGCGCAGCCCACGGGCAGCTACATTTTTAGATTCTGCATCTAAATACGCTTTATCTGACATATGACTCATCGAAATCGGTTGAGAATTAAGGGAGATAGGTGGTGTGGTGGTTGTTTAATGGCAATTTTCTTATTGGATTTCTCAGGAAGCACAGTCCGAAGCAGCTGATATGCGATATATCAGTAGGCATAAGGCGCAGCCCACGGTCAGCTACATTTCTAGATTCTGCATCTAAATACGCTTCATTCGACATATGACTCATCGAAATCGGTTGAGAATTAAGGAATCTGGCTTCCGTGCCTGCGGTTGTAGGGCAATTCTCAGTACATTTTCTCAGGAAGCACTACTCTGCCGCAGTTGATATGCGATATCTCAGTAGGCATAAAGCGCAGCCCACATGCAGCTACATTTTTAGATTTTGCATCTAAATACGCTTCATTCGACATATGATTCATCGAAATCGGTTGAGAATTAAGGAATCTGGCTTCCGTGCCTGCGGTTGTAGGGCAATTCTCAGTACATTTTCTCAGGAAGCACTACTCTGCCGCAGCTGCTATGCGATATCTCAGTAGGCATAAGGCGCAGCCCACATGCAGCTACATTTTTAGATTCTGCATCTAAATACGCTTCATTCGACATATGATTCATAGCAATCGGTTGAGAATTAAGGAATCTGGTGTCCGCGTGTGGGGTTGTAGTGCAATTCTCAGTACATTTTCTCAGGAAGCACTACTCTGCCGCAGCTGCTATGCGATATCTCAGTAGGCATAAGGCGCAGCCCACGGGCAGCTACATTTTTAGATTCTGCATCTAAATACGCTTCATTCGACATACGAATCATCGAAATCGGTTAAAAATTAAGGAATCTGGCCTCCGTGCCTGCGGTTGTAGGGCAATTCTCAGTACATTTTCTCAGGAAGCACACTCCGCCGCAGCTGATATGCGATATCTGAGTAGGCATAAGGCGCAGCCCACGGTCAGCTACATTTCTAGATTCTGCATCTAAATACGCTTCATTCGACATATGACTCATCGAAGTCGGTTGAGAATTAAGGGAGATAGGTGGTGTGGTGGTGGTTTAATGGCAATTTTCTTATTGGATTTCTCAGGAAGCACAGTCCGTAGCAGCTGATATGCGATATATCAGTAGGCATAAGGCACATCCCACGGGCAGCTACAGTTTTAGATTCTGCATCTAAATACGCTTCATTCGACATACGAATCATCGAAATCGGTTGAGAATTAAGGGAGATAGGTGGTGTGGTGGTGGTTTAATGGCAATTTTCTTATTGGATTTCTCAGGAAGCACAGTCCGAAGCAGCTGATATGCGATATATCAGTAGGCATAAGGCGCAGCCCACGGGCAGCTACATTTTTAGATTCTGCATCTAAATGCGCTTTATCTGACATATGATTCATCGAAATCGGTTGAGAATTAAGGGAGATAGGTGGTGTGGTGGTGGTTTAATGGCAATTTTCTTATTGGATTTCTCAGGAAGCACAGTCCGCCGCAGCTGATATGCGATATCTCAGTTGTTGTAAGGCGCAGCCCACGGGCAGCTACAGTTTTAGATTCTGCATCTAAATACGCTTCATTCGACATATAAATCATCAAAATCGGTTGAGAATTAAGGAATCTGGTGTCCGCGTGTGGTGTTGTAGGGCAATTCTCAGTACATTTTCTCAGGAAGCACTACTCTGCCGCAGCTGCTATGCGATATCTCAGTAGGCATAAGGCGCAGCCCACGGGCAGCTACATTTTTAGATTCTGCATCTAAATACGCTTCATTCGACATACGAATCATCGAAATCGGTTAAAAATTAAGGAATCTGGCCTCCGTGCCTGCGGTTGTAGGGCAATTCTCAGTACATTTTCTCAGGAAGCACACTCCGCCGCAGCTGATATGCGATATCTGAGTAGGCATAAGGCGCAGCCCACGGTCAGCTACATTTCTAGATTCTGCATCTAAATACGCTTCATTCGACATATGACTCATCGAAGTCGGTTGAGAATTAAGGGAGATAGGTGGTGTCGTGGTGGTTTAATGGCAATTTTCTTATTGGATTTCTCAGGAAGCACAGTCCGCCGCAGCTGATATGCGATATCTCAGTTGTTGTAAGGCGCAGCCCACGGGCAGCTACAGTTTTAGATTCTGCATCTAAATACGCTTCATTCGACATACGAATCATCGAAATCGGTTGAGAATTAAGGAATCTGGTGTCCGCGTGTGGGGTTGTAGGGCAATTCTCAGTACATTTTCTCAGGAAGCACACTCCGCCGCAGCTGATATGCGATATCTGAGTAGGCATAAGGCGCAGCCCACGGTCAGCTACATTTCTAGATTCTGCATCTAAATACGCTTCATTCGACATATGACTCATCGAAGTCGGTTGAGAATTAAGGGAGATAGGTGGTGTCGTGGTGGTTTAATGGCAATTTTCTTATTGGATTTCTCAGGAAGCACAGTCCGTAGCAGCTGATATGCGATATATCAGTAGGCATAAGGCGCATCCCACGGGCAGCTACAGTTTTAGATTCTGCATCTAAATACGCTTCATTCGACATACGAATCATCGAAATCGGTTGAGAATTAAGGGAGATAGGTGGTGTGGTGGTGGTTTAATGGCAATTTTCTTATTGGATTTCTCAGGAAGCACAGTCCGAAGCAGCTGATATGCGATATATCAGTAGGCATAAGGCGCAGCCCACGGGCAGCTACATTTTTAGATTCTGCATCTAAATACGCTTTATCTGACATATGATTCATCGAAATCGGTTGAGAATTAAGGGAGATAGGTGGTGTGGTGGTGGTTTAATGGCAATTTTCTTATTGGATTTCTCAGGAAGCACAGTCCGCCGCAGCTGATATGCGATATCTCAGTTGTTGTAAGGCGCAGCCCACGGGCAGCTACAGTTTTAGATTCTGCATCTAAATACGCTTCATTCGACATATAAATCATCAAAATCGGTTGAGAATTAAGGAATCTGGTGTCCGCGTGTGGTGTTGTAGGGCAATTCTCAGTACATTTTCTCAGGAAGCACTACTCTGCCGCAGCTGCTATGCGATATCTCAGTAGGCATAAGGCGCAGCCCACGGGCAGCTACATTTTTAGATTCTGCATCTAAATACGCTTCATTCGACATACGAATCATCGAAATCGGTTAAAAATTAAGGAATCTGGCCTCCGTGCCTGCGGTTGTAGGGCAATTCTCAGTACATTTTCTCAGGAAGCACACTCCGCCGCAGCTGATATGCGATATCTGAGTAGGCATAAGGCGCAGCCCACGGTCAGCTACATTTCTAGATTCTGCATCTAAATACGCTTCATTCGACATATGACTCATCGAAGTCGGTTGAGAATTAAGGGAGATAGGTGGTGTCGTGGTGGTTTAATGGCAATTTTCTTATTGGATTTCTCAGGAAGCACAGTCCGCCGCAGCTGATATGCGATATCTCAGTTGTTGTAAGGCGCAGCCCACGGGCAGCTACAGTTTTAGATTCTGCATCTAAATACGCTTCATTCGACATACGAATCATCGAAATCGGTTGAGAATTAAGGAATCTGGTGTCCGCGTGTGGGGTTGTAGGGCAATTCTCAGTACATTTTCTCAGGAAGCACACTCCGCCGCAGCTGATATGCGATATCTGAGTAGGCATAAGGCGCAGCCCACGGTCAGCTACATTTCTAGATTCTGCATCTAAATACGCTTCATTCGACATATGACTCATCGAAGTCGGTTGAGAATTAAGGGAGATAGGTGGTGTCGTGGTGGTTTAATGGCAATTTTCTTATTGGATTTCTCAGGAAGCACAGTCCGCCGCAGCTGATATGCGATATCTCAGTTGTTGTAAGGCGCAGCCCACGGGCAGCTACAGTTTTAGATTCTGCATCTAAATACGCTTCATTCGACATACGAATCATCGAAATCGGTTGAGAATTAAGGAATCTGGTGTCCGCGTGTGGGGTTGTAGGGCAATTCTCAGTACATTTTCTCAGGAAGCACTACTCTGCCGCAGCTGCTATGCGATATCTCAGTAGGCATAAAGCGCAGCCCACATGGAGCTACATTTTTAGATTCTGCATTTAAATACGCTTCATTCGACATATGATTCATCGCAATCGGTTGAGAATTAAGGAATCTGGTGTCCGCGTGTGGGGTTGTAGGGCAATTCTCAGTACATTTTCTCAGGAAGCACTACTCTGCCGCAGCTGCTATGCGATATCTCAGTAGGCATAAGGTGCAGCCCACATGCAGCTACATTTTTAGATTCTGCATCTAAATACGCTTCATTCGACATATGACTCATCGAAGTCGGTTGAGAATTAAGGGAGATAGGTGGTGTCGTGGTGGTTTAATGGCAATTTTCTTATTGGATTTCTCAGGAAGCACAGTCCGCCGCAGCTGATATGCGATATCTCAGTTGTTGTAAGGCGCAGCCCACGGGCAGCTACAGTTTTAGATTCTGCATCTAAATACGCTTCATTCGACATACGAATCATCGAAATCGGTTGAGAATTAAGGAATCTGGTGTCCGCGTGTGGGGTTGTAGGGCAATTCTCAGTACATTTTCTCAGGAAGCACTACTCTGCCGCAGCTGCTATGCGATATCTCAGTAGGCATAAAGCGCAGCCCACATGGAGCTACATTTTTAGATTCTGCATCTAAATACGTTTCATTCGACATATGATTCATCGAAATCGGTTGAGAATTAAGGAATCTGGCTTCCGTGCCTGCGGTTGTAGGGCAATTCTCAGTACATTTTCTCAGGAAGCACTACTCTGCCGCAGCTGCTATGCGATATCTCAGTAGGCATAGAAATCGGTTGAAAATTAAGGAATCTGGCCTCCGTGCCTGCGGTTGTAGGGCAATTCTCAGTACATTTTCTCAGGAAGCACACTCCGCCGCAGCTGATATGCGATATCTGAGTAGGCATAAGGCGCAGCCCACGGTCAGCTACATTTCTAGATTCTGCATCTAAATACGCTTCATTCGACATATGACTCATCGAAGTCGGTTGAGAATTAAGGGAGATAGGTGGTGTCGTGGTGGTTTAATGGCAATTTTCTTATTGGATTTCTCAGGAAGCACAGTCCGCCGCAGCTGATATGCGATATCTCAGTTGTTGTAAGGCGCAGCCCACGGGCAGCTACAGTTTTAGATTCTGCATCTAAATACGCTTCATTCGACATACGAATCATCGAAATCGGTTGAGAATTAAGGAATCTGGTGTCCGCGTGTGGGGTTGTAGGGCAATTCTCAGTACATTTTCTCAGGAAGCACTACTCTGCCGCAGCTGCTATGCGATATCTCAGTAGGCATAAAGCGCAGCCCACATGGAGCTACATTTTTAGATTCTGCATTTAAATACGCTTCATTCGACATATGATTCATCGCAATCGGTTGAGAATTAAGGAATCTGGTGTCCGCGTGTGGGGTTGTAGGGCAATTCTCACTACATTTTCTCAGGAAGCACTACTCTGCCGCAGCTGCTATGCGATATCTCAGTAGGCATAAGGCGCAGCCCACGGGCAGCTACATTTTTAGATTCTGCATCTAAATACGCTTTATCTGACATATGATTCATCGAAATCGGTTGCGAATTAAGGGAGATAGGTGGTGTGGTGGTGGTTTAATGGCAATTTTCTTATTGGATTTCTCAGGAAGCACAGTCCGCCGCAGCTGATATGCGATATCTCAGTTGTTGTAAGGCGCAGCCCACGGGCAGCTACATTTTTAGATTCTGCATCTAAATACGCTTCATTCGACATATGATTCATCGCAATCGGTTGAGAATTAAGGAATCTGGTGTCCACGTGTGGGGTTGTAGGGCAATTCTCAGTACATTTTCTCAGGAAGCACTACTCTGCCGCAGCTGCTATGCGATATCTCAGTAGGCATAAGGCGCAGGACACATGCAGCTACATTTTTAGATTCTGCATCTAACTACGCTTCATTCGACATATAAATCATCGAAATCGGTTGAGAATTAAGGAATCTGGCTTCCGTGCCTGCGGTTGTAGGGCGATTCTCAATTCATTTTCTCAGGAAGCACTACTCTGCCGCAGTTGATATGCGATATCTCAGTAGGCGTAAGGCGCATCCCACGGGCAGCTACATTTCTAGATTCTGCATCCAAATACGCTTCATTCGACATATGACTCATCGAAGTCGGTTGAGAATTAAAGGAGATAGGTGGTGTCGTGGTGGTTTAATGGCAATTTTCTTATTGGATTTCTCAGGAAGCACAGTCCGCCGCAGCTGATATGCGATATCTCAGTTGTTGTAAGGCGCAGCCCACGGGCAGCTACAGTTTTAGATTCTGCATCTAAATACGCTTCATTCGCAATACGAATCATCGAAATCGGTTGAGAATTAAGGAATCTGGTGTCCGCGTGTGGGGTTGTAGGGCAATTCTCAGTACATTTTCTCAGGAAGCACTACTCTGCCGCAGTTGATATGCGATATCTCAGTAGGCATAAGGCGCATCCCACAGGCAGCTACAGTTTTAGATTCTGCATCTAAATACGCTTCATTCGACATATGATTCATCGAAATCGGTTAAGAATTAAGGAATCTGGTGTCCGCGTGTGGGGTTGTAGGGCAATTCTCAGTACATTTTCTCAGGAAACACTACTCTGCCGCAGCTGCTATGCGATTTCTCAGTAGGCATAAGGCGCTGCCCACATGCAGCTACATTTTTAGATTCTGCATCTAAATACGCTTCATTCGACATATAAATCATCAAAATCGGTTGAGAATTAAGGAATCTGGCTTCCGTGCCTGCGGTTGTAGGGCGATTCTCAATTCATTTTCTCAGGAAGCACTACTCTGCCGCAGTTGATATGCGATATCTCAGTAGGCATAAGGCGCAGCCCACGGGCAGCTACATTTTTAGATTCTGCATCTAAATACGCTTCATTCGACATATGATTCATCGAAATCGGTTGAGAATTAAGGAATCTGGCTTCCGTGCCTGCGGTTGTACTGGCAATTCTCAGTACATTTTCTCAGGAAGCACACTCCGCCGCAGCTGATATGCGATATCTCAGTAGGCATAAGGCGCAGCCCACGGGCAGGTACATTTTTAGATTCTGCATCTAAATACGCTTCATTCGACATACGAATCATCGAAATCGGTTAAGAATTAAGGAATCTGGTGTCCGCGTGTGGGGTTGTAGGGCAATTCTCAGTACATTTTCTCAGGAAGCACTACTCTGCCGCAGCTGCTTTGCGATATCTCAGTAGGCATAAGGCGCAGCCCACATGCAGCTACATTTTTAGATTCTGCATCTAAATACGCTTCATTCGACATATAAATCATCAAAATCGGTTGAGAATTAAGGAATCTGGCTTCCGTGCCTGCGGTTGTAGGGCGATTCTCAATTCATTTTCTCAGGAAGCACTACTCTGCCGCAGTTGATATGCGATATCTCAGTAGGCATAAGGCGCATCCCACGGGCAGCTACATTTTTAGATTCTGCATCTAAATACGCTTTATCTGACATATGATTCATCGCAATCGGTTGAGAATTAAGGAATCTGGTGTCCGTGCCTGCGGTTGTAGGGCAATTCTCAGTACATTTTCTCAGGAAGCACACTCCGCCGCAGCTGATATGCGATATCTGAGTAGGCATAAGGCGCAGCCCACGGTCAGCTACATTTCTAGATTCTGCATCTAAATACGCTTCATTCGACATATGACTCATTGAAGTCGGTTGAGAATTAAGGGAGATAGGTGGTGTGGTGGTGGTTTAATGGCAATTTTCTTATTGGATTTCTCAGGAAGCACAGTCCGCCGCAGCTACATTTTTAGATTCTGCATCTAAATACGCTTCATTCGACATATGATTCATCGCAATCGGTTGAGAATTAAGGAATCTGGTGTCCGCGTGTGGGGTTGTAGGGCAATTCTCAGTACATTTTCTCAGGAAGCACTACTCTGCCGCAGCTGCTATGCGATATCTCAGTAGGCATAAGGCGCAGGACACATGCAGCTACATTTTTAGATTCTGCATCTAACTACGCTTCATTCGACATATAAATCATCGAAATCGGTTGAGAATTAAGGAATCTGGCTTCCGTGCCTGCGGTTGTAGGGCGATTCTCAATTCATTTTCTCAGGAAGCACTACTCTGCCGCAGTTGATATGCGATATCTCAGTAGGCGTAAGGCGCATCCCACGGGCAGCTACATTTCTAGATTCTGCATCCAAATACGCTTCATTCGACATATGACTCATCGAAGTCGGTTGAGAATTAAAGGAGATAGGTGGTGTCGTGGTGGTTTAATGGCAATTTTCTTATTGGATTTCTCAGGAAGCACAGTCCGCCGCAGCTGATATGCGATATCTCAGTTGTTGTAAGGCGCAGCCCACGGGCAGCTACAGTTTTAGATTCTGCATCTAAATACGCTTCATTCGCAATACGAATCATCGAAATCGGTTGAGAATTAAGGAATCTGGTGTCCGCGTGTGGGGTTGTAGGGCAATTCTCAGTACATTTTCTCAGGAAGCACTACTCTGCCGCAGTTGATATGCGATATCTCAGTAGGCATAAGGCGCATCCCACAGGCAGCTACAGTTTTAGATTCTGCATCTAAATACGCTTCATTCGACATATGATTCATCGAAATCGGTTAAGAATTAAGGAATCTGGTGTCCGCGTGTGGGGTTGTAGGGCAATTCTCAGTACATTTTCTCAGGAAACACTACTCTGCCGCAGCTGCTATGCGATTTCTCAGTAGGCATAAGGCGCTGCCCACATGCAGCTACATTTTTAGATTCTGCATCTAAATACGCTTCATTCGACATATAAATCATCAAAATCGGTTGAGAATTAAGGAATCTGGCTTCCGTGCCTGCGGTTGTAGGGCGATTCTCAATTCATTTTCTCAGGAAGCACTACTCTGCCGCAGTTGATATGCGATATCTCAGTAGGCATAAGGCGCAGCCCACGGGCAGCTACATTTTTAGATTCTGCATCTAAATACGCTTCATTCGACATATGATTCATCGAAATCGGTTGAGAATTAAGGAATCTGGCTTCCGTGCCTGCGGTTGTACTGGCAATTCTCAGTACATTTTCTCAGGAAGCACACTCCGCCGCAGCTGATATGCGATATCTCAGTAGGCATAAGGCGCAGCCCACGGGCAGGTACATTTTTAGATTCTGCATCTAAATACGCTTCATTCGACATACGAATCATCGAAATCGGTTAAGAATTAAGGAATCTGGTGTCCGCGTGTGGGGTTGTAGGGCAATTCTCAGTACATTTTCTCAGGAAGCACTACTCTGCCGCAGCTGCTTTGCGATATCTCAGTAGGCATAAGGCGCAGCCCACATGCAGCTACATTTTTAGATTCTGCATCTAAATACGCTTCATTCGACATATAAATCATCAAAATCGGTTGAGAATTAAGGAATCTGGCTTCCGTGCCTGCGGTTGTAGGGCGATTCTCAATTCATTTTCTCAGGAAGCACTACTCTGCCGCAGTTGATATGCGATATCTCAGTAGGCATAAGGCGCATCCCACGGGCAGCTACATTTTTAGATTCTGCATCTAAATACGCTTTATCTGACATATGATTCATCGCAATCGGTTGAGAATTAAGGAATCTGGTGTCCGTGCCTGCGGTTGTAGGGCAATTCTCAGTACATTTTCTCAGGAAGCACACTCCGCCGCAGCTGATATGCGATATCTGAGTAGGCATAAGGCGCAGCCCACGGTCAGCTACATTTCTAGATTCTGCATCTAAATACGCTTCATTCGACATATGACTCATTGAAGTCGGTTGAGAATTAAGGGAGATAGGTGGTGTGGTGGTGGTTTAATGGCAATTTTCTTATTGGATTTCTCAGGAAGCACAGTCCGCCGCAGCTACATTTTTAGATTCTGCATCTAAATACGCTTCATTCGACATATGATTCATCGCAATCGGTTGAGAATTAAGGAATCTGGTGTCCGCGTGTGGGGTTGTAGGGCAATTCTCAGTACATTTTCTCAGGAAGCACTACTCTGCCGCAGCTGCTATGCGATATCTCAGTAGGCATAAGGCGCAGCCCACATGCAGCTACATTTTTAGATTCTGCATCTAACTACGCTTCATTCGACATATAAATCATCGAAATCGGTTGAGAATTAAGGAATCTGGCTTCCGTGCCTGCGGTTGTAGGGCGATTCTCAATTCATTTTCTCAGGAAGCACTACTCTGCCGCAGTTGATATGCGATATCTCAGTAGGCATAAGGCGCAACCCACGGGCAGCTACAGTTTTCGATTCTGCATCTAAATACGCTTCATTCGACATACGAATCATCGAAATCGGTTGAGAATTAAGGAATCTGGTGTCCGCGTATGGGGTTGTAGGGCAATTCTCAGTACATTTTCTCAGGAAGCACTACTCTGCCGCAGCTGCTATGCAATATCTCAGTAGGCATAAGGCGCAGCCCACGGTCAGCTACATTTTTAGATTCTGCATCTAAATACGCTTTATTCGACATATAAATCATCGAAATCGGTTGAGAATTAAGGAATCTGGTGTCCGCGTGTGGGGTTGTAGGGCAATTCTCAGTACATTTTCTCAGGAAGCACTACTCTGCCGCAGCTGCTATGTGATTTCTCAGTAGGCATAAGGCGCAGCCCACATGCAGCTACATTTTTAGATTCTGCATCTAAATACGCTTTATTCGACATATAAATCATCAAAATCGGTTGAGAATTAAGGAATCTGGCTTCCGTGCCTGCGGTTGTAGGGCGATTCTCAATTCATTTTCTCAGGAAGCACTACTCTGCCGCAGTTGATATGCGATATCTCAGTAGGCATAAGGCGCAGCCCACGGGCAGCTACATTTTTAGATTCTGCATCTAAATACGCTTCATTCGACATACGAATCATCGAAATCGGTTAAGAATTAAGGAATCTGGTGTCCGCGTGTGGGGTTGTAGGGCAATTCTCAGTACATTTTCTCAGGAAGCACTACTCTGCCGCAGCTGCTTTGCGATATCTCAGTAGGCATAAGGCGCAGCCCACATGCAGCTACATTTTTAGATTCTGCATCTAAATACGCTTCATTCGACATATAAATCATCAAAATCGGTTGAGAATTAAGGAATCTGGCTTCCGTGCCTGCGGTTGTAGGGCGATTCTCAATTCATTTTCTCAGGAAGCACTACTCTGCCGCAGTTGATATGCGATATCTCAGTAGGCATAAGGCGCATCCCACGGGCAGCTACATTTTTAGATTCTGCATCTAAATACGCTTTATCTGACATATGATTCATCGCAATCGGTTGAGAATTAAGGAATCTGGTGTCCGTGCCTGCGGTTGTAGGGCAATTCTCAGTACATTTTCTCAGGAAGCACACTCCGCCGCAGCTGATATGCGATATCTGAGTAGGCATAAGGCGCAGCCCACGGTCAGCTACATTTCTAGATTCTGCATCTAAATACGCTTCATTCGACATATGACTCATTGAAGTCGGTTGAGAATTAAGGGAGATAGGTGGTGTGGTGGTGGTTTAATGGCAATTTTCTTATTGGATTTCTCAGGAAGCACAGTCCGCCGCAGCTACATTTTTAGATTCTGCATCTAAATACGCTTCATTCGACATATGATTCATCGCAATCGGTTGAGAATTAAGGAATCTGGTGTCCGCGTGTGGGGTTGTAGGGCAATTCTCAGTACATTTTCTCAGGAAGCACTACTCTGCCGCAGCTGCTATGCGATATCTCAGTAGGCATAAGGCGCAGCCCACATGCAGCTACATTTTTAGATTCTGCATCTAACTACGCTTCATTCGACATATAAATCATCGAAATCGGTTGAGAATTAAGGAATCTGGCTTCCGTGCCTGCGGTTGTAGGGCGATTCTCAATTCATTTTCTCAGGAAGCACTACTCTGCCGCAGTTGATATGCGATATCTCAGTAGGCATAAGGCGCAACCCACGGGCAGCTACAGTTTTCGATTCTGCATCTAAATACGCTTCATTCGACATACGAATCATCGAAATCGGTTGAGAATTAAGGAATCTGGTGTCCGCGTATGGGGTTGTAGGGCAATTCTCAGTACATTTTCTCAGGAAGCACTACTCTGCCGCAGCTGCTATGCAATATCTCAGTAGGCATAAGGCGCAGCCCACGGTCAGCTACATTTTTAGATTCTGCATCTAAATACGCTTTATTCGACATATAAATCATCGAAATCGGTTGAGAATTAAGGAATCTGGTGTCCGCGTGTGGGGTTGTAGGGCAATTCTCAGTACATTTTCTCAGGAAGCACTACTCTGCCGCAGCTGCTATGTGATTTCTCAGTAGGCATAAGGCGCAGCCCACATGCAGCTACATTTTTAGATTCTGCATCTAAATACGCTTTATTCGACATATAAATCATCAAAATCGGTTGAGAATTAAGGAATCTGGCTTCCGTGCCTGCGGTTGTAGGGCGATTCTCAATTCATTTTCTCAGGAAGCACTACTCTGCCGCAGTTGATATGCGATATCTCAGTAGGCATAAGGCGCAGCCCACGGGCAGCTACATTTTTAGATTCTGCATCTAAATACGCTTCATTCGACATACGAATCATCGAAATCGGTTAAGAATTAAGGAATCTGGTGTCCGCGTGTGGGGTTGTAGGGCAATTCTCAGTACATTTTCTCAGGAAGCACTACTCTGCCGCAGCTGCTTTGCGATATCTCAGTAGGCATAAGGCGCAGCCCACATGCAGCTACATTTTTAGATTCTGCATCTAAATACGCTTCATTCGACATATAAATCATCAAAATCGGTTGAGAATTAAGGAATCTGGCTTCCGTGCCTGCGGTTGTAGGGCGATTCTCAATTCATTTTCTCAGGAAGCACTACTCTGCCGCAGTTGATATGCGATATCTCAGTAGGCATAAGGCGCATCCCACGGGCAGCTACATTTTTAGATTCTGCATCTAAATACGCTTTATCTGACATATGATTCATCGCAATCGGTTGAGAATTAAGGAATCTGGTGTCCGTGCCTGCGGTTGTAGGGCAATTCTCAGTACATTTTCTCAGGAAGCACACTCCGCCGCAGCTGATATGCGATATCTGAGTAGGCATAAGGCGCAGCCCACGGTCAGCTACATTTCTAGATTCTGCATCTAAATACGCTTCATTCGACATATGACTCATTGAAGTCGGTTGAGAATTAAGGGAGATAGGTGGTGTGGTGGTGGTTTAATGGCAATTTTCTTATTGGATTTCTCAGGAAGCACAGTCCGCCGCAGCTACATTTTTAGATTCTGCATCTAAATACGCTTCATTCGACATATGATTCATCGCAATCGGTTGAGAATTAAGGAATCTGGTGTCCGCGTGTGGGGTTGTAGGGCAATTCTCAGTACATTTTCTCAGGAAGCACTACTCTGCCGCAGCTGCTATGCGATATCTCAGTAGGCATAAGGCGCAGCCCACATGCAGCTACATTTTTAGATTCTGCATCTAACTACGCTTCATTCGACATATAAATCATCGAAATCGGTTGAGAATTAAGGAATCTGGCTTCCGTGCCTGCGGTTGTAGGGCGATTCTCAATTCATTTTCTCAGGAAGCACTACTCTGCCGCAGTTGATATGCGATATCTCAGTAGGCATAAGGCGCAACCCACGGGCAGCTACAGTTTTAGATTCTGCATCTAAATACGCTTCATTCGACATACGAATCATCGAAATCGGTTGAGAATTAAGGAATCTGGTGTCCGCGTATGGGGTTGTAGGGCAATTCTCAGTACATTTTCTCAGGAAGCACTACTCTGCCGCAGCTGCTATGCAATATCTCAGTAGGCATAAGGCGCAGCCCACGGTCAGCTACATTTTTAGATTCTGCATCTAAATACGCTTCATTCGACATATAAATCATCGAAATCGGTTGAGAATTAAGGAATCTGGTGTCCGCGTGTGGGGTTGTAGGACAATTCTCAGTACATTTTCTCAGGAAGCACTACTCTGCCGCAGCTGCTATGTGATTTCTCAGTAGGCATAAGGCGCAGCCCACATGCAGCTACATTTTTAGATTCTGCATCTAAATACGCTTTATTCGACATATAAATCATCAAAATCGGTTGAGAATTAAGGAATCTGGCTTCCGTGCCTGCGGTTGTAGGGCGATTCTCAATTCATTTTCTCAGGAAGCACTACTCTGCCGCAGTTGATATGCGATATCTCAGTAGGCATAAGGCGCAGCCCACGGGCAGCTACATTTTTAGATTCTGCATCTAAATACGCTTCATTCGACATACGAATCATCAAAATCGGTTGAGAATTAAGGAATCTGGCTTCCGTGCCTGCGGTTGTAGGGCGATTCTCAATTCATTTTCTCAGGAAGCACTACTCTGCCGCAGTTGATATGCGATATCTCAGTAGGCATAAGGCGCATCCCACGGGCAGCTACAGTTTTAGATTCTGCATCTAAATACGCTTCATTCGACATACGAATCATCGAAATCGGTTAAGAATTAAGGAATCTGGTGTCCGCGTGTGGGGTTGTAGGGCAATTCTCAGTACATTTTCTCAGGAAGCACTACTCTGCCGCAGCTGCTTTGCGATATCTCAGTAGGCATAAGGCGCAGCCCACATGCAGCTACATTTTTAGATTCTGCATCTAAATACGCTTCATTCGACATATAAATCATCAAAATCGGTTGAGAATTAAGGAATCTGGCTTCCGTGCCTGCGGTTGTAGGGCGATTCTCAATTCATTTTCTCAGGAAGCACTACTCTGCCGCAGTTGATATGCGATATCTCAGTAGGCATAAGGCGCATCCCACGGGCAGCTACATTTTTAGATTCTGCATCTAAATACGCTTTATCTGACATATGATTCATCGCAATCGGTTGAGAATTAAGGAATCTGGTGTCCGTGCCTGCGGTTGTAGGGCAATTCTCAGTACATTTTCTCAGGAAGCACACTCCGCCGCAGCTGATATGCGATATCTGAGTAGGCATAAGGCGCAGCCCACGGTCAGCTACATTTCTAGATTCTGCATCTAAATACGCTTCATTCGACATATGACTCATTGAAGTCGGTTGAGAATTAAGGGAGATAGGTGGTGTGGTGGTGGTTTAATGGCAATTTTCTTATTGGATTTCTCAGGAAGCACAGTCCGCCGCAGCTACATTTTTAGATTCTGCATCTAAATACGCTTCATTCGACATATGATTCATCGCAATCGGTTGAGAATTAAGGAATCTGGTGTCCGCGTGTGGGGTTGTAGGGCAATTCTCAGTACATTTTCTCAGGAAGCACTACTCTGCCGCAGCTGCTATGCGATATCTCAGTAGGCATAAGGCGCAGCCCACATGCAGCTACATTTTTAGATTCTGCATCTAACTACGCTTCATTCGACATATAAATCATCGAAATCGGTTGAGAATTAAGGAATCTGGTGTCCGCGTGTGGGGTTGTAGGGCAATTCTCAGTACATTTTCTCAGGAAGCACTACTCTGCCGCAGCTGCTATGTGATTTCTCAGTAGGCATAAGGCGCAGCCCACATGCAGCTACATTTTTAGATTCTGCATCTAAATACGCTTTATTCGACATATAAATCATCAAAATCGGTTGAGAATTAAGGAATCTGGCTTCCGTGCCTGCGGTTGTAGGGCGATTCTCAATTCATTTTCTCAGGAAGCACTACTCTGCCGCAGTTGATATGCGATATCTCAGTAGGCATAAGGCGCAGCCCACGGGCAGCTACATTTTTAGATTCTGCATCTAAATACGCTTCATTCGACATACGAATCATCGAAATCGGTTAAGAATTAAGGAATCTGGTGTCCGCGTGTGGGGTTGTAGGGCAATTCTCAGTACATTTTCTCAGGAAGCACTACTCTGCCGCAGCTGCTATGCGATATCTCAGTAGGCATAAGGCGCAGCCCACATGCAGCTACATTTTTAGATTCTGCATCTAACTACGCTTCATTCGACATATAAATCATCGAAATCGGTTGAGAATTAAGGAATCTGGCTTCCGTGCCTGCGGTTGTAGGGCGATTCTCAATTCATTTTCTCAGGAAGCACTACTCTGCCGCAGTTGATATGCGATATCTCAGTAGGCATAAGGCGCAACCCACGGGCAGCTACAGTTTTAGATTCTGCATCTAAATACGCTTCATTCGACATACGAATCATCGAAATCGGTTGAGAATTAAGGAATCTGGTGTCCGCGTATGGGGTTGTAGGGCAATTCTCAGTACATTTTCTCAGGAAGCACTACTCTGCCGCAGCTGCTATGCAATATCTCAGTAGGCATAAGGCGCAGCCCACGGTCAGCTACATTTTTAGATTCTGCATCTAAATACGCTTCATTCGACATATAAATCATCGAAATCGGTTGAGAATTAAGGAATCTGGTGTCCGCGTGTGGGGTTGTAGGGCAATTCTCAGTACATTTTCTCAGGAAGCACTACTCTGCCGCAGCTGCTATGTGATTTCTCAGTAGGCATAAGGCGCAGCCCACATGCAGCTACATTTTTAGATTCTGCATCTAAATACGCTTTATTCGACATATAAATCATCAAAATCGGTTGAGAATTAAGGAATCTGGCTTCCGTGCCTGCGGTTGTAGGGCGATTCTCAATTCATTTTCTCAGGAAGCACTACTCTGCCGCAGTTGATATGCGATATCTCAGTAGGCATAAGGCGCAGCCCACGGGCAGCTACATTTTTAGATTCTGCATCTAAATACGCTTCATTCGACATACGAATCATCGAAATCGGTTAAGAATTAAGGAATCTGGTGTCCGCGTGTGGGGTTGTAGGGCAATTCTCAGTACATTTTCTCAGGAAGCACTACTCTGCCGCAGCTGCTTTGCGATATCTCAGTAGGCATAAGGCGCAGCCCACATGCAGCTACATTTTTAGATTCTGCATCTAAATACGCTTCATTCGACATATAAATCATCAAAATCGGTTGAGAATTAAGGAATCTGGCTTCCGTGCCTGCGGTTGTAGGGCGATTCTCAATTCATTTTCTCAGGAAGCACTACTCTGCCGCAGTTGATATGCGATATCTCAGTAGGCATAAGGCGCATCCCACGGGCAGCTACATTTTTAGATTCTGCATCTAAATACGCTTTATCTGACATATGATTCATCGCAATCGGTTGAGAATTAAGGAATCTGGTGTCCGTGCCTGCGGTTGTAGGGCAATTCTCAGTACATTTTCTCAGGAAGCACACTCCGCCGCAGCTGATATGCGATATCTGAGTAGGCATAAGGCGCAGCCCACGGTCAGCTACATTTCTAGATTCTGCATCTAAATACGCTTCATTCGACATATGACTCATTGAAGTCGGTTGAGAATTAAGGGAGATAGGTGGTGTGGTGGTGGTTTAATGGCAATTTTCTTATTGGATTTCTCAGGAAGCACAGTCCGCCGCAGCTACATTTTTAGATTCTGCATCTAAATACGCTTCATTCGACATATGATTCATCGCAATCGGTTGAGAATTAAGGAATCTGGTGTCCGCGTGTGGGGTTGTAGGGCAATTCTCAGTACATTTTCTCAGGAAGCACTACTCTGCCGCAGCTGCTATGCGATATCTCAGTAGGCATAAGGCGCAGCCCACATGCAGCTACATTTTTAGATTCTGCATCTAACTACGCTTCATTCGACATATAAATCATCGAAATCGGTTGAGAATTAAGGAATCTGGCTTCCGTGCCTGCGGTTGTAGGGCGATTCTCAATTCATTTTCTCAGGAAGCACTACTCTGCCGCAGTTGATATGCGATATCTCAGTAGGCATAAGGCGCAACCCACGGGCAGCTACAGTTTTAGATTCTGCATCTAAATACGCTTCATTCGACATACGAATCATCGAAATCGGTTGAGAATTAAGGAATCTGGTGTCCGCGTATGGGGTTGTAGGGCAATTCTCAGTACATTTTCTCAGGAAGCACTACTCTGCCGCAGCTGCTATGCAATATCTCAGTAGGCATAAGGCGCAGCCCACGGTCAGCTACATTTTTAGATTCTGCATCTAAATACGCTTCATTCGACATATAAATCATCGAAATCGGTTGAGAATTAAGGAATCTGGTGTCCGCGTGTGGGGTTGTAGGGCAATTCTCAGTACATTTTCTCAGGAAGCACTACTCTGCCGCAGCTGCTATGTGATTTCTCAGTAGGCATAAGGCGCAGCCCACATGCAGCTACATTTTTAGATTCTGCATCTAAATACGCTTTATTCGACATATAAATCATCAAAATCGGTTGAGAATTAAGGAATCTGGCTTCCGTGCCTGCGGTTGTAGGGCGATTCTCAATTCATTTTCTCAGGAAGCACTACTCTGCCGCAGTTGATATGCGATATCTCAGTAGGCATAAGGCGCAGCCCACGGGCAGCTACATTTTTAGATTCTGCATCTAAATACGCTTCATTCGACATACGAATCATCGAAATCGGTTGAGAATTGAGGAATCTGGTGTCCGCGTGTGTGGTTGTAGGGCAATTCTCAGTACATTTCCTCAGGAAGCACTACTCTGCCGCAGTTGATATGCGATATCTCAGTAGCCACAAGGCGCATCCCACGGGCAGCTACATTTTTAGATTCTGCATCTAAATACGCTTTATCTGACATATGTTTCATCGAAATCGGTTGAGGATTAAGGAATCTGGCTTCCGTGCCTGCGGTTGTAGGGCAATTCTCAGTACATTTTCTCAGGAAGCACTACTCTGCCGCAGCTGCTATGTGATAGGCATAAGGCGCAGCCCACATGCAGCTACATTTTTAGATTCTGCATCTAAATACGCTTCATTCGACATACGAATCATCGAAATCGGTTGAGAATTGAGGAATCTGGTGTCCGCGTGTGTGGTTGTAGGGCAATTCTCAGTACATTTCCTCAGGAAGCACTACTCTGCCGCAGTTGATATGCGATATCTCAGTAGGCATAAACCGCAGCCCACGGGCAGCTACATTTTTAGATTCTGCATCTAAATACGCTTCATTCGACATATGATTCATCGCAATCGGTTGAGAATTAAGGAATCTGGTGTCCGCGTGTGGGGCTGTAGGGCAATTCTCAGTACATTTTCTCAGGAAGCACTACTCTGCCGCAGCTGCTATGCGATATCTCTGTAGGCATAAGGCGCAGCCCACATGCAGCTACATTTTTAGATTCTGCATCTAACTACGCTTCATTCGACATATAAATCATCGAAATCGGTTGAGAATTAAGGAATCTGGCTTCCGTGCCTGCGGTTGTAGGGCGATTCTCAATTCATTTTCTCAGGAAGCACTACTCTGCCGCAGTTGATATGCGATATCTCAGTAGGCATAAGGCGCAGCCCACGGGCAGCTACAGTTTTAGATTCTGCATCTAAATACGCTTCATTCGACATACGAATCATCGAAATCGGTTGAGAATTGATTAATCTGGTGTCCGCGTGTGTGGTTGTAGGGCAATTCTCAGTACATTTCCTCAGGAAGCACTACTCTGCCGCAGTTGATATGCGATATCTCAGTAGGCATAAACCGCAGCCCACGGGCAGCTACATTTTTAGATTCTGCATCTAAATACGCTTCATTCGACATATGATTCATCGCAATCGGTTGAGAATTAAGGAATCTGGTGTCCGCGTGTGGGGCTGTAGGGCAATTCTCAGTACATTTTCTCAGGAAGCACTACTCTGCCGCAGCTGCTATGTGATTTCTCAGTAGGCATAAGGCGCAGCCCACATGCAGCTACATTTTTAGATTCTGCATCTAAATACGCTTTATTCGACATATAAATCATCAAAATCGGTTGAGAATTAAGGAATCTGGCTTCCGTGCCTGCGGTTGTAGGGCGATTCTCAATTCATTTTCTCAGGAAGCACTACTCTGCCGCAGTTGATATGCGATATCTCAGTAGGCATAAGGCGCAGCCCACGGGCAGCTACATTTTTAGATTCTGCATCTAAATAAGCTTCATTCGACATACGAATCATCGAAATCGGTTGAGAATTGAGGAATCTGGTGTCCGCGTGTGTGGTTGTAGGGCAATTCTCAGTACATTTCCTCAGGAAGCACTACTCTGCCGCAGTTGATATGCGATATCTCAGTTGCCACAAGGCGCATCCCACGGGCAGCTACATTTTTAGATTCTGCATCTAAATACGCTTTATCTGACATATGTTTCATCGAAATCGGTTGAGGATTAAGGAATCTGGCTTCCGTGCCTGCGGTTGTAGGGCGATTCTCAATTCATTTTCTCAGGAAGCACTACTCTGCCGCAGTTGATATGCGATATCTCAGTAGGCATAAGGCGCAGCCCACGGGCAGCTACATTTTTAGATTCTGCATCTAAATACGCTTCATTCGACATACGAATCATCGAAATCGGTTGAGAATTGAGGAATCTGGTGTCCGCGTGTGTGGTTGTAGGGCAATTCTCAGTACATTTCCTCAGGAAGCACTACTCTGCCGCAGTTGATATGCGATATCTCAGTAGGCATAAACCGCAGCCCACGGGCAGCTACATTTTTAGATTCTGCATCTAAATACGCTTCATTCGACATATGATTCATCGCAATCGGTTGAGAATTAAGGAATCTGGTGTCCGCGTGTGGGGCTGTAGGGCAATTCTCAGTACATTTTCTCAGGAAGCACTACTCTGCCGCAGCTGCTATGTGATTTCTCAGTAGGCATAAGGCGCAGCCCACATGCAGCTACATTTTTAGATTCTGCATCTAAATACGCTTTATTCGACATATAAATCATCAAAATCGGTTGAGAATTAAGGAATCTGGCTTCCGTGCCTGCGGTTGTAGGGCGATTCTCAATTCATTTTCTCAGGAAGCACACTCCGCCGCAGCTGATATGCGATATCTCAGTAGGCATAAGGCGCAGCCCACGGTCAGCTACATTTCTAGATTCTGCATCTAAATACGCTTCATTCGACATATGATTCATCGAAGTCGGTTGAGAATTAAGGGAGATAGGTGGTGTGGTGGTGGTTTAATGGCAATTTTCTTATTGGATTTCTCAGGAAGCACAGTCCGAAGCAGCTGATATGCGATATATCAGTAGGCATAAGGCGCAGCCCACGGGCAGCTACATTTTTAGATTCTGCATCTAAATACGCTTCATTCGACATATGATTCATCGCAATCGGTTGAGAATTAAGGAATCTGGTGTCCGCGTGTGTGGTTGTAGGGCAATTCTCAGTACATTTCCTCAGGAAGCACTACTCTGCCGCAGTTGATATGCGATATCTCAGTTGCCACAAGGCGCATCCCACGGGCAGCTACATTTTTAGATTCTGCATCTAAATACGCTTTATCTGACATATGTTTCATCGAAATCGGTTGAGGATTAAGGAATCTGGCTTCCGTGCCTGCGGTTGTAGGGCAATTCTCAGTACATTTTCTCAGGAAGCACTACTCTGCCGCAGCTGCTATGCGATATCTCAGTAGGCATAAGGCGCAGCCCACATGCAGCTACATTTTTAGATTCTGCATCTAAATACGCTTCATTCGACATATGAATCATCGAAATCGGTTGAGAATTAAGGAATCTGGCTTCCGTGCCTTCGGTTGTAGGGCGATTCTCAATTCATTTTCTCAGGAAGCACTACTCTGCCGCAGTTGATATGCGATATCTCAGTAGGCATAAGGCGCAGCCCACGGGCAGCTACATTTTTAGATTCTGCATCTAAATACGCTTCATTCGACATATGATTCATCGCAATCGGTTGAGAACTAAGGAATCTAGTGTCCGCGTATGGGGTTGTAGGGCAATTCTCAGTACATTTTCTCAGGAAGCACTACTCTGCCGCAGCTGCTATGCGATATCTCAGTAGGCATAAGGCGCACCCACATGCAGCTACATTTTTAGATTCTGCATCTAAATACGCTTCATTCGACATATGAATCATCGAAATCGGTTGAGAATTAAGGAATCTGGCTTCCGTGCCTGCGGTTGTAGGGCGATTCTCAATTCATTTTCTCAGGAAGCACTACTCTGCCGCAGTTGATATGCGATATCTCAGTAGGCATAAGGCGCAGCCCACGGGCAGCTACATTTCTAGATTCTGCATCTAAATACGCTTCAGTCGACAAATGATTCATCGAAATCGGTTGAGGATTAAGGAATCTGGCTTCCGTGCCTGCGGTTGTAGGGCAATTCTCAGTACATTTTCTCAGGAAGCACACTCCGCCGCAGCTGATATGCGATATCTCAGTAGGCATAAGGCGCAGCCCACGGTCAGCTACATATCTAGATTCTGCATCTAAATACGCTTCATTCGACATATGATTCATCGAAGTCGGTTGAGAATTAAGGGAGATAGGTGGTGTGGTGGTGGTTTAATGGCAATTTTCTTATTGGATTTCTCAGGAAGCACAGTCCGAAGCAGCTGATATGCGATATATCAGTAGGCATAAGGCGCAGCCCACGGGCAGCTACATTTTTAGATTCTGCATCTAAATACGCTTCATTCGACATATGATTCATCGCAATCGGTTGAGAATTAAGGAATCTGGTGTCCGCGTGTGGGGTTGTAGGGCAATTCTCAGTACATTTTCTCAGGAAGCACTACTCTGCCGCAGCTGCTATGCGATATCTCAGTAGGCATAAGGCGCAGCCCACATGCAGCTACATTTTTAGATTCTGCATCTAAATACGCTTCATTCGACATATGAATCATCGAAATCGGTTGAGAATTAAGGAATCTGGCTTCCGTGCCTGCGGTTGTAGGGCGATTCTCAATTCATTTTCTCAGGAAGCACTACTCTGCCGCAGTTGATATGCGATATCTCAGTAGGCATAAGGCGCAGCCCACGGGCAGCTACATTTCTAGATTCTGCATCTAAATACGCTTCAGTCGACAAATGATTCATCGAAATCGGTTGAGGATTAAGGAATCTGGCTTCCGTGCCTGCGGTTGTAGGGCAATTCTCAGTACATTTTCTCAGGAAGCACACTCCGCCGCAGCTGATATGCGATATCTCAGTAGGCATAAGGCGCAGCCCACGGTCAGCTACATATCTAGATTCTGCATCTAAATACGCTTCATTCGACATATGATTCATCGAAGTCGGTTGAGAATTAAGGGAGATAGGTGGTGTGGTGGTGGTTTAATGGCAATTTTCTTATTGGATTTCTCAGGAAGCACAGTCCGAAGCAGCTGATATGCGATATATCAGTAGGCATAAGGCGCAGCCCACGGGCAGCTACATTTTTAGATTCTGCATCTAAATACGCTTCATTCGACATATGATTCATCGCAATCGGTTGAGAATTAAGGAATCTGGTGTCCGCGTGTGGGGTTGTAGGGCAATTCTCAGTACATTTTCTCAGGAAGCACTACTCTGCCGCAGCTGCTATGCGATATCTCAGTAGGCATAAGGCGCAGCCCACGGGCAGCTACATTTTTAGATTCTGCATCTAAATACGCTTCATTCGACATACGAATCATCGAAATCGGTTGAAAATTAAGGAATCTGGCCTCCGTGCCTGCGGTTGTAGGGCGATTCTCAATTCATTTTCTCAGGAAGCACTACTCTGCCGCAGTTGATATGCGATATCTCAGTAGGCATAAGGCGCAGCCCACGAGCAGCTACATTTTTAGATTCTGCATCTAAATACGCTTCATTCGACATATGATTCATCGCAATCGGTTGAGAACTAAGGAATCTAGTGTCCGCGTATGGGGTTGTAGGGCAATTCTCAGTACATTTTCTCAGGAAGCACTACTCTGCCGCAGCTGCTATGCGATATCTCAGTAGGCATAAGGCGCACCCACATGCAGCTACATTTTTAGATTCTGCATCTAAATACGCTTCATTCGACATATGAATCATCGAAATCGGTTGAGAATTAAGGAATCTGGCTTCCGTGCCTGCGGTTGTAGGGCGATTCTCAATTCATTTTCTCAGGAAGCACTACTCTGCCGCAGTTGATATGCGATATCTCAGTAGGCATAAGGCGCAGCCCACGGGCAGCTACATTTCTAGATTCTGCATCTAAATACGCTTCAGTCGACAAATGATTCATCGAAATCGGTTGAGGATTAAGGAATCTGGCTTCCGTGCCTGCGGTTGTAGGGCAATTCTCAGTACATTTTCTCAGGAAGCACACTCCGCCGCAGCTGATATGCGATATCTCAGTAGGCATAAGGCGCAGCCCACGGTCAGCTACATATCTAGATTCTGCATCTAAATACGCTTCATTCGACATATGATTCATCGAAGTCGGTTGAGAATTAAGGGAGATAGGTGGTGTGGTGGTGGTTTAATGGCAATTTTCTTATTGGATTTCTCAGGAAGCACAGTCCGAAGCAGCTGATATGCGATATATCAGTAGGCATAAGGCGCAGCCCACGGGCAGCTACATTTTTAGATTCTGCATCTAAATACGCTTCATTCGACATATGATTCATCGCAATCGGTTGAGAATTAAGGAATCTGGTGTCCGCGTGTGGGGTTGTAGGGCAATTCTCAGTACATTTTCTCAGGAAGCACTACTCTGCCGCAGCTGCTATGCGATATCTCAGTAGGCATAAGGCGCAGCCCACATGCAGCTACATTTTTAGATTCTGCATCTAAATACGCTTCATTCGACATATGAATCATCGAAATCGGTTGAGAATTAAGGAATCTGGCTTCCGTGCCTGCGGTTGTAGGGCGATTCTCAATTCATTTTCTCAGGAAGCACTACTCTGCCGCAGTTGATATGCGATATCTCAGTAGGCATAAGGCGCAGCCCACGGGCAGCTACATTTCTAGATTCTGCATCTAAATACGCTTCAGTCGACAAATGATTCATCGAAATCGGTTGAGGATTAAGGAATCTGGCTTCCGTGCCTGCGGTTGTAGGGCAATTCTCAGTACATTTTCTCAGGAAGCACACTCCGCCGCAGCTGATATGCGATATCTCAGTAGGCATAAGGCGCAGCCCACGGTCAGCTACATATCTAGATTCTGCATCTAAATACGCTTCATTCGACATATGATTCATCGAAGTCGGTTGAGAATTAAGGGAGATAGGTGGTGTGGTGGTGGTTTAATGGCAATTTTCTTATTGGATTTCTCAGGAAGCACAGTCCGAAGCAGCTGATATGCGATATATCAGTAGGCATAAGGCGCAGCCCACGGGCAGCTACATTTTTAGATTCTGCATCTAAATACGCTTCATTCGACATATGATTCATCGCAATCGGTTGAGAATTAAGGAATCTGGTGTCCGCGTGTGGGGTTGTAGGGCAATTCTCAGTACATTTTCTCAGGAAGCACTACTCTGCCGCAGCTGCTATGCGATATCTCAGTAGGCATAAGGCGCAGCCCACGGGCAGCTACATTTTTAGATTCTGCATCTAAATACGCTTCATTCGACATACGAATCATCGAAATCGGTTGAAAATTAAGGAATCTGGCCTCCGTGCCTGCGGTTGTAGGGCAATTCTCAGTACATTTTCTCAGGAAGCACACTCCGCCGCAGCTGATATGCGATATCTGAGTAGGCATAAGGCGCAGCCCACGGTCAACTACATTTCTAGATTCTGCATCTAAATACGCTTCATTCGACATATGACTCATCGAAGTCGGTTGAGAATTAAGGGAGATAGGTGGTGTCGTGGTGGTTTAATGGCAATTTTCTTATTGGATTTCTCAGGAAGCACAGTCCGCCGCAGCTGATATGCGATATCTCAGTTGTTGTAAGGCGCAGCCCACGGGCAGCTACAGTTTTAGATTCTGCATCTAAATACGCTTCATTCGACATACGAATCATCGAAATCGGTTGAGAATTAAGGAATCTGGTGTCCGCGTGTGGGGTTGTAGGGCAATTCTCAGTACATTGTCTCAGGAAGCACACTCCGCCGCAGCTGATATGCGATATCTCAGTAGGCATAAGGCGCAGCATACGGGCAGCTACACTTTTAGATTCTGCATCTAAATACGATTCATTCGACATATGATTCATCGAAATCGGTTGAGAATTAAGGAATCTGGTGTCCGCGTGTGGGGTTGTAGGGCAATTCTCAGTACATTTTCTCAGGAAGCACGACTCTGCCGCAGCTGATATGCGATATCTCAGTAGGCATAAGGCGCAGCCCACGGGCAGCTACATTTTTAGATTCTGCATCTAAATACGCTTCATTCGACATATGAATCATCGAAATCGGTTGAGAATTAGGGAATCTGGCTTCCGTGCCTGCGATTGTAGGGCGATTCTCAATTCATTTTCTCAGGAAGCACTACTCTGCCGCAGCTGCTATGCGATATCTCAGTAGGCATAAGGCGCAGCCCACGGGCAGCTACATTTTTAGATTCTGCATCTAAATACGCTTCATTCGACATATGAATCATCGAAATCGGTTGAGAATTAGGGAATCTGGCTTCCGTGCCTGCGGTTGTAGGGCGATTCTCAATTCATTTTCTCAGGAAGCACTACTCTGCCGCAGTTGATATGCGATATCTCAGTAGGCATAAGGCGCAGCCCACGGGCAGCTACATTTCTAGATTCTGCATCTAAATACGCTTCAGTCGACAAATGATTCATCGAAATCGGTTGAGGATTAAGGAATCTGGCTTCCGTGCCTGCGGTTGTAGGGCAATTCTCAGTACATTTTCTCAGGAAGCACACTCCGCCGCAGCTGATATGCGATATCTCAGTAGGCATAAGGCGCAGCCCACGGTCAGCTACATATCTAGATTCTGCATCTAAATACGCTTCATTCGACATATGATTCATCGAAGTCGGTTGAGAATTAAGGGAGATAGGTGGTGTGGTGGTGGTTTAATGGCAATTTTCTTATTGGATTTCTCAGGAAGCACAGTCCGAAGCAGCTGATATGCGATATATCAGTAGGCATAAGGCGCAGCCCACGGGCAGCTACATTTTTAGATTCTGCATCTAAATACGCTTCATTCGACATATGATTCATCGCAATCGGTTGAGAATTAAGGAATCTGGTGTCCGCGTGTGGGGTTGTAGGGCAATTCTCAGTACATTTTCTCAGGAAGCACTACTCTGCCGCAGCTGCTATGCGATATCTCAGTAGGCATAAGGCGCAGCCCACGGGCAGCTACATTTTTAGATTCTGCATCTAAATACGCTTCATTCGACATACGAATCATCGAAATCGGTTGAAAATTAAGGAATCTGGCCTCCGTGCCTGCGGTTGTAGGGCAATTCTCAGTACATTTTCTCAGGAAGCACACTCCGCCGCAGCTGATATGCGATATCTGAGTAGGCATAAGGCGCAGCCCACGGTCAACTACATTTCTAGATTCTGCATCTAAATACGCTTCATTCGACATATGACTCATCGAAGTCGGTTGAGAATTAAGGGAGATAGGTGGTGTCGTGGTGGTTTAATGGCAATTTTCTTATTGGATTTCTCAGGAAGCACAGTCCGCCGCAGCTGATATGCGATATCTCAGTTGTTGTAAGGCGCAGCCCACGGGCAGCTACAGTTTTAGATTCTGCATCTAAATACGCTTCATTCGACATACGAATCATCGAAATCGGTTGAGAATTAAGGAATCTGGTGTCCGCGTGTGGGGTTGTAGGGCAATTCTCAGTACATTGTCTCAGGAAGCACACTCCGCCGCAGCTGATATGCGATATCTCAGTAGGCATAAGGCGCAGCATACGGGCAGCTACACTTTTAGATTCTGCATCTAAATACGATTCATTCGACATATGATTCATCGAAATCGGTTGAGAATTAAGGAATCTGGTGTCCGCGTGTGGGGTTGTAGGGCAATTCTCAGTACATTTTCTCAGGAAGCACGACTCTGCCGCAGCTGATATGCGATATCTCAGTAGGCATAAGGCGCAGCCCACGGGCAGCTACATTTTTAGATTCTGCATCTAAATACGCTTCATTCGACATATGAATCATCGAAATCGGTTGAGAATTAGGGAATCTGGCTTCCGTGCCTGCGATTGTAGGGCGATTCTCAATTCATTTTCTCAGGAAGCACTACTCTGCCGCAGCTGCTATGCGATATCTCAGTAGGCATAAGGCGCAGCCCACGGGCAGCTACATTTTTAGATTCTGCATCTAAATACGCTTCATTCGACATATGAATCATCGAAATCGGTTGAGAATTAGGGAATCTGGCTTCCGTGCCTGCGGTTGTAGGGCGATTCTCAATTCATTTTCTCAGGAAGCACTACTCTGCCGCAGTTGATATGCGATATCTCAGTAGGCATAAGGCGCAGCCCACGGGCAGCTACATTTTTAGATTCTGCATCTAAATACGCTTCATTCGACATATGATTCATCGCAATCGGTTGAGAATTAAGGAATCTGGTGTCCGCGTGTGGGGTTGTAGGGCAATTCTCAGTACATTTGCTCAGGAAGCACTACTCTGCCGCAGCTGATATGCGATATCTCAGTTGTTGTAAGGCGCAGCCCACGGGCAGCTACATTTTTAGATTCTGCATCTAAATACGATTCAGTCGACATATGATTCATCGAAATCGGTTGAGAATTAAGGAATCTGGTGTCCGCGTGTGGGGTTGTAGGGCAATTCTCAGTACATTTTCTCAGGAAGCACTACTCTGCCGCAGCTGATATGCGATATCTCAGTAGGCATAAGGCGCAGCACACCGGCAGCTACATTTTTAGATTCTGCATCTAAATACGCTTCATTCGACATATGATTCATCGCAATCGGTTGAGAATTAAGGAATCTGGTGTCCGCGTGTGGGGTTGTAGGGCAATTCTCAGTACATTGTCTCAGGAAGCACACTCCGCCGCAGCTGATATGCGATATCTCAGTAGGCATAAGGCGCAGCCCACGGGCAGCTACACTTTTAGATTCTGCATCTAAATACGATTCATTCGACATATGATTCATCGAAATCGGTTGAGAATTAAGGAATCTGGTGTCCGCGTGTGGGGTTGTAGGGCAATTCTCAGTACATTTTCTCAGGAAGCACGACTCTGCCGCAGCTGATATGCGATATCTCAGTAGGCATAAGGCGCAGCCCACGGGCAGCTACATTTTTAGATTCTGCATCTAAATACGCTTCATTCGACATATGACTCATCGAAATCGGTTGAGAATTATCGAATCTGGTGTCCGCGTGTGGGGTTGTAGGGCAATTCTCAGTACATTGTCTCAGGAAGCACACTCCGCCGCAGCTGATATGCGATATCTCAGTAGGCATAAGGCGCAGCCCACGGGCAGCTACACTTTTAGATTCTGCATCTAAATACGATTCATTCGACATATGATTCATCGCAATCGGTTGAGAATTAAGGAATCTGGTGTCCGCGTGTGGGGTTGTAGGGCAATTCTCAGTACATTTGCTCAGGAAGCACTACTCTGCCGCAGCTGATATGCGATATCTCAGTTGTTGTAAGGCGCAGCCCACGGGCAGCTACATTTTTAGATTTTGCATCTAAATACGATTCAGTCGACATATGATTCATCGAAATCGGTTGAGAATTAAGGAATCTGGTGTCCGCGTGTGGGGTTGTAGGGCAATTCTCAGTACATTTGCTCAGGAAGCACTACTCTGCCGCAGCTGATATGCGATATCTCAGTAGGCATAAGGCGCAGCCCACGGGCAGCTACATTTTTAGATTCTGCATCTTAATACTCTTCATTCGACATATGATTCATCGAAATCGGTTGAGAATTAAGGAATCTGGTGTCCGCGTGTGGGGTTGTAGGGCAATTCTCAGTACATTTTCTCAGGAAGCACTACTCTGCCGCAGCTGATATGCGATATCTCAGTAGGCATAAGGCGCAGCCCACGGGCAGCTACACTTTTAGATTCTGCATCTAAATACGATTCATTCGACATATGATTCATCGCAATCTTTTGAGAATTAAGGAATCTGGTGTCCGCGTGTGGGGTTGTAGGGCAATTCTCAGTACATTTGCTCAGGAAGCACTACTCTGCCGCAGCTGATATGCGATATCTCAGTTGTTGTAAGGCGCAGCCCACGGGCAGCTACATTTTTAGATTCTGCATCTAAATACGATTCAGTCGACATATGATTCATCGAAATCGGTTGAGAATTAAGGAATCTGGTGTCCGCGTGTGGGGTTGTAGGGCAATTCTCAGTACATTTGCTCAGGAAGCACTACTCTGCCGCAGCTGATATGCGATATCTCAGTTGTTGTAAGGCGCAGCCCACGGGCAGCTACATTTTTAGATTCTGCATCTAAATACGATTCAGTCGACATATGATTCATCGAAATCGGTTGAGAATTAGGGAATCTGGCTTCCGTGCCTGCGGTTGTAGGGCGATTCTCAATTCATTTTCTCAGGAAGCACTACTCTGCCGCAGTTGATATGCTATATCTCAGTAGGCATAAAGCGCATCCCACGGGCAGCTACATTTTTAGATTCTGCATCTAAATACGATTCTGTCGACATATGATTCATCGAAATCGGTTGAGAATTAAGGAATCTGGTGTCCGCGTGTGGGGTTGTAGGGCAATTCTCAGTACATTTTCTCAGGAAGCACTACTCTGCCGCAGCTGATATGCGATATCTCAGTAGGCATAAGGCGCAGCCCACGGGCAGCTACATTTTTAGATTCTGCATCTAAATACGCTTCATTCGACATATGATTCATCGCAATCGGTTGAGAATTAAGGAATCTGGTGTCCGCGTGTGGGGTTGTAGGGCAATTCTCAGTACATTGTCTCAGGAAGCACACTCCGCCGCAGCTGATATGCGATATCTCAGTAGGCATAAGGCGCAGCATACGGGCAGCTACACTTTTAGATTCTGCATCTAAATACGATTCATTCGACATATGATTCATCGAAATCGGTTGAGAATTAAGGAATCTGGTGTCCGCGTGTGGGGTTGTAGGGCAATTCTCAGTACATTTTCTCAGGAAGCACGACTCTGCCGCAGCTGATATGCGATATCTCAGTAGGCATAAGGCGCAGCCCACGGGCAGCTACATTTTTAGATTCTGCATCTAAATACGCTTCATTCGACATATGAATCATCGAAATCGGTTGAGAATTAGGGAATCTGGCTTCCGTGCCTGCGGTTGTAGGGCGATTCTCAATTCATTTTCTCAGGAAGCACTACTCTGCCGCAGCTGCTATGCGATATCTCAGTAGGCATAAGGCGCAGCCCACGGGCAGCTACATTTTTAGATTCTGCATCTAAATACGCTTCATTCGACATATGAATCATCGAAATCGGTTGAGAATTAGGGAATCTGGCTTCCGTGCCTGCCTTTGTAGGGCGATTCTCAATTCATTTTCTCAGGAAGCACACTCCCCCGCAGCTGATATGCGATATCTCAGTAGGCATAAGGCGCAGCCCACGGGCAGCTACATTTTTAGATTCTGCATCTAAATACGCTTCAGTCGACATATGATTCATCGCAATCGGTTGAGAATTAAGGAATCTGGTGTCCGCGTGTGGGGTTGTAGGGCAATTCTCAGTACATTTTCTCAGGAAGCACTACTCTGCCGCAGCTGCTATGCGATATCTCAGTAGGCATAAAGCGCAGCCCACATGCAGCTACATTTTTAGATTCTGCATCTAAATACGCTTCATTCGACATATGATTCATCGAAATCGGTTGAGAATTAAGGAATCTGGCTTCCGTGCCTGCGGTTGTAGGGCAATTCTCAGTACATTTTCTCAGGAAGCACTACTCTGCCGCAGCTGCTATGCGATATCTCAGTAGGCATAAGGCGCAGCCCACATGCAGCTACATTTTTAGATTCTGCATCTAAATACGCTTCATTCGACATATGAATCATCGAAATCGGTTGAGAATTAAGGAATCTGGCTTCCGTGCCTGCGGTTGTAGGGCGATTCTCAATTCATTTTCTCAGGAAGCACTACTCTGCCGCAGTTGATATGCGATATCTCAGTAGGCATAAGGCGCAGCCCACGGGCAGCTACATTTCTAGATTCTGCATCTAAATACGCTTCAGTCGACAAATGATTCATCGAAATCGGTTGAGGATTAAGGAATCTGGCTTCCGTGCCTGCGGTTGTAGGGCAATTCTCAGTACATTTTCTCAGGAAGCACACTCCGCCGCAGCTGATATGCGATATCTCAGTAGGCATAAGGCGCAGCCCACGGTCAGCTACATATCTAGATTCTGCATCTAAATACGCTTCATTCGACATATGATTCATCGCAATCGGTTGAGAATTAAGGAATCTGGTGTCCGCGTGTGGGGTTGTAGGGCAATTCTCAGTACATTTTCTCAGGAAGCACTACTCTGCCGCAGCTGATATGCGATATCTCAGTAGGCATAAGGCGCAGCCCACGGGCAGCTACATTTTTAGATTCTGCATCTAAATACGATTCAGTCGACATATGATTCATCGAAATCGGTTGAGAATTAAGGAATCTGGTGTCCGCGTGTGGGGTTGTAGGGCAATTCTCAGTACATTTGCTCAGGAAGCACTACTCTGCCGCAGCTGATATGCGATATCTCAGTTGTTGTAAGGCGCAGCCCACGGGCAGCTACATTTTTAGATTCTGCATCTAAATACGATTCAGTCGACATATGATTCATCGAAATCGGTTGAGAATTAGGGAATCTGGCTTCCGTGCCTGCGGTTGTAGGGCGATTCTCAATTCATTTTCTCAGGAAGCACTACTCTGCCGCAGTTGATATGCTATATCTCAGTAGGCATAAAGCGCATCCCACGGGCAGCTACATTTTTAGATTCTGCATCTAAATACGATTCTGTCGACATATGATTCATCGAAATCGGTTGAGAATTAAGGAATCTGGTGTCCGCGTGTGGGGTTGTAGGGCAATTCTCAGTACATTTTCTCAGGAAGCACTACTCTGCCGCAGCTGATATGCGATATCTCAGTAGGCATAAGGCGCAGCCCACGGGCAGCTACATTTTTAGATTCTGCATCTAAATACGCTTCATTCGACATATGATTCATCGCAATCGGTTGAGAATTAAGGAATCTGGTGTCCGCGTGTGGGGTTGTAGGGCAATTCTCAGTACATTGTCTCAGGAAGCACACTCCGCCGCAGCTGATATGCGATATCTCAGTAGGCATAAGGCGCAGCATACGGGCAGCTACACTTTTAGATTCTGCATCTAAATACGATTCATTCGACATATGATTCATCGAAATCGGTTGAGAATTAAGGAATCTGGTGTCCGCGTGTGGGGTTGTAGGGCAATTCTCAGTACATTTTCTCAGGAAGCACGACTCTGCCGCAGCTGATATGCGATATCTCAGTAGGCAGAAGGCGCAGCCCACGGGCAGCTACATTTTTAGATTCTGCATCTAAATACGCTTCATTCGACATATGAATCATCGAAATCGGTTGAGAATTAGGGAATCTGGCTTCCGTGCCTGCGGTTGTAGGGCGATTCTCAATTCATTTTCTCAGGAAGCACTACTCTGCCGCAGCTGCTATGCGATATCTCAGTAGGCATAAGGCGCAGCCCACGGGCAGCTACATTTTTAGATTCTGCATCTAAATACGCTTCATTCGACATATGAATCATCGAAATCGGTTGAGAATTAGGGAATCTGGCTTCCGTGCCTGCCTTTGTAGGGCGATTCTCAATTCATTTTCTCAGGAAGCACACTCCCCCGCAGCTGATATGCGATATCTCAGTAGGCATAAGGCGCAGCCCACGGGCAGCTACATTTTTAGATTCTGCATCTAAATACGCTTCAGTCGACATATGATTCATCGCAATCGGTTGAGAATTAAGGAATCTGGTGTCCGCGTGTGGGGTTGTAGGGCAATTCTCAGTACATTTTCTCAGGAAGCACTACTCTGCCGCAGCTGCTATGCGATATCTCAGTAGGCATAAAGCGCAGCCCACATGCAGCTACATTTTTAGATTCTGCATCTAAATACGCTTCATTCGACATATGATTCATCGAAATCGGTTGAGAATTAAGGAATCTGGCTTCCGTGCCTGCGGTTGTAGGGCAATTCTCAGTACATTTTCTCAGGAAGCACTACTCTGCCGCAGCTGCTATGCGATATCTCAGTAGGCATAAGGCGCAGCCCACATGCAGCTACATTTTTAGATTCTGCATCTAAATACGCTTCATTCGACATATGAATCATCGAAATCGGTTGAGAATTAAGGAATCTGGCTTCCGTGCCTGCGGTTGTAGGGCGATTCTCAATTCATTTTCTCAGGAAGCACTACTCTGCCGCAGTTGATATGCGATATCTCAGTAGGCATAAGGCGCAGCCCACGGGCAGCTACATTTCTAGATTCTGCATCTAAATACGCTTCAGTCGACAAATGATTCATCGAAATCGGTTGAGGATTAAGGAATCTGGCTTCCGTGCCTGCGGTTGTAGGGCAATTCTCAGTACATTTTCTCAGGAAGCACACTCCGCCGCAGCTGATATGCGATATCTCAGTAGGCATAAGGCGCAGCCCACGGTCAGCTACATATCTAGATTCTGCATCTAAATACGCTTCATTCGACATATGATTCATCGAAGTCGGTTGAGAATTAAGGGAGATAGGTGGTGTGGTGGTGGTTTAATGGCAATTTTCTTATTGGATTTCTCAGGAAGCACAGTCCGAAGCAGCTGATATGCGATATATCAGTAGGCATAAGGCGCAGCCCACGGGCAGCTACATTTTTAGATTCTGCATCTAAATACGCTTCATTCGACATATGATTCATCGCAATCGGTTGAGAATTAATTAATCTGGTGTCCGCGTGTGGGGTTGTAGGGCAATTCTCAGTACATTTGCTCAGGAAGCACTACTCTGCCGCAGCTGATATGCGATATCTCAGTTGTTGTAAGGCGCAGCCCACGGGCAGCTACATTTTTAGATTCTGCATCTAAATACGATTCAGTCGACATATGATTCATCGCAATCGGTTGAGAATTAAGGAATCTGGTGTCCGCGTGTGGGGTTGTAGGGCAATTCTCAGTACATTTTCTCAGGAAGCACTACTCTGCCGCAGCTGCTATGCGATATCTCAGTAGGCATAAAGCGCAGCCCACATGCAGCTACATTTTTAGATTCTGCATCTAAATACGCTTCATTCGACATATGATTCCTAGAAATCGGTTGAGAATTAAGGAATCTGGCTTCCGTGCCTGCGGTTGTAGGGCAATTCTCAGTACATTTTCTCAGGAAGCACTACTCTGCCGCAGCTGCTATGCGATATCTCAGTAGGCATAAGGCGCAGCCCACATGCAGCTACATTTTTAGATTCTGCATCTAAATACGCTTCATTCGACATATGAATCATCGAAATCGGTTGAGAATTAAGGAATCTGGCTTCCGTGCCTGCGGTTGTAGGGCGATTCTCAATTCATTTTCTCAGGAAGCACTACTCTGCCGCAGTTGATATGCGATATCTCAGTAGGCATAAGGCGCAGCCCACGGGCAGCTACATTTCTAGATTCTGCATCTAAATACGCTTCAGTCGACAAATGATTCATCGAAATCGGTTGAGGATTAAGGAATCTGGCTTCCGTGCCTGCGGTTGTAGGGCAATTCTCAGTACATTTTCTCAGGAAGCACACTCCGCCGCAGCTGATATGCGATATCTCAGTAGGCATAAGGCGCAGCCCACATGCAGCTACATTTTTAGATTCTGCATCTAAATACGCTTCATTCGACATATGAATCATCGAAATCGGTTGAGAATTAAGGAATCTGGCTTCCGTGCCTGCGGTTGTAGGGCGATTCTCAATTCATTTTCTCAGGAAGCACTACTCTGCCGCAGTTGATATGCGATATCTCAGTAGGCATAAGGCGCAGCCCACGGGCAGCTACATTTCTAGATTCTGCATCTAAATACGCTTCAGTCGACAAATGATTCATCGAAATCGGTTGAGGATTAAGGAATCTGGCTTCCGTGCCTGCGGTTGTAGGGCAATTCTCAGTACATTTTCTCAGGAAGCACACTCCGCCGCAGCTGATATGCGATATCTCAGTAGGCATAAGGCGCAGCCCACGGTCAGCTACATATCTAGATTCTGCATCTAAATACGCTTCATTCGACATATGATTCATCGAAGTCGGTTGAGAATTAAGGGAGATAGGTGGTGTGGTGGTGGTTTAATGGCAATTTTCTTATTGGATTTCTCAGGAAGCACAGTCCGAAGCAGCTGATATGCGATATATCAGTAGGCATAAGGCGCAGCCCACGGGCAGCTACATTTTTAGATTCTGCATCTAAATACGCTTCATTCGACATATGATTCATCGCAATCGGTTGAGAATTAATTAATCTGGTGTCCGCGTGTGGGGTTGTAGGGCAATTCTCAGTACATTTGCTCAGGAAGCACTACTCTGCCGCAGCTGATATGCGATATCTCAGTTGTTGTAAGGCGCAGCCCACGGGCAGCTACATTTTTAGATTCTGCATCTAAATACGATTCAGTCGACATATGATTCATCGCAATCGGTTGAGAATTAAGGAATCTGGTGTCCGCGTGTGGGGTTGTAGGGCAATTCTCAGTACATTTTCTCAGGAAGCACTACTCTGCCGCAGCTGCTATGCGATATCTCAGTAGGCATAAAGCGCAGCCCACATGCAGCTACATTTTTAGATTCTGCATCTAAATACGCTTCATTCGACATATGATTCATCGAAATCGGTTGAGAATTAAGGAATCTGGCTTCCGTGCCTGCGGTTGTAGGGCAATTCTCAGTACATTTTCTCAGGAAGCACTACTCTGCCGCAGCTGCTATGCGATATCTCAGTAGGCATAAGGCGCAGCCCACATGCAGCTACATTTTTAGATTCTGCATCTAAATACGCTTCATTCGACATATGAATCATCGAAATCGGTTGAGAATTAAGGAATCTGGCTTCCGTGCCTGCGGTTGTAGGGCGATTCTCAATTCATTTTCTCAGGAAGCACTACTCTGCCGCAGTTGATATGCGATATCTCAGTAGGCATAAGGCGCAGCCCACGGGCAGCTACATTTCTAGATTCTGCATCTAAATACGCTTCAGTCGACAAATGATTCATCGAAATCGGTTGAGGATTAAGGAATCTGGCTTCCGTGCCTGCGGTTGTAGGGCAATTCTCAGTACATTTTCTCAGGAAGCACACTCCGCCGCAGCTGATATGCGATATCTCAGTAGGCATAAGGCGCAGCCCACGGTCAGCTACATATCTAGATTCTGCATCTAAATACGCTTCATTCGACATATGATTCATCGAAGTCGGTTGAGAATTAAGGGAGATAGGTGGTGTGGTGGTGGTTTAATGGCAATTTTCTTATTGGATTTCTCAGGAAGCACAGTCCGAAGCAGCTGATATGCGATATATCAGTAGGCATAAGGCGCAGCCCACGGGCAGCTACATTTTTAGATTCTGCATCTAAATACGCTTCATTCGACATATGATTCATCGCAATCGGTTGAGAATTAAGGAATCTGGTGTCCGCGTGTGGGGTTGTAGGGCAATTCTCAGTACATTTTCTCAGGAAGCACTACTCTGCCGCAGCTGCTATGCGATATCTCAGTAGGCATAAGGCGCAGCCCACGGGCAGCTACATTTTTAGATTCTGCATCTAAATACGCTTCATTCGACATACGAATCATCGAAATCGGTTGAAAATTAAGGAATCTGGCCTCCGTGCCTGCGGTTGTAGGGCAATTCTCAGTACATTTTCTCAGGAAGCACACTCCGCCGCAGCTGATATGCGATATCTGAGTAGGCATAAGGCGCAGCCCACGGTCAACTACATTTCTAGATTCTGCATCTAAATACGCTTCATTCGACATATGACTCATCGAAGTCGGTTGAGAATTAAGGGAGATAGGTGGTGTCGTGGTGGTTTAATGGCAATTTTCTTATTGGATTTCTCAGGAAGCACAGTCCGCCGCAGCTGATATGCGATATCTCAGTTGTTGTAAGGCGCAGCCCACGGGCAGCTACAGTTTTAGATTCTGCATCTAAATACGCTTCATTCGACATACGAATCATCGAAATCGGTTGAGAATTAAGGAATCTGGTGTCCGCGTGTGGGGTTGTAGGGCAATTCTCAGTACATTTTCTCAGGAAGCACTACTCTGCCGCAGCTGCTATGCGATATCTCAGTAGGCATAAAGCGCAGCCCACATGCAGCTACATTTTTAGATTCTGCATCTAAATACGCTTCATTCGACATATGATTCATCGAAATCGGTTGAGAATTAAGGAATCTGGCTTCCGTGCCTGCGGTTGTAGGGCAATTCTCAGTACATTTTCTCAGGAAGCACTACTCTGCCGCAGCTGCTATGCGATACCTCAGTAGGCATAAGGCGCAGCCCACATGCAGCTACATTTTTAGATTCTGCATCTAAATACGCTTTATCTGACATATGATTCATCGAAATCGGTTGAGAATTAAGGGAGATAGGTGGTGTGGTGGTTGTTTAATGGCAATTTTCTTATTGGATTTCTCAGGATTCACAGTCCGAAGCAGCTGATATGCGATATATCAGTAGGCATAAGGCGCAGCCCACGGGCAGCTACATTTTTAGATTCTGCATCTAAATACGCTTCATTCGACATATAAATCATCAAAATCGGTTGAGAATTAAGGAATCTGGTGTCCGCGTGTGGTGTTGTAGGGCAATTCTCAGTACATTTTCTCAGGAAGCACTACTCTGCCGCAGCTGCTATGCGATATCTCAGTAGGCATAAGGCGCAGCCCACGGGCAGCTACATTTTTAGATTCTGCATCTAAATACGCTTCATTCGACATACGAATCATCGAAATCGGTTGAAAATTAAGGAATCTGGCCTCCGTGCCTGCGGTTGTAGGGCAATTCTCAGTACATTTTCTCAGGAAGCACACTCCGCCGCAGCTGATATGCGATATCTGAGTAGGCATAAGGCGCAGCCCACGGACAGCTACATTTCTAGATTCTGCATCTAAATACGCTTCATTCGACATATGACTCATCGAAGTCGGTTGAGAATTAAGGGAGATAGGTGGTGTCGTGGTGGTTTAATGGCAATTTTCTTATTGGATTTCTCAGGAAGCACAGTCCGAAGCAGCTGCTATGCGATATCTCAGTAGGCATAAGGCGCAGCCCACATGCAGCTACATTTTTAGATTCTGCATCTAAATACGCTTCATTCGACATATGAATCATCGAAATCGGTTGAGAATTAAGGAATCTGGTGTCCGCGTGTGGTGTTGTAGGGCAATTCTCAGTACATTTTCTCAGGAAGCACTACTCTGCCGCAGCTGCTATGCGATATCTCAGTAGGCATAAGGCGCAGCCCACGGGCAGCTACATTTTTAGATTCTGCATCTAAATACGCTTCATTCGACATATAAATCATCAAAATCGGTTGAGAATTAAGGAATCTGGTGTCCGCGTGTGGTGTTGTAGGGCAATTCTCAGTACATTTTCTCAGGAAGCACTACTCTGCCGCAGCTGCTATGCGATATCTCAGTAGGCATAAGGCGCAGCCCACGGGCAGCTACATTTTTAGATTCTGCATCTAAATACGCTTCATTCGACATATGATTCATCAAAATCGGTTGAGAATTAAGGAATCTGGCTTCCGTGCCTGCGGTCGTAGGGCGATTCTTAATTCATTTTCTCAGGAAGCACTACTCTGCCGCAGTTGATATGCGATATCTCAGTAGGCATAAGGCGCAGCTCACGGGCAGCTACATTTTTAGATTCTGCATCTAAATACGCTTCATTCGACATACGATTCATCGCAATGGGTTGAGAATTAAGGGAGATAGGTGGTGTGGTGGTTGTTTAATGGCAATTTTCTTATTGGATTTCTCAGGAAGCACAGTCCGCCGCAGCTGATATGCGATATCTCAGTTGTTGTAAGGCGCAGCCCACGGGCAGCTACAGTTTTAGATTCTGCATCTAAATACGCTTCATTCGACATACGAATCATCGAAATCGGTTGAGAATTAAGGAATCTGGTGTCCGCGTGTGGGGTTGTAGGGCAATTCTCAGTACATTTTCTCAGGAAGCACTACTCTGCCGCAGCTGCTATGCGATATCTCAGTAGGCATAAAGCGCAGCCCACATGCAGCTACATTTTTAGATTCTGCATCTAAATACGCTTCATTCGACATATGATTCATCGAAATCGGTTGAGAATTAAGGAATCTGGCTTCCGTGCCTGCGGTTCTAGGGCAATTCTCAGTACATTTTCTCAGGAAGCACTACTCTGCCGCAGCTGCTATGCGATACCTCAGTAGGCATGCAGCTACATTTTTAGATTCTGCATCTAAATACGCTTTATCTGACATATGATTCATCGAAATCGGTTGAGAATTAAGGGAGATAGGTGGTGTGGTGGTTGTTTAATGGCAATTTTCTTATTGGATTTCTCAGGATTCACAGTCCGAAGCAGCTGATATGCGATATATCAGTAGGCATAAGGCGCAGCCCACGGGCAGCTACATTTTTAGATTCTGCATCTAAATACGCTTCATTCGACATATGATTCATCGAAATCGGTTGAGAATTAAGGAATCTGGCTTCCGTGCCTGCGGTTGTAGGGCAATTCTCAGTACATTTTCTCAGGAAGCACTACTCTGCCGCAGCTGCTATGCGATATCTCAGTAGGCATAAGGCGCAGCCCACGGGCAGCTACATTTTTAGATTCTGCATCTAAATACGCTTCATTCGACATATAAATCATCAAAATCGGTTGAGAATTAAGGAATCTGGTGTCCGCGTGTGGTGTTGTAGGGCAATTCTCAGTACATTTTCTCAGGAAGCACTACTCTGCCGCAGCTGCTATGCGATATCTCAGTAGGCATAAGGCGCAGCCCACGGGCAGCTACATTTTTAGATTCTGCATCTAAATACGCTTCATTCGACATATGATTCATCAAAATCGGTTGAGAATTAAGGAATCTGGCTTCCGTGCCTGCGGTCGTAGGGCGATTCTTAATTCATTTTCTCAGGAAGCACTACTCTGCCGCAGTTGATATGCGATATCTCAGTAGGCATAAGGCGCAGCTCACGGGCAGCTACATTTTTAGATTCTGCATCTAAATACGCTTCATTCGACATACGATTCATCGCAATGGGTTGAGAATTAAGGGAGATAGGTGGTGTGGTGGTTGTTTAATGGCAATTTTCTTATTGGATTTCTCAGGAAGCACAGTCCGCCGCAGCTGATATGCGATATCTCAGTTGTTGTAAGGCGCAGCCCACGGGCAGCTACAGTTTTAGATTCTGCATCTAAATACGCTTCATTCGACATACGAATCATCGAAATCGGTTGAGAATTAAGGAATCTGGTGTCCGCGTGTGGGGTTGTAGGGCAATTCTCAGTACATTTTCTCAGGAAGCACTACTCTGCCGCAGCTGCTATGCGATATCTCAGTAGGCATAAAGCGCAGCCCACATGCAGCTACATTTTTAGATTCTGCATCTAAATACGCTTCATTCGACATATGATTCATCGAAATCGGTTGAGAATTAAGGAATCTGGCTTCCGTGCCTGCGGTTGTAGGGCAATTCTCAGTACATTTTCTCAGGAAGCACTACTCTGCCGCAGCTGCTATGCGATACCTCAGTAGGCATGCAGCTACATTTTTAGATTCTGCATCTAAATACGCTTTATCTGACATATGATTCATCGAAATCGGTTGAGAATTAAGGGAGATAGGTGGTGTGGTGGTTGTTTAATGGCAATTTTCTTATTGGATTTCTCAGGATTCACAGTCCGAAGCAGCTGATATGCGATATATCAGTAGGCATAAGGCGCAGCCCACGGGCAGCTACATTTTTAGATTCTGCATCTAAATACGCTTCATTCGACATATAAATCATCAAAATCGGTTGAGAATTAAGGAATCTGGTGTCCGCGTGTGGTGTTGTAGGGCAATTCTCAGTACATTTTCTCAGGAAGCACTACTCTGCCGCAGCTGCTATGCGATATCTCAGTAGGCATAAGGCGCAGCCCACGGGCAGCTACATTTTTAGATTCTGCATCTAAATACGCTTCATTCGACATATGACTTATCGAAGTCGGTTGAGAATTAAGGGAGATAGGTGGTGTCGTGGTGGTTTAATGGCAATTTTCTTATTGGATTTCTCAGGAAGCACAGTCCGCCGCAGCTGATATGCGATATCTCAGTTGTTGTAAGGCGCAGCCCACGGGCAGCTATTTTAGATTCTGCATCTAAATACGCTTCATTCGACATACGAATCATCGAAATCGGTTGAGAATTAAGGAATCTGGTGTCCGCGTGTGGGGTTGTAGGGCAATTCTCAGTACATTTTCTCAGGAAGCACTACTCTGCCGCAGCTGCTATGCGATATCTCAGTAGGCATAAAGCGCAGCCCACATGCAGCTACATTTTTAGATTCTGCATCTAAATACGCTTCATTCGACATATGATTCATCGAAATCGGTTGAGAATTAAGGAATCTGGCTTCCGTGCCTGCGGTTGTAGGGCAATTCTCAGTACATTTTCTCAGGAAGCACTACTCTGCCGCAGCTGCTATGCGATACCTCAGTAGGCATAAGGCGCAGCCCACATGCAGCTACATTTTTAGATTCTGCATCTAAATACGCTTTATCTGACATATGATTCATCGAAATCGGTTGAGAATTAAGGGAGATAGGTGGTGTGGTGGTTGTTTAATGGCAATTTTCTTATTGGATTTCTCAGGATTCACAGTCCGAAGCAGCTGATATGCGATATATCAGTAGGCATAAGGCGCAGCCCACGGGCAGCTACATTTTTAGATTCTGCATCTAAATACGCTTCATTCGACATATAAATCATCAAAATCGGTTGAGAATTAAGGAATCTGGTGTCCGCGTGTGGTGTTGTAGGGCAATTCTCAATACATTTTCTCAGGAAGCACTACTCTGCCGCAGCTGCTATGCGATATCTCAGTAGGCATAAGGCGCAGCCCACGGGCAGCTACATTTTTAGATTCTGCATCTAAATGCGCTTCATTCGACATACGAATCATCGAAATCGGTTGAAAATTAAGGAATCTGGCCTCCGTGCCTGCGGTTGTAGGGCAATTCTCAGTACATTTTCTCAGGAAGCACACTCCGCCGCAGCTGATATGCGATATCTGAGTAGGCATAAGGCGCAGCCCACGGACAGCTACATTTCTAGATTCTGCATCTAAATACGCTTCATTCGACATATGACTCATCGAAGTCGGTTGAGAATTAAGGGAGATAGGTATTGTCGTGGTGGTTTAATGGCAATTTTCTTATTGGATTTCTCAGGAAGCACAGTCCGAAGCAGCTGATATGCGATATATCAGTAGGCATAAGGCGCAGCCCACGGGCAGCTACATTTTTAGATTCTGCTTCTAAATACGCTTCATTCGACAAATAAATCATCAAAATCGGTTGAGAATTAAGGAATCTGGTGTCCGCGTGTGGTGTTGTAGGGCAATTCTCAGTACATTTTCTCAGGAAGCACTACTCTGCCGCAGCTGCTATGCGATATCTCAGTAGGCATAAGGCGCAGCCCACGGGCAGCTACATTTTTAGATTCTGCATCTAAATACGCTTCATTCGACATACGAATCATCGCAATCGGTTGAAAATTAAGGAATCTGGCCTCCGTGCCTGCGGTTGTAGGGCAATTCTCAGTACATTTTCTCAGGAAGCACACTCCGCCGCAGCTGATATGCGATATCTGAGTAGGCATAAGGCGCAGCCCACGGACAGCTACATTTCTAGATTCTGCATCTAAATACGCTTCATTCGACATATGACTCATCGAAGTCGGTTGAGAATTAAGGGAGATAGGTGGTGTCGTGGTGGTTTAATGGCAATTTTCTTATTGGATTTCTCAGGAAGCACAGTCCGAAGCAGCTGCTATGCGATATCTCAGTAGGCATAAGGCGCAGCCCACATGCAGCTGCATTTTTAGATTCTGCATCTAAATACGCTTCATTCGACATATGAATCATCGAAATCGGTTGAGAATTAAGGAATCTGGTGTCCGCGTGTGGTGTTGTAGGGCAATTCTCAGTACATTTTCTCAGGAAGCACTACTCTGCCGCAGCTGCTATGCGATATCTCAGTAGGCATAAGGCGCAGCCCACGGGCAGCTACATTTTTAGATTCTGCATCTAAATACGCTTCATTCGACATACGAATCATCGAAATCGGTTGAAAATTAAGGAATCTGGCCTCCGTGCCTGCGGTTGTAGGGCAATTCTCAGTACATTTTCTCAGGAAGCACACTCCGCCGCAGCTGATATGCGATATCTGAGTAGGCATAAGGCGCAGCCCACGGTCAGCTACATTTCTAGATTCTGCATCTAAATACGCTTCATTCGGCATATGACTCATCGAAGTCGGTTGAGAATTAAGGGAGATAGGTGGTGTCGTGGTGTTTTAATGGCAATTTTCTTATTGGATTTCTCAGGAAGCACAGTCCGAAGCAGCTGATATGCGATATATCAGTAGGCATAAGGCGCAGCCCACGGGCAGCTACATTTTTAGATTCTGCATCTAAATACGCTTCATTCGACATATAAATCATCAAAATCGGTTGAGAATTAAGGAATCTGGTGTCCGCGTGTGGTGTTGTAGGGCAATTCTCAGTACATTTTCTCAGGAAGCACTACTCTGCCGCAGCTGCTATGCGATATCTCAGTAGGCATAAGGCGCAGCCCACGGGCAGCTACATTTTTGGATTCTGCATCTAAATACGCTTCATTCGACATATGACTCATCGAAGTCGGTTGAGAATTAAGGGAGATAGGTGGTGTCGTGGTGGTTTAATGGCAATTTTCTTATTGGATTTCTCAGGAAGCACAGTCCGCCGCAGCTGATATGCGATATCTCAGTTGTTGTAAGGCGCAGCCCACGGGCAGCTACAGTTTTAGATTCTGCATCTAAATACGCTTCATTCGACATACGAATCATCGAAATCGGTTGAGAATTAAGGAATCTGGTGTCCGCGTGTGGGGTTGTAGGGCAATTCTCAGTACATTTTCTCAGGAAGCACTACTCTGCCGCAGCTGCTATGCGATATCTCAGTAGGCATAAAGCGCAGCCCACATGCAGCTACATTTTTAGATTCTGCATCTAAATACGCTTCATTCGACATATGATTCATCGAAATCGGTTGAGAATTAAGGAATCTGGCTTCCGTGCCTGCGGTTGTAGGGCAATTCTCAGTACATTTTCTCAGGAAGCACTACTCTGCCGCAGCTGCTATGCGATACCTCAGTAGGCATGCAGCTACATTTTTAGATTCTGCATCTAAATACGCTTTATCTGACATATGATTCATCGAAATCGGTTGAGAATTAAGGGAGATAGGTGGTGTGGTGGTTGTTTAATGGCAATTTTCTTATTGGATTTCTCAGGATTCACAGTCCGAAGCAGCTGATATGCGATATATCAGTAGGCATAAGGCGCAGCCCACGGGCAGCTACATTTTTAGATTCTGCATCTAAATACGCTTCATTCGACATATAAATCATCAAAATCGGTTGAGAATTAAGGAATCTGGTGTCCGCGTGTGGTGTTGTAGGGCAATTCTCAGTACATTTTCTCAGGAAGCACTACTCTGCCGCAGCTGCTATGCGATATCTCAGTAGGCATAAGGCGCAGCCCACAGGCAGCTACATTTTTAGATTCTGCATCTAAATACGCTTCATTCGACATACGAATCATCGAAATCGGTTGAAAATTAAGGAATCTGGCCTCCGTGCCTGCGGTTGTAGGGCAATTCTCAGTACATTTTCTCAGGAAGCACACTCCGCCGCAGCTGATATGCGATATCTGAGTAGGCATAAGGCGCAGCCCACGGTCAGCTACACTTCTAGATTCTGCATCTAAATACGCTTCATTCGACATATGACTCATCGAAGTCGGTTGAGAATTAAGGGAGATAGGTGGTGTCGTGGTGGTTTAATGGCAATTTTCTTATTGGATTTCTCAGGAAGCACAGTCCGCCGCAGCTGATATGCGATATCTCAGTTGTTGTAAGGCGCAGCCCACGGTCAGCTACATTTCTAGATTCTGCATCTAAATACGCTTCATTCGACATATGACTTATCGAAGTCGGTTGAGAATTAAGGGAGATAGGTGGTGTCGTGGTGGTTTAATGGCAATTTTCTTATTGGATTTCTCAGGAAGCACACTCCGCCGCAGCTGATATGCGATATCTCAGTAGGCATAAGGCGCAGCCCACGGTCAGCTATATTTCTAGATTCTGCATCTAAATACGCTTCATTCGACATATGATTCATCGAAGTCGGTTGAGAATTAAGGGAGATAGGTGGTGTGGTGGTGGTTTAATGGCAATTTTCTTATTGGATTTCTCAGGCAGCACAGTCCGCCGCAGCTGATATGCGATATCTCAGTAGGCATAAGGCGCAGCCCACGGGCAGCTACATTTTTAGATTCTGCATCTAAATACGCTTCATTCGACATATGATTCATCGCAATGGGTTGAGAATTAAGGAATCTGGTGTCCGCGTGTGGGGTTGTAGGGCAATTCTCAGTACATTTTCTCAGGAAGCACTACTCCGCCGCAGCTGCTATGCGATATCTCAGTAGGCATAAGGCGCAGCCCACGGGCAGGTACATTTTTTGATTCTGCATCTAAATACGCTTCATTCGACATATAAATCATCGCAATCGGTTGAGAATTAAGGAATCTGGTGTCCGCGTGTGGTGTTGTAGGGCAATTCTCAGTACATTTTCTCAGGAAGCACTACTCTGCCGCAGCTGCTATGCGATATCTCAGTAGGCATAAGGCGCAGCCCACGGGCAGCTACATTTTTAGATTCTGCATCTAAATACGCTTCATTCGACATACGAATCATCGAAATCGGTTGAAAATTAAGGAATCTGGCCTCCGTGCCTGCGGTTGTAGGGCAATTCTCAGTACATTTTCTCAGGAAGCACACTCCGCCGCAGCTGATATGCGATATCTGAGTAGGCATAAGGCGCAGCCCACGGTCAGCTACATTTCTAGATTCTGCATCTAAATACGCTTCATTCGACATATGACTCATCGAAGTCGGTTGAGAATTAAAGGAGATAGGTGGTGTCGTGGTGGTTTAATGGCAATTTTCTTATTGGATTTCTCAGGAAGCACAGTCCGAAGCAGCTGATATGCGATATATCAGTAGGCATAAGGCGCAGCCCACGGGCAGCTACATTTTTAGATTCTGCATCTAAATACGCTTCATTCGACATATAAATCATCAAAATCGGTTGAGAATTAAGGAATCTGGTGTCCGCGTGTGGTGTTGTAGGGCAATTCTCAGTACATTTTCTCAGGAAGCACTACTCTGCCGCAGCTGCTATGCGATATCTCAGTAGGCATAAGGCGCAGCCCACGGGCAGCTACATTTTTAGATTCTGCATCTAAATACGCTTCATTCGACATACGAATCATCGCAATCGGTTGAAAATTAAGGAATCTGGCCTCCGTGCCTGCGGTTGTAGGGCAATTCTCAGTACATTTTCTCAGGAAGCACACTCCGCCGCAGCTGATATGCGATATCTGAGTAGGCATAAGGCGCAGCCCACGGTCAGCTACATTTCTAGATTCTGCATCTAAATACGCTTCATTCGACATATGACTCATCGAAGTCGGTTGAGAATTAAGGGAGATAGGTGGTGTCGTGGTGGTTTAATGGCAATTTTCTTATTGGATTTCTCAGGAAGCACAGTCCGAAGCAGCTGATATGCGATATATCAGTAGGCATAAGGCGCAGCCCACGGGCAGCTACATTTTTAGATTCTGCATCTAAATACGCTTCATTCGACATATAAATCATCAAAATCGGTTGAGAATTAAGGAATCTGGTGTCCGCGTGTGGTGTTGTAGGGCAATTCTCAGTACATTTTCTCAGGAAGCACTACTCTGCCGCAGCTGCTATGCGATATCTCAGTAGGCATAAGGCGCAGCCCACGGGCAGCTACATTTTTAGATTCTGCATCTAAATACGCTTCATTCGACATATAAATCATCAAAATCGGTTGAGAATTAAGGAATCTGGTGTCCGCGTGTGGTGTTGTAGGGCAATTCTCAGTACATTTTCTCGATATCTCAGTAAGAATAAAGCGCAGCCCACATGCAGCTACATTTTTAGATTCTGCATCTAAATACGCTTCATTCGACATATGATTCATCGAAATCGGTTGAGAATTAAGGAATCTGGCTTCCGTGCCTGCGGTTGTAGGGCAATTCTCAGTACATTTTCTCAGGAAGCACACTCCGCCGCAGCTGATATGCGATATCTCAGTAGGCATAAGGCGCAGCCCACGGGCAGCTACATTTTTAGATTCTGCATCTAAATACGCTTCATTCGACATACGAATCATCGAAATCGGTTGAGAATTAAGGAATCTGGTGTCCGCGTGTGGGGTTGTAGGGCAATTCTCAGTACATTTTCTCAGGAAGCACAGTCCGCCGCAGCTGATATGCGATATATCAGTAGGCATAAGGCGCAGCCCACGGGCAGCTACATTTTTAGATTCTGCATCTAAATACGCTTCATTCGACATATAAATCATCGCAATCGGTTGAGAATTAAGGAATCTGGTGTCCGCGTGTGGTGTTGTAGGGCAATTCTCAGTACATTTTCTCAGGAAGCACTACTCTGCCGCAGCTGCTATGCGATATCTCAGTAGGCATAAGGCGCAGCCCACATGCAGCTACATTTTTAGATTCTGCATCTAAATACGCTTCATTCGACATATGATTCATCGAAATCGGCTGAGAATTAAGGAATCTGGCTTCCGTGCCTGCGGTTGTAGGGCAATTCTCAGTACATTTTCTCAGGAAGCACTACTCTGCCGCAGCTGCTATGCGATATCTCAGTAGGCATAAGGCGCAGCCCACATGCAGCTACATTTTTAGATTCTGCATCTAAATACGCTTCATTCGACATATGATTCATCGAAATCGGCTGAGAATTAAGGAATCTGGCTTCCGTGCCTGCGGTTGTAGGGCAATTCTCAGTACATTTTCTCAGGAAGCACTACTCTGCCGCAGTTGATATGCGATATCTCAGTAGGCATAAGGCGCAGCCCACGGGCAGCTACATTTTTAGATTCTGCATCTAAATACGATTCAGTCGACAAATGATTCATCGAAATCGGTTGAGGATTAAGGAATCTGGCTTCCGTGCCTGCGGTTGTAGGGCAATTCTCAGTACATTTTCTCACTAAGCACACTCCGCCGCAGCTGATATTCGATATCTCAGTAGGCATAAGGCGCAGCCCACGGTCAGCTATATTTCTAGATTCTGCATCTAAATACGCTTCATTCGACATATGATTCATCGAAGTCGGTTGAGAATAAAGGGAGATAGGTGGTGTGGTGGTGGTTTAATGGCAATTTTCTTATTGGATTTCTCAGGAAGCACAGTCCGCCGCAGCTGATATGCGAGAATTAAGGAATCTGGTGTCCGCGTGTGGGGTTGTAGGGCAATTCTCAGCACATTTTCTCAGGAAGCACAGTCCGCCGCAGCTGATATGCGATATCTCAGTAGGCATAAGGCGCAGCCCACGGGCAGCTACATTTTTAGATTCTGCATCTAAATACGCTTCATTCGACATACGAATCATCGAAATCGGTTGAGAATTAAGGAATCTGGCTTCCGTGCCTGCGGTTGTAGGGCAATTCTCAGTACATTTTCTCAGGAAGCACACTCCGCCGCAGCTGATATGCGATATCTCAGTAGGCATAAGGCGCAGCCCACGGGCAGCTACATTTTTAGATTCTGCATCTAAATACGCTTCATTCGACATATGATTCATCGCAATGGGTTGAGAATTAAGGAATCTGGTGTCCGCGTGTGGTGTTGTAGGGCAATTCTCAGTACATTTTCTCAGGAAGCACTACTCTGCCGCAGCTGCTATGCGATATCTCAGTAGGCATAAGGCGCAGCCCACAGGCAGCTACATTTTTAGATTGTGCATCTAAATACGCTTCATTCGACATACGAATCATCGCAATCGGTTGAGAATTAAGGAATCTGGTGTCCGCGAGTGGGGTTGTAGGGCAATTCTCAGTACATTTTCTCAGGAAGCACTACTCTGCCGCAGCTGCTATGCGATTTCTCAGTAGGCATAAGGCGCTGCCCACATGCAGCTACATTTTTAGATTCTGCATCTAAATACGCTTCATTCGACATATGATTCATCGCAATCGGTTGAGAATTAAGGAATCTGGCTTCCGTGCCTGCGGTTGTAGGGCAATTCTCAGTACATTTTCTCAGGAAGCACACTCCGCCGCAGCTGATATGCGATATCTCAGTAGGCATAAGGCGCAGCCCACGGGCAGCTACATTTTTAGATTCTGCATCTAAATACGCTTCATTCGACATATGATTCATCGCAATGGGTTGAGAATTAAGGAATCTGGTGTCCGCGTGTGGGGTTGTAGGGCAATTCTCAGTACATTTTCTCAGGAAGCACACTCCGCCGCAGCTGATATGCGATATCTCAGTAGGCATAAGGCGCAGCCCACGGGCAGCTACATTTTTAGATTCTGCATCTAAATACGCTTCATTCGACATACGAATCATCGAAATCGGTTGAGAATTAAGGAATCTGGTGTCCGCGTGTGGGGTTGTAGGGCAATTCTCAGTACATTTTCTCAGGAAGCACAGTCCGCCGCAGCTGATATGCGATATATCAGTAGGCATAAGGCGCAGCCCACGGGCAGCTACATTTTTAGATTCTGCATCTAAATACGCTTCATTCGACATACGAATCATCTAAATCGGTTGAGAATTAAGGAATCTGGCTTCCGTGCCTGCGGTTGTAGGGCAATTCTCAGTACATTTTCTCAGGAAGCACACTCCGCCGCAGCTGATATGCGATATCTCAGTAGGCATAAGGCGCAGCCCACGGGCAGCTACATTTTTAGATTCTGCATCTAAATACGCTTCATTCGACATACGAATCATCGAAATCGGTTGAGAATTAAGGAATCTGGTGTCCGCGTGTGGGGTTGTAGGGCAATTCTCAGTACATTTTCTCAGGAAGCACAGTCCGCCGCAGCTGATATGCGATATATCAGTAGGCATAAGGCGCAGCCCACGGGCAGCTACATTTTTAGATTCTGCATCTAAATACGCTTCATTCGACATATAAATCATCGCAATCGGTTGAGAATTAAGGAATCTGGTGTCCGCGTGTGGTGTTGTAGGGCAATTCTCAGTACATTTTCTCAGGAAGCACTACTCTGCCGCAGCTGCTATGCGATATCTCAGTAGGCATAAGGCGCAGCCCACATGCAGCTACATTTTTAGATTCTGCATCTAAATACGCTTCATTCGACATATGATTCATCGAAATCGGCTGAGAATTAAGGAATCTGGCTTCCGTGCCTGCGGTTGTAGGGCAATTCTCAGTACATTTTCTCAGGAAGCACTACTCTGCCGCAGCTGCTATGCGATATCTCAGTAGGCATAAGGCGCAGCCCACATGCAGCTACATTTTTAGATTCTGCATCTAAATACGCTTCATTCGACATATGATTCATCGAAATCGGCTGAGAATTAAGGAATCTGGCTTCCGTGCCTGCGGTTGTAGGGCAATTCTCAGTACATTTTCTCAGGAAGCACTACTCTGCCGCAGTTGATATGCGATATCTCAGTAGGCATAAGGCGCAGCCCACGGGCAGCTACATTTTTAGATTCTGCATCTAAATACGATTCAGTCGACAAATGATTCATCGAAATCGGTTGAGGATTAAGGAATCTGGCTTCCGTGCCTGCGGTTGTAGGGCAATTCTCAGTACATTTTCTCACTAAGCACACTCCGCCGCAGCTGATATTCGATATCTCAGTAGGCATAAGGCGCAGCCCACGGTCAGCTATATTTCTAGATTCTGCATCTAAATACGCTTCATTCGACATATGATTCATCGAAGTCGGTTGAGAATAAAGGGAGATAGGTGGTGTGGTGGTGGTTTAATGGCAATTTTCTTATTGGATTTCTCAGGAAGCACAGTCCGCCGCAGCTGATATGCGAGAATTAAGGAATCTGGTGTCCGCGTGTGGGGTTGTAGGGCAATTCTCAGCACATTTTCTCAGGAAGCACAGTCCGCCGCAGCTGATATGCGATATCTCAGTAGGCATAAGGCGCAGCCCACGGGCAGCTACATTTTTAGATTCTGCATCTAAATACGCTTCATTCGACATACGAATCATCGAAATCGGTTGAGAATTAAGGAATCTGGCTTCCGTGCCTGCGGTTGTAGGGCAATTCTCAGTACATTTTCTCAGGAAGCACACTCCGCCGCAGCTGATATGCGATATCTCAGTAGGCATAAGGCGCAGCCCACGGGCAGCTACATTTTTAGATTCTGCATCTAAATACGCTTCATTCGACATATGATTCATCGAAATCGGCTGAGAATTAAGGAATCTGGCTTCCGTGCCTGCGGTTGTAGGGCAATTCTCAGTACATTTTCTCAGGAAGCACTACTCTGCCGCAGCTGCTATGCGATATCTCAGTAGGCATAAGGCGCAGCCCACACGCAGCTACATTTTTAGATTCTGCATCTAAATACGCTTCATTCGACATATGATTCATCGAAATCGGCTGAGAATTAAGGAATCTGGCTTCCGTGCCTGCGGTTGTAGGGCAATTCTCAGTACATTTTCTCAGGAAGCACTACTCTGCCGCAGTTGATATGCGATATCTCAGTAGGCATAAGGCGCAGCCCACGGGCAGCTACATTTTTAGATTCTGCATCTAAATACGCTTCATTCGACATACGAATCATCGAAATCGGTTGAGAATTAAGGAATCTGGTGTCCGCGTGTGGGGTTGTAGGGCAATTCTCAGCACATTTTCTCAGGAAGCACAGTCCGCCGCAGCTGATATGCGATATCTGAGTAGGCATAAGGCGCAGCCCACGGGCAGCTACATTTTTAGATTCTGCATCTAAATACGCTTCATTCGACATATGATTCATCGCAATCGGTTGAGAATTAAGGAATCTGGTGTCCGCGTGTGGGGTTGTAGGGCAATTCTCAGTACATTTTCTCAGGAAGCACTACTCTGCCGCAGTTGATATGCGATATCTCAGTAGGCATAAGGCGCAGCCCACGGGCAGCTATATTTCTAGATTCTGCATCTAAATACGCTTCATTCGACATATGATTCATCGAAGTCGGTTGAGAATTAAGGGAGATAGGTGGTGTGGTGGTGGTTTAATGGCAATTTTCTTATTGGATTTCTCAGGAAGCACAGTCCGCCGCAGCTGATATGCGATATCTCAGTAGGCATAAGGCGCAGCCCACGGGCAGCTACATTTTTAGATTCTGCATCTAAATACGCTTCATTCGACATATGATTCATCGCAATCGGTTGAGAATTAAGGAATCTGGTGTCCGCGTGTGGGGTTGTAGGGCAATTCTCAGTACATTTTCTCAGGAAGCACACTCCGCCGCAGCTGATATGCGATATCTCAGTAGGCATAAGGCGCAGCCCACGGGCAGCTACATTTTTAGATTCTGCATCTAAATACGCTTCATTCGACATATGATTCATCGAAATCGGCTGAGAATTAAGGAATCTGGCTTCCGTGCCTGCGGTTGTAGGGCAATTCTCAGTACATTTTCTCAGGAAGCACTACTCTGCCGCAGCTGCTATGCGATATCTCAGTAGGCATAAGGCGCAGCCTACACGCAGCTACATTTTTAGATTCTGCATCTAAATACGCTTCATTCGACATATGATTCATCGAAATCGGCTGAGAATTAAGGAATCTGGCTTCCGTGCCTGCGGTTGTAGGGCAATTCTCAGTACATTTTCTCAGGAAGCACTACTCTGCCGCAGTTGATATGCGATATCTCAGTAGGCATAAGGCGCAGCCCACGGGCAGCTACATTTTTAGATTCTGCATCTAAATACGCTTCATTCGACATACGAATCATCGAAATCGGTTGAGAATTAAGGAATCTGGTGTCCGCGTGTGGGGTTGTAGGGCAATTCTCAGCACATTTTCTCAGGAAGCACAGTCCGCCGCAGCTGATATGCGATATCTGAGTAGGCATAAGGCGCAGCCCACACGCAGCTACATTTTTAGATTCTGCATCTAAATACGCTTCATTCGACATATGATTCATCGAAATCGGCTGAGAATTAAGGAATCTGGCTTCCGTGCCTGCGGTTGTAGGGCAATTCTCAGTACATTTTCTCAGGAAGCACTACTCTGCCGCAGCTGCTATGCGATATCTCAGTAGGCATAAGGCGCAGCCCACACGCAGCTACATTTTTAGATTCTGCATCTAAATACGCTTCATTCGACATATGATTCATCGAAATCGGCTGAGAATTAAGGAATCTGGCTTCCGTGCCTGCGGTTGTAGGGCAATTCTCAGTACATTTTCTCAGGAAGCACTACTCTGCCGCAGCTGCTATGCGATATCTCAGTAGGCATAAGGCGCAGCCCACGGGCAGCTACATTTTTAGATTCTGCATCTAAATACGCTTCATTCGACATACGAATCATCGAAATCGGTTGAGAATTAAGGAATCTGGTGTCCGCGTGTGGGGTTGTAGGGCAATTCTCAGCACATTTTCTCAGGAAGCACAGTCCGCCGCAGCTGATATGCGATATATCAGTAGGCATAAGGCGCAGCCCACGGGCAGCTTCATTTTTAGATTCTGCATCTAAATACGCTTCATTCGACATATAAATCATCGCAATCGGTTGAGAATTAAGGAATCTGGTGTCCGCGTGTGGTGTTGTAGGGCAATTCTCAGTACATTTTCTCAGGAAGCACTACTCTGCCGCAGCTGCTATGCGATATCTCAGTAGGCATAAGGCGCAGCCCACGGGCAGCTACATTTTTAGATTCTGCATCTAAATACGCTTCATTCGACATACGAATCATCGAAATCGGTTGAGAATTAAGGAATCTGGTGTCCGCGTGTGGGGTTGTAGGGCAATTCTCAGCACATTTTCTCAGGAAGCACAGTCCGCCGCAGCTGATATGCGATATCTCAGTTATTGTAAGGCGCAGCCCACGGGCAGCTACATTTTTAGATTCTGCATCTAAATACGCTTCATTCGACATATAAATCATCGCAATCGGTTGAGAATTAAGGAATCTGGTGTCCGCGTGTGGGGTTGTAGGGCAATTCTCAGTACATTTTCTCAGGAAGCACTACTCTGCCGCAGCTGCTATGCGATATCTCAGTAGGAATAAGGCGCAGCCCACATGCAGCTACATTTTTAGATTCTGCATCTAAATACGCTTCATTCGACATATGATTCATCGAAATCGGCTGAGAATTAAGGAATCTGGCTTCCGTGCCTGCGGTTGTAGGGCAATTCTCAGTACATTTTCTCAGGAAGCACTACTCTGCCGCAGCTGCTATGCGATATCTCAGTAGGCATAAGGCGCAGCCCACATGCAGCTACATTTTTAGATTCTACATCTAAATACGCTTCATTCGACATATGAATCATCGAAATCGGTTGAGAATTAAGGAATCTGGTGTCCGCGTGTGGGGTTGTAATGCAATTCTCAGTACATTTTCTCAGGAAGCACTACTCTGCCGCAGCTGCTATGCGATATCTCAGTAGGCATAAGGCGCAGCCCACGGGCAGCTACATTTTTAGATTCTGCATCTAAATACGCTTCATTCGACATATGATTCATCGCAATCGGTTGAGAATTAAGGAATCTGGTGTCCGCGTGTGGGGTTGTAGGGCAATTCTCAGTACATTTTCTCAGGAAGCACTACTCTGCCGCAGCTGCTATGCGATATCTCAGTAGGCATAAGGCGCAGCCCACGGGCAGCTACATTTTTAGATTCTGCATCTAAATACGCTTCATTCGACATATGATTCATCGCAATCGGTTGAGAATTAAGGAATCTGGTGTCCGTGCCTGCCGTTGTAGGGCAATTCTCAGTACATTTTCTCAGGAAGCACTACTCTGCCGCAGCTGCTATGCGATATCTCAGTAGGCATAAGGCGCAGCAAACATGCAGCTACATTTTTAGATTCCGCATCTAAATACGCTTCATTCGACATATGATTCATCGAAATCGGTTGAGAATTAAGGAATCTGGCTTCCGTGCCTGCGGTTGTAGGGCTATTCTCAGTACATTTTCTCAGGAAGCACACTCCGCCGCAGCTGATATGCGATATCTCAGTAGGCATAAGGCGCAGCCCACGGGCAGCTACATTTTTAGATTCTGCATCTAAATACGCTTCATTCGATATATGATTCATCGCAATGGGTTGAGAATTAAGGAATCTGGTGTCCGCGTGTGGGGTTGTAGGGCAATTCTCAGTACATTTTCTCAGGAAGCACTACTCTGCCGCAGCTGCTATGCGATATCTCAGTAGGCATAAGGCGCAGCCCACGGGCAGGTACATTTTTAGATTCTGCATCTAAATACGCTTCATTCGACATACGAATCATCGAAATCGGTTGAGAATTAAGGAATCTGGTGTCCGCGTGTGGGGTTGTAGGGCAATTCTCAGCACATTTTCTCAGGAAGCACAGTCCGCCGCAGCTGATATGCGATATATCAGTAGGCATAAGGCGCAGCCCACGGGCAGCTACATTTTTAGATTCTGCATCTAAATACGCTTCATACGACATATAAATCATCGCAATCGGTTGAGAATTAAGGAATCTGGCTTCCGTGCCTGCGGTTGTAGGGCAATTCTCAGTACATTTTCTCAGGAAGCACACTCCGCCGCAGCTGATATGCGATATCTCAGTAGGCATAACGCCCAGCCCATGGGCAGCTACATTTTTAGATTCTGCATCTAAATACGCTTCATTCGACATATGACTCATCGGAATCGGTTGAGAATTAAGGAATCTGGCTTCCGTGCCTGCGGTTGTAGGGCGATTCTCAATTCATTTTCTCAGGAAGCACTACTCTGCCGCAGTTGATATGCGATATCTCAGTAGGCATAAAGCGCAGCCCACAGGCAGCTACATTTTTAGATTCTGCATCTAAATACGATTCAGTCGACAAATAATTCATCGAAATCGGTTGAGAATTAAGGAATGTGGCTTCCGTGCCTGCGGTTGTAGGGCAATTCTCAGTACATTTTCTCAGGAAGCACACTCCGCCGCAGCTGATATGCGATATCTCAGTAGGCATAACGCCCAGCCCATGGGCAGCTACATTTTTAGATTCTGCATCTAAATACGCTTCATTCGACATATGACTCATCGGAATCGGTTGAGAATTAAGGAATCTGGCTTCCGTGCCTGCGGTTGTAGGGCGATTCTCAATTCATTTTCTCAGGAAGCACTACTCTGCCGCAGTTGATATGCGATATCTCAGTAGGCATAAAGCGCAGCCCACGGGCAGCTACATTTTTAGATTCTGCATCTAAATACGATTCAGTCGACAAATAATTCATCGCAATCGGTTGAGAATTAAGGAATCTGGTGTCCGCGTGTGGGGTTGTAGGGCAATTCTCAGTACATTTTCTCAGGAAGCACTACTCTGCCGCAGCTGCTATGCGATATCTCAGTAGGCATAAGGCGCAGCCCACGGGCAGGTACATTTTTAGATTCTGCATCTAAATACGCTTCATTCGACATACGAATCATCGAAATCGGTTGAGAATTAAGGAATCTGGTGTCCGCGTGTGGGGTTGTAGGGCAATTCTCAGCACATTTTCTCAGGAAGCACAGTCCGCCGCAGCTGATATGCGATATATCAGTAGGCATAAGGCGCAGCCCACGGGCAGCTACATTTTTAGATTCTGCATCTAAATACGCTTCATTCGACATATAAATCATCGCAATCGGTTGAGAATTAGGGAATCTGGCTTCCGTGCCTGCGGTTGTAGGGCAATTCTCAGTACATTTTCTCAGGAAGCACACTCCGCCGCAGCTGTTATGCGATATCTCAGTAGGCATAAGGCGCAGCCCACGGTCAGCTATATTTCTAGATTCTGCATCTAAATACGCTTCATTCGACATATGATTCATCGAAGTCGGTTGAGAATTAAGGGAGATAGGTGGTGTGGTGGTGGTTTAATGGCAATTTTCTTATTGGATTTCTCAGGAAGCACAGTCCGCCGCAGCTGATATGCGATATCTCAGTAGGCATAAGGCGCAGCCCACGGGCAGCTACATTTTTAGATTCTGCATCTAAATACGCTTCATTCGACATATGATTCATCGCAATGGGTTGAGAATTAAGGAATCTGGTGTCCGCGTGTGGGGTTGTAGGGCAATTCTCAGTACATTTTCTCAGGAAGCACTACTCCGCCGCAGCTGCTATGCGATATCTCAGTAGGCATAAGGCGCAGCCCACGGGCAGGTACATTTTTTGATTCTGCATCTAAATACGCTTCATTCGACATATAAATCATCGCAATCGGTTGAGAATTAAGGAATCTGGTGTCCGCGTGTGGTGTTGTAGGGCAATTCTCAGTACATTTTCTCAGGAAGCACTACTCTGCCGCAGCTGCTATGCGATATCTCAGTAGGCATAAGGCGCAGCCCACGGGCAGCTACATTTTTAGATTCTGCATCTAAATACGCTTCATTCGACATATAAATCATCGCAATCGGTTGAGAATTAAGGAATCTGGTGTCCGCGTGTGGTGTTGTAGGGCAATTCTCAGTACATTTTCTCAGGAAGCACTACTCTGCCGCAGCTGCTATGCGATATCTCAGTAGGCATAAGGCGCAGCCCACGGGCAGCTACATTTTTAGATTCTGCATCTAAATACGCTTCATTCGACATACGAATCATCGAAATCGGTTGAGAATTAAGGAATCTGGCTTCCGTGCCTGCGGTTGTAGGGCAATTCTCAGTACATTTTCTCAGGAAGCACACTCCGCCGCAGCTGATATGCGATATCTCAGTAGGCATAACGCCCAGCCCATGGGCAGCTACATTTTTAGATTCTGCATCTAAATACGCTTCATTCGACATATGACTCATCGGAATCGGTTGAGAATTAAGGAATCTGGCTTCCGTGCCTGCGGTTGTAGGGCAATTCTCAGTACATTTTCTCAGGAAGCACTACTCTGCCGCAGCTGCTATGCGATATCTCAGTAGGCATAAGGCGCAGCCCACATGCAGCTACATTTTTAGATTCTGCATCTAAATACGCTTCATTCGACATACGAATCATCGAAATCGGTTGAGAATTAAGGAATCTGGTGTCCGCGTGTGGGGTTGTAGGGCAATTCTCAGCACATTTTCTCAGGAAGCACTACTCTGCCGCAGCTGCTATGCGATATCTCAGTAGGCATAAGGCGCAGCCCACGGGCAGGTACATTTTTAGATTCTGCATCTAAATACGCTTCATTCGACATACGAATCATCGAAATCGGTTGAGAATTAAGGAATCTGGTGTCCGCGTGTGGGGTTGTAGGGCAATTCTCAGCACATTTTCTCAGGAAGCACTACTCTGCCGCAGCTGCTATGCGATATCTCAGTAGGCATAAGGCGCAGCCCACGGGCAGGTACATTTTTAGATTCTGCATCTAAATACGCTTCATTCGACATACGAATCATCGCAATCGGTTGAGAATTAAGGAATCTGGTGTCCGCGTGTGGTGTTGTAGGGCAATTCTCAGTACATTTTCTCAGGAAGCACTACTCTGCCGCAGCTGCTATGCGATATCTCAGTAGGCATAAGGCGCAGCCCACGGGCAGCTACATTTTTAGATTCTGCATCTAAATACGCTTCATTCGACATATAAATCATCGCAATCGGTTGAGAATTAAGGAATCTGGTGTCCGCGTGTGGTGTTGTAGGGCAATTCTCAGTACATTTTCTCAGGAAGCACTACTCTGCCGCAGCTGCTATGCGATATCTCAGTAGGCATAAGGCGCAGCCCACGGGCAGCTACATTTTTAGATTCTGCATCTAAATACGCTTCATTCGACATACGAATCATCGAAATCGGTTGAGAATTAAGGAATCTGGCTTCCGTGCCTGCGGTTGTAGGGCAATTCTCAGTACATTTTCTCAGGAAGCACACTCCGCCGCAGCTGATATGCGATATCTCAGTAGGCATAACGCCCAGCCCATGGGCAGCTACATTTTTAGATTCTGCATCTAAATACGCTTCATTCGACATATGACTCATCGGAATCGGTTGAGAATTAAGGAATCTGGCTTCCGTGCCTGCGGTTGTAGAACAATTCTCAGTACATTTTCTCAGGAAGCACTACTCTGCCGCAGCTGCTATGCGATATCTCAGTAGGCATAAGGCGCAGCCCACATGCAGCTACATTTTTAGATTCTGCATCTAAATACGCTTCATTCGACATACGAATCATCGAAATCGGTTGAGAATTAAGGAATCTGGTGTCCGCGTGTGGGGTTGTAGGGCAATTCTCAGCACATTTTCTCAGGAAGCACTACTCTGCCGCAGCTGCTATGCGATATCTCAGTAGGCATAAGGCGCAGCCCACGGGCAGGTACATTTTTAGATTCTGCATCTAAATACGCTTCATTCGACATACGAATCATCGAAATCGGTTGAGAATTAAGGAATCTGGTGTCCGCGTGTGGGGTTGTAGGGCAATTCTCAGCACATTTTCTCAGGAAGCACAGTCCGCCGCAGCTGATATGCGATATATCAGTAGGCATAAGGCGCAGCCCACGGGCAGCTACATTTTTAGATTCTGCATCTAAATACGCTTCATACGACATATAAATCATCGCAATCGGTTGAGAATTAAGGAATCTGGCTTCCGTGCCTGCGGTTGTAGGGCAATTCTCAGTACATTTTCTCAGGAAGCACACTCCGCCGCAGCTGATATGCGATATCTCAGTAGGCATAACGCCCAGCCCATGGGCAGCTACATTTTTAGATTCTGCATCTAAATACGCTTCATTCGACATATGACTCATCGGAATCGGCTGAGAATTAAGGAATCTGGCTTCCGTGCCTGCGGTTGTAGGGCAATTCTCAGTACATTTTCTCAGGAAGCACTACTCTGCCGCAGCTGCTATGCGATATCTCAGTAGGCATAAGGCGCAGCCCACGGGCAGGTACATTTTTAGATTCTGCATCTAAATACGCTTCATTCGACATACGAATCATCGAAATCGGTTGAGAATTAAGGAATCTGGTGTCCGCGTGTGGGGTTGTAGGGCAATTCTCAGCACATTTTCTCAGGAAGCACAGTCCGCCGCAGCTGATATGCGATATATCAGTAGGCATAAGGCGCAGCCCACGGGCAGCTTCATTTTTAGATTCTGCATCTAAATACGCTTCATTCGACATATAAATCATCGCAATCGGTTGAGAATTAAGGAATCTGGTGTCCGCGTGTGGTGTTGTAGGGCAATTCTCAGTACATTTTCTCAGGAAGCACTACTCTGCCGCAGCTGCTATGCGATATCTCAGTAGGCATAAGGCGCAGCCCACGGGCAGCTACATTTTTAGATTCTGCATCTAAATACGCTTCATTCGACATATAAATCATCGCAATCGGTTGAGAATTAAGGAATCTGGTGTCCGCGTGTGGGGTTGTAGGGCAATTCTCAGTACATTTTCTCAGGAAGCACTACTCTGCCGCAGCTGCTATGCGATATCTCAGTAGGCATAAGGCGCAGCCCACGGGCAGCTACATTTTTAGATTCTGCATCTAAATACGCTTCATTCGACATATGATTCATCGAAATCGGCTGAGAATTCAGGAATCTGGCTTCCGTGCCTGCGGTTGTAGGGCAATTCTCAGTACATTTTCTCAGGAAGCACTACTCTGCCGCAGCTGCTATGCGATATCTCAGTAGGCATAAGGCGCAGCCCACATGCAGCTACATTTTTAGATTCTGCATCTAAATACGCTTCATTCGACATATGAATCATCGAAATCGGTTGAGAATTAAGGAATCTGGTGTCCGCGTGTGGGGTTGTAATGCAATTCTCAGTACATTTTCTCAGGAAGCACTACTCTGCCGCAGCTGCTATGCGATATCTCAGTAGGCATAAGGCGCAGCCCACGGGCAGCTACATTTTTAGATTCTGCATCTAAATACGCTTCATTCGACATATGATTCATCGCAATCGGTTGAGAATTAAGGAATCTGGTGTCCGCGTGTGGGGTTGTAGGGCAATTCTCAGTACATTTTCTCAGGAAGCACTACTCTGCCGCAGCTGCTATGCGATATCTCAGTAGGCATAAGGCGCAGCCCACGGGCAGCTACATTTTTAGATTCTGCATCTAAATACGCTTCATTCGACATATGATTCATCGCAATCGGTTGAGAATTAAGGAATCTGGTGTCCGTGCCTGCCGTTGTAGGGCAATTCTCAGTACATTTTCTCAGGAAGCACTACTCTGCCGCAGCTGCTATGCGATATCTCAGTAGGCATAAGGCGCAGCAAACATGCAGCTACATTTTTAGATTCTGCATATAAATACGCTTCATTCGACATATGATTCATCGAAATCGGTTGAGAATTAAGGAATCTGGCTTCCGTGCCTGCGGTTGTAGGGCAATTCTCAGTACATTTTCTCAGGAAGCACACTCCGCCGCAGCTGATATGCGATATCTCAGTAGGCATAAGGCGCAGCCCACGGGCAGCTACATTTTTAGATTCTGCATCTAAATACGCTTCATTCGACATATGATTCATCGCAATGGGTTGAGAATTAAGGAATCTGGTGTCCGCGTGTGGGGTTGTAGGGCAATTCTCAGTACATTTTCTCAGGAAGCACTACTCTGCCGCAGCTGCTATGCGATATCTCAGTAGGCATAAGGCGCAGCCCACGGGCAGGTACATTTTTAGATTCTGCATCTAAATACGCTTCATTCGACGTACGAATCATCGAAATCGGTTGAGAATTAAGGAATCTGGTGTCCGCGTGTGGGGTTGTAGGGCAATTCTCAGCACATTTTCTCAGGAAGCACAGCCCGCCGCAGCTGATATGCGATATATCAGTAGGCATAAGGCGCAGCCCGCGGGCAGCTACATTTTTAGATTCTGCATCTAAATACGCTTCATACGACATATAAATCATCGCAATCGGTTGAGAATTAAGGAATCTGGCTTCCGTGCCTGCGGTTGTAGGGCAATTCTCAGTACATTTTCTCAGGAAGCACACTCCGCCGCAGCTGATATGCGATATCTCAGTAGGCATAACGCCCAGCCCATGGGCAGCCACATTTTTAGATTCTGCATCTAAATACGCTTCATTCGACATATGACTCATCGGAATCGGTTGAGAATTAAGGAATCTGGCTTCCGTGCCTGCGGTTGTAGGGCGATTCTCAATTCATTTTCTCAGGAAGCACTACTCTGCCGCAGTTGATATGCGATATCTCAGTAGGCATAAAGCGCAGCCCACGGGCAGCTACATTTTTAGATTCTGCATCTAAATACGATTCAGTCGACAAATGATTCATCGAAATCGGTTGAGAATTAAGGAATGTGGCTTCCGTGCCTGCGGTTGTAGGGCAATTCTCAGTACATTTTCTCAGGAAGCACACTCCGCCGCAGCTGATATGCGATATCTCAGTAGGCTTAAGGCGCAGCCCACGGTCAGCTATATTTCTAGATTCTGCATCTAAATACGCTTCATTCGACATATGATTCATCGAAGTCGGTTGAGAATTAAGGGAGATAGGTGGTGTGGTGGTGGTTTAATGGCAATTTTCTTATTGGATTTCTCAGGAAGCACAGTCCGCCGCAGCTGATATGCGATATCTCAGTAGGCATAAGGCGCAGCCCACGGGCAGCTACATTTTTAGATTCTGCATCTAAATACGCTTCATTCGACATATGATTCATCGCAATCGGTTGAGAATTAAGGAATCTGGTGTCCGCGTGTGGGGTTGTAGGGCAATTCTCAGTACATTTTCTCAGGAAGCACTACTCCGCCGCAGCTGATATGCGATATCTCAGTAGGCATAAGGCGCAGCCCACGGGCAGCTACATTTTTAGATTCTGCATCTAAATACGCTTCATTCGACATATGATTCATCGCAATGGGTTGAGAATTAAGGAATCTGGTGTCCGCGTGTGGGGTTGTAGGGCAATTCTCAGCACATTTTCTCAGGAAGCACAGTCCGCCGCAGCTGATATGCGATATATCAGTAGGCATAAGGCGCAGCCCACGGGCAGCTACATTTTTAGATTCTGCATCTAAATACGCTTCATTCGACATATAAATCATCGCAATCGGTTGAGAATTAGGGAATCTGGCTTCCGTGCCTGCGGTTGTAGGGCAATTCTCAATTCATTTTCTCAGGAAGCACTACTCTGCCGCAGTTGATATGCGATATCTCAGTAGGCATAAAGCGCAGCCCACGGGCAGCTACATTTTTAGATTCTGCATCTAAATACGATTCAGTCGACAAATAATTCATCGAAATCGGTTGAGAATTAAGGAATGTGGCTTCCGTGCCTGCGGTTGTAGGGCAATTCTCAGTACATTTTCTCAGGAAGCACACTCCGCCGCAGCTGATATGCGATATCTCAGTAGGCATAAGGCGCAGCCCACGGTCAGCTATATTTCTAGATTCTGCATCTAAATACGCTTCATTCGACATATGATTCATCGAAGTCGGTTGAGAATTAAGGGAGATAGGTGGTGTGGTGGTGGTTTAATGGCAATTTTCTTATTGGATTTCTCAGGAAGCACAGTCCGCCGCAGCTGATATGCGATATCTCAGTAGGCATAAGGCGCAGCCCACGGGCAGCTACATTTTTAGATTCTGCATCTAAATACGCTTCATTCGACATATGATTCATCGCAATGGGTTGAGAATTAAGGAATCTGGTGTCCGCGTGTGGGGTTGTAGGGCAATTCTCAGTACATTTTCTCAGGAAGCACTACTCCGCCGCAGCTGCTATGCGATATCTCAGTAGGCATAAGGCGCAGCCCACGGGCAGGTATATTTTTTGATTCTGCATCTAAATACGCTTCATTCGACATATAAATCATCGCAATCGGTTGAGAATTAAGGAATCTGGTGTCCGCGTGTGGTGTTGTAGGGCAATTCTCAGTACATTTTCTCAGGAAGCACTACTCTGCCGCAGCTGCTATGCGATATCTCAGTAGGCATAAGGCGCAGCCCACGGGCAGCTACATTTTTAGATTCTGCATCTAAATACGCTTCATTCGACATATAAATCATCGCAATCGGTTGAGAATTAAGGAATCTGGTGTCCGCGTGTGGTGTTGTAGGGCAATTCTCAGTACATTTTCTCAGGAAGCACACTCCGCCGCAGCTGATATGCGATATCTCAGTAGGCATAACGCCCAGCCCATGGGCAGCTACATTTTTAGATTCTGCATCTAAATACGCTTCATTCGACATATGACTCATCGGAATCGGTTGAGAATTAAGGAATCTGGCTTCCGTGCCTGCGGTTGTAGGGCAATTCTCAGTACATTTTCTCAGGAAGCACTACTCTGCCGCAGCTGCTATGCGATATCTCAGTAGGCATAAGGCGCAGCCCACATGCAGCTACATTTTTAGATTCTGCATCTAAATACGCTTCATTCGACATATGATTCATCGAAATCGGCTGAGAATTAAGGAATCTGGCTTCCGTGCCTGCGGTTGTAGGGCAATTCTCAGTACATTTTCTCAGGAAGCACACTCCGCCGCAGCTGATATGCGATATCTCAGTAGGCATAACGCCCAGCCCATGGGCAGCTACATTTTTAGATTCTGCATCTAAATACGCTTCATTCGACATATGACTCATCGGAATCAGTTGAGAATTAAGGAATCTGGCTTCCGTGCCTGCGGTTGTAGGGCGATTCTCAATTCATTTTCTCAGGAAGCACACTCCGCCGCAGCTGATATGCGATATCTCAGTAGGCATAAGGCGCAGCCCACGGTCAGCTATATTTCTAGATTCTGCATCTAAATACGCTTCATTCGACATATGATTCATCGAAGTCGGTTGAGAATTAAGGGAGATAGGTGGTGTGGTGGTGGTTTAATGGCAATTTTCTTATTGGATTTCTCAGGAAGCACAGTCCGCCGCAGCTGATATGCGATATCTCAGTAGGCATAAGGCGCAGCCCACGGGCAGCTACATTTTTAGATTCTGCATCTAAATACGCTTCATTCGACATATGAATCATCGCAATCGGTTGAGAATTAAGGAATCTGGTGTCCGCGTGTGGTGTTGTAGGGCAATTCTCAGTACATTTTCTCAGGAAGCACTACTCTGCCGCAGCTGCTATGCGATATCTCAGTTGGCATAAGGCGCAGCCCACGGGCAGCTACATTTTTAGATTCTGCATCTAAATACGCTTCATTCGACATACGAATCATCGAAATCGGTTGAGAATTAAGGAATCTGGTGTCCGCGTGTGGGGTTGTAGGGCAATTCTCAGTACATTTTCTCAGGAAGCACTACTCTGCCGCAGCTGCTATGCGATATCTCAGTAGGCATAAGGCGCAGCCCACGGGCAGCTACATTTTTAGATTCTGCATCTAAATACGCTTCATTCGACATATGATTCATCGCAATGGGTTGAGAATTAAGGAATCTGGTGTCCGCGTGTGGTGTTGTAGGGCAATTCTCAGTACATTTTCTCAGGAAGCACTACTCTGCCGCAGCTGCTATGCGATATCTCAGTAGGCATAAGGCGCAGCTCACATGCAGCTACATTTTTAGATTCTGCATCTAAATACGCTTCATTCGACATATGATTCATCGAAATCGGCTGAGAATTCAGGAATCTGGCTTCCGTGCCTGCGGTTGTAGGGCAATTCTCAGTACATTTTCTCAGGAAGCACTACTCTGCCGCAGCTGCTATGCGATATCTCAGTAGGCATAAGGCGCAGCCCACGGGCAGCAACATTTTTAGATTCTGCATCTAAATACGCTTCATTCGACATATGATTCATCGCAATGGGTTGAGAATTAAGGAATCTGGTGTCCGCGTGTGGTGTTGTAGGGCAATTCTCAGTACATTTTCTCAGGAAGCACTACTCTGCCGCAGCTGCTATGCGATATCTCAGTAGGCATAAGGCGCAGCTCACATGCAGCTACATTTTTAGATTCTGCATCTAAATACGCTTCATTCGACATATGATTCATCGAAATCGGTTGAGAATTAAGGAATCTGGCTTCCGTGCCTGCGGTTGTAGGGCGATTCTCAATTCATTTTCTCAGGAAGCACTACTCTGCCGCAGTTGATATGCGATATCTCAGTAGGCATAAGGCGCAGCCCACGGGCAGCTACATTTTTAGATTCTGCATCTAAAAAAGATTCAGTCGACAAATGATTCATCGAAATCGGTTGAGGATTAAGGAATCTGGCTTCCGTGCCTGCGGTTGTAGGGCAATTCTCAGTACATTTTCTCAGGAAGCACGACTCTGCCGCAGCTGCTATGCGATATCTCAGTAGGCATAAGGCGCAGCCCACGGGCAGCTACATTTTTAGATTCTGCATCTAAATACGCTTCATTCGACATATGATTCATCGAAATCGGCTGAGAATTAAGGAATCTGGCTTCCGTGCCTGCGGTTGTAGGGCAATTCTCAGTACATTTTCTCAGGAAGCACACTCCGCCGCAGCTGATATGCGATATCTCAGTAGGCATAACGCCCAGCCCATGGGCAGCTACATTTTTAGATTCTGCATCTAAATACGCTTCATTCGACATATGACTCATCGGAATCAGTTGAGAATTAAGGAATCTGGCTTCCGTGCCTGCGGTTGTAGGGCGATTCTCAATTCATTTTCTCAGGAAGCACACTCCGCCGCAGCTGATATGCGATATCTCAGTAGGCATAAGGCGCAGCCCACGGTCAGCTATATTTCTAGATTCTGCATCTAAATACGCTTCATTCGACATATGATTCATCGCAATCGGTTGAGAATTAAGGAATCTGGTGTCCGCGTGTGGGGTTGTAGGGCAATTCTCAGTACATTTTCTCAGGAAGCACTACTCCGCCGCAGCTGATATGCGATATCTCAGTAGGCATAAGGCGCAGCCCACGGGCAGCTACATTTTTAGATTCTGCATCTAAATACGCTTCATTCGACATATGATTCATCGCAATGGGTTGAGAATTAAGGAATCTGGTGTCCGCGTGTGGGGTTGTAGGGCAATTCTCAGCACATTTTCTCAGGAAGCACTACTCTGCCGCAGCTGATATGCGATATATCAGTAGGCATAAGGCGCAGCCCACGGGCAGCTACATTTTTAGATTCTGCATCTAAATACGCTTCATTCGACATATAAATCATCGCAATCGGTTGAGAATTAGGGAATCTGGCTTCCGTGCCTGCGGTTGTAGGGCAATTCTCAATTCATTTTCTCAGGAAGCACTACTCTGCCGCAGTTGATATGCGATATCTCAGTAGGCATAAAGCGCAGCCCACGGGCAGCTACATTTTTAGATTCTGCATCTAAATACGATTCAGTCGACAAATAATTCATCGAAATCGGTTGAGAATTAAGGAATGTGGCTTCCGTGCCTGCGGTTGTAGGGCAATTCTCAGTACATTTTCTCAGGAAGCACACTCCGCCGCAGCTGATATGCGATATCTCAGTAGGCATAAGGCGCAGCCCACGGTCAGCTATATTTCTAGATTCTGCATCTAAATACGCTTCATTCGACATATGATTCATCGAAGTCGGTTGAGAATTAAGGGAGATAGGTGGTGTGGTGGTGGTTTAATGGCAATTTTCTTATTGGATTTCTCAGGAAGCATAGTCCGCCGCAGCTGATATGCGATATCTCAGTAGGCATAAGGCGCAGCCCACGGGCAGCTACATTTTTAAATTCTGCATCTAAATACGCTTCATTCGACATATGAATCATCGCAATCGGTTGAGAATTAAGGAATCTGGTGTCCGCGTGTGGTGTTGTAGGGCAATTCTCAGTACATTTTCTCAGGAAGCACTACTCTGCCGCAGCTGCTATGCGATATCTCAGTTGGCATAAGGCGCAGCCCACGGGCAGCTACATTTTTAGATTCTGCATCTAAATACGCTTCATTCGACATACGAATCATCGAAATCGGTTGAGAATTAAGGAATCTGGTGTCCGCGTGTGGGGTTGTAGGGCAATTCTCAGTACATTTTCTCAGGAAGCACTACTCTGCCGCAGCTGCTATGCGATATCTCAGTAGGCATAAGGCGCAGCCCACGGGCAGCTACATTTTTAGATTCTGCATCTAAATACGCTTCATTCGACATATGATTCATCGCAATGGGTTGAGAATTAAGGAATCTGGTGTCCGCGTGTGGTGTTGTAGGGCAATTCTCAGTACATTTTCTCAGGAAGCACTACTCTGCCGCAGCTGCTATGCGATATCTCAGTAGGCATAAGGCGCAGCTCACATGCAGCTACATTTTTAGATTCTGCATCTAAATACGCTTCATTCGACATATGATTCATCGAAATCGGCTGAGAATTCAGGAATCTGGCTTCCGTGCCTGCGGTTGTAGGGCAATTCTCAGTACATTTTCTCAGGAAGCACTACTCTGCCGCAGCTGCTATGCGATATCTCAGTAGGCATAAGGCGCAGCCCACATGCAGCTACATTTTTAGATTCTGCATCTAAATACGCTTCATTCGACATATGATTCATCGAAATCGGCTGAGAATTAAGGAATCTGGCTTCCGTGCCTGCGGTTGTAGGGCAATTCTCAGTACATTTTCTCAGGAAGCACACTCCGCCGCAGCTGATATGCGATATCTCAGTAGGCATAACGCCCAGCCCATGGGCAGCTACATTTTTAGATTCTGCATCTAAATACGCTTCATTCGACATATGACTCATCGGAATCAGTTGAGAATTAAGGAATCTGGCTTCCGTGCCTGCGGTTGTAGGGCGATTCTCAATTCATTTTCTCAGGAAGCACACTCCGCCGCAGCTGATATGCGATATCTCAGTAGGCATAAGGCGCAGCCCACGGTCAGCTATATTTCTAGATTCTGCATCTAAATACGCTTCATTCGACATATGATTCATCGAAGTCGGTTGAGAATTAAGGGAGATAGGTGGTGTGGTGGTGGTTTAATGGCAATTTTCTTATTGGATTTCTCAGGAAGCACAGTCCGCCGCAGCTGATATGCGATATCTCAGTAGGCATAAGGCGCAGCCCACGGGCATCTACATTTTTAGATTCTGCATCTAAATACGCTTCATTCGACATATGAATCATCGCAATCGGTTGAGAATTAAGGAATCTGGTGTCCGCGTGTGGTGTTGTAGGGCAATTCTCAGTACATTTTCTCAGGAAGCACTACTCTGCCGCAGCTGCTATGCGATATCTCAGTTGGCATAAGGCGCAGCCCACGGGCAGCTACATTTTTAGATTCTGCATCTAAATACGCTTTCGACATATGATTCATCGCAATCGGTTGAGAATTAAGGAATCTGGTGTCCGCGTGTGGTGTTGTAGGGCAATTCTCAGTACATTTTCTCAGGAAGCACTACTCTGCCGCAGCTGCTATGCGATATCTCAGTAGGCATAAGGCGCAGCCCACGGGCAGCTACATTTTTAGATTCTGCATCTAAATGCGCTTCATTCGACATATAAATCATCGAAATCGGTTAAGAATTAAGGAATCTGGCTTCCGTGCCTGCGGTTGTAGGGCGATTCTCAATTCATTTTCTCAGGAAGCACTACTCTGCCGCAGCTGCTATGCGATATCTCAGTAGGCATAAGGCGCAGCCCACATGCAGCTACATTTTTAGATTCTGCATCTAAATACGCTTCATTCGACATATGATTCATCGAAATCGGCTGAGAATTAAGGAATCTGGCTTCCGTGCCTGCGGTTGTAGGGCAATTCTCAGTACATTTTCTCAGGAAGCACACTCCGCCGCAGCTGATATGCGATATCTCAGTAGGCATAACGCCCAGCCCATGGGCAGCTACATTTTTAGATTCTGCATCTAAATGCGCTTCATTCGACATATAAATCATCGAAATCGGTTAAGAATTAAGGAATCTGGCTTCCGTGCCTGCGGTTGTAGGGCGATTCTCAATTCATTTTCTCAGGAAGCACTACTCTGCCGCAGCTGCTATGCGATATCTCAGTAGGCATAAGGCGCAGCCCACATGCAGCTACATTTTTAGATTCTGCATCTAAATACGCTTCATTCGACATATGATTCATCGAAATCGGCTGAGAATTAAGGAATCTGGCTTCCGTGCCTGCGGTTGTAGGGCAATTCTCAGTACATTTTCTCAGGAAGCACACTCCGCCGCAGCTGATATGCGATATCTCAGTAGGCATAACGCCCAGCCCATGGGCAGCTACATTTTTAGATTCTGCATCTAAATACGCTTCATTCGACATATGAATCATCGCAATCGGTTGAGAATTAAGGAATCTGGTGTCCGCGTGTGGTGTTGTAGGGCAATTCTCAGTACATTTTCTCAGGAAGCACTACTCTGCCGCAGCTGCTATGCGATATCTCAGTTGGCATAAGGCGCAGCCCACGGGCAGCTACATTTTTAGATTCTGCATCTAAATACGCTTCATTCGACATACGAATCATCGAAATCGGTTGAGAATTAAGGAATCTGGTGTCCGCGTGTGGGGTTGTAGGGCAATTCTCAGTACATTTTCTCAGGAAGCACTACTCTGCCGCAGCTGATATGCGATATCTCAGTAGGCATACAGCGCAGCCCACGGGCAGCTACATTTTTAGATTCTGCATCTAAATACGCTTCATTCGACATATAAATCATCGAAATCGGTTGAGAATTAAGGAATCTGGTGTCCGCGTGTGGGGTTGTAGGGCAATTCTCAGTACATTTTCTCAGGAAGCACTACTCTGCCGCAGCTGCTATGCGATATCTCAGTAGGCATAAGGCGCAGCCCACGGGCAGCTACATTTTTAGATTCTGCATCTAAATACGCTTCATTCGACATATGATTCATCGCAATGGGTTGAGAATTAAGGAATCTGGTGTCCGCGTGTGGTGTTGTAGGGCAATTCTCAGTACATTTTCTCAGGAAGCACTACTCTGCCGCAGCTGCTATGCGATATCTCAGTAGGCATAAGGCGCAGCTCACATGCAGCTACATTTTTAGATTCTGCATCTAAATACGCTTCATTCGACATATGATTCATCGAAATCGGCTGAGAATTCAGGAATCTGGCTTCCGTGCCTGCGGTTGTAGGGCAATTCTCAGTACATTTTCTCAGGAAGCACTACTCTGCCGCAGCTGCTATGCGATATCTCAGTAGGCATAAGGCGCAGCCCACATGCAGCTACATTTTTAGATTCTGCATCTAAATACGCTTCATTCGACATATGATTCATCGAAATCGGCTGAGAATTAAGGAATCTGGCTTCCGTGCCTGCGGTTGTAGGGCAATTCTCAGTACATTTTCTCAGGAAGCACACTCCGCCGCAGCTGATATGCGATATCTCAGTAGGCATAACGCCCAGCCCATGGGCAGCTACATTTTTAGATTCTGCATCTAAATACGCTTCATTCGACATATGACTCATCGGAATCAGTTGAGAATTAAGGAATCTGGCTTCCGTGCCTGCGGTTGTAGGGCGATTCTCAATTCATTTTCTCAGGAAGCACACTCCGCCGCAGCTGATATGCGATATCTCAGTAGGCATAAGGCGCAGCCCACGGTCAGCTATATTTCTAGATTCTGCATCTAAATACGCTTCATTCGACATATGATTCATCGAAGTCGGTTGAGAATTAAGGGAGATAGGTGGTGTGGTGGTGGTTTAATGGCAATTTTCTTATTGGATTTCTCAGGAAGCACAGTCCGCCGCAGCTGATATGCGATATCTCAGTAGGCATAAGGCGCAGCCCACGGGCAGCTACATTTTTAGATTCTGCATCTAAATACGCTTCATTCGACATATGAATCATCGCAATCGGTTGAGAATTAAGGAATCTGGTGTCCGCGTGTGGTGTTGTAGGGCAATTCTCAGTACATTTTCTCAGGAAGCACTACTCTGCCGCAGCTGCTATGCGATATCTCAGTTGGCATAAGGCGCAGCCCACGGGCAGCTACATTTTTAGATTCTGCATCTAAATACGCTTCATTCGACATACGAATCATCGAAATCGGTTGAGAATTAAGGAATCTGGTGTCCGCGTGTGGGGTTGTAGGGCAATTCTCAGTACATTTTCTCAGGAAGCACTACTCTGCCGCAGCTGCTATGCGATATCTCAGTAGGCATAAGGCGCAGCCCACGGGCAGCTACATTTTTAGATTCTGCATCTAAATACGCTTCATTCGACATATGATTCATCGCAATGGGTTGAGAATTAAGGAATCTGGTGTCCGCGTGTGGTGTTGTAGGGCAATTCTCAGTACATTTTCTCAGGAAGCACTACTCTGCCGCAGCTGCTATGCGATATCTCAGTAGGCATAAGGCGCAGCTCACATGCAGCTACATTTTTAGATTCTGCATCTAAATACGCTTCATTCGACATATGATTCATCGAAATCGGCTGAGAATTCAGGAATCTGGCTTCCGTGCCTGCGGTTGTAGGGCAATTCTCAGTACATTTTCTCAGGAAGCACTACTCTGCCGCAGCTGCTATGCGATATCTCAGTAGGCATAAGGCGCAGCCCACATGCAGCTACATTTTTAGATTCTGCATCTAAATACGCTTCATTCGACATATGATTCATCGAAATCGGCTGAGAATTAAGGAATCTGGCTTCCGTGCCTGCGGTTGTAGGGCAATTCTCAGTACATTTTCTCAGGAAGCACACTCCGCCGCAGCTGATATGCGATATCTCAGTAGGCATAACGCCCAGCCCATGGGCAGCTACATTTTTAGATTCTGCATCTAAATACGCTTCATTCGACATATGACTCATCGGAATCAGTTGAGAATTAAGGAATCTGGCTTCCGTGCCTGCGGTTGTAGGGCGATTCTCAATTCATTTTCTCAGGAAGCACACTCCGCCGCAGCTGATATGCGATATCTCAGTAGGCATAAGGCGCAGCCCACGGTCAGCTATATTTCTAGATTCTGCATCTAAATACGCTTCATTCGACATATGATTCATCGAAGTCGGTTGAGAATTAAGGGAGATAGGTGGTGTGGTGGTGGTTTAATGGCAATTTTCTTATTGGATTTCTCAGGAAGCACAGTCCGCCGCAGCTGATATGCGATATCTCAGTAGGCATAAGGCGCAGCCCACGGGCAGCTACATTTTTAGATTCTGCATCTAAATACGCTTCATTCGACATATGAATCATCGCAATCGGTTGAGAATTAAGGAATCTGGTGTCCGCGTGTGGTGTTGTAGGGCAATTCTCAGTACATTTTCTCAGGAAGCACTACTCTGCCGCAGCTGCTATGCGATATCTCAGTTGGCATAAGGCGCAGCCCACGGGCAGCTACATTTTTAGATTCTGCATCTAAATACGCTTTCGACATATGATTCATCGCAATCGGTTGAGAATTAAGGAATCTGGTGTCCGCGTGTGGGGTTGTAGGGCAATTCTCAGTACATTTTCTCAGGAAGCACTACTCTGCCGCAGCTGCTATGCGATATCTCAGTAGGCATAAGGCGCAGAGCGGGGGGGGGCAACATTTTTAGATTCTGCATCTAAATACGCTTCATTCGACATACGAATCATCGAAATCGGTTGAGAATTAAGGAATCTGGTGTCCGCGTGTGGGGTTGTAGGGCAATTCTCAGTACATTTTCTCAGGAAGCACTACTCTGCCGCAGCTGATATGCGATATCTCAGTAGGCATACAGCGCAGCCCACGGGCAGCTACATTTTTAGATTCTGCATCTAAATACGCTTCATTCGACATATAAATCATCGAAATCGGTTGAGAATTAAGGAATCTGGTGTCCGCGTGTGGGGTTGTAGGGCAATTCTCAGTACATTTTCTCAGGAAGCACTACTCTGCCGCAGCTGCTATGCGATATCTCAGTAGGCATAAGGCGCAGCCCACATGCAGCTACATTTTTAAATTCTGCATCTAAATACGCTTCATTCGACATATGATTCATCGAAATCGGTTGAGAATTAAGGAATCTGGTGTCCGCGTGTGGGGTTGTAGGGCAATTCTCAGTACATTTTCTCAGGAAGCACTACTCTGCCGCAGCTGATATGCGATATCTCAGTAGGCATACAGCGCAGCCCACGGGCAGCTACATTTTTAGATTCTGCATCTAAATACGCTTCATTCGACATATAAATCATCGAAATCGGTTGAGAATTAAGGAATCTGGTGTCCGCGTGTGGGGTTGTAGGGCGATTCTCAATTCATTTTCTCAGGAAGCACACTCCGCCGCAGCTGATATGCGATATCTCAGTAGGCATAAGGCGCAGCCCACGGTCAGCTATATTTCTAGATTCTGCATCTAAATACGCTTCATTCGACATATGATTCATCGAAGTCGGTTGAGAATTAAGGGAGATAGGTGGTGTGGTGGTGGTTTAATGGCAATTTTCTTATTGGATTTCTCAGGAAGCACAGTCCGCCGCAGCTGATATGCGATATCTCAGTAGGCATAAGGCGCAGCCCACGGGCAGCTACATTTTTAGATTCTGCATCTAAATACGCTTCATTCGACATATGAATCATCGCAATCGGTTGAGAATTAAGGAATCTGGTGTCCGCGTGTGGTGTTGTAGGGCAATTCTCAGTACATTTTCTCAGGAAGCACTACTCTGCCGCAGCTGCTATGCGATATCTCAGTTGGCATAAGGCGCAGCCCACGGGCAGCTACATTTTTAGATTCTGCATCTAAATACGCTTTCGACATATGATTCATCGCAATCGGTTGAGAATTAAGGAATCTGGTGTCCGCGTGTGGGGTTGTAGGGCAATTCTCAGTACATTTTCTCAGGAAGCACTACTCTGCCGCAGCTGCTATGCGATATCTCAGTAGGCATAAGGCGCAGAGCGGGGGGGGGCAACATTTTTAGATTCTGCATCTAAATACGCTTCATTCGACATACGAATCATCGAAATCGGTTGAGAATTAAGGAATCTGGTGTCCGCGTGTGGGGTTGTAGGGCAATTCTCAGTACATTTTCTCAGGAAGCACTACTCTGCCGCAGCTGATATGCGATATCTCAGTAGGCATACAGCGCAGCCCACGGGCAGCTACATTTTTAGATTCTGCATCTAAATACGCTTCATTCGACATATAAATCATCGAAATCGGTTGAGAATTAAGGAATCTGGTGTCCGCGTGTGGGGTTGTAGGGCAATTCTCAGTACATTTTCTCAGGAAGCACTACTCTGCCGCAGCTGCTATGCGATATCTCAGTAGGCATAAGGCGCAGCCCACATGCAGCTACATTTTTAAATTCTGCATCTAAATACGCTTCATTCGACATATGATTCATCGAAATCGGTTGAGAATTAAGGGAGATAGGTGGTGTGGTGGTTGTTTAATGGCAATTTTCTTATTGGATTTCTCATTAAGCACAGTCCGAAGCAGCTGATATGCGATATATCAGTAGGCATAAGGCGCAGCCCGCGGGCAGCTACATTTTTAGATTCTGCATCTAAATACGATTCAGTCGACATATGATTCATCGAAATCGGTTGAGAATTAAGGAATCTGGTGTCCGCGTGTGGGGTTGTAGGGCAATTCTCAGTACATTTTCTCAGGAAGCACTACTCTGCCGCAGCTGATATGCGATATCTCAGTAGGCATAAGGCGCAGCCCACGGTCAGCTACATTTCTAGATTCTGCATCTAAATACGCTTCATTCGACATATGATTCATCGCAATCGGTGGAGAATTAAGGAATCTGGTGTCCGCGTGTGGGGTTGTAGGGCAATTCTCAGTACATTTTCTCAGGAAGCACTACTCTGCCGCAGCTGCTATGCGATATCTCAGTAGGCATAAGGCGCAGCCCACGGGCAGCTACATTTTTAGATTCTGCATCTAAATACGCTTCATTCGACATATGACTCATCGAAATCGGTTGAGAATTAAAGAATCTGGTGTCCGCGTGTGGGGTTGTAGGGCAATTCTCAGTACATTTTCTCAGGAAGCACTACTCTGCCGCAGCTGCTATGCGATATCTCAGTAGGCATAAGGCGCAGCCCACGGGCAGCTACATTTTTAGATTCTGCATCTAAATACGCTTTATTCGATATACGAATCATCGAAATCGGTTGAGAATTAAGGAATCTGGTGTCCGCGGGTGGGGTTGTAGGGCAATTCTCAGTACATTTTCTCAGGAAGCACTACTCTGCCGCAGCTGCTATTCTCAGTACATTTTCTCAGGAAGCACTACTCTGCCGCAGCTGATATGCGATATCTCAGTAGTCATAAGGCGCAGCCCACGGGCAGCTACATTTTTAGATTCTGCATCTAAATACGCTTCATTCGACATATGATCCATCGAAATCGGTTGAGAATTAAGGAATCTGGCTTCCGTGCCTGCGGTTGTAGGGCAATTCTCAGTACATTTTCTCAGGAAGCACACTCCGCCGCAGCTGATATGAGATATCTCATTAGGCATAAGGCGCAGCCCACGGGCAGCTACATTTTTAGATTCTGCATCTAAATACGCTTCATTCGACATACGAATCATCGAAATCGGTTGAGAATTAAGGAATCTGGTGTCCGCGGGTGGGGTTGTAGGGCAATTCTCAGTACATTTTCTCAGGAAGCACAGTCCGCCGCAGCTGATATGCGATATATCAGTAGGCATACGGCGCAGCCCACGGGCAGCTACATTTTTAGATTCTGCATCTAAATGCGCTTCATTCGACATATGATTCATCGAAATCGGTTGAGAATTAAGGAATCTGGTGTCCGCGTGTGGTGTTGTAGGGCAATTCTCAGTACATTTTCTCAGGAAGCACTACTCTGCCGCAGCTGCTATGCGATATCTCAGTAGGCATAAGGCGCATCCCACGGGCAGCTACATTTTTAGATTCTGCATCTAAATACGCTTTATTCGATATACGATTCATCGAAATCGGTTGAGAATTAAGGAATCTGGTGTCCGCGTGTGGGGTTGTAGGGCAATTCTCAGTACATTTTCTCAGGAAGCACTACTCTGCCGCAGCTGATATGCGATATCTCAGTAGGCATAAGGCGCAGCCCACGGTCAGCTACATTTTTAGATTCTGCATCTAAATACGATTCAGTCGACATATGATTCATCGAAATCGGTTGAGAATTAAGGAATCTGGTGTCCGCGTGTGGGGTTGTAGGGCAATTCTCAGTACATTTTCTCAGGAAGCACTACTCTGCCGCAGCTGCTATGCGATATCTCAGTAGGCATAAGGCGCAGCCCACGGTCAGCTACATTTTTAGATTCTGCATCTAAATACGATTCAGTCGACATATGATTCATCGAAATCGGTTGAGAATTAAGGAATCTGGTGTCCGCGTGTGGGGTTGTAGGGCAATTCTCAGTACATTTTCTCAGGAAGCACTACTCTGCCGCAGCTGCTATGCGATATCTCAGTAGGCATAAGGCGCAGCCCACGGTCAGCTACATTTTTAGATTCTGCATCTAAATACGCTTCATTCGACATATGATTCATCGAAATCGGTTGAGAATTAAGGAATCTGGCTTCCGTGCCTGCGGTTGTAGGGCAATTCTCAGTACATTTTCTCAGGAAGCACTACTCTGGCGCAGCTGATATGCGATATCTCAGTAGGCATAAGGCGCAGCCCACGGTCAGCTACATTTTTAGATTCTGCATCTAAATACGCTTCATTCGACATATGATTCATCGAAATCGGTTGAGAATTAAGGAATCTGGCTTCCGCGTGTGGGGTTGTAGGGCAATTCTCAGTACATTTTCTTAGGAAGCACACTCCGCCGCAGCTGATATGCGATATCTCAGTAGGCATAAGGCGCAGCCCACGGTCAGCTACATTTCTAGATTCTGCATCTAAATACGCTTCATTCGACATATGATTCATCGCAATCGGTTGAGAATTAAGGAATCTGGTGTCCGCGTGTGGGGTTGTAGGGCAATTCTCAGTACATTTTCTCAGGAAGCACTACTCTGCCGCAGCTGCTATGCGATATCTCAGTAGGCATAAGGCGCAGCCCACGGGCAGCTACATTTTTAGATTCTGCATCTAAATACGCTTCATTCGACATATGATTCATCGAAATCGGTTGAGAATTAAAGAATCTGGTGTCCGCGTGTGGGGTTGTAGGGCAATTCTCAGTACATTTTCTCAGGAAGCACTACTCTGCCGCAGCTGCTATGCGATATCTCAGTAGGCATAAGGCGCAGCCCACGGGCAGCTACATTTTTAGATTCTGCATCTAAATACGCTTCATTCGACATATGATTCATCGCAATCGGTTGAGAATTAAGGAATCTGGCTTCCGTGCCTGCGGTTGTAGGGCGATTCTCAATACATTTTCTCAGGAAGCACTACTCTGCCGCAGTTGATATGCGATATCTCAGTAGCCACAAGGCGCATCCCACGGGCAGCTACATTTTTAGATTCTGCATCTAAATACGCTTCATTCGACATATGATTCATCGAAATCGGTTGAGAATTAAAGAATCTGGTGTCCGCGTGTGTGGTTGTAGGGCAATTCTCAGTACATTTTCTCAGGAAGCACTACTCTGCCGCAGCTGCTATGCGATATCTCAGTAGGCATAAGGCGCAGCCCACATGCAGCTACATTTTTAAATTCTGCATCTAAATACGCTTCATTCGACATATGATTCATCGAAATCGGTTGAGAATTAAGGGAGATAGGTGGTGTGGTGGTTGTTTAATGGCAATTTTCTTATTGGATTTCTCAGGAAGCACAGTCCGAAGCAGCTGATATGCGATATATCAGTAGGCATAAGGCGCAGCCCACGGGCAGCTACATTTTTAGATTCTGCATCTAAATACGATTCAGTCGACATATGATTCATCGAAATCGGTTGAGAATTAAGGAATCTGGTGTCCGCGTGTGGGGTTGTAGGGCAATTCTCAGTACATTTTCTCAGGAAGCACTACTCTGCCGCAGCTGCTATGCGATATCTCAGTAGGCATAAGGCGCAGCCCACGGGCAGCTACATTTTTAGATTCTGCATCTAAATACGCTTCATTCGACATATGATTCATCGCAATCGGTTGAGAATTGAGGAATCTGGTGTCCGCGTGTGGGGTTGTAGGGCAATTCTCAGTACATTTTCTCAGGAAGCACTACTCTGCCGCAGCTGCTATGCGATATCTCAGTAGGCATAAGGCGCAGCCCACATGCAGCTACATTTTTAGATTCTGCATCTAAATACGCTTCATTCGACATACGAATCATCGAAATCGGTTGAGAATTAAGGAATCTGGTGTCCGCGTGTGGGGTTGTAGGGCAATTCTCAGTACATTTTCTCAGGAAGCACTACTCTGCCGCAGCTGCTATGCGATATCTCAGTAGGCATAAGGCGCAGCCCACATGCAGCTACATTTTTAGATTCTGCATCTAAATACGCTTCATTCGACATACGAATCATCGAAATCGGTTGAGAATTAAGGAATCTGGTGTCCGCGTGTGGGGTTGTAGGGCAATTCTCAGTACATTTTCTCAGGAAGCACTACTCTGCCGCAGCTGCTATGCGATATCTCAGTAGGCATAAGGCGCAGCCCACATGCAGCTACATTTTTAGATTCTGCATCTAAATACGCTTCATTCGACATACGAATCATTGAAATCGGTTGAGAATTAAGGAATCTGGTGTCCGCGTGTGGGGTTGTAGTACAATTCTCAGTACATTTTCTCAGGAAGCACTACTCTGCCCCAGCTGATATGCGATATCTCAGTAGGCATAAGGCGCAGCCCACGGGCAGCTACATTTTTAGATTCTGCATCTAAATACGCTTCATTCGACATATGATTCATCGCAATCGGTTGAGAATTAAGGAATCTGGTGTCCGCGTGTGGGGTTGTAGGGCAATTCTCAGTACATTTTCTCAGGAAGCACTACTCTGCCGCAGCTGCTATGCGATATCTCAGTAGGCATAAGGCGCAGCCCACGGGCAGCTACAATTTTAGATTCTGCATCTAAATACAATTCATTCGACATACGAATCATCGAATGAAGCGTATTTAGATGCAGAATCTAAAAATGTAGCTGCCCGTGGGCTGCGCACTACTCTGCCGCAGCTGCTATACGATATCTCAGTAGGCATAAGGCGCAGCCCACGATGATTCGTATGTCGAATGAAGCGTATTTAGATGCAGAATCTAAAAATGTAGCTGCCCGTGGGCTGCGCCTTATGCCTACTGAGATATCGTATAGCAGCTGCGGCAGAGTAGTGCTTCCTGAGAAAATGTACTGAGAATTGCCCTACAACACCACACGCGGACACCAGATTCCTTAATTCTCAACCGATTTCGATGATTCGTATGTCGAATGAAGCGTATTTAGATGCAGAATCTAAAAATGTAGCTGCCCGTGGGCTGCGCCTTATGCCTTATGAGATATCGCATATCAGCTGCGGCGGAGCGTGCTTCCTGAGAAAATGTACTGGGAATTGCCCTACAACCGCAGGCACGGAAGCCAGATTCCTTAATTCTCAACCGATTTCGATGAATCATATGTCGAATGAAGCGTATTTAGATGCAGAATCTAAAAATGTAGCTGCCCGTGGGCTGCGCCTTATGCCTACTGAGATATCGCATATCAGCTGCGGCAGAGTAGTGCTTCCTGAGAAAATGTACTGAGAATTGCCCTACAACCGCAGGCACGGAAGCCAGATTCCTTAATTCTCAACCGATTTCGATGAGTCATATGTATGTCGAATGAAGCGTATTTAGATGCAGAATCTAAAAATGTAGCTGCCCGTGGGCTGCGCCTTATGCCTACTGAGATATCGCATATCAGCTGCGGCAGAGTAGTGCTTCCTGAGCAAATGTACTGAGAATTGCCCTACAACCCCACACGCGGACACCAGATTCCTTAATTCTCAACCGATTTCGATGAATCATATGTCGAATGAAGCGTATTTAGATGCAGAATCTAAAAATGTAGCTGCCCGTGGGCTGCGCCTTATGCCTACTGAGATATCGCATATCAGCTGCGGCAGAGTAGTGCTTCCTGAGAAAATGTACTGAGAATTGCCCTACAACCACACACGCGGACACCAGATTCCTTAATTCTCAGCCGATTGCGATGAATCATATGTCGAATGAAGCGTATTTAGATGCAGAATCTAAAAATGTAGCTGCCCGTGGGCTGCGCCTTATGCCTACTGAGATATCGCATAGCAGCTGCGGCAGAGTACTGCTTTCTGAGAAAATGAATTGAGAATCGCCCTACAACCGCAGGCACGGAAGATAGATTCCTTAATTCTCAACCGATTTCGATGAATCATATGTCGAATGAAGCGTATTTAGATGCAGAATCTAAAAATGTAGCTGCCCGTGGGCTGCGCCTTATGCCTACTGAGATATCGCATATCAACTGCGGCAGAATAGTGCTTCCTGAGAAAATGAATTGAGAATCGCCCTACAACCGCAGGCACGGAAGCCAGATTCCTTAATTCTCAACCGATTTCGATGATTCATATGACGAATGAAGCGTATTTAGATGCAGAATCTAAAAATGTAGCTGCCCGTGGGATGCGCCTTATGCCTACTGAGATATCGCATATCAGCTGCGGCGGACTGTGCTTCCTGAGAAATCCAATAAGAAAATTGCCATTAAACCACCACCACACCACCTATCTCCCTTAATTCAAAACCGATTTCGATGAGTCATACGTCGAATGAAGCGTATTTAGATGCAGAATCTAAAAATGTAGCTGCCCGTGGGCTGCGCCTTATGCCTACTGAGATATCGCATATCAGCTGCGGCAGAGTAGTGCTTCCTGAGCAAATGTACTGAGAATTGCCCTACAACCCCACACGCGGACACCAGATTCCTTAATTCTCAACCGATTGCGATGAATCATATGTCGAATGAAGCGCATTTAGATGCAGAATCTAAAAATGTAGCTGCCCGTGGGCTGCGCCTTATGCCTACTGAGATATCGCATATCAGCTGCGGGGGAGTGTGCTTCCTGAGAAAATGTACTGAGAGTTGCCCTACAACCCCACACGCGGACACCAGATTCCTTAATTCTCAACCGATTTCGATGAATCATATGTCGAATGAAGCGTATTTAGATGCAGAATCTAAAAATGTAGCTGCCCGTGGGATGCGCCTTATGCCTACTGAGATATCGCATATCAGCTGCGGCGGACTGTGCTTCCTGAGAAATCCAATAAGAAAATTGCCATTAAACCACCACCACACCACCTATCTCCCTTAATTCAAAACCGATTTCGATGAATCGTATGTCGAATGAATTGTATTTAGATGCAGAATCTAAAAATGTAGCTGTCCGTGGGCTGCGCCTTCTGCCTACTGAGATATCGCATATCAGCTGCGGCAGCGTAGTGCTTCCTGAGAAAATGTGCTGAGAATTGCCCTACAACCCCACACGCGGACACCAGATTCCTTAATTCTCAGCCGATTGCGATGAATCATATGTCGAATGAAGCGTATTTAGATGCAGAATCTAAAAATGTAGCTGCCCGTGGGATGCGCCTTATGCCTACTGAGATATCGCATATCAGCTGCGGCGGACTGTGCTTCCTGAGAAATCCAATAAGAAAATTGCCATTAAACCACCACCACACCACCTATCTCCCTTAATTCAAAACCGATTTCGATGAATCGTATGTCGAATGAATTGTATTTAGATGCAGAATCTAAAAATGTAGCTGTCCGTGGGCTGCGCCTTATGCCTACTGAGATATCGCATATCAGCTGCGGCAGAGTAGTGCTTCCTGAGAAAATGTACTGAGAATTGCCCTACAACCGCAGGCACGGAAGCCAGATTCCTTAATTCTCAACCGATTTCGATGAATCATATGTCGAATGAAGCGTATTTAGATGCAGAATCTAAAAATGTAGCTGCCCGTGGGCTGCGCCTTATGCCTACTGAGATATCGCATATCAGCTGCGGCAGAGTAGTGCTTCCTGAGAAAATGTACTGAGAATTGCCCTACAACCGCAGGCACGGAAGCCAGATTCCTTAATTCTCAACCGATTTCGATGAATCATATGTCGAATGAAGCGTATTTAGATGCAGAATCTAAAAATGTAGCTGCATGTGGGCAGCGCCTTATGCCTACTGAGAAATCGCATAGCAGCTGCGGCAGAGTAGTGCTTCCTGAGCAAATGTACTGAGAATTGCCCTACAACCCCACACGCGGACACCAGATTCCTTAATTCTCAACCGATTTCGATGAATCATATGTCGAATGAAGCGTATTTAGATGCAGAATCTAAAAATGTAGCTGCCCGTGGGCTGCGCCTTATGCCTACTGAGATATCGCATATCAGCTGCGGCAGAGTAGTGCTTCCTGAGAAAATGTACTGAGAATTGCGCTACAACCACACACGCGGACACCAGATTCCTTAATTCTCAGCCGATTGCGATGAATCATATGTCGAATGAAGCGTATTTAGATGCAGAATCTAAAAATGTAGCTGCCCGTGGGCTGCGCCTTATGCCTACTGAGATATCGCATAGCAGCTGCGGCAGAGTACTGCTTTCTGAGAAAATGAATTGAGAATCGCCCTACAACCGCAGGCACGGAAGATAGATTCCTTAATTCTCAACCGATTTCGATGAATCATATGTCGAATGAAGCGTATTTAGATGCAGAATCTAAAAATGTAGCTGCCCGTGGGCTGCGCCTTATGCCTACTGAGATATCGCATATCAGCTGCGGCAGAGTAGTGCTTCCTGAGAAAATGTACTGAGAATTGCCCTACAACCCCACACGCGGACACCAGATTCCTTAATTCTCAGCCGATTGCGATGAATCATATGTCGAATGAAGCGTATTTAGATGCAGAATCTAAAAATGTAGCTGCCCGTGGGCTGCGCCTTATGCCTACTGAGATATCGCATATCAACTGCGGCAGAATAGTGCTTCCTGAGAAAATGAATTGAGAATCGCCCTACAACCGCAGGCACGGAAGCCAGATTCCTTAATTCTCAACCGATTTCGATGATTCATATGACGAATGAAGCGTATTTAGATGCAGAATCTAAAAATGTAGCTGCCCGTGGGCTGCGCCTTATGCCTACTGAGATATCGCATATCAGCTGCGGCAGAGTAGTGCTTCCTGAGCAAATGTACTGAGAATTGCCCTACAACCCCACACGCGGACACCAGATTCCTTAATTCTCAACCGATTGCGATGAATCATATGTCGAATGAAGCGCATTTAGATGCAGAATCTAAAAATGTAGCTGCCCGTGGGCTGCGCCTTATGCCTACTGAGATATCGCATATCAGCTGCGGGGGAGTGTGCTTCCTGAGAAAATGTACTGAGAGTTGCCCTACAACCCCACACGCGGACACCAGATTCCTTAATTCTCAACCGATTTCGATGAATCATATGTCGAATGAAGCGTATTTAGATGCAGAATCTAAAAATGTAGCTGCCCGTGGGATGCGCCTTATGCCTACTGAGATATCGCATATCAGCTGCGGCGGACTGTGCTTCCTGAGAAATCCAATAAGAAAATTGCCATTAAACCACCACCACACCACCTATCTCCCTTAATTCAAAACCGATTTCGATGAATCGTATGTCGAATGAATTGTATTTAGATGCAGAATCTAAAAATGTAGCTGTCCGTGGGCTGCGCCTTCTGCCTACTGAGATATCGCATATCAGCTGCGGCAGCGTAGTGCTTCCTGAGAAAATGTGCTGAGAATTGCCCTACAACCCCACACGCGGACACCAGATTCCTTAATTCTCAGCCGATTGCGATGAATCATATGTCGAATGAAGCGTATTTAGATGCAGAATCTAAAAATGTAGCTGCCCGTGGGCTGCGCCTTATGCCTACTGAGATATCGCATATCAGCTGCGGCAGAGTAGTGCTTCCTGAGAAAATGTACTGAGAATTGCCCTACAACCGCAGGCACGGAAGCCAGATTCCCTAATTCTCAACCGATTTCGATGAATCATATGTCGAATGAAGCGTATTTAGATGCAGAATCTAAAAATGTAGCTGCCCGTGGGCTGCGCCTTATGCCTACTGAGATATCGCATATCAGCTGCGGCAGAGTAGTGCTTCCTGAGAAAATGTACTGAGAATTGCCCTACAACCGCAGGCACGGAAGCCAGATTCCTTAATTCTCAACCGATTTCGATGAATCATATGTCGAATGAAGAGTATTTAGATGCATAATCTAAAAATGTAGCTGCCCGTGGGCTGCGCCTTCTGCCTACTGAGATATCGCATATCAGCTGCGGCGGACTGTGCTTCCTGAGAAATCCAATAAGAAAATTGCAATTAAACCACCACCACACCACCTATCTCCCTTAATTCAAAACCGATTTCGATGAGTCATATGTCGAATGAATCGTATTTAGATGCAGAATCTAAAAATGTAGCTGCCCGTGGGATGCGCCTTATGCCTACTGAGATATCGCATATCAGCTGCGGCAGAGTAGTGCTTCCTGAGAAAATGTACTGAGAATTGCCCTACAACCGCAGGCACGGAAGCCAGATTCCTTAATTCTCAACCGATTTCGATGAATCATATGTCGAATGAAGCGTATTTAGATGCAGAATCTAAAAATGTAGCTGCGCGTGGGCTGCGCCTTATGCCTACTGAGATATCGCATATCAGCTGCGGCAGAGTAGTGCTTCCTGAGAAAATGTACTGAGAATTGCCCTACAACCGCAGGCACGGAAGCCAGATTCCTTAATTCTCAACCGATTTCGATGAATCATATGTCGAATGAAGCGTATTTAGATGCAGAATCTAAAAATGTAGCTGCCCGTGGGCTGCGCCTTATGCCTACTGAGATATCGCATATCAGCTGCGGCAGAGTAGTGCTTCCTGAGAAAATGTACTGAGAATTGCCCTACAACCGCAGGCACGGAAGCCAGATTCCTTAATTCTCAACCGATTTCGATGAATCATATGTCGAATGAAGCGTATTTAGATGCAGAATCTAAAAATGTAGCTGCCCGTGGGCTGCGCCTTATGCCTACTGAGATATCGCATATCAGCTGCGGCAGAGTAGTGCTTCCTGAGAAAATGTACTGAGAATTGCCCTACAACCGCAGGCACGGAAGCCAGATTCCTTAATTCTCAACCGATTTCGATGAATCATATGTCGAATGAAGCGTATTTAGATGCAGAATCTAAAAATGTAGCTGCCCGTGGGCTGCGCCTTATGCCTACTGAGATATCGCATATCAGCTGCGGCAGAGTAGTGCTTCCTGAGAAAATGTGCTGAGAATTGCCCTACAACCCCACACGCGGACACCAGATTCCTTAATTCTCAGCCGATTGCGATGAATCATATGTCGAATGAAGCGTATTTAGATGCAGAATCTAAAAATGTAGCTGCCCGTGGGCTGCGCCTTATGCCTACTGAGATATCGCATATCAGCTGCGGCAGAGTAGTGCTTCCTGAGAAAATGTACTGAGAATTGCCCTACAACCGCAGGCACGGAAGCCAGATTCCTTAATTCTCAACCGATTTCGATGAATCATATGTCGAATGAAGCGTATTTAGATGCAGAATCTAAAAATGTAGCTGCCCGTGGGCTGCGCCTTATGCCTACTGAGATATCGCATATCAGCTGCGGCAGAGTAGTGCTTCCTGAGAAAATGTACTGAGAATTGCCCTACAACCGCAGGCACGGAAGCCAGATTCCTTAATTCTCAACCGATTTCGATGAATCATATGTCGAATGAAGCGTATTTAGATGCATAATCTAAAAATGTAGCTGCTCGTGGGCTGCGCCTTCTGCCTACTGAGATATCGCAAATCAGCTGCGGCGGACTGTGCTTCCTGAGAAATCCAATAAGAAAATTGCAATTAAACCACCACCACACCACCTATCTCCCTTAATTCAAAACCGATTTCGATGAATCATATGTCCAATGAATCGTATTTAGATGCAGAATCTAAAAATGTAGCTGCCCGTGGGATGCGCCTTATGCCTACTGAGATATCGCATATCAGCTGCGGCAGAGTAGTGCTTCCTGAGAAAATGTACTGAGAATTGCCCTACAACCGCAGGCACGGAAGCCAGATTCCTTAATTCTCAACCGATTTCGATGAATCATATGTCGAATGAAGCGTATTTAGATGCAGAATCTAAAAATGTAGCTGCCCGTGGGCTGCGCCTTATGCCTACTGAGATATCGCATATCAGCTGCGGCAGAGTAGTGCTTCCTGAGAAAATGTACTGAGAATTGCCCTACAACCGCAGGCACGGAAGCCAGATTCCTTAATTCTCAACCGATTTCGATGAATCATATGTCGAATGAAGCGTATTTAGATGCAGAATCTAAAAATGTAGCTGCCCGTGGGCTGCGCCTTATGCCTACTGAGATATCGCATATCAGCTGCGGCAGAGTAGTGCTTCCTGAGAAAATGTACTGAGAATTGCCCTACAACCGCAGGCACGGAAGCCAGATTCCTTAATTCTCAACCGATTTCGATGAATCATATGTCGAATGAAGCGTATTTAGATGCAGAATCTAAAAATGTAGCTGCCCGTGGGCTGCGCCTTATGCCTACTGAGATATCGCATATCAGCTGCGGCAGAGTAGTGCTTCCTGAGAAAATGTACTGAGAATTGCCCTACAACCGCAGGCACGGAAGCCAGATTCCTTAATTCTCAACCGATTTCGATGAATCATATGTCGAATGAAGCGTATTTAGATGCATAATCTAAAAATGTAGCTGCTCGTGGGCTGCGCCTTCTGCCTACTGAGATATCGCAAATCAGCTGCGGCGGACTGTGCTTCCTGAGAAATCCAATAAGAAAATTGCAATTAAACCACCACCACACCACCTATCTCCCTTAATTCAAAACCGATTTCGATGAATCATATGTCCAATGAATCGTATTTAGATGCAGAATCTAAAAATGTAGCTGCCCGTGGGATGCGCCTTATGCCTACTGAGATATCGCATATCAGCTGCGGCAGAGTAGTGCTTCCTGAGAAAATGTACTGAGAATTGCCCTACAACCGCAGGCACGGAAGCCAGATTCCTTAATTCTCAACCGATTTCGATGAATCATATGTCGAATGAAGCGTATTTAGATGCAGAATCTAAAAATGTAGCTGCCCGTGGGCTGCGCCTTATGCCTACTGAGATATCGCATATCAGCTGCGGCAGAGTAGTGCTTCCTGAGAAAATGTACTGAGAATTGCCCTACAACCGCAGGCACGGAAGCCAGATTCCTTAATTCTCAACCGATTTCGATGAATCATATGTCGAATGAAGCGTATTTAGATGCAGAATCTAAAAATGTAGCTGCCCGTGGGCTGCGCCTTATGCCTACTGAGATATCGCATATCAGCTGCGGCAGAGTAGTGCTTCCTGAGAAAATGTACTGAGAATTGCCCTACAACCGCAGGCACGGAAGCCAGATTCCTTAATTCTCAACCGATTTCGATGAATCATATGTCGAATGAAGCGTATTTAGATGCAGAATCTAAAAATGTAGCTGCCCGTGGGCTGCGCCTTATGCCTACTGAGATATCGCATATCAGCTGCGGCAGAGTAGTGCTTCCTGAGAAAATGTACTGAGAATTGCCCTACAACCCCACACGCGGACACCAGATTCCTTAATTCTCAACCGATTTCGATGAATCATATGTCGAATGAAGCGCATTTAGATGCAGAATCTAAAAATGTAGCTGCCCGTGGGCTGCGCCTTATGCCTACTGAGATATCGCATATCAGCTGCGGGGGAGTGTGCTTCCTGAGAAAATGTACTGAGAGTTGCCCTACAACCCCACACGCGGACACCAGATTCCTTAATTCTCAACCGATTTCGATGAATCATATGTCGAATGAAGCGTATTTAGATGCAGAATTTAAAAATGTAGCTGCCCGTGGGATGCGCCTTATGCCTACTGAGATATCGCATATCAGCTGCGGCGGACTGTGCTTCCTGAGAAATCCAATAAGAAAATTGCCATTAAACCACCACCACACCACCTATCTCCCTTAATTCAAAACCGATTTCGATGAATCGTATGTCGAATGAATTGTATTTAGATGCAGAATCTAAAAATGTAGCTGTCCGTGGGCTGCGCCTTCTGCCTACTGAGATATCGCATATCAGCTGCGGCAGAGTAGTGCTTCCTGAGAAAATGTGCTGAGAATTGCCCTACAACCCCACACGCGGACACCAGATTCCTTAATTCTCAGCCGATTGCGATGAATCATATGTCGAATGAAGCGTATTTAGATGCAGAATCTAAAAATGTAGCTGCCCGTGGGCTGCGCCTTATGCCTACTGAGATATCGCATATCAGCTGCGGCAGAGTAGTGCTTCCTGAGAAAATGTACTGAGAATTGCCCTACAACCGCAGGCACGGAAGCCAGATTCCTTAATTCTCAACCGATTTCGATGAATCATATGTCGAATGAAGCGTATTTAGATGCATAATCTAAAAATGTAGCTGCTCGTGGGCTGCGCCTTCTGCCTACTGAGATATCGCATATCAGCTGCGGCGGACTGTGCTTCCTGAGAAATCCAATAAGAAAATTGCAATTAAACCACCACCACACCACCTATCTCCCTTAATTCAAAACCGATTTCGATGAGTCATATGTCGAATGAATCGTATTTAGATGCAAAATCTAAAAATGTAGCTGCCCGTGGGATGCGCCTTATGCCTACTGAGATATCGCATATCAGCTGCGGCAGAGTAGTGCTTCCTGAGAAAATGTACTGAGAATTGCCCTACAACCGCAGGCACGGAAGCCAGATTCCTTAATTCTCAGTAGGCCTTATGCCTACTGAGATATCGCATATCAGCTGCGGCAGAGTAGTGCTTCCTGAGAAAATGTACTGAGAATTGCCCTACAACCCCACACGCGGACACCAGATTCCTTAATTCTCAACCGATTGCGATGAATCATATGTCGAATGAAGCGCATTTAGATGCAGAATCTAAAAATGTAGCTGCCCGTGGGCTGCGCCTTATGCCTACTGAGATATCGCATATCAGCTGCGGGGGAGTGTGCTTCCTGAGAAAATGTACTGAGAGTTGCCCTACAACCCCACACGCGGACACCAGATTCCTTAATTCTCAACCGATTTCGATGAATCATATGTCGAATGAAGCGTATTTAGATGCAGAATCTAAAAATGTAGCTGCCCGTGGGATGCGCCTTATGCCTACTGAGATATCGCATATCAGCTGCGGCGGACTGTGCTTCCTGAGAAATCCAATAAGAAAATTGCCATTAAACCACCACCACACCACCTATCTCCCTTAATTCAAAACCGATTTCGATGAATCGTATGTCGAATGAATTGTATTTAGATGCAGAATCTATAAATGTAGCTGTCCGTGGGCTGCGCCTTCTGCCTACTGAGATATCGCATATCAGCTGCGGCAGAGTAGTGCTTCCTGAGAAAATGTGCTGAGAATTGCCCTACAACCCCACACGCGGACACCAGATTCCTTAATTCTCAGCCGATTGCGATGAATCATATGTCGAATGAAGCGTATTTAGATGCAGAATCTAAAAATGTAGCTGCCCGTGGGCTGCGCCTTATGCCTACTGAGATATCGCATATCAGCTGCGGCAGAGTAGTGCTTCCTGAGAAAATGTACTGAGAATTGCCCTACAACCGCAGGCACGGAAGCCAGATTCCTTAATTCTCAACCGATTTCGATGAATCATATGTCGAATGAAGCGTATTTAGATGCATAATCTAAAAATGTAGCTGCTCGTGGGCTGCGCCTTCTGCCTACTGAGATATCGCATATCAGCTGCGGCGGACTGTGCTTCCTGAGAAATCCAATAAGAAAATTGCAATTAAACCACCACCACACCACCTATCTCCCTTAATTCAAAACCGATTTCGATGAATCATATGTCGAATGAATCGTATTTAGATGCAGAATCTAAAAATGTAGCTGCCCGTGGGATGCGCCTTATGCCTACTGAGATATCGCATATCAGCTGCGGCAGAGTAGTGCTTCCTGAGAAAATGTACTGAGAATTGCCCTACAACCGCAGGCACGGAAGCCAGATTCCTTAATTCTCAACCGATTTCGATGAATCATATGTCGAATGAAGCGTATTTAGATGCAGAATCTAAAAATGTAGCTGCCCGTGGGCTGCGCCTTATGCCTACTGAGATATCGCATATCAGCTGCGGCAGAGTAGTGCTTCCTGAGAAAATGTACTGAGAATTGCCCTACAACCGCAGGCACGGAAGCCAGATTCCTTAATTCTCAACCGATTTCGATGAATCATATGTCGAATGAAGCGTATTTAGATGCAGAATCTAAAAATGTAGCTGCCCGTGGGCTGCGCCTTATGCCTACTGAGATATCGCATATCAGCTGCGGCAGAGTAGTGCTTCCTGAGAAAATGTACTGAGAATTGCCCTACAACCGCAGGCACGGAAGCCAGATTCCTTAATTCTCAACCGATTTCGATGAATCATATGTCGAATGAAGCGTATTTAGATGCAGAATCTAAAAATGTAGCTGCCCGTGGGCTGCGCCTTATGCCTACTGAGATATCGCATATCAGCTGCGGCAGAGTAGTGCTTCCTGAGAAAATGTGCTGAGAATTGCCCTACAACCCCACACGCGGACACCAGATTCCTTAATTCTCAGCCGATTGCGATGAATCATATGTCGAATGAAGCGTATTTAGATGCAGAATCTAAAAATGTAGCTGCCCGTGGGCTGCGCCTTATGCCTACTGAGATATCGCATATCAGCTGCGGCAGAGTAGTGCTTCCTGAGAAAATGTACTGAGAATTGCCCTACAACCGCAGGCACGGAAGCCAGATTCCTTAATTCTCAACCGATTTCGATGAATCATATGTCGAATGAAGCGTATTTAGATGCAGAATCTAAAAATGTAGCTGCCCGTGGGCTGCGCCTTATGCCTACTGAGATATCGCATATCAGCTGCGGCAGAGTAGTGCTTCCTGAGAAAATGTACTGAGAATTGCCCTACAACCGCAGGCACGGAAGCCAGATTCCTTAATTCTCAACCGATTTCGATGAATCATATGTCGAATGAAGCGTATTTAGATGCATAATCTAAAAATGTAGCTGCTCGTGGGCTGCGCCTTCTGCCTACTGAGATATCGCAAATCAGCTGCGGCGGACTGTGCTTCCTGAGAAATCCAATAAGAAAATTGCAATTAAACCACCACCACACCACCTATCTCCCTTAATTCAAAACCGATTTCGATGAATCATATGTCCAATGAATCGTATTTAGATGCAGAATCTAAAAATGTAGCTGCCCGTGGGATGCGCCTTATGCCTACTGAGATATCGCATATCAGCTGCGGCAGAGTAGTGCTTCCTGAGAAAATGTACTGAGAATTGCCCTACAACCGCAGGCACGGAAGCCAGATTCCTTAATTCTCAACCGATTTCGATGAATCATATGTCGAATGAAGCGTATTTAGATGCAGAATCTAAAAATGTAGCTGCCCGTGGGCTGCGCCTTATGCCTACTGAGATATCGCATATCAGCTGCGGCAGAGTAGTGCTTCCTGAGAAAATGTACTGAGAATTGCCCTACAACCGCAGGCACGGAAGCCAGATTCCTTAATTCTCAACCGATTTCGATGAATCATATGTCGAATGAAGCGTATTTAGATGCAGAATCTAAAAATGTAGCTGCCCGTGGGCTGCGCCTTATGCCTACTGAGATATCGCATATCAGCTGCGGCAGAGTAGTGCTTCCTGAGAAAATGTACTGAGAATTGCCCTACAACCGCAGGCACGGAAGCCAGATTCCTTAATTCTCAACCGATTTCGATGAATCATATGTCGAATGAAGCGTATTTAGATGCAGAATCTAAAAATGTAGCTGCGCGTGGGCTGCGCCTTATGCCTACTGAGATATCGCATATCAGCTGCGGCAGAGTAGTGCTTCCTGAGAAAATGTACTGAGAATTGCCCTACAACCGCAGGCACGGAAGCCAGATTCCTTAATTCTCAACCGATTTCGATGAATCATATGTCGAATGAAGCGTATTTAGATGCAGAATCTAAAAATGTAGCTGCCCGTGGGCTGCGCCTTATGCCTACTGAGATATCGCATATCAGCTGCGGCAGAGTAGTGCTTCCTGAGAAAATGTACTGAGAATTGCCCTACAACGGCAGGCATGGAAGCCAGATTCCTTAATTCTCAACCGATTTCGATGAATCATATGTCGAATGAAGCGTATTTAGATGCAGAATCTAAAAATGTAGCTGCCCGTGGGATGCGCCTTATGCCTACTGAGATATCGCATATCAGCTGCGGCAGAGTAGTGCTTCCTGAGAAAATGTACTGAGAATTGCCCTACAACCCCACACGCGGACACCAGATTCCTTAATTCTCAACCGATTGCGATGAATCATATGTCGAATGAAGCGCATTTAGATGCAGAATCTAAAAATGTAGCTGCCCGTGGGCTGCGCCTTATGCCTACTGAGATATCGCATATCAGCTGCGGGGGAGTGTGCTTCCTGAGAAAATGTACTGAGAGTTGCCCTACAACCCCACACGCGGACACCAGATTCCTTAATTCTCAACCGATTTCGATGAATCATATGTCGAATGAAGCGTATTTAGATGCAGAATCTAAAAATGTAGCTGCCCGTGGGATGCGCCTTATGCCTACTGAGATATCGCATATCAGCTGCGGCGGACTGTGCTTCCTGAGAAATCCAATAAGAAAATTGCCATTAAACCACCACCACACCACCTATCTCCCTTAATTCAAAACCGATTTCGATGAATCGTATGTCGAATGAATTGTATTTAGATGCAGAATCTATAAATGTAGCTGTCCGTGGGCTGCGCCTTCTGCCTACTGAGATATCGCATATCAGCTGCGGCAGAGTAGTGCTTCCTGAGAAAATGTGCTGAGAATTGCCCTACAACCCCACACGCGGACACCAGATTCCTTAATTCTCAGCCGATTGCGATGAATCATATGTCGAATGAAGCGTATTTAGATGCAGAATCTAAAAATGTAGCTGCCCGTGGGCTGCGCCTTATGCCTACTGAGATATCGCATATCAGCTGCGGCAGAGTAGTGCTTCCTGAGAAAATGTACTGAGAATTGCCCTACAACCGCAGGCACGGAAGCCAGATTCCTTAATTCTCAACCGATTTCGATGAATCATATGTCGAATGAAGCGTATTTAGATGCAGAATCTAAAAATGTAGGTGCCCGTGGGCTGCGCCTTATGCCTACTGAGATATCGCATATCAGCTGCGGCAGAGTAGTGCTTCCTGAGAAAATGTACTGAGAATTGCCCTACAACCGCAGGCACGGAAGCCAGATTCCTTAATTCTCAACCGATTTCGATGAATCATATGTCGAATGAAGCGTATTTAGATGCATAATCTAAAAATGTAGCTGCTCGTGGGCTGCGCCTTCTGCCTACTGAGATATCGCATATCAGCTGCGGCGGACTGTGCTTCCTGAGAAATCCAATAAGAAAATTGCAATTAAACCACCACCACACCACCTATCTCCCTTAATTCAAAACCGATTTCGATGAATCATATGTCGAATGAATCGTATTTAGATGCAGAATCTAAAAATGTAGCTGCCCGTGGGATGCGCCTTATGCCTACTGAGATATCGCATATCAGCTGCGGCAGAGTAGTGCTTCCTGAGAAAATGTACTGAGAATTGCCCTACAACCGCAGGCACGGAAGCCAGATTCCTTAATTCTCAACCGATTTCGATGAATCATATGTCGAATGAAGCGTATTTAGATGCAGAATCTAAAAATGTAGCTGCCCGTGGGCTGCGCCTTATGCCTACTGAGATATCACATATCAGCTGCGGCAGAGTAGTGCTTCCTGAGAAAATGTACTGAGAATTGCCCTACAACCGCAGGCACGGAAGCCAGATTCCTTAATTCTCAACCGATTTCGATGAATCATATGTCGAATGAATTGTATTTAGATGCAGAATCTATAAATGTAGCTGTCCGTGGGCTGCGCCTTCTGCCTACTGAGATATCGCATATCAGCTGCGGCAGAGTAGTGCTTCCTGAGAAAATGTGCTGAGAATTGCCCTACAACCCCACACGCGGACACCAGATTCCTTAATTCTCAGCCGATTGCGATGAATCATATGTCGAATGAAGCGTATTTAGATGCAGAATCTAAAAATGTAGCTGCCCGTGGGCTGCGCCTTATGCCTACTGAGATATCGCATATCAGCTGCGGCAGAGTAGTGCTTCCTGAGAAAATGTACTGAGAATTGCCCTACAACCGCAGGCACGGAAGCCAGATTCCTTAATTCTCAACCGATTTCGATGAATCATATGTCGAATGAAGCGTATTTAGATGCAGAATCTAAAAATGTAGCTGCCCGTGGGATGCGCCTTATGCCTACTGAGATATCGCATATCAGCTGCGGCAGAGTAGTGCTTCCTGAGAAAATGTACTGAGAATTGCCCTACAACCCCACACGCGGACACCAGATTCCTTAATTCTCAACCGATTGCGATGAATCATATGTCGAATGAAGCGCATTTAGATGCAGAATCTAAAAATGTAGCTGCCCGTGGGCTGCGCCTTATGCCTACTGAGATATCGCATATCAGCTGCGGGGGAGTGTGCTTCCTGAGAAAATGTACTGAGAGTTGCCCTACAACCCCACACGCGGACACCAGATTCCTTAATTCTCAACCGATTTCGATGAATCATATGTCGAATGAAGCGTATTTAGATGCAGAATCTAAAAATGTAGCTGCCCGTGGGATGCGCCTTATGCCTACTGAGATATCGCATATCAGCTGCGGCGGACTGTGCTTCCTGAGAAATCCAATAAGAAAATTGCCATTAAACCACCACCACACCACCTATCTCCCTTAATTCAAAACCGATTTCGATGAATCGTATGTCGAATGAATTGTATTTAGATGCAGAATCTATAAATGTAGCTGTCCGTGGGCTGCGCCTTCTGCCTACTGAGATATCGCATATCAGCTGCGGCAGAGTAGTGCTTCCTGAGAAAATGTGCTGAGAATTGCCCTACAACCCCACACGCGGACACCAGATTCCTTAATTCTCAGCCGATTGCGATGAATCATATGTCGAATGAAGCGTATTTAGATGCAGAATCTAAAAATGTAGCTGCCCGTGGGCTGCGCCTTATGCCTACTGAGATATCGCATATCAGCTGCGGCAGAGTAGTGCTTCCTGAGAAAATGTACTGAGAATTGCCCTACAACCGCAGGCACGGAAGCCAGATTCCTTAATTCTCAACCGATTTCGATGAATCATATGTCGAATGAAGCGTATTTAGATGCAGAATCTAAAAATGTAGGTGCCCGTGGGCTGCGCCTTATGCCTACTGAGATATCGCATATCAGCTGCGGCAGAGTAGTGCTTCCTGAGAAAATGTACTGAGAATTGCCCTACAACCGCAGGCACGGAAGCCAGATTCCTTAATTCTCAACCGATTTCGATGAATCATATGTCGAATGAAGCGTATTTAGATGCATAATCTAAAAATGTAGCTGCTCGTGGGCTGCGCCTTCTGCCTACTGAGATATCGCATATCAGCTGCGGCGGACTGTGCTTCCTGAGAAATCCAATAAGAAAATTGCAATTAAACCACCACCACACCACCTATCTCCCTTAATTCAAAACCGATTTCGATGAATCATATGTCGAATGAATCGTATTTAGATGCAGAATCTAAAAATGTAGCTGCCCGTGGGATGCGCCTTATGCCTACTGAGATATCGCATATCAGCTGCGGCAGAGTAGTGCTTCCTGAGAAAATGTACTGAGAATTGCCCTACAACCGCAGGCACGGAAGCCAGATTCCTTAATTCTCAACCGATTTCGATGAATCATATGTCGAATGAAGCGTATTTAGATGCAGAATCTAAAAATGTAGCTGCCCGTGGGCTGCGCCTTATGCCTACTGAGATATCACATATCAGCTGCGGCAGAGTAGTGCTTCCTGAGAAAATGTACTGAGAATTGCCCTACAACCGCAGGCACGGAAGCCAGATTCCTTAATTCTCAACCGATTTCGATGAATCATATGTCGAATGAATTGTATTTAGATGCAGAATCTATAAATGTAGCTGTCCGTGGGCTGCGCCTTCTGCCTACTGAGATATCGCATATCAGCTGCGGCAGAGTAGTGCTTCCTGAGAAAATGTGCTGAGAATTGCCCTACAACCCCACACGCGGACACCAGATTCCTTAATTCTCAGCCGATTGCGATGAATCATATGTCGAATGAAGCGTATTTAGATGCAGAATCTAAAAATGTAGCTGCCCGTGGGCTGCGCCTTATGCCTACTGAGATATCGCATATCAGCTGCGGCAGAGTAGTGCTTCCTGAGAAAATGTACTGAGAATTGCCCTACAACCGCAGGCACGGAAGCCAGATTCCTTAATTCTCAACCGATTTCGATGAATCATATGTCGAATGAAGCGTATTTAGATGCAGAATCTAAAAATGTAGGTGCCCGTGGGCTGCGCCTTATGCCTACTGAGATATCGCATATCAGCTGCGGCAGAGTAGTGCTTCCTGAGAAAATGTACTGAGAATTGCCCTACAACCGCAGGCACGGAAGCCAGATTCCTTAATTCTCAACCGATTTCGATGAATCATATGTCGAATGAAGCGTATTTAGATGCATAATCTAAAAATGTAGCTGCTCGTGGGCTGCGCCTTCTGCCTACTGAGATATCGCATATCAGCTGCGGCGGACTGTGCTTCCTGAGAAATCCAATAAGAAAATTGCAATTAAACCACCACCACACCACCTATCTCCCTTAATTCAAAACCGATTTCGATGAATCATATGTCGAATGAATCGTATTTAGATGCAGAATCTAAAAATGTAGCTGCCCGTGGGATGCGCCTTATGCCTACTGAGATATCGCATATCAGCTGCGGCAGAGTAGTGCTTCCTGAGAAAATGTACTGAGAATTGCCCTACAACCGCAGGCACGGAAGCCAGATTCCTTAATTCTCAACCGATTTCGATGAATCATATGTCGAATGAAGCGTATTTAGATGCAGAATCTAAAAATGTAGCTGCCCGTGGGCTGCGCCTTATGCCTACTGAGATATCACATATCAGCTGCGGCAGAGTAGTGCTTCCTGAGAAAATGTACTGAGAATTGCCCTACAACCGCAGGCACGGAAGCCAGATTCCTTAATTCTCAACCGATTTCGATGAATCATATGTCGAATGAAGCGTATTTAGATGCAGAATCTAAAAATGTAGCTGCCCGTGGGCTGCGCCTTATGCCTACTGAGATATCGCATATCAGCTGCGGCAGAGTAGTGCTTCCTGAGAAAATGTACTGAGAATTGCCCTACAACCGCAGGCACGGAAGCCAGATTCCTTAATTCTCAACCGATTTCGATGAATCATATGTCGAATGAATCGTATTTAGATGCAGAATCTAAAAATGTAGCTGCCCGTGGGCTGCGCCTTATGCCTACTGAGATATCGCATATCAGCTGCGGCAGAGTAGTGCTTCCTGAGAAAATGTACTGAGAATTGCCCTACAACGGCAGGCACGGACACCAGATTCCTTAATTCTCAACCGATTTCGATGAATCATATGTCGAATGAAGCGTATTTAGATGCAGAATCTAAAAATGTAGCTGCCCGTGGGCTGCGCCTTATGCCTACTGAGATATCGCATATCAGCTGCGGCAGAGTAGTGCTTCCTGAGAAAATGTACTGAGAATTGCCCTACAACCGCAGGCACGGAAGCCAGATTCCTTAATTCTCAACCGATTTCGATGAATCATATGTCGAATGAAGCGTATTTAGATGCAGAATCTAAAAATGTAGCTGCCCGTGGGATGCAGTTTATGCCTACTGAGATATCGCATATCAGCTGCGGCGGACTGTGCTTCCAGAGAAATCCAATAAGAAAATTGCCATTAAACCACCACCACACCACCTATCTCCCTTAATTCAAAACCGATTTCGATGAATCGTATGTCGAATGAATTGTATTTAGATGCAGAATCTAAAAATGTAGCTGTCTGTGGGCTGCGCCTTATGCCTACTGAGATATCGCATATCAGCTGCGGCAGAGTAGTGCTTCCTGAGAAAATGTGCTGAGAATTGCCCTACAACCCCACACGCGGACACCAGATTCCTTAATTCTCAGCCGATTGCGATGAATCATATGTCGAATGAAGCGTATTTAGATGCAGAATCTAAAAATGTAGCTGCCCGTGGGCTGCGCCTTATGCCTACTGAGATATCGCATATCAGCTGCGGCAGAGTAGTGCTTCCTGAGAAAATGTACTGAGAATTGCCCTACAACCGCAGGCACGGAAGCCAGATTCCTTAATTCTCAACCGATTTCGATGAATCATATGTCGAATGAAGCGTATTTAGATGCAGAATCTAAAAATGTAGCTGCCCGTGGGCTGCGCCTTATGCCTACTGAGATATCGCATATCAGCTGCGGCAGAGTAGTGCTTCCTGAGAAAATGTACTGAGAATTGCCCTACAACCGCAGGCACGGAAGCCAGATTCCTTAATTCTCAACCGATTTCGATGAATCATATGTCGAATGAAGCGTATTTAGATGCAGAATCTAAAAATGTAGCTGCCCGTGGGCTGCGCCTTATGCCTACTGAGATATCGCATATCAGCTGCGGCAGAGTAGTGCTTCCTGAGAAAATGTACTGAGAATTGCCCTACAACGGCAGGCATGGAAGCCAGATTCCTTAATTCTCAACCGATTTCGATGAATCATATGTCGAATGAAGCGTATTTAGATGCAGAATCTAAAAATGTAGCTGCCCGTGGGATGCGCCTTATGCCTACTGAGATATCGCATATCAGCTGCGGCGGACTGTGCTTCCTGAGAAATCCAATAAGAAAATTGCCATTAAACCACCACCACACCACCTATCTCCCTTAATTCAAAACCGATTTCGATGAATCGTATGTCGAATGAAGCGCATTTAGATGCAGAATCTAAAAATGTAGCTGCCCGTGGGCTGCGCCTTATGCCTACTGAGATATCGCATATCAGCTGCGGCAGAGTAGTGCTTCCTGAGAAAATGTACTGAGAATTGCCCTACAACCGCAGGCACGGAAGCCAGATTCCTTAATTCTCAACCGATTTCGATGAATCATATGTCGAATGAAGCGTATTTAGATGCAGAATCTAAAAATGTAGCTGCCCGTGGGCTGCGCCTTATGCCTACTGAGATATCGCATATCAGCTGCGGCAGAGTAGTGCTTCCTGAGAAAATGTACGGAGAATTGCCCTACAACCGCAGGCACGGAAGCCAGATTCCTTAATTCTCAACCGATTTCGATGAATCATATGTCGAATGAAGCGTATTTAGATGCAGAATCTAAAAATGTAGCTGCCCGTGGGCTGCGCCTTATGCCTACTGAGATATCGCATATCAGCTGCGGCAGAGTAGTGCTTCCTGAGAAAATGTACTGAGAATTGCCCTACAACCCCACACGCGGACACCAGATTCCTTAATTCTCAACCGATTTCGATGAATCATATGTCGAATGAAGCGTATTTAGATGCAGAATCTAAAAATGTAGCTGCCCGTGGGATGCAGTTTATGCCTACTGAGATATCGCATATCAGCTGCGGCGGACTGTGCTTCCAGAGAAATCCAATAAGAAAATTGCCATTAAACCACCACCACACCACCTATCTCCCTTAATTCAAAACCGATTTCGATGAATCGTATGTCGAATGAATTGTATTTAGATGCAGAATCTAAAAATGTAGCTGTCTGTGGGCTGCGCCTTATGCCTACTGAGATATCGCATATCAGCTGCGGCAGAGTAGTGCTTCCTGAGAAAATGTGCTGAGAATTGCCCTACAACCCCACACGCGGACACCAGATTCCTTAATTCTCAGCCGATTGCGATGAATCATATGTCGAATGAAGCGTATTTAGATGCAGAATCTAAAAATGTAGCTGCCCGTGGGCTGCGCCTTATGCCTACTGAGATATCGCATATCAGCTGCGGCAGAGTAGTGCTTCCTGAGAAAATGTACTGAGAATTGCCCTACAACCGCAGGCACGGAAGCCAGATTCCTTAATTCTCAACCGATTTCGATGAATCATATGTCGAATGAAGCGTATTTAGATGCAGAATCTAAAAATGTAGCTGCCCGTGGGCTGCGCCTTATGCCTACTGAGATATCGCATATCAGCTGCGGCAGAGTAGTGCTTCCTGAGAAAATGTACTGAGAATTGCCCTACAACCGCAGGCACGGAAGCCAGATTCCTTAATTCTCAACCGATTTCGATGAATCATATGTCGAATGAAGCGTATTTAGATGCAGAATCTAAAAATGTAGCTGCCCGTGGGCTGCGCCTTATGCCTACTGAGATATCGCATATCAGCTGCGGCAGAGTAGTGCTTCCTGAGAAAATGTACTGAGAATTGCCCTACAACGGCAGGCATGGAAGCCAGATTCCTTAATTCTCAACCGATTTCGATGAATCATATGTCGAATGAAGCGTATTTAGATGCAGAATCTAAAAATGTAGCTGCCCGTGGGATGCGCCTTATGCCTACTGAGATATCGCATATCAGCTGCGGCGGACTGTGCTTCCTGAGAAATCCAATAAGAAAATTGCCATTAAACCAACACCACACCACCTATCTCCCTTAATTCAAAACCGATTTCGATGAATCGTATGTCGAATGAAGCGCATTTAGATGCAGAATCTAAAAATGTAGCTGCCCGTGGGCTGCGCCTTATGCCTACTGAGATATCGCATATCAGCTGCGGCAGAGTAGTGCTTCCTGAGAAAATGTACTGAGAATTGCCCTACAACCGCAGGCACGGAAGCCAGATTCCTTAATTCTCAACCGATTTCGATGAATCATATGTCGAATGAAGCGTATTTAGATGCAGAATCTAAAAATGTAGCTGCCCGTGGGATGCGCCTTATGCCTACTGAGATATCGCATATCAGCTGCGGCGGACTGTGCTTCCTGAGAAATCCAATAAGAAAATTGCCATTAAACCACCACCACACCACCTATCTCCCTTAATTCAAAACCGATTTCGATGAATCGTATGTCGAATGAAGCGTATTTAGATGCAGAATCTAAAAATGTAGCTGCCCTTGGGCTGCGGTTTATGCCTACTGAGATATCGCATATCAACTGCGGCAGAGTAGTGCTTCCTGAGAAAATGAATTGAGAATCGCCCTACAACCGCAGGCACGGAAGCCAGATTCCTTAATTCTCAACCGATTTTGATGACTTATATGTCGAATGAAGAGTATTTAGATGCAGAATCTAAAAATGTAGCTGCATGTGGGCAGCGCCTTATGCCTACTGAGAAATCGCATAGCAGCTGCGGCAGAGTAGTGCTTCCTGAGAAAATGTACTGAGAATTGCCCTACAACCCCACACGCGGACACCAGATTCCTCAATTCTCAACCGATTTCGATGATTCGTATGTCGAATGAAGCGTATTTAGATGCAGAATCTAAAAATGTAGCTGACCGTGGGCTGCGCCTTATGCCTACTGAGATATCGCATAGCAGCTGCGGCAGAGTAGTGCTTCCTGAGAAAATGTACTGAGAATTGCCCTACAACCCCACACGCGGACACCAGATTCCTTAATTCTCAACCGATTTCGATGAATCATATGTCGAATGAAGCGTATTTAGATGCAGAATCTAAAAATGTAGCTGCCCGTGGGATGCAGTTTATGCCTACTGAGATATCGCATATCAGCTGCGGCGGACTGTGCTTCCAGAGAAATCCAATAAGAAAATTGCCATTAAACCACCACCACACCACCTATCTCCCTTAATTCAAAACCGATTTCGATGAATCGTATGTCGAATGAATTGTATTTAGATGCAGAATCTAAAAATGTAGCTGTCTGTGGGCTGCGCCTTATGCCTACTGAGATATCGCATATCAGCTGCGGCAGAGTAGTGCTTCCTGAGAAAATGTGCTGAGAATTGCCCTACAACCCCACACGCGGACACCAGATTCCTTAATTCTCAGCCGATTGCGATGAATCATATGTCGAATGAAGCGTATTTAGATGCAGAATCTAAAAATGTAGCTGCCCGTGGGCTGCGCCTTATGCCTACTGAGATATCGCATATCAGCTGCGGCAGAGTAGTGCTTCCTGAGAAAATGTACTGAGAATTGCCCTACAACCGCAGGCACGGAAGCCAGATTCCTTAATTCTCAACCGATTTCGATGAATCATATGTCGAATGAAGCGTATTTAGATGCAGAATCTAAAAATGTAGCTGCCCGTGGGCTGCGCCTTATGCCTACTGAGATATCGCATATCAGCTGCGGCAGAGTAGTGCTTCCTGAGAAAATGTACTGAGAATTGCCCTACAACCGCAGGCACGGAAGCCAGATTCCTTAATTCTCAACCGATTTCGATGAATCATATGTCGAATGAAGCGTATTTAGATGCAGAATCTAAAAATGTAGCTGCCCGTGGGCTGCGCCTTATGCCTACTGAGATATCGCATATCAGCTGCGGCAGAGTAGTGCTTCCTGAGAAAATGTACTGAGAATTGCCCTACAACGGCAGGCATGGAAGCCAGATTCCTTAATTCTCAACCGATTTCGATGAATCATATGTCGAATGAAGCGTATTTAGATGCAGAATCTAAAAATGTAGCTGCCCGTGGGATGCGCCTTATGCCTACTGAGATATCGCATATCAGCTGCGGCGGACTGTGCTTCCTGAGAAATCCAATAAGAAAATTGCCATTAAACCACCACCACACCACCTATCTCCCTTAATTCAAAACCGATTTCGATGAATCGTATGTCGAATGAAGCGCATTTAGATGCAGAATCTAAAAATGTAGCTGCCCGTGGGCTGCGCCTTATGCCTACTGAGATATCGCATATCAGCTGCGGCAGAGTAGTGCTTCCTGAGAAAATGTACTGAGAATTGCCCTACAACCGCAGGCACGGAAGCCAGATTCCTTAATTCTCAACCGATTACGATGAATCATATGTCGAATGAAGCGTATTTAGATGCAGAATCTAAAAATGTAGCTGCCCGTGGGCTGCGCCTTATGCCTACTGAGATATCGCATATCAGCTGCGGCAGAGTAGTGCTTCCTGAGAAAATGTACGGAGAATTGCCCTACAACCGCAGGCACGGAAGCCAGATTCCTTAATTCTCAACCGATTTCGATGAATCATATGTCGAATGAAGCGTATTTAGATGCAGAATCTAAAAATGTAGCTGCCCGTGGGCTGCGCCTTATGCCTACTGAGATATCGCATATCAGCTGCGGCAGAGTAGTGCTTCCTGAGAAAATGTACTGAGAATTGCCCTACAACCCCACACGCGGACACCAGATTCCTTAATTCTCAACCGATTTCGATGAATCATATGTCGAATGAAGCGTATTTACATGCATAATCTAAAAATGTAGCTGCCCGTGGGCTGCGCCTTCTGCCTACTGAGATATCGCATATCAGCTGCGGCGGACTGTGCTTCCTGAGAAATCCAATAAGAAAATTGCAATTAAACCACCACCACACCACCTATCTCCCTTAATTCAAAACCGATTTCGATGAATCATATGTCGAATGAAGCGTATTTAGATGCAGAATCTAAAAATGTAGCTGTCCGTGGGCTGCGCCTTATGCCTACTGAGATATCGCATATCAGCTGCGGCAGAGTAGTGCTTCCTGAGAAAATGTGCTGAGAATTGCCCTACAACCCCACACGCGGACACCAGATTCCTTAATTCTCAGCCGATTGCGATGAATCGTATGTCGAATGAAGCGTATTTAGATGCAGAATCTAAAAATGTAGCTGCCCGTGGGCTGCGCCTTATGCCTACTGAGATATCGCATATCAGCTGCGGCAGAGTAGTGCTTCCTGAGAAAATGTACTGAGAATTGCCCTACAACGGCAGGCATGGAAGCCAGATTCCTTAATTCTCAACCGATTTCGATGAATCATATGTCGAATGAAGCGTATTTAGATGCAAAATCTAAAAATGTAGCTGCCCGTGGGCTGCGCCTTATGCCTACTGAGATATCGCATATCAGCTGCGGCAGAGTAGTGCTTCCTGAGAAAATGTACTGAGAATTGCCCTACAACCGCAGGCACGGAAGCCAGATTCCTTAATTCTCAACCGATTTCGATGAATCATATGTCGAATGAAGCGTATTTAAATGCAGAATCTAAAAATGTAGCTGCCCGTGGGATGCGGTTTATGCCTACTGAGATATCGCATATCAGCTGCGGCGGACTGTGCTTCCAGAGAAATCCAATAAGAAAATTGCCATTAAACCACCACCACACCACCTATCTCCCTTAATTCAAAACCGATTTCGATGAATCGTATGTCGAATGAATTGTATTTAGATGCAGAATCTAAAAATGTAGCTGTCCGTGGGCTGCGCCTTATGCCTACTGAGATATCGCATATCAGCTGCGGCAGAGTAGTGCTTCCTGAGAAAATGTGCTGAGAATTGCCCTACAACCCCACACGCGGACACCAGATTCCTTAATTCTCAGCCGATTGCGATGAATCATATGTCGAATGAAGCGTATTTAGATGCAGAATCTAAAAATGTAGCTGCCCGTGGGCTGCGCCTTATGCCTACTGAGATATCGCATATCAGCTGCGGCAGAGTAGTGCTTCCTGAGAAAATGTACTGAGAATTGCCCTACAACCGCAGGCACGGAAGCCAGATTCCTTAATTCTCAACCGATTTCGATGAATCATATGTCGAATGAAGCGTATTTAGATGCAGAATCTAAAAATGTAGCTGCCCGTGGGCTGCGCCTTATGCCTACTGAGATATCGCATATCAGCTGCGGCAGAGTAGTGCTTCCTGAGAAAATGTACTGAGAATTGCCCTACAACCGCAGGCACGGAAGCCAGATTCCTTAATTCTCAACCGATTTCGATGAATCATATGTCGAATGAAGCGTATTTAGATGCAGAATCTAAAAATGTAGCTGCCCGTGGGCTGCGCCTTATGCCTACTGAGATATCGCATATCAGCTGCGGCAGAGTAGTGCTTCCTGAGAAAATGTACTGAGAATTGCCCTACAACGGCAGGCATGGAAGCCAGATTCCTTAATTCTCAACCGATTTCGATGAATCATATGTCGAATGAAGCGTATTTAGATGCAGAATCTAAAAATGTAGCTGCCCGTGGGCTGCGCCTTATGCCTACTGAGATATCGCATATCAGCTGCGGCAGAGTAGTGCTTCCTGAGCAAATGTACTGAGAATTGCCCTACAACCCCACACGCGGACACCAGATTCCTTAATTCTCAACCGATTTCGATGAATCATATGTCGAATGAAGCGTATTTAGATGCAGAATCTAAAAATGTAGCTGCCCGTGGGCTGCGCCTTATGCCTACTGAGATATCGCATATCAGCTGCGGCAGAGTAGTGCTTCCTGAGAAAATGTACTGAGAATTGCCCTACAACGGCAGGCATGGAAGCCAGATTCCTTAATTCTCAACCGATTTCGATGAATCATATGTCGAATGAAGCGTATTTAGATGCAGAATCTAAAAATGTAGCTGCCCGTGGGATGCGCCTTATGCCTACTGAGATATCGCATATCAGCTGCGGCGGACTGTGCTTCCTGAGAAATCCAATAAGAAAATTGCCATTAAACCACCACCACACCACCTATCTCCCTTAATTCAAAACCGATTTCGATGAATCGTATGTCGAATGAAGCGCATTTAGATGCAGAATCTAAAAATGTAGCTGCCCGTGGGCTGCGCCTTATGCCTACTGAGATATCGCATATCAGCTGCGGCAGAGTAGTGCTTCCTGAGAAAATGTACTGAGAATTGCCCTACAACCGCAGGCACGGAAGCCAGATTCCTTAATTCTCAACCGATTTCGATGAATCATATGTCGAATGAAGCGTATTTAGATGCAGAATCTAAAAATGTAGCTGCCCGTGGGCTGCGCCTTATGCCTACTGAGATATCGCATATCAGCTGCGGCAGAGTAGTGCTTCCTGAGAAAATGTACGGAGAATTGCCCTACAACCGCAGGCACGGAAGCCAGATTCCTTAATTCTCAACCGATTTCGATGAATCATATGTCGAATGAAGCGTATTTAGATGCAGAATCTAAAAATGTAGCTGCCCGTGGGCTGCGCCTTATGCCTACTGAGATATCGCATATCAGCTGCGGCAGAGTAGTGCTTCCTGAGAAAATGTACTGAGAATTGCCCTACAACCCCACACGCGGACACCAGATTCCTTAATTCTCAACCGATTTCGATGAATCATATGTCGAATGAAGCGTATTTAGATGCATAATCTAAAAATGTAGCTGCCCGTGGGCTGCGCCTTCTGCCTACTGAGATATCGCATATCAGCTGCGGCGGACTGTGCTTCCTGAGAAATCCAATAAGAAAATTGCAATTAAACCACCACCACACCACCTATCTCCCTTAATTCAAAACCGATTTCGATGAATCATATGTCGAATGAAGCGTATTTAGATGCAGAATCTAAAAATGTAGCTGTCCGTGGGCTGCGCCTTATGCCTACTGAGATATCGCATATCAGCTGCGGCAGAGTAGTGCTTCCTGAGAAAATGTGCTGAGAATTGCCCTACAACCCCACACGCGGACACCAGATTCCTTAATTCTCAGCCGATTGCGATGAATCGTATGTCGAATGAAGCGTATTTAGATGCAGAATCTAAAAATGTAGCTGCCCGTGGGCTGCGCCTTATGCCTACTGAGATATCGCATATCAGCTGCGGCAGAGTAGTGCTTCCTGAGAAAATGTACTGAGAATTGCCCTACAACCGCAGGCACGGAAGCCAGATTCCTTAATTCTCAACCGATTTCGATGAATCATATGTCGAATGAAGCGTATTTAGATGCAGAATCTAAAAATGTAGCTGCCCGTGGGCTGCGCCTTATGCCTACTGAGATATCGCATATCAGCTGCGGCAGAGTAGTGCTTCCTGAGAAAATGTACTGAGAATTGCCCTACAACGGCAGGCATGGAAGCCAGATTCCTTAATTCTCAACCGATTTCGATGAATCATATGTCGAATGAAGCGTATTTAGATGCAGAATCTAAAAATGTAGCTGCCCGTGGGATGCGCCTTATGCCTACTGAGATATCGCATATCAGCTGCGGCGGACTGTGCTTCCTGAGAAATCCAATAAGAAAATTGCCATTAAACCACCACCACACCACCTATCTCCCTTAATTCAAAACCGATTTCGATGAATCGTATGTCGAATGAAGCGCATTTAGATGCAGAATCTAAAAATGTAGCTGCCCGTGGGCTGCGCCTTATGCCTACTGAGATATCGCATATCAGCTGCGGCAGAGTAGTGCTTCCTGAGAAAATGTACTGAGAATTGCCCTACAACCGCAGGCACGGAAGCCAGATTCCTTAATTCTCAACCGATTTCGATGAATCATATGTCGAATGAAGCGTATTTAGATGCAGAATCTAAAAATGTAGCTGCCCGTGGGCTGCGCCTTATGCCTACTGAGATATCGCATATCAGCTGCGGCAGAGTAGTGCTTCCTGAGAAAATGTACGGAGAATTGCCCTACAACCGCAGGCACGGAAGCCAGATTCCTTAATTCTCAACCGATTTCGATGAATCATATGTCGAATGAAGCGTATTTAGATGCAGAATCTAAAAATGTAGCTGCCCGTGGGCTGCGCCTTATGCCTACTGAGATATCGCATATCAGCTGCGGCAGAGTAGTGCTTCCTGAGAAAATGTACTGAGAATTGCCCTACAACCCCACACGCGGACACCAGATTCCTTAATTCTCAACCGATTTCGATGAATCATATGTCGAATGAAGCGTATTTAGATGCATAATCTAAAAATGTAGCTGCCCGTGGGCTGCGCCTTCTGCCTACTGAGATATCGCATATCAGCTGCGGCGGACTGTGCTTCCTGAGAAATCCAATAAGAAAATTGCAATTAAACCACCACCACACCACCTATCTCCCTTAATTCAAAACCGATTTCGATGAATCATATGTCGAATGAAGCGTATTTAGATGCAGAATCTAAAAATGTAGCTGTCCGTGGGCTGCGCCTTATGCCTACTGAGATATCGCATATCAGCTGCGGCAGAGTAGTGCTTCCTGAGAAAATGTGCTGAGAATTGCCCTACAACCCCACACGCGGACACCAGATTCCTTAATTCTCAGCCGATTGCGATGAATCGTATGTCGAATGAAGCGTATTTAGATGCAGAATCTAAAAATGTAGCTGCCCGTGGGCTGCGCCTTATGCCTACTGAGATATCGCATATCAGCTGCGGCAGAGTAGTGCTTCCTGAGAAAATGTACTGAGAATTGCCCTACAACGGCAGGCATGGAAGCCAGATTCCTTAATTCTCAACCGATTTCGATGAATCATATGTCGAATGAAGCGTATTTAGATGCAAAATCTAAAAATGTAGCTGCCCGTGGGCTGCGCCTTATGCCTACTGAGATATCGCATATCAGCTGCGGCAGAGTAGTGCTTCCTGAGAAAATGTACTGAGAATTGCCCTACAACCGCAGGCACGGAAGCCAGATTCCTTAATTCTCAACCGATTTCGATGAATCATATGTCGAATGAAGCGTATTTAAATGCAGAATCTAAAAATGTAGCTGCCCGTGGGATGCGGTTTATGCCTACTGAGATATCGCATATCAGCTGCGGCGGACTGTGCTTCCAGAGAAATCCAATAAGAAAATTGCCATTAAACCACCACCACACCACCTATCTCCCTTAATTCAAAACCGATTTCGATGAATCGTATGTCGAATGAATTGTATTTAGATGCAGAATCTAAAAATGTAGCTGTCCGTGGGCTGCGCCTTATGCCTACTGAGATATCGCATATCAGCTGCGGCAGAGTAGTGCTTCCTGAGAAAATGTGCTGAGAATTGCCCTACAACCCCACACGCGGACACCAGATTCCTTAATTCTCAGCCGATTGCGATGAATCATATGTCGAATGAAGCGTATTTAGATGCAGAATCTAAAAATGTAGCTGCCCGTGGGCTGCGCCTTATGCCTACTGAGATATCGCATATCAGCTGCGGCAGAGTAGTGCTTCCTGAGAAAATGTACTGAGAATTGCCCTACAACCGCAGGCACGGAAGCCAGATTCCTTAATTCTCAACCGATTTCGATGAATCATATGTCGAATGAAGCGTATTTAGATGCATAATCTAAAAATGTAGCTGCCCGTGGGCTGCGCCTTATGCCTACTGAGATATCGCATATCAGCTGCGGCAGAGTAGTGCTTCCTGAGAAAATGTACTGAGAATTGCCCTACAACGGCAGGCATGGAAGCCAGATTCCTTAATTCTCAACCGATTTCGATGAATCATATGTCGAATGAAGCGTATTTAGATGCAGAATCTAAAAATGTAGCTGCCCGTGGGATGTGCCTTATGCCTACTGAGATATCGCATATCAGCTGCGGCGGACTGTGCTTCCTGAGAAATCCAATAAGAAAATTGCCATTAAACCACCACCACACCACCTATCTCCCTTAATTCAAAACCGATTTCGATGAATCGTATGTCGAATGAAGCGCATTTAGATGCAGAATCTAAAAATGTAGCTGCCCGTGGGCTGCGCCTTATGCCTACTGAGATATCGCATATCAGCTGCGGCAGAGTAGTGCTTCCTGAGAAAATGTACGGAGAATTGCCCTACAACCGCAGGCACGGAAGCCAGATTCCTTAATTCTCAACCGATTTCGATGAATCATATGTCGAATGAAGCGTATTTAGATGCAGAATCTAAAAATGTAGCTGCCCGTGGGCTGCGCCTTATGCCTACTGAGATATCGCATATCAGCTGCGGCAGAGTAGTGCTTCCTGAGAAAATGTACTGAGAATTGCCCTACAACCCCACACGCGGACACCAGATTCCTTAATTCTCAACCGATTTCGATGAATCATATGTCGAATGAAGCGTATTTAGATGCATAATCTAAAAATGTAGCTGCCCGTGGGCTGCGCCTTCTGCCTACTGAGATATCGCATATCAGCTGCGGCGGACTGTGCTTCCTGAGAAATCCAATAAGAAAATTGCAATTAAACCACCACCACACCACCTATCTCCCTTAATTCAAAACCGATTTCGATGAATCATATGTCGAATGAAGCGTATTTAGATGCAGAATCTAAAAATGTAGCTGCCCGTGGGCTGCGCCTTATGCCTACTGAGATATCGCATATCAGCTGCGGCAGAGTAGTGCTTCCTGATTCTGCATCTAAATACGCTTCATTCGACATATGATTCATCGAAATCGGTTGAGAATTAAGGAATCTGGCTTCCGTGCCTGCGGTTGTAGGGCAATTCTCAGAATCTAAAAATGTAGCTGCCCGTGGGCTGCGCCTTATGCCTACTGAGATATCGCATATCAGCTGCGGCAGAGTAGTGCTTCCTGAGAAAATGTACTGAGAATTGCCCTACAACCGCAGGCACGGAAGCCAGATTCCTTAATTCTCAACCGATTTCGATGAATCATATGTCGAATGAAGCGTATTTAGATGCAAAATCTAAAAATGTAGCTGCCCGTGGGCTGCGCCTTATGCCTACTGAGATATCGCATATCAGCTGCGGCAGAGTAGTGCTTCCTGAGAAAATGTACTGAGAATTGCCCTACAACCGCAGGCACGGAAGCCAGATTCCTTAATTCTCAACCGATTTCGATGAATCATATGTCGAATGAAGCGTATTTAGATGCAGAATCTAAAAATGTAGCTGCCCGTGGGCTGCGCCTTATGCCTACTGAGATATCGCATATCAGCTGCGGGGGAGTGTGCTTCCTGAGAAAATGTACTGAGAATTGCCCTACAACCGCAGGCACGGAAGCCAGATTCCTTAATTCTCAACCGATTTCGATGAATCATATGTCGAATGAAGCGTATTTAGATGCAAAATCTAAAAATGTAGCTGCCCGTGGGCTGCGCCTTATGCCTACTGAGATATCGCATATCAGCTGCGGCAGAGTAGTGCTTCCTGAGAAAATGTACGGAGAATTGCCCTACAACCGCAGGCACGGAAGCCAGATTCCTTAATTCTCAACCGATTTCGATGAATCATATGTCGAATGAAGCGTATTTAGATGCAGAATCTAAAAATGTAGCTGCCCGTGGGCTGCGCCTTATGCCTACTGAGATATCGCATATCAGCTGCGGCAGAGTAGTGCTTCCTGAGAAAATGTACTGAGAATTGCCCTACAACCCCACACGCGGACACCAGATTCCTTAATTCTCAACCGATTTCGATGAATCATATGTCGAATGAAGCGTATTTAGATGCATAATCTAAAAATGTAGCTGCCCGTGGGCTGCGCCTTCTGCCTACTGAGATATCGCATATCAGCTGCGGCGGACTGTGCTTCCTGAGAAATCCAATAAGAAAATTGCAATTAAACCACCACCACACCACCTATCTCCCTTAATTCAAAACCGATTTCGATGAATCATATGTCGAATGAAGCGTATTTAGATGCAGAATCTAAAAATGTAGCTGCCCGTGGGCTGCGCCTTATGCCTACTGAGATATCGCATATCAGCTGCGGCAGAGTAGTGCTTCCTGAGAAAATGTACTGAGAATTGCCCTACAACCCCACACGCGGACACCAGATTCCTTAATTCTCAACCGATTTCGATGAATCATATGTCGAATGAAGCGTATTTAGATGCATAATCTAAAAATGTAGCTGCCCGTGGGCTGCGCCTTATGCCTACTGAGATATCGCATATCAGCTGCGGCAGAGTAGTGCTTCCTGATTCTGCATCTAAATACGCTTCATTCGACATATGATTCATCGAAATCGGTTGAGAATTAAGGAATCTGGCTTCCGTGCCTGCGGTTGTAGGGCAATTCTCAGAATCTAAAAATGTAGCTGCCCGTGGGCTGCGCCTTATGCCTACTGAGATATCGCATATCAGCTGCGGCAGAGTAGTGCTTCCTGAGAAAATGTACTGAGAATTGCCCTACAACCGCAGGCACGGAAGCCAGATTCCTTAATTCTCAACCGATTTCGATGAATCATATGTCGAATGAAGCGTATTTAGATGCAAAATCTAAAAATGTAGCTGCCCGTGGGCTGCGCCTTATGCCTACTGAGATATCGCATATCAGCTGCGGCAGAGTAGTGCTTCCTGAGAAAATGTACTGAGAATTGCCCTACAACCGCAGGCACGGAAGCCAGATTCCTTAATTCTCAACCGATTTCGATGAATCATATGTCGAATGAAGCGTATTTAGATGCAGAATCTAAAAATGTAGCTGCCCGTGGGCTGCGCCTTATGCCTACTGAGATATCGCATATCAGCTGCGGCAGAGTAGTGCTTCCTGAGAAAATGTACTGAGAATTGCCCTACAACCGCAGGCACGGAAGCCAGATTCCTTAATTCTCAACCGATTTCGATGAATCATATGTCGAATGAAGCGTATTTAGATGCAGAATCTAAAAATGTAGCTGCCCGTGGGCTGCGCCTTATGCCTACTGAGATATCGCATATCAGCTGCGGCAGAGTAGTGCTTCCTGAGAAAATGTACGGAGAATTGCCCTACAACCGCAGGCACGGAAGCCAGATTCCTTAATTCTCAACCGATTTCGATGAATCATATGTCGAATGAAGCGTATTTAGATGCAGAATCTAAAAATGTAGCTGCCCGTGGGCTGCGCCTTATGCCTACTGAGATATCGCATATCAGCTGCGGCAGAGTAGTGCTTCCTGAGAAAATGTACTGAGAATTGCCCTACAACCCCACACGCGGACACCAGATTCCTTAATTCTCAACCGATTTCGATGAATCATATGTCGAATGAAGCGTATTTAGATGCATAATCTAAAAATGTAGCTGCCCGTGGGCTGCGCCTTCTGCCTACTGAGATATCGCATATCAGCTGCGGCGGACTGTGCTTCCTGAGAAATCCAATAAGAAAATTGCAATTAAACCACCACCACACCACCTATCTCCCTTAATTCAAAACCGATTTCGATGAATCATATGTCGAATGAAGCGTATTTAGATGCAGAATCTAAAAATGTAGCTGCCCGTGGGCTGCGCCTTATGCCTACTGAGATATCGCATATCAGCTGCGGCAGAGTAGTGCTTCCTGAGAAAATGTACTGAGAATTGCCCTACAACCCCACACGCGGACACCAGATTCCTTAATTCTCAACCGATTTCGATGAATCATATGTCGAATGAAGCGTATTTAGATGCATAATCTAAAAATGTAGCTGCCCGTGGGCTGCGCCTTCTGCCTACTGAGATATCGCATATCAGCTGCGGCGGACTGTGCTTCCTGAGAAATCCAATAAGAAAATTGCAATTAAACCATCACCACACCACCTATCTCCCTTAATTCAAAACCGATTTCGATGAATCATATGTCGAATGAAGCGTATTTAGATGCAGAATCTAAAAATGTAGCTGCCCGTGGGCTGCGCCTTATGCCTACTGAGATATCGCATATCAGCTGCGGCAGAGTAGTGCTTCCTGATTCTGCATCTAAATACGCTTCATTCGACATATGATTCATCGAAATCGGTTGAGAATTAAGGAATCTGGCTTCCGTGCCTGCGGTTGTAGGGCAATTCTCAGAATCTAAAAATGTAGCTGCCCGTGGGCTGCGCCTTATGCCTACTGAGATATCGCATATCAGCTGCGGCAGAGTAGTGCTTCCTGAGAAAATGTACTGAGAATTGCCCTACAACCGCAGGCACGGAAGCCAGATTCCTTAATTCAAAACCGATTTCGATGAATCATATGTCGAATGAAGCGTATTTAGATGCAGAATCTAAAAATGTAGCTGCGCGTGGGCTGCGCCTTATGCCTACTGAGATATCGCATATCAGCTCCGGCAGAGTAGTGCTTCCTGAGAAAATGTACTGAGAATTGCCCTACAACCGCAGGCACGGAAGCCAGATTCCTTAATTCTCAACCGATTTCGATGAATCATATGTCGAATGAAGCGTATTTAGATGCAGAATCTAAAAATGTAGCTGCCCGTGGGCTGCGCCTTATGCCTACTGAGATATCGCATATCAGCTGCGGCAGAGTAGTGCTTCCTGAGAAAATGTACTGAGAATTGCCCTACAACCGCAGGCACGGAAGCCAGATTCCTTAATTCTCAACCGATTTCGATGAATCATATGTCGAATGAAGCGTATTTAGATGCATAATCTAAAAATGTAGCTGCCCGTGGGCTGCGCCTTCTGCCTACTGAGATATCGCATATCAGCTGCGGCGGACTGTGCTTCCTGAGAAATCCAATAAGAAAATTGCAATTAAACCACCACCACACCACCTATCTCCCTTAATTCAAAACCGATTTCGATGAGTCATACGTCGAATGAATCGTATTTAGATGCAGAATCTAAAAATGTAGCTGCCCGTGGGCTGCGCCTTATGCCTACTGAGATATCGCATATCAGCTGCGGCAGAGTAGTGCTTCCTGAGAAAATGTACTGAGAATTGCCCTACAACCGCAGGCACGGAAGCCAGATTCCTTAATTCTCAACCGATTTCGATGAATCATATGTCGAATGAAGCGTATTTAGATGCAGAATCTAAAAATGTAGCTGCCCGTGGGCTGCGCCTTATGTCTACTGAGATATCGCATATCAGCTGCGGCAGAGTAGTGCTTCCTGAGAAAATGTACTGAGAATTGCCCTACAACCCCACACGCGGACACCAGATTCCTTAATTCTCAACCGATTTCGATGAATCATATGTCGAATGAAGCGTATTTAGATGCAGAATCTAAAAATGTAGCTGCCCGTGGGCTGCGCCTTATGCCTACTGAGATATCGCATATCAGCTGCGGCAGAGTAGTGCTTCCTGAGAAAATGTACTGAGAATTGCCCTACAACCGCAGGCACGGAAGCCAGATTCCTTAATTCTCAACCGATTTCGATGAATCATATGTCGAATGAAGCGTATTTAGATGCAAAATCTAAAAATGTAGCTGCCCGTGGGCTGCGCCTTATGCCTACTGAGATATCGCATATCAGCTGCGGCAGAGTAGTGCTTCCTGAGAAAATGTACTGAGAATTGCCCTACAACCGCAGGCACGGAAGCCAGATTCCTTAATTCTCAACCGATTTCGATGAATCATATGTCGAATGAATCGTATTTAGATGCAGAATCTAAAAATGTAGCTGCCCGTGGGATGCGCCTTATGCCTACTGAGATATCGCATATCAGCTGCGGCGGACTGTGCTTCCTGAGAAATCCAATAAGAAAATTGCCATTAAACCACCACCACACCACCTATCTCCCTTAATTCAAAACCGATTTCGATGAATCGTATGTCGAATGAAGCGCATTTAGATGCAGAATCTAAAAATGTAGCTGCCCGTGGGCTGCGCCTTATGCCTACTGAGATATCGCATATCAGCTGCGGCAGAGTAGTGCTTCCTGAGAAAATGTACTGAGAATTGCCCTACAACCGCAGGCACGGAAGCCAGATTCCTTAATTCTCAACCGATTTCGATGAATCATATGTCGAATGAATCGTATTTAGATGCAGAATCTAAAAATGTAGCTGCCCGTGGGCTGCGCCTTATGCCTACTGAGATATCGCATATCAGCTGCGGCAGAGTAGTGCTTCCTGAGAAAATGTACTGAGAATTGCCCTACAACGGCAGGCATGGAAGCCAGATTCCTTAATTCTCAACCGATTTCGATGAATCATATGTCGAATGAAGCGTATTTAGATGCAGAATCTAAAAATGTAGCTGCCCGTGGGCTGCGCCTTATGCCTACTGAGATATCGCATATCAGCTGCGGCAGAGTAGTGCTTCCTGAGAAAATGTACTGAGAATTGCCCTACAACCGCAGGCACGGAAGCCAGATTCCTTAATTCTCAACCGATTTCGATGAATCATATGTCGAATGAAGCGTATTTAGATGCAGAATCTAAAAATGTAGCTGCCCGTGGGCTGCGCCTTATGCCTACTGAGATATCGCATATCAGCTGCGGCAGAGTAGTGCTTCCTGAGAAAATGTACTGAGAATTGCCCTACAACCGCAGGCACGGAAGCCAGATTCCTTAATTCTCAACCGATTTCGATGAATCATATGTCGAATGAAGCGTATTTAGATGCATAATCTAAAAATGTAGCTGCCCGTGGGCTGCGCCTTCTGCCTACTGAGATATCGCATATCAGCTGCGGCGGACTGTGCTTCCTGAGAAATCCAATAAGAAAATTGCAATTAAACCACCACCACACCACCTATCTCCCTTAATTCAAAACCGATTTCGATGAGTCATACGTCGAATGAATCGTATTTAGATGCAGAATCTAAAAATGTAGCTGCCCGTGGGCTGCGCCTTATGCCTACTGAGATATCGCATATCAGCTGCGGCAGAGTAGTGCTTCCTGAGAAAATGTACTGAGAATTGCCCTACAACGGCAGGCATGGAAGCCAGATTCCTTAATTCTCAACCGATTTCGATGAATCATATGTCGAATGAAGCGTATTTAGATGCAGAATCTAAAAATGTAGCCGCGCGTGGGCTGCGCCTTATGCCTACTGAGATATCGCATATCAGCTGCGGCAGAGTAGTGCTTCCTGAGAAAATGTACTGAGAATTGCCCTACAACCGCAGGCACGGAAGCCAGATTCCTTAATTCTCAACCGATTTCGATGAATCATATGTCGAATGAAGCGTATTTAGATGCAGAATCTAAAAATGTAGCTGCCCGTGGGCTGCGCCTTATGTCTACTGAGATATCGCATATCAGCTGCGGCAGAGTAGTGCTTCCTGAGAAAATGTACTGAGAATTGCCCTACAACCCCACACGCGGACACCAGATTCCTTAATTCTCAACCGATTTCGATGAATCATATGTCGAATGAAGCGTATTTAGATGCAGAATCTAAAAATGTAGCTGCCCGTGGGCTGCGCCTTATGCCTACTGAGATATCGCATATCAGCTGCGGCAGAGTAGTGCTTCCTGAGAAAATGTACTGAGAATTGCCCTACAACCGCAGGCACGGAAGCCAGATTCCTTAATTCTCAACCGATTTCGATGAATCATATGTCGAATGAAGCGTATTTAGATGCAAAATCTAAAAATGTAGCTGCCCGTGGGCTGCGCCTTATGCCTACTGAGATATCGCATATCAGCTGCGGCAGAGTAGTGCTTCCTGAGAAAATGTACTGAGAATTGCCCTACAACCGCAGGCACGGAAGCCAGATTCCTTAATTCTCAACCGATTTCGATGAATCATATGTCGAATGAATCGTATTTAGATGCAGAATCTAAAAATGTAGCTGCCCGTGGGCTGCGCCTTATGCCTACTGAGATATCGCATATCAGCTGCGGCAGAGTAGTGCTTCCTGAGAAAATGTACTGAGAATTGCCCTACAACGGCAGGCATGGAAGCCAGATTCCTTAATTCTCAACCGATTTCGATGAATCATATGTCGAATGAAGCGTATTTAGATGCAGAATCTAAAAATGTAGCTGCCCGTGGGCTGCGCCTTATGCCTACTGAGATATCGCATATCAGCTGCGGCAGAGTAGTGCTTCCTGAGAAAATGTACTGAGAATTGCCCTACAACCGCAGGCACGGAAGCCAGATTCCTTAATTCTCAACCGATTTCGATGAATCATATGTCGAATGAAGCGTATTTAGATGCAGAATCTAAAAATGTAGCTGCCCGTGGGCTGCGCCTTATGCCTACTGAGATATCGCATATCAGCTGCGGCAGAGTAGTGCTTCCTGAGAAAATGTACTGAGAATTGCCCTACAACCGCAGGCACGGAAGCCAGATTCCTTAATTCTCAACCGATTTCGATGAATCATATGTCGAATGAAGCGTATTTAGATGCATAATCTAAAAATGTAGCTGCCCGTGGGCTGCGCCTTCTGCCTACTGAGATATCGCATATCAGCTGCGGCGGACTGTGCTTCCTGAGAAATCCAATAAGAAAATTGCAATTAAACCACCACCACACCACCTATCTCCCTTAATTCAAAACCGATTTCGATGAGTCATACGTCGAATGAATCGTATTTAGATGCAGAATCTAAAAATGTAGCTGCCCGTGGGCTGCGCCTTATGCCTACTGAGATATCGCATATCAGCTGCGGCAGAGTAGTGCTTCCTGAGAAAATGTACTGAGAATTGCCCTACAACGGCAGGCATGGAAGCCAGATTCCTTAATTCTCAACCGATTTCGATGAATCATATGTCGAATGAAGCGTATTTAGATGCAGAATCTAAAAATGTAGCTGCCCGTGGGCTGCGCCTTATGCCTACTGAGATATCGCATATCAGCTGCGGCAGAGTAGTGCTTCCTGAGAAAATGTACTGAGAATCGCCCTACAACCGCAGGCACGGAAGCCAGATTCCTTAATTCTCAACCGATTTCGATGAATCATATGTCGAATGAAGCGTATTTAGATGCATAATCTAAAAATGTAGCTGCCCGTGGGCTGCGCCTTCTGCCTACTGAGATATCGCATATCAGCTGCGGCGGACTGTGCTTCCTGAGAAATCCAATAAGAAAATTGCAATTAAACCACCACCACACCACCTATCTCCCTTAATTCAAAACCGATTTCGATGAGTCATACGTCGAATGAATCGTATTTAGATGCAGAATCTAAAAATGTAGCTGCCCGTGGGCTGCGCCTTATGCCTACTGAGATATCGCATATCAGCTGCGGCAGAGTAGTGCTTCCTGAGAAAATGTACTGAGAATTGCCCTACAACCGCAGGCACGGAAGCCAGATTCCTTAATTCTCAACCGATTTCGATGAATCATATGTCGAATGAAGCGTATTTAGATGCAGAATCTAAAAATGTAGCTGCCCGTGGGCTGCGCCTTATGTCTACTGAGATATCGCATATCAGCTGCGGCAGAGTAGTGCTTAATGAGAAAATGTACTGAGAATTGCCCTACAACGGCAGGCACGGACACCAGATTCCTTAATTCTCAACCGATTTCGATGAATCATATGACGAATGAAGCGTATTTAGATGCAGAATCTAAAAATGTAGCTGCCCGTGGGCTGCGCCTTATGCCTACTGAGATATCGCATATCAGCTGCGGCAGAGTAGTGCTTCCTGAGAAAATGAATTGAGAATCGCCCTACAACCGCAGGCACGGAAGCCAGATTCCCTAATTCTCAACCGATTTCGATGATTCGTATGACGAATGAAGCGTATTTAGATGCAGAATCTAAAAATGTAGCTGCCCGTGGGCTGCGCCTTATGCCTACTGAGATATCGCATATCAGCTGCGGCAGAGTAGTGCTTCCTGAGAAAATGAATTGAGAATCGCCCTACAACCGCAGGCACGGAAGCCAGATTCCCTAATTCTCAACCGATTGCGATGATTCATATGACGAATGAAGCGTATTTAGATGCAGAATCTAAAAATGTAGCTGCCCGTGGGCTGCGCCTTATGCCTACTGAGATATCGCATATCAACTGCGGCAGAATAGTGCTTCCTGAGAAAATGAATTGAGAATCGCCCTACAACCGCAGGCACGGAAGCCAGATTCCTTAATTCTCAACCGATTTCGATGAATCATATGTCGAATGAATCGTATTTAGATGCAGAATCTAAAAATGTAGCTGCCCGTGGGATGCGCCTTATGCCTACTGAGATATCGCATATCAGCTGCGGCGGACTGTGCTTCCTGAGAAATCCAATAAGAAAATTGCCATTAAACCACCACCACACCACCTATCTCCCTTAATTCAAAACCGATTTCGATGAATCGTATGTCGAATGAAGCGCATTTAGATGCAGAATCTAAAAATGTAGCTGCCCGTGGGCTGCGCCTTATGCCTACTGAGATATCGCATATCAGCTGCGGCAGAGTAGTGCTTCCTGAGAAAATGTACTGAGAATTGCCCTACAACCGCAGGCACGGAAGCCAGATTCCTTAATTCTCAACCGATTTCGATGAATCATATGTCGAATGAAGCGTATTTAGATGCAGAATCTAAAAATGTAGCTGCCCGTGGGCTGCGCCTTATGTCTACTGAGATATCGCATATCAGCTGCGGCAGAGTAGTGCTTAATGAGAAAATGTACTGAGAATTGCCCTACAACCCCACACGCGGACACCAGATTCCTTAATTCTCAACCGATTTCGATGAATCATATGTCGAATGAAGCGTATTTAGATGCAGAATCTAAAAATGTAGCTGCCCGTGGGCTGCGCCTTATGCCTACTGAGATATCGCATATCAGCTGCGGCAGAGTAGTGCTTCCTGAGAAAATGTACTGAGAATTGCCCTACAACCGCAGGCACGGAAGCCAGATTCCTTAATTCTCAACCGATTTCGATGAATCATATGTCGAATGAATCGTATTTAGATGCAGAATCTAAAAATGTAGCTGCCCGTGGGCTGCGCCTTATGCCTACTGAGATATCGCATATCAGCTGCGGCAGAGTAGTGCTTCCTGAGAAAATGTACTGAGAATTGCCCTACAACGGCAGGCACGGACACCAGATTCCTTAATTCTCAACCGATTTCGATGAATCATATGACGAATGAAGCGTATTTAGATGCAGAATCTAAAAATGTAGCTGCCCGTGGGCTGCGCCTTATGCCTACTGAGATATCGCATATCAGCTGCGGCAGAGTAGTGCTTCCTGAGAAAATGAATTGAGAATCGCCCTACAACCGCAGGCACGGAAGCCAGATTCCCTAATTCTCAACCGATTTCGATGATTCGTATGACGAATGAAGCGTATTTAGATGCAGAATCTAAAAATGTAGCTGCCCGTGGGCTGCGCCTTATGCCTACTGAGATATCGCATATCAGCTGCGGCAGAGTAGTGCTTCCTGAGAAAATGAATTGAGAATCGCCCTACAACCGCAGGCACGGAAGCCAGATTCCCTAATTCTCAACCGATTGCGATGATTCATATGACGAATGAAGCGTATTTAGATGCAGAATCTAAAAATGTAGCTGCCCGTGGGCTGCGCCTTATGCCTACTGAGATATCGCATATCAACTGCGGCAGAATAGTGCTTCCTGAGAAAATGAATTGAGAATCGCCCTACAACCGCAGGCACGGAAGCCAGATTCCTTAATTCTCAACCGATTTCGATGATTCATATGACGAATGAAGCGTATTTAGATGCAGAATCTAAAATGTAGCTGCCCGTGGGCTGCGCCTTACGCCTACTGAGATATCGCATATCAGCTGCGGCAGAGTAGTGCTTCCTGAGCAAATGTACTGAGAATTGCCCTACAACCCCACACCAGATTCCTTAATTCTCAACCGATTGCGATGAATCATATGTCGAATGAAGCGTATTTAGATGCAGAATCTAAAAATGTAGCTGCCCGTGGGCTGCGCCTTCTGCCTACTGAGATATCGCATATCAGCTGCGGGGGAGTGTGCTTCCTGAGAAAATGTACTGAGAGTTGCCCTACAACCCCACACGCGGACACCAGATTCCTTAATTCTCAACCGATTTCGATGAATCATATGTCGAATGAAGCGTATTTAGATGCAGAATCTAAAAATGTAGCTGCCCGTGGGCTGCGCCTTATGCCTACTGAGATATCGCATATCAGCTGCGGCAGAGTAGTGCTTCCTGAGAAAATGTACTGAGAATTGCCCTACAACCGCAGGCACGGAAGCCAGATTCCTTAATTCTCAACCGATTTCGATGAATCATATGTCGAATGAAGCGTATTTAGATGCAGAATCTAAAAATGTAGCTGCCCGTGGGCTGCGCCTTCTGCCTACTGAGATATCGCATATCAGCTGCGGCGGACTGTGCTTCCTGAGAAATCCAATAAGAAAATTGCAATTAAACCACCACCACACCACCTATCTCCCTTAATTCAAAACCGATTTCGATGAGTCATACGTCGAATGAATCGTATTTAGATGCAGAATCTAAAAATGTAGCTGCCCGTGGGCTGCGCCTTATGCCTACTGAGATATCGCATATCAGCTGCGGCAGAGTAGTGCTTCCTGAGAAAATGTACTGAGAATTGCCCTACAACCGCAGGCACGGAAGCCAGATTCCTTAATTCTCAACCGATTTCGATGAATCATATGTCGAATGAAGCGTATTTAGATGCATAATCTAAAAATGTAGCTGCCCGTGGGCTGCGCCTTCTGCCTACTGACATATCGCATATCAGCTGCGGCGGACTGTGCTTCCTGAGAAATCCAATAAGAAAATTGCAATTAAACCACCACCACACCACCTATCTCCCTTAATTCAAAACCGATTTCGATGAGTCATACGTCGAATGAATCGTATTTAGATGCAGAATCTAAAAATGTAGCTGCCCGTGGGCTGCGCCTTATGCCTACTGAGATATCGCATATCAGCTGCGGCAGAGTAGTGCTTCCTGAGAAAATGTACTGAGAATTGCCCTACAACCGCAGGCACGGAAGCCAGATTCCTTAATTCTCAACCGATTTCGATGAATCATATGTCGAATGAAGCGTATTTAGATGCAGAATCTAAAAATGTAGCTGCCCGTGGGCTGCGCCTTATGCCTACTGAGATATCGCATATCAGCTGCGGCAGAGTAGTGCTTCCTGAGAAATCCAATAAGAAAATTGCAATTAAACCACCACCACACCACCTATCTCCCTTAATTCAAAACCGATTTCGATGAATCATATGTCGAATGAAGCGTATTTAGATGCAGAATCTAAAAATGTAGCTGCCCGTGGGCTGCGCCTTATGCCTACTGAGATATCGCATATCAGCTGCGGCAGAGTAGTGCTTCCTGAGAAAATGTACTGAGAATTGCCCTACAACGGCAGGCACGGACACCAGATTCCTTAATTCTCAACCGATTTCGATGAATCATATGACGAATGAAGCGTATTTAGATGCAGAATCTAAAAATGTAGCTGCCCGTGGGCTGCGCCTTATGCCTACTGAGATATCGCATATCAGCTGCGGCAGAGTAGTGCTTCCTGAGAAAATGTACTGAGAATTGCCCTACAACCGCAGGCACGGAAGCCAGATTCCCTAATTCTCAACCGATTTCGATGATTCGTATGACGAATGAAGCGTATTTAGATGCAGAATCTAAAAATGTAGCTGCCCGTGGGCTGCGCCTTATGCCTACTGAGATATCGCATATCAGCTGCGGCAGAGTAGTGCTTCCTGAGAAAATGAATTGAGAATCGCCCTACAACCGCAGGCACGGAAGCCAGATTCCCTAATTCTCAACCGATTTCGATGATTCATATGACGAATGAAGCGTATTTAGATGCAGAATCTAAAAATGTAGCTGCCCGTGGGCTGCGCCTTATGCCTACTGAGATATCGCATATCAACTGCGGCAGAATAGTGCTTCCTGAGAAAATGAATTGAGAATCGCCCTACAACCGCAGGCACGGAAGCCAGATTCCTTAATTCTCAACCGATTTCGATGAATCATATGTCGAATGAATCGTATTTAGATGCAGAATCTAAAAATGTAGCTGCCCGTGGGCTGCGCCTTATGCCTACTGAGATATCGCATATCAGCTGCGGCAGAGTAGTGCTTCCTGAGAAATCCAATAAGAAAATTGCAATTAAACCACCACCACACCACCTATCTCCCTTAATTCAAAACCGATTTCGATGAATCATATGTCGAATGAAGCGTATTTAGATGCAGAATCTAAAAATGTAGCTGCCCGTGGGCTGCGCCTTATGCCTACTGAGATATCGCATATCAGCTGCGGCAGAGTAGTGCTTCCTGAGAAAATGTACTGAGAATTGCCCTACAACGGCAGGCACGGACACCAGATTCCTTAATTCTCAACCGATTTCGATGAATCATATGACGAATGAAGCGTATTTAGATGCAGAATCTAAAAATGTAGCTGCCCGTGGGCTGCGCCTTATGCCTACTGAGATATCGCATATCAGCTGCGGCAGAGTAGTGCTTCCTGAGAAAATGTACTGAGAATTGCCCTACAACCGCAGGCACGGAAGCCAGATTCCTTAATTCTCAACCGATTTCGATGAATCATATGTCGAATGAAGCGTATTTAGATGCAGAATCTAAAAATGTAGCTGCCCGTGGGCTGCGCCTTATGCCTACTGAGATATCGCATATCAGCTGCGGCAGAGTAGTGCTTCCTGAGAAAATGTACTGAGAATTGCCCTACAACCGCAGGCACGGAAGCCAGATTCCTTAATTCTCAACCGATTTCGATGAATCATATGTCGAATGAATCGTATTTAGATGCAGAATCTAAAAATGTAGCTGCCCGTGGGCTGCGCCTTATGCCTACTGAGATATCGCATATCAGCTGCGGCAGAGTAGTGCTTCCTGAGAAAATGTACTGAGAATTGCCCTACAACGGCAGGCACGGACACCAGATTCCTTAATTCTCAACCGATTTCGATGAATCATATGACGAATGAAGCGTATTTAGATGCAGAATCTAAAAATGTAGCTGCCCGTGGGCTGCGCCTTATGCCTACTGAGATATCGCATATCAGCTGCGGCAGAGTAGTGCTTCCTGAGAAAATGAATTGAGAATCGCCCTACAACCGCAGGCACGGAAGCCAGATTCCCTAATTCTCAACCGATTTCGATGATTCGTATGACGAATGAAGCGTATTTAGATGCAGAATCTAAAAATGTAGCTGCCCGTGGGCTGCGCCTTATGCCTACTGAGATATCGCATATCAGCTGCGGCAGAGTAGTGCTTCCTGAGAAAATGAATTGAGAATCGCCCTACAACCGCAGGCACGGAAGCCAGATTCCCTAATTCTCAACCGATTTCGATGATTCATATGACGAATGAAGCGTATTTAGATGCAGAATCTAAAAATGTAGCTGCCCGTGGGCTGCGCCTTATGCCTACTGAGATATCGCATATCAACTGCGGCAGAATAGTGCTTCCTGAGAAAATGAATTGAGAATCGCCCTACAACCGCAGGCACGGAAGCCAGATTCCTTAATTCTCAACCGATTTCGATGAATCATATGTCGAATGAATCGTATTTAGATGCAGAATCTAAAAATGTAGCTGCCCGTGGGATGCGCCTTATGCCTACTGAGATATCGCATATCAGCTGCGGCGGACTGTGCTTCCTGAGAAATCCAATAAGAAAATTGCCATTAAACCACCACCACACCACCTATCTCCCTTAATTCAAAACCGATTTCGATGAATCGTATGTCGAATGAAGCGCATTTAGATGCAGAATCTAAAAATGTAGCTGCCCGTGGGCTGCGCCTTATGCCTACTGAGATATCGCATATCAGCTGCGGCAGAGTAGTGCTTCCTGAGAAAATGTACTGAGAATTGCCCTACAACCGCAGGCACGGAAGCCAGATTCCTTAATTCTCAACCGATTTCGATGAATCATATGTCGAATGAAGCGTATTTAGATGCAGAATCTAAAAATGTAGCTGCCCGTGGGCTGCGCCTTATGTCTACTGAGATATCGCATATCAGCTGCGGCAGAGTAGTGCTTAATGAGAAAATGTACTGAGAATTGCCCTACAACCCCACACGCGGACACCAGATTCCTTAATTCTCAACCGATTTCGATGAATCATATGTCGAATGAAGCGTATTTAGATGCAGAATCTAAAAATGTAGCTGCCCGTGGGCTGCGCCTTATGCCTACTGAGATATCGCATATCAGCTGCGGCAGAGTAGTGCTTCCTGAGAAAATGTACTGAGAATTGCCCTACAACCGCAGGCACGGAAGCCAGATTCCTTAATTCTCAACCGATTTCGATGAATCATATGTCGAATGAAGCGTATTTAGATGCAGAATCTAAAAATGTAGCTGCCCGTGGGCTGCGCCTTATGCCTACTGAGATATCGCATATCAGCTGCGGCAGAGTAGTGCTTCCTGAGAAAATGTACTGAGAATTGCCCTACAACCGCAGGCACGGAAGCCAGATTCCTTAATTCTCAACCGATTTCGATGAATCATATGTCGAATGAATCGTATTTAGATGCAGAATCTAAAAATGTAGCTGCCCGTGGGCTGCGCCTTATGCCTACTGAGATATCGCATATCAGCTGCGGCAGAGTAGTGCTTCCTGAGAAAATGTACTGAGAATTGCCCTACAACGGCAGGCACGGACACCAGATTCCTTAATTCTCAACCGATTTCGATGAATCATATGACGAATGAAGCGTATTTAGATGCAGAATCTAAAAATGTAGCTGCCCGTGGGCTGCGCCTTATGCCTACTGAGATATCGCATATCAGCTGCGGCAGAGTAGTGCTTCCTGAGAAAATGAATTGAGAATCGCCCTACAACCGCAGGCACGGAAGCCAGATTCCCTAATTCTCAACCGATTTCGATGATTCGTATGACGAATGAAGCGTATTTAGATGCAGAATCTAAAAATGTAGCTGCCCGTGGGCTGCGCCTTATGCCTACTGAGATATCGCATATCAGCTGCGGCAGAGTAGTGCTTCCTGAGAAAATGAATTGAGAATCGCCCTACAACCGCAGGCACGGAAGCCAGATTCCCTAATTCTCAACCGATTGCGATGATTCATATGACGAATGAAGCGTATTTAGATGCAGAATCTAAAAATGTAGCTGCCCGTGGGCTGCGCCTTATGCCTACTGAGATATCGCATATCAACTGCGGCAGAATAGTGCTTCCTGAGAAAATGAATTGAGAATCGCCCTACAACCGCAGGCACGGAAGCCAGATTCCTTAATTCTCAACCGATTTCGATGATTCATATGACGAATGAAGCGTATTTAGATGCAGAATCTAAAATGTAGCTGCCCGTGGGCTGCGCCTTACGCCTACTGAGATATCGCATATCAGCTGCGGCAGAGTAGTGCTTCCTGAGCAAATGTACTGAGAATTGCCCTACAACCCCACACCAGATTCCTTAATTCTCAACCGATTGCGATGAATCATATGTCGAATGAAGCGTATTTAGATGCAGAATCTAAAAATGTAGCTGCCCGTGGGCTGCGCCTTCTGCCTACTGAGATATCGCATATCAGCTGCGGGGGAGTGTGCTTCCTGAGAAAATGTACTGAGAGTTGCCCTACAACCCCACACGCGGACACCAGATTCCTTAATTCTCAACCGATTTCGATGAATCATATGTCGAATGAAGCGTATTTAGATGCAGAATCTAAAAATGTAGCTGCCCGTGGGCTGCGCCTTATGCCTACTGAGATATCGCATATCAGCTGCGGCAGAGTAGTGCTTCCTGAGAAAATGTACTGAGAATTGCCCTACAACCGCAGGCACGGAAGCCAGATTCCTTAATTCTCAACCGATTTCGATGAATCATATGTCGAATGAAGCGTATTTAGATGCAGAATCTAAAAATGTAGCTGCCCGTGGGCTGCGCCTTCTGCCTACTGAGATATCGCATATCAGCTGCGGCGGACTGTGCTTCCTGAGAAATCCAATAAGAAAATTGCAATTAAACCACCACCACACCACCTATCTCCCTTAATTCAAAACCGATTTCGATGAGTCATACGTCGAATGAATCGTATTTAGATGCAGAATCTAAAAATGTAGCTGCCCGTGGGCTGCGCCTTATGCCTACTGAGATATCGCATATCAGCTGCGGCAGAGTAGTGCTTCCTGAGAAAATGTACTGAGAATTGCCCTACAACCGCAGGCACGGAAGCCAGATTCCTTAATTCTCAACCGATTTCGATGAATCATATGTCGAATGAAGCGTATTTAGATGCATAATCTAAAAATGTAGCTGCCCGTGGGCTGCGCCTTCTGCCTACTGACATATCGCATATCAGCTGCGGCGGACTGTGCTTCCTGAGAAATCCAATAAGAAAATTGCAATTAAACCACCACCACACCACCTATCTCCCTTAATTCAAAACCGATTTCGATGAGTCATACGTCGAATGAATCGTATTTAGATGCAGAATCTAAAAATGTAGCTGCCCGTGGGCTGCGCCTTATGCCTACTGAGATATCGCATATCAGCTGCGGCAGAGTAGTGCTTCCTGAGAAAATGTACTGAGAATTGCCCTACAACCGCAGGCACGGAAGCCAGATTCCTTAATTCTCAACCGATTTCGATGAATCATATGTCGAATGAAGCGTATTTAGATGCAGAATCTAAAAATGTAGCTGCCCGTGGGCTGCGCCTTATGCCTACTGAGATATCGCATATCAGCTGCGGCAGAGTAGTGCTTCCTGAGAAAATGTACTGAGAATTGCCCTACAACGGCAGGCACGGACACCAGATTCCTTAATTCTCAACCGATTTCGATGAATCATATGACGAATGAAGCGTATTTAGATGCAGAATCTAAAAATGTAGCTGCCCGTGGGCTGCGCCTTATGCCTACTGAGATATCGCATATCAGCTGCGGCAGAGTAGTGCTTCCTGAGAAAATGAATTGAGAATCGCCCTACAACCGCAGGCACGGAAGCCAGATTCCCTAATTCTCAACCGATTTCGATGATTCATATGACGAATGAAGCGTATTTAGATGCAGAATCTAAAAATGTAGCTGCCCGTGGGCTGCGCCTTATGCCTACTGAGATATCGCATATCAGCTGCGGCAGAGTAGTGCTTCCTGAGAAATCCAATAAGAAAATTGCAATTAAACCACCACCACACCACCTATCTCCCTTAATTCAAAACCGATTTCGATGAATCATATGTCGAATGAAGCGTATTTAGATGCAGAATCTAAAATGTAGCTGCCCGTGGGCTGCGCCTTATGCCTACTGAGATATCGCATATCAGCTGCGGCAGAGTAGTGCTTCCTGAGAAATCCAATAAGAAAATTGCAATTAAACCACCACCACACCACCTATCTCCCTTAATTCAAAACCGATTTCGATGAATCATATGTCGAATGAAGCGTATTTAGATGCAGAATCTAAAAATGTAGCTGCCCGTGGCTGCGCCTTATGCCTACTGAGATATCGCATATCAGCTGCGGCAGAGTAGTGCTTCCTGAGAAAATGTACTGAGAATTGCCCTACAACGGCAGGCACGGACACCAGATTCCTTAATTCTCAACCGATTTCGATGAATCATATGACGAATGAAGCGTATTTAGATGCAGAATCTAAAAATGTAGCTGCCCGTGGCTGCGCCTTATGCCTACTGAGATATCGCATATCAGCTGCGGCAGAGTAGTGCTTCCTGAGAAAATGTACTGAGAATTGCCCTACAACGGCAGGCACGGACACCAGATTCCTTAATTCTCAACCGATTTCGATGATTCATATGACGAATGAAGCGTATTTAGATGCAGAATCTAAAAATGTAGCTGCCCGTGGGCTGCGCCTTACAACAACTGAGATATCGCATATCAGCTGCGGCAGAGTAGTGCTTCCTGAGCAAATGTACTGAGAATTGCCCTACAACCCCACACCAGATTCCTTAATTCTCAACCGATTGCGATGAATCATATGACGAATGAAGCGTATTTAGATGCAGAATCTAAAAATGTAGCTGCCCGTGGGCTGCGCCTTATGCCTACTGAGATATCGCATATCAGCTGCGGGGGAGTGTGCTTCCTGAGAAAATGTACTGAGAGTTGCCCTACAACCCCACACGCGGACACCAGATTCCTTAATTCTCAACCGATTTCGATGAATCATATGTCGAATGAAGCGTATTTAGATGCAGAATCTAAAAATGTAGCTGCCCGTGGGCTGCGCCTTATGCCTACTGAGATATCGCATATCAGCTGCGGCAGAGTAGTGCTTCCTGAGAAAATGTACTGAGAATTGCCCTACAACCGCAGGCACGGAAGCCAGATTCCTTAATTCTCAACCGATTTCGATGAATCATATGTCGAATGAAGCGTATTTAGATGCAGAATCTAAAAATGTAGCTGCCCGTGGGCTGCGCCTTCTGCCTACTGAGATATCGCATATCAGCTGCGGCGGACTGTGCTTCCTGAGAAATCCAATAAGAAAATTGCAATTAAACCACCACCACACCACCTATCTCCCTTAATTCAAAACCGATTTCGATGAATCATATGTCGAATGAAGCGTATTTAGATGCAGAATCTAAAAATGTAGCTGCCCGTGGGCTGCGCCTTATGCCTACTGAGATATCGCATATCAGCTGCGGCAGAGTAGTGCTTCCTGAGAAAATGTACTGAGAATTGCCCTACAACCGCAGGCACGGAAGCCAGATTCCTTAATTCTCAACCGATTTCGATGAATCATATGTCGAATGAAGCGTATTTAGATGCAGAATCTAAAAATGTAGCTGCCCGTGGGCTGCGCCTTATGCCTACTGAGATATCGCATATCAGCTGCGGCAGAGTGGGTGGCAGGGTGGCAATGGCGTAGTGGTAGCGTCATCGTTTGTCGAGCTGATGGTTCACAGTTCAATCCCTGATGTCAGCAAGCATTATATGACAAGAGGCAGTCCGAACAATTGCGAAAGCTTATGACAACACTACTGCGAAGGCATAACACTGGCAGTAGGTTTGTCATATGGCTGGAGAAATTGTTCGCTCTGTTGATGATTGATATGCTTATGACATCAGGTGGATCGGGAAAAAAATACTGTGAATCAGAAGCGAATTCAAAAAATACATGACAGCATCAAATCTCCCCAGTTATTCTGGACACCACAACTGGAGCTAATGTGTGAAACCTAATACACCTGAGTTTCAAACCACTACACCAATCTCTTTCTCTCTCTCTCTATCTTCCTTTCAACGCCCGCACTGTGTATAAACATTAAAAGGGTATTCATAACCCCTTGAGTGCGGGTAAATTATAAAAAAAAAAAAAAAAAAAAAAGAGTAGTGCTTCCTGAGAAAATGTACTGAGAATTGCCCTACAACCGCAGGCACGGAAGCCAGATTCCTTAATTCTCAACCGATTTCGACGAATCATATGTCGAATGAAGCGTATTTAGATGCATAATCTAAAAATGTAGCTGCCCGTGGGCTGCGCCTTCTGCCTACTGAGATATCGCATATCAGCTGCGGCGGACTGTGCTTCCTGAGAAATCCAATAAGAAAATTGCAATTAAACCACCACCACACCACCTATCTCCCTTAATTCAAAACCGATTTCGATAAGTCATACGTCGAATGAATCGTATTTAGATGCAGAATCTAAAAATGTAGCTGCCCGTGGGCTGCGCCTTATGCCTACTGAGATATCGCATATCAGCTGCGGCAGAGTAGTGCTTCCTGAGAAAATGTACTGAGAATTGCCCTACAACCCCACACGCGGACACCAGATTCCTTAATTCTCAACCGATTTCGATGAATCATATGTCGAATGAAGCGTATTTAGATGCAGAATCTAAAAATGTAGCTGCCCGTGGGCTGCGCCTTATGCCTACTGAGATATCGCATATCAGCTGCGGCAGAGTAGTGCTTCCTGAGAAAATGTACTGAGAATTGCCCTACAACCGCAGGCACGGAAGCCAGATTCCTTAATTCTCAACCGATTTCGATGAATCATATGTCGAATGAAGCGTATTTAGATGCAGAATCTAAAAATGTAGCTGCCCGTGGGCTGCGCCTTATGCCTACTGAGATATCGCATATCAGCTGCGGCAGAGTAGTGCTTCCTGAGAAAATGTACTGAGAATTGCCCTACAACCGCAGGCACGGAAGCCAGATTCCTTAATTCTCAACCGATTTCGATGAATCATATGTCGAATGAATCGTATTTAGATGCAGAATCTAAAAATGTAGCTGCCCGTGGGCTGCGCCTTATGCCTACTGAGATATCGCATATCAGCTGCGGCAGAGTAGTGCTTCCTGAGAAAATGTACTGAGAATTGCCCTACAACGGCAGGCACGGACACCAGATTCCTTAATTCTCAACCGATTTCGATGAATCATATGACGAATGAAGCGTATTTAGATGCAGAATCTAAAAATGTAGCTGCCCGTGGGCTGCGCCTTATGCCTACTGAGATATCGCATATCAGCTGCGGCAGAGTAGTGCTTCCTGAGAAAATGAATTGAGAATCGCCCTACAACCGCAGGCACGGAAGCCAGATTCCCTAATTCTCAACCGATTTCGATGATTCATATGACGAATGAAGCGTATTTAGATGCAGAATCTAAAAATGTAGCTGCCCGTGGGCTGCGCCTTATGCCTACTGAGATATCGCATATCAGCTGCGGCAGAGTAGTGCTTCCTGAGAAATCCAATAAGAAAATTGCAATTAAACCACCACCACACCACCTATCTCCCTTAATTCAAAACCGATTTCGATGAATCATATGTCGAATGAAGCGTATTTAGATGCAGAATCTAAAAATGTAGCTGCCCGTGGGCTGCGCCTTATGCCTACTGAGATATCGCATATCAGCTGCGGCAGAGTAGTGCTTCCTGAGAAAATGTACTGAGAATTGCCCTACAACGGCAGGCACGGACACCAGATTCCTTAATTCTCAACCGATTTCGATGAATCATATGACGAATGAAGCGTATTTAGATGCAGAATCTAAAAATGTAGCTGCCCGTGGGCTGCGCCTTATGCCTACTGAGATATCGCATATCAGCTGCGGCAGAGTAGTGCTTCCTGAGAAAATGAATTGAGAATCGCCCTACAACCGCAGGCACGGAAGCCAGATTCCCTAATTCTCAACCGATTTCGATGATTCATATGACGAATGAAGCGTATTTAGATGCAGAATCTAAAAATGTAGCTGCCCGTGGGCTGCGCCTTATGCCTACTGAGATATCGCATATCAGCTGCGGCAGAGTAGTGCTTCCTGAGCAAATGTACTGAGAATTGCCCTACAACCCCACACGCGGACACCAGATTCCTTAATTCTCAACCGATTTCGATGAATCATATGTCGAATGAAGCGTATTTAGATGCAGAATCTAAAAATGTAGCTGCCCGTGGGCTGCGCCTTATGCCTCCTGAGATATCGCATATCAACTGCGGCAGAATAGTGCTTCCTGAGAAAATGTACTGAGAATTGCCCTACAACCGCAGGCACGGAAGCCAGATTCCTTAATTCTCAACCGATTTCGATGATTCATATGACGAATGAAGCGTATTTAGATGCAGAATCTAAAAATGTAGCTGCCCGTGGGCTGCGCCTTACAACAACTGAGATATCGCATATCAGCTGCGGCAGAGTAGTGCTTCCTGAGCAAATGTACTGAGAATTGCCCTACAACCCCACACCAGATTCCTTAATTCTCAACCGATTGCGATGAATCATATGACGAATGAAGCGTATTTAGATGCAGAATCTAAAAATGTAGCTGCCCGTGGGCTGCGCCTTATGCCTACTGAGATATCGCATATCAGCTGCGGGGGAGTGTGCTTCCTGAGAAAATGTACTGAGAGTTGCCCTACAACCCCACACGCGGACACCAGATTCCTTAATTCTCAACCGATTTCGATGAATCATATGTCGAATGAAGCGTATTTAGATGCAGAATCTAAAAATGTAGCTGCCCGTGGGCTGCGCCTTATGCCTACTGAGATATCGCATATCAGCTGCGGCAGAGTAGTGCTTCCTGAGAAAATGTACTGAGAATTGCCCTACAACCGCAGGCACGGAAGCCAGATTCCTTAATTCTCAACCGATTTCGATGAATCATATGTCGAATGAAGCGTATTTAGATGCAGAATCTAAAAATGTAGCTGCCCGTGGGCTGCGCCTTATGCCTACTGAGATATCGCATATCAGCTGCGGCGGACTGTGCTTCCTGAGAAATCCAATAAGAAAATTGCAATTAAACCACCACCACACCACCTATCTCCCTTAATTCAAAACCGATTTCGATGAATCATATGTCGAATGAAGCGTATTTAGATGCAGAATCTAAAAATGTAGCTGCCCGTGGGCTGCGCCTTATGCCTACTGAGATATCGCATATCAGCTGCGGCAGAGTAGTGCTTCCTGAGAAAATGTACTGAGAATTGCCCTACAACCGCAGGCACGGAAGCCAGATTCCTTAATTCTCAACCGATTTCGATGAATCATATGTCGAATGAAGCGTATTTAGATGCAGAATCTAAAAATGTAGCTGCCCGTGGGCTGCGCCTTATGCCTACTGAGATATCGCATATCAGCTGCGGCAGAGTAGTGCTTCCTGAGAAAATGTACTGAGAATTGCCCTACAACGGCAGGCACGGACACCAGATTCCTTAATTCTCAACCGATTTCGATGAATCATATGACGAATGAAGCGTATTTAGATGCAGAATCTAAAAATGTAGCTGCCCGTGGGCTGCGCCTTATGCCTACTGAGATATCGCATATCAGCTGCGGCAGAGTAGTGCTTCCTGAGAAAATGAATTGAGAATCGCCCTACAACCGCAGGCACGGAAGCCAGATTCCCTAATTCTCAACCGATTTCGATGATTCATATGACGAATGAAGCGTATTTAGATGCAGAATCTAAAAATGTAGCTGCCCGTGGGCTGCGCCTTATGCCTACTGAGATATCGCATATCAGCTGCGGCAGAGTAGTGCTTCCTGAGAAATCCAATAAGAAAATTGCAATTAAACCACCACCACACCACCTATCTCCCTTAATTCAAAACCGATTTCGATGAATCATATGTCGAATGAAGCGTATTTAGATGCAGAATCTAAAAATGTAGCTGCCCGTGGGCTGCGCCTTATGCCTACTGAGATATCGCATATCAGCTGCGGCAGAGTAGTGCTTCCTGAGAAAATGTACTGAGAATTGCCCTACAACGGCAGGCACGGACACCAGATTCCTTAATTCTCAACCGATTTCGATGAATCATATGACGAATGAAGCGTATTTAGATGCAGAATCTAAAAATGTAGCTGCCCGTGGGCTGCGCCTTATGCCTACTGAGATATCGCATATCAGCTGCGGCAGAGTAGTGCTTCCTGAGAAAATGAATTGAGAATCGCCCTACAACCGCAGGCACGGAAGCCAGATTCCCTAATTCTCAACCGATTTCGATGATTCATATGACGAATGAAGCGTATTTAGATGCAGAATCTAAAAATGTAGCTGCCCGTGGGCTGCGCCTTATGCCTACTGAGATATCGCATATCAGCTGCGGCAGAGTAGTGCTTCCTGAGCAAATGTACTGAGAATTGCCCTACAACCCCACACGCGGACACCAGATTCCTTAATTCTCAACCGATTTCGATGAATCATATGTCGAATGAAGCGTATTTAGATGCAGAATCTAAAAATGTAGCTGCCCGTGGGCTGCGCCTTATGCCTCCTGAGATATCGCATATCAACTGCGGCAGAATAGTGCTTCCTGAGAAAATGTACTGAGAATTGCCCTACAACCGCAGGCACGGAAGCCAGATTCCTTAATTCTCAACCGATTTCGATGATTCATATGACGAATGAAGCGTATTTAGATGCAGAATCTAAAAATGTAGCTGCCCGTGGGCTGCGCCTTACAACAACTGAGATATCGCATATCAGCTGCGGCAGAGTAGTGCTTCCTGAGCAAATGTACTGAGAATTGCCCTACAACCCCACACCAGATTCCTTAATTCTCAACCGATTGCGATGAATCATATGACGAATGAAGCGTATTTAGATGCAGAATCTAAAAATGTAGCTGCCCGTGGGCTGCGCCTTATGCCTACTGAGATATCGCATATCAGCTGCGGGGGAGTGTGCTTCCTGAGAAAATGTACTGAGAGTTGCCCTACAACCCCACACGCGGACACCAGATTCCTTAATTCTCAACCGATTTCGATGAATCATATGTCGAATGAAGCGTATTTAGATGCAGAATCTAAAAATGTAGCTGCCCGTGGGCTGCGCCTTATGCCTACTGAGATATCGCATATCAGCTGCGGCAGAGTAGTGCTTCCTGAGAAAATGTACTGAGAATTGCCCTACAACCGCAGGCACGGAAGCCAGATTCCTTAATTCTCAACCGATTTCGATGAATCATATGTCGAATGAAGCGTATTTAGATGCAGAATCTAAAAATGTAGCTGCCCGTGGGCTGCGCCTTCTGCCTACTGAGATATCGCATATCAGCTGCGGCGGACTGTGCTTCCTGAGAAATCCAATAAGAAAATTGCAATTAAACCACCACCACACCACCTATCTCCCTTAATTCAAAACCGATTTCGATGAATCATATGTCGAATGAAGCGTATTTAGATGCAGAATCTAAAAATGTAGCTGCCCGTGGGCTGCGCCTTATGCCTACTGAGATATCGCATATCAGCTGCGGCAGAGTAGTGCTTCCTGAGAAAATGTACTGAGAATTGCCCTACAACCGCAGGCACGGAAGCCAGATTCCTTAATTCTCAACCGATTTCGATGAATCATATGTCGAATGAAGCGTATTTAGATGCAGAATCTAAAAATGTAGCTGCCCGTGGGCTGCGCCTTATGCCTACTGAGATATCGCATATCAGCTGCGGCAGAGTGGGTGGCAGGGTGGCAATGGCGTAGTGGTAGCGTCATCGTTTGTCGAGCTGATGGTTCACAGTTCAATCCCTGATGTCAGCAAGCATTATATGACAAGAGGCAGTCCGAACAATTGCGAAAGCTTATGACAACACTACTGCGAAGGCATAACACTGGCAGTAGGTTTGTCATATGGCTGGAGAAATTGTTCGCTCTGTTGATGATTGATATGCTTATGACATCAGGTGGATCGGGAAAAAAATACTGTGAATCAGAAGCGAATTCAAAAAATACATGACAGCATCAAATCTCCCCAGTTATTCTGGACACCACAACTGGAGCTAATGTGTGAAACCTAATACACCTGAGTTTCAAACCACTACACCAATCTCTTTCTCTCTCTCTCTATCTTCCTTTCAACGCCCGCACTGTGTATAAACATTAAAAGGGTATTCATAACCCCTTGAGTGCGGGTAAATTATAAAAAAAAAAAAAAAAAAAAAAGAGTAGTGCTTCCTGAGAAAATGTACTGAGAATTGCCCTACAACCGCAGGCACGGAAGCCAGATTCCTTAATTCTCAACCGATTTCGACGAATCATATGTCGAATGAAGCGTATTTAGATGCATAATCTAAAAATGTAGCTGCCCGTGGGCTGCGCCTTCTGCCTACTGAGATATCGCATATCAGCTGCGGCGGACTGTGCTTCCTGAGAAATCCAATAAGAAAATTGCAATTAAACCACCACCACACCACCTATCTCTCTTAATTCAAAACCGATTTCGATAAGTCATACGTCGAATGAATCGTATTTAGATGCAGAATCTAAAAATGTAGCTGCCCGTGGGCTGCGCCTTATGCCTACTGAGATATCGCATATCAGCTGCGGCAGAGTAGTGCTTCCTGAGAAAATGTACTGAGAATTGCCCTACAACCGCAGGCACGGAAGCCAGATTCCTTAATTCTCAACCGATTTCGATGAATCATATGTCGAATGAAGCGTATTTAGATGCAGAATCTAAAAATGTAGCTGCCCGTGGGCTGCGCCTTATGTCTACTGAGATATCGCATATCAGCTGCGGCAGAGTAGTGCTTCCTGAGAAAATGTACTGAGAATTGCCCTACAACCCCACACGCGGACACCAGATTCCTTAATTCTCAACCGATTTCGATGAATCATATGTCGAATGAAGCGTATTTAGATGCAGAATCTAAAAATGTAGCTGCCCGTGGGCTGCGCCTTATGCCTACTGAGATATCGCATATCAGCTGCGGCAGAGTAGTGCTTCCTGAGAAAATGTACTGAGAATTGCCCTACAACCGCAGGCACGGAAGCCAGATTCCTTAATTCTCAACCGATTTCGATGAATCATATGTCGAATGAAGCGTATTTAGATGCAGAATCTAAAAATGTAGCTGCCCGTGGGCTGCGCCTTATGCCTACTGAGATATCGCATATCAGCTGCGGCAGAGTAGTGCTTCCTGAGAAAATGTACTGAGAATTGCCCTACAACCGCAGGCACGGAAGCCAGATTCCTTAATTCTCAACCGATTTCGATGAATCATATGTCGAATGAATCGTATTTAGATGCAGAATCTAAAAATGTAGCTGCCCGTGGGCTGCGCCTTATGCCTACTGAGATATCGCATATCAGCTGCGGCAGAGTAGTGCTTCCTGAGAAAATGTACTGAGAATTGCCCTACAACCGCAGGCACGGAAGCCAGATTCCTTAATTCTCAACCGATTTCGATGAATCATATGTCGAATGAAGCGTATTTAGATGCAGAATCTAAAAATGTAGCTGCCCGTGGGCTGCGCCTTATGTCTACTGAGATATCGCATATCAGCTGCGGCAGAGTAGTGCTTCCTGAGAAAATGTACTGAGAATTGCCCTACAACCGCAGGCACGGAAGCCAGATTCCTTAATTCTCAACCGATTTCGATGAATCATATGTCGAATGAAGCGTATTTAGATGCAGAATCTAAAAATGTAGCTGCCCGTGGGCTGCGCCTTATGTCTACTGAGATATCGCATATCAGCTGCGGCAGAGTAGTGCTTCCTGAGAAAATGTACTGAGAATTGCCCTACAACCCCACACGCGGACACCAGATTCCTTAATTCTCAACCGATTTCGATGAATCATATGTCGAATGAAGCGTATTTAGATGCAGAATCTAAAAATGTAGCTGCCCGTGGGCTGCGCCTTATGCCTACTGAGATATCGCATATCAGCTGCGGCAGAGTAGTGCTTCCTGAGAAAATGTACTGAGAATTGCCCTACAACCGCAGGCACGGAAGCCAGATTCCTTAATTCTCAACCGATTTCGATGAATCATATGTCGAATGAAGCGTATTTAGATGCAGAATCTAAAAATGTAGCTGCCCGTGGGCTGCGCCTTATGCCTACTGAGATATCGCATATCAGCTGCGGCAGAGTAGTGCTTCCTGAGAAAATGTACTGAGAATTGCCCTACAACCGCAGGCACGGAAGCCAGATTCCTTAATTCTCAACCGATTTCGATGAATCATATGTCGAATGAATCGTATTTAGATGCAGAATCTAAAAATGTAGCTGCCCGTGGGCTGCGCCTTATGCCTACTGAGATATCGCATATCAGCTGCGGCAGAGTAGTGCTTCCTGAGAAAATGTACTGAGAATTGCCCTACAACGGCAGGCACGGACACCAGATTCCTTAATTCTCAACCGATTTCGATGAATCATATGACGAATGAAGCGTATTTAGATGCAGAATCTAAAAATGTAGCTGCCCGTGGGCTGCGCCTTATGCCTACTGAGATATCGCATATCAGCTGCGGCAGAGTAGTGCTTCCTGAGAAAATGAATTGAGAATCGCCCTACAACCGCAGGCACGGAAGCCAGATTCCCTAATTCTCAACCGATTTCGATGATTCATATGACGAATGAAGCGTATTTAGATGCAGAATCTAAAAATGTAGCTGCCCGTGGGCTGCGCCTTATGCCTACTGAGATATCGCATATCAGCTGCGGCAGAGTAGTGCTTCCTGAGAAATCCAATAAGAAAATTGCAATTAAACCACCACCACACCACCTATCTCCCTTAATTCAAAACCGATTTCGATGAATCATATGTCGAATGAAGCGTATTTAGATGCAGAATCTAAAAATGTAGCTGCCCGTGGGCTGCGCCTTATGCCTACTGAGATATCGCATATCAGCTGCGGCAGAGTAGTGCTTCCTGAGAAAATGTACTGAGAATTGCCCTACAACGGCAGGCACGGACACCAGATTCCTTAATTCTCAACCGATTTCGATGAATCATATGACGAATGAAGCGTATTTAGATGCAGAATCTAAAAATGTAGCTGCCCGTGGGCTGCGCCTTATGCCTACTGAGATATCGCATATCAGCTGCGGCAGAGTAGTGCTTCCTGAGAAAATGAATTGAGAATCGCCCTACAACCGCAGGCACGGAAGCCAGATTCCCTAATTCTCAACCGATTTCGATGATTCATATGACGAATGAAGCGTATTTAGATGCAGAATCTAAAAATGTAGCTGCCCGTGGGCTGCGCCTTATGCCTACTGAGATATCGCATATCAGCTGCGGCAGAGTAGTGCTTCCTGAGCAAATGTACTGAGAATTGCCCTACAACCCCACACGCGGACACCAGATTCCTTAATTCTCAACCGATTTCGATGAATCATATGTCGAATGAAGCGTATTTAGATGCAGAATCTAAAAATGTAGCTGCCCGTGGGCTGCGCCTTATGCCTCCTGAGATATCGCATATCAACTGCGGCAGAATAGTGCTTCCTGAGAAAATGTACTGAGAATTGCCCTACAACCGCAGGCACGGAAGCCAGATTCCTTAATTCTCAACCGATTTCGATGATTCATATGACGAATGAAGCGTATTTAGATGCAGAATCTAAAAATGTAGCTGCCCGTGGGCTGCGCCTTACAACAACTGAGATATCGCATATCAGCTGCGGCAGAGTAGTGCTTCCTGAGCAAATGTACTGAGAATTGCCCTACAACCCCACACCAGATTCCTTAATTCTCAACCGATTGCGATGAATCATATGACGAATGAAGCGTATTTAGATGCAGAATCTAAAAATGTAGCTGCCCGTGGGCTGCGCCTTATGCCTACTGAGATATCGCATATCAGCTGCGGGGGAGTGTGCTTCCTGAGAAAATGTACTGAGAGTTGCCCTACAACCCCACACGCGGACACCAGATTCCTTAATTCTCAACCGATTTCGATGAATCATATGTCGAATGAAGCGTATTTAGATGCAGAATCTAAAAATGTAGCTGCCCGTGGGCTGCGCCTTATGCCTACTGAGATATCGCATATCAGCTGCGGCAGAGTAGTGCTTCCTGAGAAAATGTACTGAGAATTGCCCTACAACCGCAGGCACGGAAGCCAGATTCCTTAATTCTCAACCGATTTCGATGAATCATATGTCGAATGAAGCGTATTTAGATGCAGAATCTAAAAATGTAGCTGCCCGTGGGCTGCGCCTTCTGCCTACTGAGATATCGCATATCAGCTGCGGCGGACTGTGCTTCCTGAGAAATCCAATAAGAAAATTGCAATTAAACCACCACCACACCACCTATCTCCCTTAATTCAAAACCGATTTCGATGAATCATATGTCGAATGAAGCGTATTTAGATGCAGAATCTAAAAATGTAGCTGCCCGTGGGCTGCGCCTTATGCCTACTGAGATATCGCATATCAGCTGCGGCAGAGTAGTGCTTCCTGAGAAAATGTACTGAGAATTGCCCTACAACCGCAGGCACGGAAGCCAGATTCCTTAATTCTCAACCGATTTCGATGAATCATATGTCGAATGAAGCGTATTTAGATGCAGAATCTAAAAATGTAGCTGCCCGTGGGCTGCGCCTTATGCCTACTGAGATATCGCATATCAGCTGCGGCAGAGTGGGTGGCAGGGTGGCAATGGCGTAGTGGTAGCGTCATCGTTTGTCGAGCTGATGGTTCACAGTTCAATCCCTGATGTCAGCAAGCATTATATGACAAGAGGCAGTCCGAACAATTGCGAAAGCTTATGACAACACTACTGCGAAGGCATAACACTGGCAGTAGGTTTGTCATATGGCTGGAGAAATTGTTCGCTCTGTTGATGATTGATATGCTTATGACATCAGGTGGATCGGGAAAAAAATACTGTGAATCAGAAGCGAATTCAAAAAATACATGACAGCATCAAATCTCCCCAGTTATTCTGGACACCACAACTGGAGCTAATGTGTGAAACCTAATACACCTGAGTTTCAAACCACTACACCAATCTCTTTCTCTCTCTCTCTATCTTCCTTTCAACGCCCGCACTGTGTATAAACATTAAAAGGGTATTCATAACCCCTTGAGTGCGGGTAAATTATAAAAAAAAAAAAAAAAAAAAAAAGAGTAGTGCTTCCTGAGAAAATGTACTGAGAATTGCCCTACAACCGCAGGCACGGAAGCCAGATTCCTTAATTCTCAACCGATTTCGACGAATCATATGTCGAATGAAGCGTATTTAGATGCATAATCTAAAAATGTAGCTGCCCGTGGGCTGCGCCTTCTGCCTACTGAGATATCGCATATCAGCTGCGGCGGACTGTGCTTCCTGAGAAATCCAATAAGAAAATTGCAATTAAACCACCACCACACCACCTATCTCCCTTAATTCAAAACCGATTTCGATAAGTCATACGTCGAATGAATCGTATTTAGATGCAGAATCTAAAAATGTAGCTGCCCGTGGGCTGCGCCTTATGCCTACTGAGATATCGCATATCAGCTGCGGCAGAGTAGTGCTTCCTGAGAAAATGTACTGAGAATTGCCCTACAACCGCAGGCACGGAAGCCAGATTCCTTAATTCTCAACCGATTTCGATGAATCATATGTCGAATGAAGCGTATTTAGATGCAGAATCTAAAAATGTAGCTGCCCGTGGGCTGCGCCTTATGTCTACTGAGATATCGCATATCAGCTGCGGCAGAGTAGTGCTTCCTGAGAAAATGTACTGAGAATTGCCCTACAACCCCACACGCGGACACCAGATTCCTTAATTCTCAACCGATTTCGATGAATCATATGTCGAATGAAGCGTATTTAGATGCAGAATCTAAAAATGTAGCTGCCCGTGGGCTGCGCCTTATGCCTACTGAGATATCGCATATCAGCTGCGGCAGAGTAGTGCTTCCTGAGAAAATGTACTGAGAATTGCCCTACAACCGCAGGCACGGAAGCCAGATTCCTTAATTCTCAACCGATTTCGATGAATCATATGTCGAATGAAGCGTATTTAGATGCAGAATCTAAAAATGTAGCTGCCCGTGGGCTGCGCCTTATGCCTACTGAGATATCGCATATCAGCTGCGGCAGAGTAGTGCTTCCTGAGAAAATGTACTGAGAATTGCCCTACAACCGCAGGCACGGAAGCCAGATTCCTTAATTCTCAACCGATTTCGATGAATCATATGTCGAATGAATCGTATTTAGATGCAGAATCTAAAAATGTAGCTACCCGTGGGCTGCGCCTTATGCCTACTGAGATATCGCATATCAGCTGCGGCAGAGTAGTGCTTCCTGAGAAAATGTACTGAGAATTGCCCTACAACGGCAGGCACGGACACCAGATTCCTTAATTCTCAACCGATTTCGATGAATCATATGACGAATGAAGCGTATTTAGATGCAGAATCTAAAAATGTAGCTGCCCGTGGGCTGCGCCTTATGCCTACTGAGATATCGCATATCAGCTGCGGCAGAGTAGTGCTTCCTGAGAAAATGAATTGAGAATCGCCCTACAACCGCAGGCACGGAAGCCAGATTCCCTAATTCTCAACCGATTTCGATGATTCATATGACGAATGAAGCGTATTTAGATGCAGAATCTAAAAATGTAGCTGCCCGTGGGCTGCGCCTTATGCCTACTGAGATATCGCATATCAGCTGCGGCAGAGTAGTGCTTCCTGAGCAAATGTACTGAGAATTGCCCTACAACCCCACACGCGGACACCAGATTCCTTAATTCTCAACCGATTTCGATGAATCATATGTCGAATGAAGCGTATTTAGATGCAGAATCTAAAAATGTAGCTGCCCGTGGGCTGTGCTTTATGCCTCCTGAGATATCGCATATCAACTGCGGCAGAATAGTGCTTCCTGAGAAAATGAATTGAGAATCGCCCTACAACCGCAGGCACGGAAGCCAGATTCCTTAATTCTCAACCGATTTCGATGATTCATATGACGAATGAAGCGTATTTAGATGCAGAATCTAAAAATGTAGCTGCCCGTGGGCTGCGCCTTATGCCTACTGAGATATCGCATATCAACTGCGGCAGAGTAGTGCTTCCTGAGCAAATGTACTGAGAATTGCCCTACAACCCCACACCAGATTCCTTAATTCTCAACCGATTGCGATGAATCATATGACGAATGAAGCGTATTTAGATGCAGAATCTAAAAATGTAGCTGCCCGTGGGCTGCGCCTTATGCCTACTGAGATATCGCATATCAGCTGCGGGGGAGTGTGCTTCCTGAGAAAATGTACTGAGAGTTGCCCTACAACCCCACACGCGGACACCAGATTCCTTAATTCTCAACCGATTTCGATGAATCATATGTCGAATGAAGCGTATTTAGATGCAGAATCTAAAAATGTAGCTGCCCGTGGGATGCGCCTTATGCCTACTGAGATATCGCATATCAGCTGCGGCGGACTGTGCTTCCTGAAAAATCCAATAAGAAAATTGCCATTAAACCACCACCACACCACCTATCTCCCTTAATTCAAAACCGATTTCGATGAATCGTATGTCGAATGAATTGTATTTAGATGCAGAATCTAAAAATGTAGCTGCCCGTGGGCTGCGCCTTATGCCTACTGAGATATCGCATAGCAGCTGCGGCAGAGTAGTGCTTCCTGAGAATATGTACTGAGAATTGCCCTACAACCGCAGGCACGGAGGCCAGATTCCTTAATTCTCAACCCATTGCGATGAATCATATGTCGAATGAAGCGTATTTAGATGCAGAATCTAAAAATGTAGCTGCCCGTGGGCTGCGCCTTATGCCTACTGAGATATCGCATATCAGCTGCGGCAGAGTAGTGCTTCCTGAGAAAATGTACTGAGAATTGCCCTACAACCCCACACGCGGACACCAGATTCCTTAATTCTCAACCCATTGCGATGAATCATATGTCGAATGAAGCGTATTTAGATGCAGAATCTAAAAATGTAGCTGCCCGTGGGCTGCGCCTTATGCCTACTGAGATATCGCATATCAGCTGCGGCAGAGTAGTGCTTCCTGAGAAAATGTACTGAGAATTGCCCTACAACCGCAGGCACGGAAGCCAGATTCCTTAATTCTCAACCGATTTCGATGAATCATATGTCGAATGAAGCGTATTTAGATGCAGAATCTAAAAATGTAGCTGCCCGTGGGCTGCGCCTTATGCCTACTGAGATATCGCATATCAGCTGCGGCAGAGTAGTGCTTCCTGAGAAAATGTACTGAGAATTGCCCTACAACCGCAGGCACGGAAGCCAGATTCCTTAATTCTCAACCGATTTCGATGAATCATATGTCGAATGAAGCGTATTTAGATGCAGAATCTAAAAATGTAGCTGCCCGTGGGCTGCGCCTTATGCCTACTGAGATATCGCATATCAGCTGCGGCAGAGTAGTGCTTCCTGAGAAAATGTACTGAGAATTGCCCTACAACCGCAGGCACGGAAGCCAGATTCCTTAATTCTCAACCGATTTCGATGAATCATATGTCGAATGAAGCGTATTTAGATGCATAATCTAAAAATGTAGCTGCCCGTGGGCTGCGCCTTCTGCCTACTGAGATATCGCATATCAGCTGCGGCGGACTGTGCTTCCTGAGAAATCCAATAAGAAAATTGCAATTAAACCACCACCACACCACCTATCTCCCTTAATTCAAAACCGATTTCGATAAGTCATACGTCGAATGAATCGTATTTAGATGCAGAATCTAAAAATGTAGCTGCCCGTGGGCTGCGCCTTATGCCTACTGAGATATCGCATATCAGCTGCGGCAGAGTAGTGCTTCCTGAGAAAATGTACTGAGAATTGCCCTACAACCGCAGGCACGGAAGCCAGATTCCTTAATTCTCAACCGATTTCGATGAATCATATGTCGAATGAAGCGTATTTAGATGCAGAATCTAAAAATGTAGCTGCCCGTGGGCTGCGCCTTATGTCTACTGAGATATCGCATATCAGCTGCGGCAGAGTAGTGCTTCCTGAGAAAATGTACTGAGAATTGCCCTACAACCCCACACGCGGACACCAGATTCCTTAATTCTCAACCGATTTCGATGAATCATATGTCGAATGAAGCGTATTTAGATGCAGAATCTAAAAATGTAGCTGCCCGTGGGCTGCGCCTTATGCCTACTGAGATATCGCATATCAGCTGCGGCAGAGTAGTGCTTCCTGAGAAAATGTACTGAGAATTGCCCTACAACCGCAGGCACGGAAGCCAGATTCCTTAATTCTCAACCGATTTCGATGAATCATATGTCGAATGAAGCGTATTTAGATGCAGAATCTAAAAATGTAGCTGCCCGTGGGCTGCGCCTTCTGCCTACTGAGATATCGCATATCAGCTGCGGCAGAGTAGTGCTTCCTGAGAAAATGTACTGAGAATTGCCCTACAACCCCACACGCGGACACCAGATTCCTTAATTCTCAACCGATTTCGATGAATCATATGTCGAATGAAGCGTATTTAGATGCAGAATCTAAAAATGTAGCTGCCCGTGGGCTGCGCCTTATGCCTACTGAGATATCGCATATCAGCTGCGGCAGAGTAGTGCTTCCTGAGAAAATGTACTGAGAATTGCCCTACAACCGCAGGCACGGAAGCCAGATTCCTTAATTCTCAACCGATTTCGATGAATCATATGTCGAATGAAGCGTATTTAGATGCAGAATCTAAAAATGTAGCTGCCCGTGGGCTGCGCCTTATGCCTACTGAGATATCGCATATCAGCTGCGGCAGAGTAGTGCTTCCTGAGAAAATGTACTGAGAATTGCCCTACAACCGCAGGCACGGAAGCCAGATTCCTTAATTCTCAACCGATTTCGATGAATCATATGTCGAATGAATCGTATTTAGATGCAGAATCTAAAAATGTAGCTGCCCGTGGGCTGCGCCTTATGCCTACTGAGATATCGCATATCAGCTGCGGCAGAGTAGTGCTTCCTGAGAAAATGTACTGAGAATTGCCCTACAACGGCAGGCACGGACACCAGATTCCTTAATTCTCAACCGATTTCGATGAATCATATGACGAATGAAGCGTATTTAGATGCAGAATCTAAAAATGTAGCTGCCCGTGGGCTGCGCCTTATGCCTACTGAGATATCGCATATCAGCTGCGGCAGAGTAGTGCTTCCTGAGAAAATGAATTGAGAATCGCCCTACAACCGCAAGCACGGAAGCCAGATTCCCTAATTCTCAACCGATTTCGATGATTCATATGACGAATGAAGCGTATTTAGATGCAGAATCTAAAAATGTAGCTGCCCGTGGGCTGCGCCTTATGCCTACTGAGATATCGCATATCAACTGCGGCAGAGTAGTGCTTCCTGAGCAAATGTACTGAGAATTGCCCTACAACCCCACACCAGATTCCTTAATTCTCAACCGATTGCGATGAATCATATGACGAATGAAGCGTATTTAGATGCAGAATCTAAAAATGTAGCTGCCCGTGGGCTGCGCCTTATGCCTACTGAGATATCGCATATCAGCTGCGGGGGAGTGTGCTTCCTGAGAAAATGTACTGAGAGTTGCCCTACAACCCCACACGCGGACACCAGATTCCTTAATTCTCAACCGATTTCGATGAATCATATGTCGAATGAAGCGTATTTAGATGCAGAATCTAAAAATGTAGCTGCCCGTGGGATGCGCCTTATGCCTACTGAGATATCGCATATCAGCTGCGGCGGACTGTGCTTCCTGAAAAATCCAATAAGAAAATTGCCATTAAACCACCACCACACCACCTATCTCCCTTAATTCAAAACCGATTTCGATGAATCGTATGTCGAATGAATTGTATTTAGATGCAGAATCTAAAAATGTAGCTGCCCGTGGGCTGCGCCTTATGCCTACTGAGATATCGCATAGCAGCTGCGGCAGAGTAGTGCTTAGTGAGAAAATGTACTGAGAATTGCCCTACAACCGCAGGCACGGAGGCCAGATTCCTTAATTCTCAACCCATTGCGATGAATCATATGTCGAATGAAGCGTATTTAGATGCAGAATCTAAAAATGTAGCTGCCCGTGGGCTGCGCCTTATGCCTACTGAGATATCGCATATCAACTGCGGCAGAGTAGTGCTTCCTGAGCAAATGTACTGAGAATTGCCCTACAACCCCACACCAGATTCCTTAATTCTCAACCGATTGCGATGAATCATATGACGAATGAAGCGTATTTAGATGCAGAATCTAAAAATGTAGCTGCCCGTGGGCTGCGCCTTATGCCTACTGAGATATCGCATATCAGCTGCGGGGGAGTGTGCTTCCTGAGAAAATGTACTGAGAGTTGCCCTACAACCCCACACGCGGACACCAGATTCCTTAATTCTCAACCGATTTCGATGAATCATATGTCGAATGAAGCGTATTTAGATGCAGAATCTAAAAATGTAGCTGCCCGTGGGATGCGCCTTATGCCTACTGAGATATCGCATATCAGCTGCGGCGGACTGTGCTTCCTGAAAAATCCAATAAGAAAATTGCCATTAAACCACCACCACACCACCTATCTCCCTTAATTCAAAACCGATTTCGATGAATCGTATGTCGAATGAATTGTATTTAGATGCAGAATCTAAAAATGTAGCTGCCCGTGGGCTGCGCCTTATGCCTACTGAGATATCGCATATCAGCTGCGGCAGAGTAGTGCTTCCTGAGAAAATGTACTGAGAATTGCCCTACAACCCCACACGCGGACACCAGATTCCTTAATTCTCAACCCATTGCGATGAATCATATGTCGAATGAAGCGTATTTAGATGCAGAATCTAAAAATGTAGCTGCCCGTGGGCTGCGCCTTATGCCTACTGAGATATCGCATATCAGCTGCGGCAGAGTAGTGCTTCCTGAGAAAATGTACTGAGAATTGCCCTACAACCGCAGGCACGGAAGCCAGATTCCTTAATTCTCAACCGATTTCGATGAATCATATGTCGAATGAAGCGTATTTAGATGCAGAATCTAAAAATGTAGCTGCCCGTGGGCTGCGCCTTATGCCTACTGAGATATCGCATATCAGCTGCGGCAGAGTAGTGCTTCCTGAGAAAATGTACTGAGAATTGCCCTACAACCGCAGGCACGGAAGCCAGATTCCTTAATTCTCAACCGATTGCGATGAATCATATGTCGAATGAAGCGTATTTAGATGCAGAATCTAAAAATGTAGCTGCCCGTGGGCTGCGCCTTATGCCTACTGAGATATCGCATATCAGCTGCGGGGGAGTGTGCTTCCTGAGAAAATGTACTGAGAATTGCCCTACAACCGCAGGCACGGAAGCCAGATTCCTTAATTCTCAACCGATTTCGATGAATCATATGTCGAATGAAGCGTATTTAGATGCATAATCTAAAAATGTAGCTGCCCGTGGGCTGCGCCTTCTGCCTACTGAGATATCGCATATCAGCTGCGGCGGACTGTGCTTCCTGAGAAATCCAATAAGAAAATTGCAATTAAACCACCACCACACCACCTATCTCCCTTAATTCAAAACCGATTTCGATGAATCATATGTCGAATGAAGCGTATTTAGATGCAGAATCTAAAACTGTAGCTGCCCGTGGGCTGCGCCTTATGCCTACTGAGATATCGCATATCAGCTGCGGCAGAGTAGTGCTTCTTGAGAAAATGTACTGAGAATTGCCCTACAACCGCAGGCACGGAAGCCAGATTCCTTAATTCTCAACCGATTTCGATGAATCATATGTCGAATGAAGCGTATTTAGATGCAGAATCTAAAAATGTAGCTGCCCGTGGGCTGCGCCTTATGCCTACTGAGATATCGCATATCAGCTGCGGCAGAGTAGTGCTTCCTGAGAAAATGTACTGAGAATTGCCCTACAACCGCAGGCACGGAAGCCAGATTCCTTAATTCTCAACCGATTTCGATGAATCATATGTCGAATGAAGCGTATTTAGATGCATAATCTAAAAATGTAGCTGCCCGTGGGCTGCGCCTTCTGCCTACTGAGATATCGCATATCAGCTGCGGCGGACTGTGCTTCCTGAGAAATCCAATAAGAAAATTGCAATTAAACCACCACCACACCACCTATCTCCCTTAATTCAAAACCGATTTCGATGAGTCATACGTCGAATGAATCGTATTTAGATGCAGAATCTAAAAATGTAGCTGCCCGTGGGCTGCGCCTTATGCCTACTGAGATATCGCATATCAGCTGCGGCAGAGTAGTGCTTCCTGAGAAAATGTACTGAGAGTTGCCCTACAACCCCACACGCGGACACCAGATTCCTTAATTCTCAACCGATTTCGATGAATCATATGTCGAATGAAGCGTATTTAGATGCAGAATCTAAAAATGTAGCTGCCCGTGGGCTGTGCTTTATGCCTCCTGAGATATCGCATATCAACTGCGGCAGAATAGTGCTTCCTGAGAAAATGAATTGAGAATCGCCCTACAACCGCAGGCACGGAAGCCAGATTCCTTAATTCTCAACCGATTTCGATGATTCATATGACGAATGAAGCGTATTTAGATGCAGAATCTAAAAATGTAGCTGCCCGTGGGCTGCGCCTTATGCCTACTGAGATATCGCATATCAACTGCGGCAGAGTAGTGCTTCCTGAGCAAATGTACTGAGAATTGCCCTACAACCCCACACCAGATTCCTTAATTCTCAACCGATTGCGATGAATCATATGACGAATGAAGCGTATTTAGATGCAGAATCTAAAAATGTAGCTGCCCGTGGGCTGCGCCTTATGCCTACTGAGATATCGCATATCAGCTGCGGGGGAGTGTGCTTCCTGAGAAAATGTACTGAGAGTTGCCCTACAACCCCACACGCGGACACCAGATTCCTTAATTCTCAACCGATTTCGATGAATCATATGTCGAATGAAGCGTATTTAGATGCAGAATCTAAAAATGTAGCTGCCCGTGGGATGCGCCTTATGCCTACTGAGATATCGCATATCAGCTGCGGCGGACTGTGCTTCCTGAAAAATCCAATAAGAAAATTGCCATTAAACCACCACCACACCACCTATCTCCCTTAATTCAAAACCGATTTCGATGAATCGTATGTCGAATGAATTGTATTTAGATGCAGAATCTAAAAATGTAGCTGCCCGTGGGCTGCGCCTTATGCCTACTGAGATATCGCATAGCAGCTGCGGCAGAGTAGTGCTTCCTGAGAATATGTACTGAGAATTGCCCTACAACCGCAGGCACGGAGGCCAGATTCCTTAATTCTCAACCCATTGCGATGAATCATATGTCGAATGAAGCGTATTTAGATGCAGAATCTAAAAATGTAGCTGCCCGTGGGCTGCGCCTTATGCCTACTGAGATATCGCATATCAGCTGCGGCAGAGTAGTGCTTCCTGAGAAAATGTACTGAGAATTGCCCTACAACCCCACACGCGGACACCAGATTCCTTAATTCTCAACCCATTGCGATGAATCATATGTCGAATGAAGCGTATTTAGATGCAGAATCTAAAAATGTAGCTGCCCGTGGGCTGCGCCTTATGCCTACTGAGATATCGCATATCAGCTGCGGCAGAGTAGTGCTTCCTGAGAAAATGTACTGAGAATTGCCCTACAACCGCAGGCACGGAAGCCAGATTCCTTAATTCTCAACCGATTTCGATGAATCATATGTCGAATGAAGCGTATTTAGATGCAGAATCTAAAAATGTAGCTGCCCGTGGGCTGCGCCTTATGCCTACTGAGATATCGCATATCAGCTGCGGCAGAGTAGTGCTTCCTGAGAAAATGTACTGAGAATTGCCCTACAACCGCAGGCACGGAAGCCAGATTCCTTAATTCTCAACCGATTTCGATGAATCATATGTCGAATGAAGCGTATTTAGATGCAGAATCTAAAAATGTAGCTGCCCGTGGGCTGCGCCTTATGCCTACTGAGATATCGCATATCAGCTGCGGCAGAGTAGTGCTTCCTGAGAAAATGTACTGAGAATTGCCCTACAACCGCAGGCACGGAAGCCAGATTCCTTAATTCTCAACCGATTTCGATGAATCATATGTCGAATGAAGCGTATTTAGATGCATAATCTAAAAATGTAGCTGCCCGTGGGCTGCGCCTTCTGCCTACTGAGATATCGCATATCAGCTGCGGCGGACTGTGCTTCCTGAGAAATCCAATAAGAAAATTGCAATTAAACCACCACCACACCACCTATCTCCCTTAATTCAAAACCGATTTCGATAAGTCATACGTCGAATGAATCGTATTTAGATGCAGAATCTAAAAATGTAGCTGCCCGTGGGCTGCGCCTTATGCCTACTGAGATATCGCATATCAGCTGCGGCAGAGTAGTGCTTCCTGAGAAAATGTACTGAGAATTGCCCTACAACCGCAGGCACGGAAGCCAGATTCCTTAATTCTCAACCGATTTCGATGAATCATATGTCGAATGAAGCGTATTTAGATGCAGAATCTAAAAATGTAGCTGCCCGTGGGCTGCGCCTTATGTCTACTGAGATATCGCATATCAGCTGCGGCAGAGTAGTGCTTCCTGAGAAAATGTACTGAGAATTGCCCTACAACCCCACACGCGGACACCAGATTCCTTAATTCTCAACCGATTTCGATGAATCATATGTCGAATGAAGCGTATTTAGATGCAGAATCTAAAAATGTAGCTGCCCGTGGGCTGCGCCTTATGCCTACTGAGATATCGCATATCAGCTGCGGCAGAGTAGTGCTTCCTGAGAAAATGTACTGAGAATTGCCCTACAACCGCAGGCACGGAAGCCAGATTCCTTAATTCTCAACCGATTTCGATGAATCATATGTCGAATGAAGCGTATTTAGATGCAGAATCTAAAAATGTAGCTGCCCGTGGGCTGCGCCTTCTGCCTACTGAGATATCGCATATCAGCTGCGGCAGAGTAGTGCTTCCTGAGAAAATGTACTGAGAATTGCCCTACAACCCCACACGCGGACACCAGATTCCTTAATTCTCAACCGATTTCGATGAATCATATGTCGAATGAAGCGTATTTAGATGCAGAATCTAAAAATGTAGCTGCCCGTGGGCTGCGCCTTATGCCTACTGAGATATCGCATATCAGCTGCGGCAGAGTAGTGCTTCCTGAGAAAATGTACTGAGAATTGCCCTACAACCGCAGGCACGGAAGCCAGATTCCTTAATTCTCAACCGATTTCGATGAATCATATGTCGAATGAAGCGTATTTAGATGCAGAATCTAAAAATGTAGCTGCCCGTGGGCTGCGCCTTATGCCTACTGAGATATCGCATATCAGCTGCGGCAGAGTAGTGCTTCCTGAGAAAATGTACTGAGAATTGCCCTACAACCGCAGGCACGGAAGCCAGATTCCTTAATTCTCAACCGATTTCGATGAATCATATGTCGAATGAATCGTATTTAGATGCAGAATCTAAAAATGTAGCTGCCCGTGGGCTGCGCCTTATGCCTACTGAGATATCGCATATCAGCTGCGGCAGAGTAGTGCTTCCTGAGAAAATGTACTGAGAATTGCCCTACAACGGCAGGCACGGACACCAGATTCCTTAATTCTCAACCGATTTCGATGAATCATATGACGAATGAAGCGTATTTAGATGCAGAATCTAAAAATGTAGCTGCCCGTGGGCTGCGCCTTATGCCTACTGAGATATCGCATATCAGCTGCGGCAGAGTAGTGCTTCCTGAGAAAATGAATTGAGAATCGCCCTACAACCGCAAGCACGGAAGCCAGATTCCCTAATTCTCAACCGATTTCGATGATTCATATGACGAATGAAGCGTATTTAGATGCAGAATCTAAAAATGTAGCTGCCCGTGGGCTGCGCCTTATGCCTACTGAGATATCGCATATCAACTGCGGCAGAGTAGTGCTTCCTGAGCAAATGTACTGAGAATTGCCCTACAACCCCACACCAGATTCCTTAATTCTCAACCGATTGCGATGAATCATATGACGAATGAAGCGTATTTAGATGCAGAATCTAAAAATGTAGCTGCCCGTGGGCTGCGCCTTATGCCTACTGAGATATCGCATATCAGCTGCGGGGGAGTGTGCTTCCTGAGAAAATGTACTGAGAGTTGCCCTACAACCCCACACGCGGACACCAGATTCCTTAATTCTCAACCGATTTCGATGAATCATATGTCGAATGAAGCGTATTTAGATGCAGAATCTAAAAATGTAGCTGCCCGTGGGATGCGCCTTATGCCTACTGAGATATCGCATATCAGCTGCGGCGGACTGTGCTTCCTGAAAAATCCAATAAGAAAATTGCCATTAAACCACCACCACACCACCTATCTCCCTTAATTCAAAACCGATTTCGATGAATCGTATGTCGAATGAATTGTATTTAGATGCAGAATCTAAAAATGTAGCTGCCCGTGGGCTGCGCCTTATGCCTACTGAGATATCGCATAGCAGCTGCGGCAGAGTAGTGCTTAGTGAGAAAATGTACTGAGAATTGCCCTACAACCGCAGGCACGGAGGCCAGATTCCTTAATTCTCAACCCATTGCGATGAATCATATGTCGAATGAAGCGTATTTAGATGCAGAATCTAAAAATGTAGCTGCCCGTGGGCTGCGCCTTATGCCTACTGAGATATCGCATATCAACTGCGGCAGAGTAGTGCTTCCTGAGCAAATGTACTGAGAATTGCCCTACAACCCCACACCAGATTCCTTAATTCTCAACCGATTGCGATGAATCATATGACGAATGAAGCGTATTTAGATGCAGAATCTAAAAATGTAGCTGCCCGTGGGCTGCGCCTTATGCCTACTGAGATATCGCATATCAGCTGCGGGGGAGTGTGCTTCCTGAGAAAATGTACTGAGAGTTGCCCTACAACCCCACACGCGGACACCAGATTCCTTAATTCTCAACCGATTTCGATGAATCATATGTCGAATGAAGCGTATTTAGATGCAGAATCTAAAAATGTAGCTGCCCGTGGGATGCGCCTTATGCCTACTGAGATATCGCATATCAGCTGCGGCGGACTGTGCTTCCTGAAAAATCCAATAAGAAAATTGCCATTAAACCACCACCACACCACCTATCTCCCTTAATTCAAAACCGATTTCGATGAATCGTATGTCGAATGAATTGTATTTAGATGCAGAATCTAAAAATGTAGCTGCCCGTGGGCTGCGCCTTATGCCTACTGAGATATCGCATATCAGCTGCGGCAGAGTAGTGCTTCCTGAGAAAATGTACTGAGAATTGCCCTACAACCCCACACGCGGACACCAGATTCCTTAATTCTCAACCCATTGCGATGAATCATATGTCGAATGAAGCGTATTTAGATGCAGAATCTAAAAATGTAGCTGCCCGTGGGCTGCGCCTTATGCCTACTGAGATATCGCATATCAGCTGCGGCAGAGTAGTGCTTCCTGAGAAAATGTACTGAGAATTGCCCTACAACCGCAGGCACGGAAGCCAGATTCCTTAATTCTCAACCGATTTCGATGAATCATATGTCGAATGAAGCGTATTTAGATGCAGAATCTAAAAATGTAGCTGCCCGTGGGCTGCGCCTTATGCCTACTGAGATATCGCATATCAGCTGCGGCAGAGTAGTGCTTCCTGAGAAAATGTACTGAGAATTGCCCTACAACCGCAGGCACGGAAGCCAGATTCCTTAATTCTCAACCGATTGCGATGAATCATATGTCGAATGAAGCGTATTTAGATGCAGAATCTAAAAATGTAGCTGCCCGTGGGCTGCGCCTTATGCCTACTGAGATATCGCATATCAGCTGCGGGGGAGTGTGCTTCCTGAGAAAATGTACTGAGAATTGCCCTACAACCGCAGGCACGGAAGCCAGATTCCTTAATTCTCAACCGATTTCGATGAATCATATGTCGAATGAAGCGTATTTAGATGCATAATCTAAAAATGTAGCTGCCCGTGGGCTGCGCCTTCTGCCTACTGAGATATCGCATATCAGCTGCGGCGGACTGTGCTTCCTGAGAAATCCAATAAGAAAATTGCAATTAAACCACCACCACACCACCTATCTCCCTTAATTCAAAACCGATTTCGATGAATCATATGTCGAATGAAGCGTATTTAGATGCAGAATCTAAAACTGTAGCTGCCCGTGGGCTGCGCCTTATGCCTACTGAGATATCGCATATCAGCTGCGGCAGAGTAGTGCTTCTTGAGAAAATGTACTGAGAATTGCCCTACAACCGCAGGCACGGAAGCCAGATTCCTTAATTCTCAACCGATTTCGATGAATCATATGTCGAATGAAGCGTATTTAGATGCAGAATCTAAAAATGTAGCTGCCCGTGGGCTGCGCCTTATGCCTACTGAGATATCGCATATCAGCTGCGGCAGAGTAGTGCTTCCTGAGAAAATGTACTGAGAATTGCCCTACAACCGCAGGCACGGAAGCCAGATTCCTTAATTCTCAACCGATTTCGATGAATCATATGTCGAATGAAGCGTATTTAGATGCATAATCTAAAAATGTAGCTGCCCGTGGGCTGCGCCTTCTGCCTACTGAGATATCGCATATCAGCTGCGGCGGACTGTGCTTCCTGAGAAATCCAATAAGAAAATTGCAATTAAACCACCACCACACCACCTATCTCCCTTAATTCAAAACCGATTTCGATGAGTCATACGTCGAATGAATCGTATTTAGATGCAGAATCTAAAAATGTAGCTGCCCGTGGGCTGCGCCTTATGCCTACTGAGATATCGCATATCAGCTGCGGCAGAGTAGTGCTTCCTGAGAAAATGTACTGAGAATTGCCCTACAACCGCAGGCACGGAAGCCAGATTCCTTAATTCTCAACCGATTTCGATGAATCATATGTCGAATGAAGCGTATTTAGATGCAGAATCTAAAAATGTAGCTGCCCGTGGGCTGCGCCTTATGCCTACTGAGATATCGCATATCAGCTGCGGCAGAGTAGTGCTTCCTGAGAAAATGTACTGAGAATTGCCCTACAACCGCAGGCACGGAAGCCAGATTCCTTAATTCTCAACCGATTTCGATGAATCATATGTCGAATGAAGCGTATTTAGATGCAGAATCTAAAAATGTAGCTGCCCGTGGGCTGCGCCTTATGCCTACTGAGATATCGCATATCAGCTGCGGCAGAGTAGTGCTTCCTGAGAAAATGTACTGAGAATTGCCCTACAACCGCAGGCACGGAAGCCAGATTCCTTAATTCCCAACCGATTTCGATGAATCATATGTCGAATGAAGCGTATTTAGATGCATAATCTAAAAATGTAGCTGCCCGTGGGCTGCGCCTTCTGCCTACTGAGATATCGCATATCAGCTGCGGCGGACTGTGCTTCCTGAGAAATCCAATAAGAAAATTGCAATTAAACCACCACCACACCACCTATCTCCCTTAATTCTCAACCGATTTCGATGAATCATATGTCGAATGAATCGTATTTAGATGCAGAATCTAAAAATGTAGCTGCCCGTGGGCTGCGCCTTATGCCTACTGAGATATCGCATATCAGCTGCGGCAGAGTAGTGCTTCCTGAGAAAATGTACTGAGAATTGCCCTACAACCGCAGGCACGGAAGCCAGATTCCTTAATTCTCAACCGATTTCGATGAATCATATGTCGAATGAATCGTATTTAGATGCAGAATCTAAAAATGTAGCTGCCCGTGGGCTGCGCCTTATGCCTACTGAGATATCGCATATCAGCTGCGGCAGAGTAGTGCTTCCTGAGAAAATGAATTGAGAATCGCCCTTCAACCGCAGGCACGGAAGCCAGATTCCCTAATTCTCAACCGATTTCGATGATTCATATGACGAATGAAGCGTATTTAGATGCAGAATCTAAAAATGTAGCTGCCCGTGGGCTGCGCCTTACGCCTACTGAGATATCGCATATCAGCTGCGGCAGAGTAGTGCTTAATGAGCAAATGTACTGAGAATTGCCCTACAACCCCACACCAGATTCCTTAATTCTCAACCGATTTCGATGAGTCATATGTCGAATGAAGCGTATTTAGATGCAGAATCTAAAAATGTAGCTGCCCGTGGGCTGCGCCTTATGCCTACTGAGATATCGCATATCAGCTGCGGCAGAGTAGTGCTTCCTGAGAAAATGTACTGAGAATTGCCCTACAACCGCAGGCACGGAAGCCAGATTCCTTAATTCTCAACCGATTTCGATGAATCATATGTCGAATGAAGCGTATTTAGATGCATAATCTAAAAATGTAGCTGCCCGTGGGCTGCGCCTTCTGCCTACTGAGATATCGCATATCAGCTGCGGCGGACTGTGCTTCCTGAGAAATCCAATAAGAAAATTGCAATTAAACCACCACCACACCACCTATCTCCCTTAATTCAAAACCGATTTCGATGAATCATATGTCGAATGAAGCGTATTTAGATGCAGAATCTAAAAATGTAGCTGCCCGTGGGCTGCGCCTTATGCCTACTGAGATATCGCATATCAGCTGCGGCAGAGTAGTGCTTCCTGAGAAAATGTACTGAGAATTGCCCTACAACCGCAGGCACGGAAGCCAGATTCCTTAATTCTCAACCGATTTCGATGAATCATATGTCGAATGAAGCGTATTTAGATGCAGAATCTAAAAATGTAGCTGCCCGTGGGCTGCGCCTTATGCCTACTGAGATATCGCATATCAGCTGCGGCAGAGTAGTGCTTCCTGAGAAAATGTACTGAGAATTGCCCTACAACCGCAGGCACGGAAGCCAGATTCCTTAATTCTCAACCGATTTCGATGAATCATATGTCGAATGAAGCGTATTTAGATACATAATCTAAAAATGTAGCTGCCCGTGGGCTGCGCCTTCTGCCTACTGAGATATCGCATATCAGCTGCGGCGGACTGTGCTTCCTGAGAAATCCAATAAGAAAATTGCAATTAAACCACCACCACACCACCTATCTCCCTTAATTCAAAACCGATTTCGATGAGTCATACGTCGAATGAATCGTATTTAGATGCAGAATCTAAAAATGTAGCTGCCCGTGGGCTGCGCCTTATGCCTACTGAGATATCGCATATCAGCTGCGGCAGAGTAGTGCTTCCTGAGAAAATGTACTGAGAATTGCCCTACAACCGCAGGCACGGAAGCCAGATTCCTTAATTCTCAACCGATTTCGATGAATCATATGTCGAATGAAGCGTATTTAGATGCATAATCTAAAAATGTAGCTGCCCGTGGGCTGCGCCTTCTGCCTACTGAGATATCGCATATCAGCTGCGGCGGACTGTGCTTCCTGAGAAATCCAATAAGAAAATTGCAATTAAACCACCACCACACCACCTATCTCCCTTAATTCAAAACCGATTTCGATGAGTCATACGTCGAATGAATCGTATTTAGATGCAGAATCTAAAAATGTAGCTGCCCGTGGGCTGCGCCTTATGCCTACTGAGATATCGCAAATCAGCTGCGGCAGAGTAGTGCTTCCTGAGAAAATGTACTGAGAATTGCCCTACAACCGCAGGCACGGAAGCCAGATTCCTTAATTCTCAACCGATTTCGATGAATCATATGTCGAATGAAGCGTATTTAGATGCAGAATCTAAAAATGTAGCTGCCCGTGGGCTGCGCCTTATGCCTACTGAGATATCGCATATCAGCTGCGGCAGAGTAGTGCTTCCTGAGAAAATGTACTGAGAATTGCCCTACAACCGCAGGCACGGAAGCCAGATTCCTTAATTCTCAACCGATTTCGATGAATCATATGTCGAATGAAGCGTATTTAGATGCAGAATCTAAAAATGTAGCTGCCCGTGGGCTGCGCCTTATGTCTACTGAGATATCGCATATCAGCTGCGGCAGAGTAGTGCTTCCTGAGAAAATGTACTGAGAATTGCCCTACAACCCCACACGCGGACACCAGATTCCTTAATTCTCAACCGATTTCGATGAATCATATGTCGAATGAAGCGTATTTAGATGCAGAATCTAAAAATGTAGCTGCCCGTGGGCTGCGCCTTATGCCTACTGAGATATCGCATATCAGCTGCGGCAGAGTAGTGCTTCCTGAGAAAATGTACTGAGAATTGCTCTACAACCGCAGGCACGGAAGCCAGATTCCTTAATTCTCAACCGATTTCGATGAATCATATGTCGAATGAAGCGTATTTAGATGCAGAATCTAAAAATGTAGCTGCCCGTGGGCTGCGCCTTATGCCTACTGAGATATCGCATATCAGCTGCGGCAGAGTAGTGCTTCCTGAGAAAATGAATTGAGAATCGCCCTACAACCGCAGGCACGGAAGCCAGATTCCCTAATTCTCAACCGATTTCGATGATTCATATGACGAATGAAGCGTATTTAGATGCAGAATCTAAAAATGTAGCTGCCCGTGGGCTGCGCCTTACGCCTACTGAGATATCGCATATCAGCTGCGGCAGAGTAGTGCTTCCTGAGCAAATGTACTGAGAATTGCCCTACAACCCCACACCAGATTCCTTAATTCTCAACCGATTTCGATGAGTCACATGTCGAATGAAGCGTATTTAGATGCAGAATCTAAAAATGTAGCTGCCCGTGGGCTGCGCCTTATGCCTACTGAGATATCGCATATCAGCTGCGGCAGAGTAGTGCTTCCTGAGAAAATGTACTGAGAATTGCCCTACAACCGCAGGCACGGAAGCCAGATTCCTTAATTCTCAACCGATTTCGATGAATCATATGTCGAATGAAGCGTATTTAGATGCATAATCTAAAAATGTAGCTGCCCGTGGGCTGCGCCTTCTGCCTACTGAGATATCGCATATCAGCTGCGGCGGACTGTGCTTCCTGAGAAATCCAATAAGAAAATTGCAATTAAACCACCACCACACCACCTATCTCCCTTAATTCAAAACCGATTTCGATGAATCATATGTCGAATGAAGCGTATTTAGATGCAGAATCTAAAAATGTAGCTGCCCGTGGGCTGCGCCTTATGCCTACTGAGATATCGCATATCAGCTGCGGCAGAGTAGTGCTTCCTGAGAAAATGTACTGAGAATTGCCCTACAACCGCAGGCACGGAAGCCAGATTCCTTAATTCTCAACCGATTTCGATGAATCATATGTCGAATGAAGCGTATTTAGATGCAGAATCTAAAAATGTAGCTGCCCGTGGGCTGCGCCTTATGCCTACTGAGATATCGCATATCAGCTGCGGCAGAGTAGTGCTTCCTGAGAAAATGTACTGAGAATTGCCCTACAACCGCAGGCACGGAAGCCAGATTCCTTAATTCTCAACCGATTTCGATGAATCATATGTCGAATGAAGCGTATTTAGATACATAATCTAAAAATGTAGCTGCCCGTGGGCTGCGCCTTCTGCCTACTGAGATATCGCATATCAGCTGCGGCGGACTGTGCTTCCTGAGAAATCCAATAAGAAAATTGCAATTAAACCACCACCACACCACCTATCTCCCTTAATTCAAAACCGATTTCGATGAGTCATACGTCGAATGAATCGTATTTAGATGCAGAATCTAAAAATGTAGCTGCCCGTGGGCTGCGCCTTATGCCTACTGAGATATCGCATATCAGCTGCGGCAGAGTAGTGCTTCCTGAGAAAATGTACTGAGAATTGCCCTACAACCGCAGGCACGGAAGCCAGATTCCTTAATTCTCAACCGATTTCGATGAATCATATGTCGAATGAAGCGTATTTAGATGCATAATCTAAAAATGTAGCTGCCCGTGGGCTGCGCCTTCTGCCTACTGAGATATCGCATATCAGCTGCGGCGGACTGTGCTTCCTGAGAAATCCAATAAGAAAATTGCAATTAAACCACCACCACACCACCTATCTCCCTTAATTCAAAACCGATTTCGATGAGTCATACGTCGAATGAATCGTATTTAGATGCAGAATCTAAAAATGTAGCTGCCCGTGGGCTGCGCCTTATGCCTACTGAGATATCGCAAATCAGCTGCGGCAGAGTAGTGCTTCCTGAGAAAATGTACTGAGAATTGCCCTACAACCGCAGGCACGGAAGCCAGATTCCTTAATTCTCAACCGATTTCGATGAATCATATGTCGAATGAAGCGTATTTAGATGCAGAATCTAAAAATGTAGCTGCCCGTGGGCTGCGAATTATGCCTACTGAGATATCGCATATCAGCTGCGGCAGAGTAGTGCTTCCTGAGAAAATGTACTGAGAATTGCCCTACAACCGCAGGCACGGAAGCCAGATTCCTTAATTCTCAACCGATTTCGATGAATCATATGTCGAATGAAGCGTATTTAGATGCAGAATCTAAAAATGTAGCTGCCCGTGGGCTGCGCCTTATGTCTACTGAGATATCGCATATCAGCTGCGGCAGAGTAGTGCTTCCTGAGAAAATGTACTGAGAATTGCCCTACAACCCCACACGCGGACACCAGATTCCTTAATTCTCAACCGATTTCGATGAATCATATGTCGAATGAAGCGTATTTAGATGCAGAATCTAAAAATGTAGCTGCCCGTGGGCTGCGCCTTATGCCTACTGAGATATCGCATATCAGCTGCGGCAGAGTAGTGCTTCCTGAGAAAATGTACTGAGAATTGCTCTACAACCGCAGGCACGGAAGCCAGATTCCTTAATTCTCAACCGATTTCGATGAATCATATGTCGAATGAAGCGTATTTAGATGCAGAATCTAAAAATGTAGCTGCCCGTGGGCTGCGCCTTATGCCTACTGAGATATCGCATATCAGCTGCGGCAGAGTAGTGCTTCCTGAGAAAATGAATTGAGAATCGCCCTACAACCGCAGGCACGGAAGCCAGATTCCCTAATTCTCACCCGATTTCGATGATTCATATGACGAATGAAGCGTATTTAGATGCAGAATCTAAAAATGTAGCTGCCCGTGGGCTGCGCCTTACGCCTACTGAGATATCGCATATCAGCTGCGGCAGAGTAGTGCTTCCTGAGCAAATGTACTGAGAATTGCCCTACAACCCCACACCAGATTCCTTAATTCTCAACCGATTTCGATGAGTCATATGTCGAATGAAGCGTATTTAGATGCAGAATCTAAAAATGTAGCTGCCCGTGGGCTGTGCCTTATGCCTACTGAGATATCGCATATCAGCTGCGGCAGAGTAGTGCTTCCTGAGAAAATGTACTGAGAATTGCCCTACAACCGCAGGCACGGAAGCCAGATTCCTTAATTCTCAACCGATTTCGATGAATCATATGTCGAATGAAGCGTATTTAGATGCAGAATCTAAAAATGTAGCTGCCCGTGGGCTGCGCCTTATGCCTACTGAGATATCGCATATCAGCTGCGGCAGAGTAGTGCTTCCTGAGAAAATGTACTGAGAATTGCCCTACAACCGCAGGCACGGAAGCCAGATTCCTTAATTCTCAACCGATTTCGATGAATCATATGTCGAATGAAGCGTATTTAGATGCAGAATCTAAAAATGTAGCTGCCCGTGGGCTGCGCCTTATGCCTACTGAGATATCGCATATCAGCTGCGGCAGAGTAGTGCTTCCTGAGAAAATGTACTGAGAATTGCCCTACAACCGCAGGCACGGAAGCCAGATTCCTTAATTCTCAACCGATTTCGATGAATCATATGTCGAATGAAGCGTATTTAGATGCAGAATCTAAAAATGTAGCTGCCCGTGGGCTGCGCCTTATGCCTACTGAGATATCGCATATCAGCTGCGGCAGAGTAGTGCTTCCTGAGAAAATGTACTGAGAATTGCCCTACAACCGCAGGCACGGCAGCCAGATTCCTTAATTCTCAACCGATTTCGATGAATCATATGTCGAATGAAGCGTATTTAGATGCAGAATCTAAAAATGTAGCTGCCCGTGGGCTGCGCCTTATGCCTACTGAGATATCGCATATCAGCTGCGGCAGAGTAGTGCTTCCTGAGCAAATGTACTGAGAATTGCCCTACAACCCCACACGCGGACACCAGATTCCTTAATTCTCAACCGATTGCGATGAATCATATGTCGAATGAAGCGTATTTAGATGCAGAATCTAAAAATGTAGCTGCCCGTGGGCTGCGCCTTATGCCTACTGAGATATCGCATATCAGCTGCGGGGGAGTGTGCTTCCTGAGAAAATGTACTGAGAGTTGCCCTACAACCCCACACGCGGACACCAGATTCCTTAATTCTCAACCGATTTCGATGAGTCATATGTCGAATGAAGCGTATTTAGATGCAGAATCTAAAAATGTAGCTGCCCGTGGGCTGCGCCTTATGCCTCCTGAGATATCGCATATCAGCTGCGGCAGAGTAGTGCTTCCTGAGAAAATGTACTGAGAATTGCCCTACAACCGCAGGCACGGAAGCCAGATTCCTTAATTCTCAACCGATTTCGATGAATCATATGTCGAATGAAGCGTATTTAGATGCAGAATCTAAAAATGTAGCTGCCCGTGGGCTGCGCCTTATGCCTACTGAGATATCGCATATCAGCTGCGGTAGAGTAGTGCTTCCTGAGAAAATGTACTGAGAATTGCCCTACAACCGCAGGCACGGAAGCCAGATTCCTTAATTCTCAACCGATTTCGATGAATCATATGTCGAATGAAGCGTATTTAGATGCAGAATCTAAAAATGTAGCTGCCCGTGGGCTGCGCCTTATGCCTACTGAGATATCGCATATCAGCTGCGGCAGAGTAGTGCTTCCTGAGAAAATGTACTGAGAATTGCCCTACAACCGCAGGCACGGAAGCCAGATTCCTTAATTCTCAACCGATTTCGATGAGTCATATGTCGAATGAAGCGTATTTAGATGCAGAATCTAAAAATGTAGCTGCCCGTGGGCTGCGCCTTATGCCTACTGAGATATCGCATATCAGCTGCGGCAGAGTAGTGCTTCCTGAGCAAATGTACTGAGAATTGCCCTACAACCGCAGGCACGGAAGCCAGATTCCTTAATTCTCAACCGATTTCGATGAATCATATGTCGAATGAAGCGTATTTAGATGCAGAATCTAAAAATGTAGCTGCCCGTGGGCTGCGCCTTATGTCTACTGAGATATCGCATATCAGCTGCGGCAGAGTAGTGCTTCCTGAGAAAATGTACTGAGAATTGCCCTACAACCCCACACGCGGACACCAGATTCCTTAATTCTCAACCGATTTCGATGAATCATATGTCGAATGAAGCGTATTTAGATGCAGAATCTAAAAATGTAGCTGCCCGTGGGCTGCGCCTTATGCCTACTGAGATATCGCATATCAGCTGCGGCAGAGTAGTGCTTCCTGAGAAAATGTACTGAGAATTGCTCTACAACCGCAGGCACGGAAGCCAGATTCCTTAATTCTCAACCGATTTCGATGAATCATATGTCGAATGAAGCGTATTTAGATGCAGAATCTAAAAATGTAGCTGCCCGTGGGCTGCGCCTTATGCCTACTGAGATATCGCATATCAGCTGCGGCAGAGTAGTGCTTCCTGAGAAAATGAATTGAGAATCGCCCTACAACCGCAGGCACGGAAGCCAGATTCCCTAATTCTCACCCGATTTCGATGATTCATATGACGAATGAAGCGTATTTAGATGCAGAATCTAAAAATGTAGCTGCCCGTGGGCTGCGCCTTACGCCTACTGAGATATCGCATATCAGCTGCGGCAGAGTAGTGCTTCCTGAGCAAATGTACTGAGAATTGCCCTACAACCCCACACCAGATTCCTTAATTCTCAACCGATTTCGATGAGTCATATGTCGAATGAAGCGTATTTAGATGCAGAATCTAAAAATGTAGCTGCCCGTGGGCTGTGCCTTATGCCTACTGAGATATCGCATATCAGCTGCGGCAGAGTAGTGCTTCCTGAGAAAATGTACTGAGAATTGCCCTACAACCGCAGGCACGGAAGCCAGATTCCTTAATTCTCAACCGATTTCGATGAATCATATGTCGAATGAAGCGTATTTAGATGCAGAATCTAAAAATGTAGCTGCCCGTGGGCTGCGCCTTATGCCTACTGAGATATCGCATATCAGCTGCGGCAGAGTAGTGCTTCCTGAGAAAATGTACTGAGAATTGCCCTACAACCGCAGGCACGGAAGCCAGATTCCTTAATTCTCAACCGATTTCGATGAATCATATGTCGAATGAAGCGTATTTAGATGCAGAATCTAAAAATGTAGCTGCCCGTGGGCTGCGCCTTATGCCTACTGAGATATCGCATATCAGCTGCGGCAGAGTAGTGCTTCCTGAGAAAATGTACTGAGAATTGCCCTACAACCGCAGGCACGGAAGCCAGATTCCTTAATTCTCAACCGATTTCGATGAATCATATGTCGAATGAAGCGTATTTAGATGCAGAATCTAAAAATGTAGCTGCCCGTGGGCTGCGCCTTATGCCTACTGAGATATCGCATATCAGCTGCGGCAGAGTAGTGCTTCCTGAGAAAATGTACTGAGAATTGCCCTACAACCGCAGGCACGGCAGCCAGATTCCTTAATTCTCAACCGATTTCGATGAATCATATGTCGAATGAAGCGTATTTAGATGCAGAATCTAAAAATGTAGCTGCCCGTGGGCTGCGCCTTATGCCTACTGAGATATCGCATATCAGCTGCGGCAGAGTAGTGCTTCCTGAGCAAATGTACTGAGAATTGCCCTACAACCCCACACGCGGACACCAGATTCCTTAATTCTCAACCGATTGCGATGAATCATATGTCGAATGAAGCGTATTTAGATGCAGAATCTAAAAATGTAGCTGCCCGTGGGCTGCGCCTTATGCCTACTGAGATATCGCATATCAGCTGCGGGGGAGTGTGCTTCCTGAGAAAATGTACTGAGAGTTGCCCTACAACCCCACACGCGGACACCAGATTCCTTAATTCTCAACCGATTTCGATGAGTCATATGTCGAATGAAGCGTATTTAGATGCAGAATCTAAAAATGTAGCTGCCCGTGGGCTGCGCCTTATGCCTCCTGAGATATCGCATATCAGCTGCGGCAGAGTAGTGCTTCCTGAGAAAATGTACTGAGAATTGCCCTACAACCGCAGGCACGGAAGCCAGATTCCTTAATTCTCAACCGATTTCGATGAATCATATGTCGAATGAAGCGTATTTAGATGCAGAATCTAAAAATGTAGCTGCCCGTGGGCTGCGCCTTATGCCTACTGAGATATCGCATATCAGCTGCGGTAGAGTAGTGCTTCCTGAGAAAATGTACTGAGAATTGCCCTACAACCGCAGGCACGGAAGCCAGATTCCTTAATTCTCAACCGATTTCGATGAATCATATGTCGAATGAAGCGTATTTAGATGCAGAATCTAAAAATGTAGCTGCCCGTGGGCTGCGCCTTATGCCTACTGAGATATCGCATATCAGCTGCGGCAGAGTAGTGCTTCCTGAGAAAATGTACTGAGAATTGCCCTACAACCGCAGGCACGGAAGCCAGATTCCTTAATTCTCAACCGATTTCGATGAGTCATATGTCGAATGAAGCGTATTTAGATGCAGAATCTAAAAATGTAGCTGCCCGTGGGCTGCGCCTTATGCCTACTGAGATATCGCATATCAGCTGCGGCAGAGTAGTGCTTCCTGAGCAAATGTACTGAGAATTGCCCTACAACCGCAGGCACGGAAGCCAGATTCCTTAATTCTCAACCGATTTCGATGAATCATATGTCGAATGAAGCGTATTTAGATGCAGAATCTAAAAATGTAGCTGCCCGTGGGCTGCGCCTTATGCCTACTGAGATATCGCATATCAGCTGCGGCAGAGTAGTGCTTCCTGAGAAAATGTACTGAGAATTGCCCTACAACCGCAGGCACGGCAGCCAGATTCCTTAATTCTCAACCGATTTCAATGAATCATATGTCGAATGAAGCGTATTTAGATGCAGAATCTAAAAATGTAGCTGCCCGTGGGCTGCGCCTTATGCCTACTGAGATATCGCATATCAGCTGCGGCAGAGTAGTGCTTCCTGAGAAAATGTACTGAGAATTGCCCTACAACCGCAGGCACGGAAGCCAGATTCCTTAATTCTCAACCGATTTCGATGAGTCATATGTCGAATGAAGCGTATTTAGATGCAGAATCTAAAAATGTAGCTGCCCGTGGGCTGCGCCTTATGCCTACTGAGATATCGCATATCAGCTGCGGCAGAGTAGTGCTTCCTGAGAAAATGTACTGAGAATTGCCCTACAACCGCAGGCACGGAAGCCAGATTCCTTAATTCTCAACCGATTTCGATGAATCATATGTCGAATGAAGCGTATTTAGATGCAGAATCTAAAAATGTAGCTGCCCGTGGGCTGCGCCTTATGCCTACTGAGATATCGCATATCAGCTGCGGCAGAGTAGTGCTTCCTGAGAAAATGTACTGAGAATTGCCCTACAACCGCAGGCACGGCAGCCAGATTCCTTAATTCTCAACCGATTTCAATGAATCATATGTCGAATGAAGCGTATTTAGATGCAGAATCTAAAAATGTAGCTGCCCGTGGGCTGCGCCTTATGCCTACTGAGATATCGCATATCAGCTGCGGCAGAGTAGTGCTTCCTGAGAAAATGTACTGAGAATTGCCCTACAACCGCAGGCACGGAAGCCAGATTCCTTAATTCTCAACCGATTTCGATGAGTCATATGTCGAATGAAGCGTATTTAGATGCAGAATCTAAAAATGTAGCTGCCCGTGGGCTGCGCCTTATGCCTACTGAGATATCGCATATCAGCTGCGGCAGAGTAGTGCTTCCTGAGAAAATGTACTGAGAATTGCCCTACAACCCCACACGCGGACACCAGATTCCTTAATTCTCAACCGATTTCGATGAATCATATGTCGAATGAAGCGTATTTAGATGCAGAATCTAAAAATGTAGCTGCCCGTGGGCTGCGCCTTATGCCTACTGAGATATCGCATATCAGCTGCGGCAGAGTAGTGCTTCCTGAGCAAATGTACTGAGAATTGCCCTACAACCCCACACGCGGACACCAGATTCCTTAATTCTCAACCGATTGCGATGAATCATATGTCGAATGAAGCGTATTTAGATGCAGAATCTAAAAATGTAGCTGCCCGTGGGCTGCGCCTTATGCCTACTGAGATATCGCATATCAGCTGCGGGGGAGTGTGCTTCCTGAGAAAATGTACTGAGAGTTGCCCTACAACCCCACACGCGGACACCAGATTCCTTAATTCTCAACCGATTGCGATGAATCATATGTCGAATGAAGCGTATTTAGATGCAGAATCTAAAAATGTAGCTGCCCGTGGGCTGCGCCTTATGCCTACTGAGATATCGCATATCAGCTGCGGCAGAGTAGTGCTTCCTGAGAAAATGTACTGAGAATTGCCCTACAACCGCAGGCACGGAAGCCAGATTCCTTAATTCTCAACCGATTTCGATGAGTCATATGTCGAATGAAGCGTATTTAGATGCAGAATCTAAAAATGTAGCTGCCCGTGGGCTGCGCCTTATGCCTACTGAGATATCGCATATCAGCTGCGGCAGAGTAGTGCTTCCTGAGAAAATGTACTGAGAATTGCCCTACAACCGCAGGCACGGAAGCCAGATTCCTTAATTCTCAACCGATTTCGATGAATCATATGTCGAATGAAGCGTATTTAGATGCAGAATCTAAAAATGTAGCTGCCCGTGGGCTGCGCCTTATGCCTACTGAGATATCGCATATCAGCTGCGGCAGAGTAGTGCTTCCTGAGCAAATGTACTGAGAATTGCCCTACAACCCCACACGCGGACACCAGATTCCTTAATTCTCAACCGATTGCGATGAATCATATGTCGAATGAAGCGTATTTAGATGCAGAATCTAAAAATGTAGCTGCCCGTGGGCTGCGCCTTATGCCTACTGAGATATCGCATATCAGCTGCGGGGGAGTGTGCTTCCTGAGAAAATGTACTGAGAGTTGCCCTACAACCCCACACGCGGACACCAGATTCCTTAATTCTCAACCGATTGCGATGAATCATATGTCGAATGAAGCGTATTTAGATGCAGAATCTAAAAATGTAGCTGCCCGTGGGCTGCGCCTTATGCCTACTGAGATATCGCATATCAGCTGCGGCAGAGTAGTGCTTCCTGAGAAAATGTACTGAGAATTGCCCTACAACCGCAGGCACGGAAGCCAGATTCCTTAATTCTCAACCGATTTCGATGAGTCATATGTCGAATGAAGCGTATTTAGATGCAGAATCTAAAAATGTAGCTGCCCGTGGGCTGCGCCTTATGCCTACTGAGATATCGCATATCAGCTGCGGCAGAGTAGTGCTTCCTGAGAAAATGTACTGAGAATTGCCCTACAACCGCAGGCACGGAAGCCAGATTCCTTAATTCTCAACCGATTTCGATGAATCATATGTCGAATGAAGCGTATTTAGATGCAGAATCTAAAAATGTAGCTGCCCGTGGGCTGCGCCTTATGCCTACTGAGATATCGCATATCAGCTGCGGCAGAGTAGTGCTTCCTGAGAAAATGTACTGAGAATTGCCCTACAACCGCAGGCACGGAAGCCAGATTCCTTAATTCTCAACCGATTTCGATGAATCATATGTCGAATGAAGCGTATTTAGATGCAGAATCTAAAAATGTAGCTGCCCGTGGGCTGCGCCTTATGCCTACTGAGATATCGCATATCAGCTGCGGCAGAGTAGTGCTTCCTGAGAAAATGTACTGAGAATTGCCCTACAACCGCAGGCACGGCAGCCAGATTCCTTAATTCTCAACCGATTTCGATGAATCATATGTCGAATGAAGCGTATTTAGATGCAGAATCTAAAAATGAAGCTGCCCGTGGGCTGCGCCTTATGCCTACTGAGATATCGCATATCAGCTGCGGCAGAGTAGTGCTTCCTGAGAAAATGTACTGAGAATTGCCCTACAACCGCAGGCACGGAAGCCAGATTCCTTAATTCTCAACCGATTTCGATGAGTCATATGTCGAATGAAGCGTATTTAGATGCAGAATCTAAAAATGTAGCTGCCCGTGGGCTGCGCCTTATGCCTACTGAGATATCGCATATCAGCTGCGGCAGAGTAGTGCTTCCTGAGAAAATGTACTGAGAATTGCCCTACAACCGCAGGCACGGAAGCCAGATTCCTTAATTCTCAACCGATTTCGATGAATCATATGTCGAATGAAGCGTATTTAGATGCAGAATCTAAAAATGTAGCTGCCCGTGGGCTGCGCCTTATGCCTACTGAGATATCGCATATCAGCTGCGGCAGAGTAGTGCTTCCTGAGCAAATGTACTGAGAATTGCCCTACAACCACACACGCGGACACCAGATTCCTTAATTCTCAACCGATTGCGATGAATCATATGTCGAATGAAGCGTATTTAGATGCAGAATCTAAAAATGTAGCTGCCCGTGGGCTGCGCCTTATGCCTACTGAGATATCGCATATCAGCTGCGGGGGAGTGTGCTTCCTGAGAAAATGTACTGACAGTTGCCCTACAACCCCACACGCGGACACCAGATTCCTTAATTCTCAACCGATTTCGATGAATCATATGTCGAATGAAGCGTATTTAGATGCAGAATCTAAAAATGTAGCTGCCCGTGGGCTGCGCCTTATGCCTACTGAGATATCGCATATCAGCTGCGGCAGAGTAGTGCTTCCTGAGAAAATGTACTGAGAATTGCCCTACAACCGCAGGCACGGAAGCCAGATTCCTTAATTCTCAACCGATTTCGATGAATCATATGTCGAATGAAGCGTATTTAGATGCAGAATCTAAAAATGTAGCTGCCCGTGGGCTGCGCCTTATGCCTACTGAGATATCGCATATCAGCTGCGGCAGAGTAGTTAGGTTAGGTTAGGTTGAAGTGGCTGCCAGCTAAGATTCGCCAGCACACTTAGACCAAGGAGGTCCGTTGTGATACCACGTGGATCATGGGAGAAGCCTCCCTCCACCTACTCGTCTTAAAACCAATTAGAGCTTCTTATGAAGCGTAGGAGGCTCTTGATGTCGATATTCATCAGGTCGCTTGTATCATTATAATAGGGAGCTCCTAAGTGGAGTTTCCTTCTACGGGAGAGAGCTGGGCAGAGACAAAGAAGGTGAGGAATAGTTTCCTCGTCTTCTTCATCCATGCAGCTTCTACAGAAATCGTTCGCGAAGAGGCCCAGCCTTGTAGCATGCTTGCCTATTAGACAGTGTCCAGTGATGACACCTACAGTGGTGCCGATATGCAATCTGTTCAGAGAAATCAAATTCTTAGAGCGTTTTAGATCCAGCTTTGGCCAAATCTGTTTTGTCGCTAGACATGTTGAACCACTTGTCCACCTAAGATTTGCACTCTCGATAGCATCCAGCTTGAGTTTAAGTTTGCGAGTAGCGATTGGAATACCTAAGGTGCCGTTATCCGGCAAGATGGGTAAATTTGTTCCTTCTTTGGCGAGTTCATCGGCCTTACAATTCCCTGGAATGTCTCTATGCCCCGGCACCCAACACAGGTGAATATTGAACTGCTCAGCCATCTCCACAAGAGACGAACGGCAGTCTAGAGCTACTAAAGAGTTTATAGAGGTCGATTCCAGGGATTTGATTGCTGCCTGGCTATCAGAAAAGATGCGGATATCTCTAGCAGATATCACGTTTTTCTTAAGCCAAGATAGGGCTTCTTTTATCGCCATTATTTCCGCCTGGAACACGCTACAGTGATTAGGAAGACGGAAAGAGAGCTTAAGATTAAGCTTATCGGAGAAAACACCTGCACCGACTCCGTCTATGGTTTTTGACCCGTCAGTGTAGAAGTGAATAGAATCATCTTCTAAAAATGCATCTTCCTCCCAGCATGATCTGGAAGGGATGGTGACAAGGAAGTTCTTCTCAAAATTTAAACGAGGTATGGTGTAGTCCGTGTTTTCGGGAGAGATTTTGAATTTATTCAGAATAGAGGCGTGGCCGAATTCTTTTCTTGACCACTGTTGGGTAGCTTCAATTCGAACGGCTGCAGTTGCTGCCATTTGCTTGCTATATATATCGAGGGGTATTAGATGGAATATAATGTCCAGTGCCGCGGAGGGAGTTGTACGTAGTGCTCCGCTGATGCACAGACAAGCTGTACGTTGGACCTTACTTAGATAATCGCGATTTATAGCTTTATCTAAGGCTGTCCACCAGACAATCACCCCGTATGTGAGTATCGGTCTAATGATCGAGGTGTAGAGCCAGTGAGTAATTCGAGGTTGTAATCCCCATTTATTCCCAATGGCTTTCTTACAAGAGAAAAGTGCTACTGTAGCTTTCTTTACTCTTTCTTGAATATTAGGTTTCCAGCTTAGCTTCCTATCCAGGATAAGACCCAAATATTTTGCTTTATCAGAGAAGGTTAAGCTGGTTCCATTAAGAGAGGGAGGGTCGACTAGCGGAATTTTATATTTCCTTGAAAAGAGTACTAGTTCAGTTTTGTGGGGGTTTACACCCAGACCACACCGAACTGCCCATCTAGTGAGCTTATTTAAAGCGTTTTGTAAGAGTTCCTTCAGAGTATTTAGGTGCTTTCCCGAGACGGCCAAGGCAACATCATCTGCATAAGCGATCGCTGTGCATCCCTCGCCTTCCATGATTATCAATAGTTCATTGACCACCAAATTCCACAGAAGCGGGGATAGAACACCTCCTTGTGGAGTGCCTCTACTAACAGATCTTCTGATAGTCGTCCCACCCAGCTTTGAATTGATAATCCGACCATTGAGCAGTAGATTGATCAATTCGCGGAGTGAGCTGTCAACTTTCAGATCTGATAGTGCATCTGCTATCGCTGATGTATTGATGTTGTTGAAAGCGCCTTCTATATCCAGAAAGGCAACCATTGTGTACTCCTTGTGGAACAGGGAATGTTCAATTTTGCGTACCAGTGAGTGCAATGCTGTCTCCACTGATTTGCCTTTGCAATACGCATGTTGGGCCGCTGACAGTAGCTTCTTATCAATACTGTTGCGTAAATGGATATCAATCAGTCGTTCCAATGTTTTTAAGAGGAATGATGATAGACTGATAGGTCTGAAATCTTTTGGATTTGAATGAGAGCATTTACCCGCTTTGGGTATGAATACAACTTTGACTTCTCTCCATATCTTTGGAATATAAACCAGGTTTAGACAACTTTGCAGAATCATCTTCAGCACCGGCATAATTATGTCCGATGACTTCTGCAACTCGGCAGGTATTATGCCGTCTGGTCCCGCGGATTTGTATGGTTTGAAGCTGTGTAGTGCCCAGTGGAGTTTGCTCAGTGTGATTAAGTTTGAGGAGTTGGTAATTTGTGAAAGTGGTCTGCTGGAAACCATACTGTTAACAACTTGGGAACTGCCTGGGAAATGGGTGTCAAGCAGTAGTTTTAGCGAGTCTTCGCTGGAAGTAGTCCAAGTTCCATCCGGTTTTTTAAGGTAGCTGGGTGTAATTGGATTTGAAGAGAGAATTTTTCTTAGCCTAGATGCCTCAGAAACTTCTTCTATTTTACCACAGAAGAGTCTCCAAGAATTTCGTTTGGCTTTTCTTAATTCTTTTTTGTATGTGCTGAGGGATGCCTTGTACAAGTCCCAATCTTGCGCGTCTCTCGTACTTTTGGCATTATTGAAGAGTTTCCTACAATTACTTCTTAAAGGGCCTAACCCTGCAGTCCACCAATGTGGCTTCTTTTTGCCCCTGGGATTAATCAGAGGGCAAGAAGAAGACATCGCTGTGTTTAAGGCTGATGTTAAATTTTCAACCATGCGATCAAGTTCTTGGGGATTGCATGGGGGGTTAAGGTGATTTGAGGTAACTAAACAACTTAAAGTTGACCTATATTTGAGCCAGTCAGTTTTACGATAATTCCTAAAAACTGGCGGGCTAGGAGAGTCTACATGTAAGGAGAATTGGAGGTACCTGTGATCCGAAAATGAGGGCTCGCTTGACACCTTCCAATTTCTAATATGGTGGGCAATGCTATCGGAGGCAAGTGTTATGTCCAGTACTTCTTGCCTGTTTCTGGTGACGAAGGTAGGCTCGTTACCTATGTTGCACAAAATAAGGTTTGTACTTAGAATGGAATCGAAAAGTAACTCACCTCTTTTGTTAATGTCGGAACTGCCCCATACGGTGTGATGAGCATTAGCATCACATCCAATGATGAGACCAGTTTTTTGTATCCCCGCATCTGCGATCAGTCTTTCCAGGTTATCCCCAAAAAGAGAGTCCATGTTATCATGGGCGAGATACGCCGAAACCAAGTAGTAGGCACCGTCGGTTGTTTCTATTTTTATTGCGGTAGTATCTCGATCGCTGTAATTAGGGAGTAAAATTGCATTTAGGTTACTTTTCACCAGTATACACGATCTGGGTTTACCTTTGTTACGCATATATAGGGTGTAGTAGTTTGGAGTCTTGAGTCCACATACCATATTGTCCACGACCCAAGGTTCCTGGACCAAGACTATATCTTCCCTGTCCTTTGAGAGACGGAGAAGAAGGGCGGCAGAAGCCGTTATGGAGTGGTGTAGGTTAATCTGGACTAACTGCAGCATTGGTGCTACAATTAGGCAGAGAAGCCTCCACCACGGTGGTATTCAGGGCTTCCGAGTCCGAGGACGATTCCAAAAATTCGTCCTCACTCAAAAGCAGTGGATGTAATTTATTGAAGCAGTCATCCGTCTCCATGTCCGACAGTTTGTCTTCATCGACTAGAGACGGATTCTGCTTAGGAAGTGATGTTTGAGAGTCGTCACTATCCAAGGAAGGGAACGTGACAGGCTCGGGTACGTCGGTAGGAGGAGTGGAATCAGAAGGGTGGGGGGGCAATATGCCTAGGTCTGTTTCCTCATCTTTTTTGTACACCTTGATGGTGATAGGGTCAAAGCCGTAGTAGACGACACCACCAGTCTTCGCCAAAGGAGCCAAAGATTCTTTATTTATAACGATGATTGCGCATCTATAAAGACCTTTAGGCTCATCCAGCTTAGCGACTTTCCAGTTGTGCGTCGGAAGATCGGGGTTGCTTGTTCTTAGGATCTCTAATATTGTATCCGTGTTGGAGGGTTCGGCTGGGATCCAGGTGCGAGTTCTTGGTCTGCTCGGGATATCTTCCCTCGCAACAACCTCGAGCTTAGCACCTGGCCATACCTCTCCCAATTTGGCTATGGCTAGTTTGTAGAGGTCGTATGACCTTTGGTCAGCGCAGGCGATGAGCTTCACGTGGCCCTGATGCCATCCACCATCGCTGCATCTAGGAGGAGGACCTGGATTCTCCTTCATGATTTGAATAAAGACAAGCGGAAGTTTGGCAGGAATAAACTTCCACTTGTCGGGAGCTATCGAACCGTCTGGGTCGCTTTTGTCGATGACCGCCAGCACTATTTTGTCTTTAAGGACATCGCTGTAGGACATCGATGTGGCGTTGGGAGGCCTGGAAGAGGTGCTGGTGTTGTGCACCTTGGCTCTTTTAGAATCCGAAACGGATTCCTCCAACGATCTTTGACGCTTTGACGTGGAGTCGCCGCTTGTCCCAGCTTCGCTGACGATCTTCTTGGCCCATTCGATGCGAGCATTCATCTTTTCGGTTCTGTTGCATTCCAGAATGTCTCCAAAGTGCTTCAGAATCCGACTGGCCGTACGTCGATCTTTGTACGCCTGTTTAGAGGGAGCAGCGCTACGCTTAGCTCCCGAAGGGTCCTTAGAGGAATGTGGGATGGTAATGGTACCTATGGGCTCCACGCGGCTATTGGCAGTAGTCGGACCATGTAAAGCCACAGTCTTCTTACCAGCCAGCTCTTCAGGAGCTTTCCCGGTAAACAGCTTAGTCGCCGTGCTACCGTCCGGTCTTAAAGGGGGACCGGTCTTAACGTTTGTTTTTTGTTTAATTAATTTTTTTGAGTTGTTCACAGTGTTCCCACGAGTAGCGGAGAAAGGAGTGTCGGTCTGTGCAGAGATCCGCATTACACAGATAAGGCTAGCTAATCCGGAGGTCGCCAGGTATCCGAATACTCCGTTTGCGACTGAGCTATTTTTTTGGGATGGGCTCCCAGCCAGGTTGATCCTCGGCACGGGTCGTATGACACCTTGATCCAGCCCACCGGAGGGGAAGGGGGAAAGGAAAGGATGTGAAACGGTAGGATTGGAGTTCGACTACATCTTGGTTTCGAATCTCATCTAGGGATTAAATCCCGAGAGTCATTGACCTCTACTAGGCCCTTACACCACGACGAGGTGTGCAGTCACGGAAGGGGCGGCAGAGTAGTGCTTCGATTTCGATGAATCATATGTCGACTAAATCGTATTTAGATGCAGAATCTAAAAATGTAGCTGCCCGTGGGCTGCGCCTTACAACAACTGAGATATCGCATATCAGCTGCGGCAGAGTAGTGCTTCCTGAGCAAATGTACTGAGAATTGCCCTACAACCCCACACGCGGACACCAGATTCCTTAATTCTCAACCGATTTCGATGAATCATATGTCGACTGAATCGTATTTAGATGCAGAATCTAAAAATGTAGCTGCCCGTGGGCTGCGCCTTACAACAACTGAGATATCGCATATCAGCTGCGGCAGAGTAGTGCTTCCTGAGCAAATGTACTGAGAATTGCCCTACAACCCCACACGCGGACACCAGATTCCTTAATTCTCAACCGATTGCGATGAATCATATGTCGAATGAATCGTATTTAGATGCAGAATCTAAAAGTGTAGCTGCCCGTGGGCTGCGCCTTATGCCTACTGAGATATCGCATATCAGCTGCGGCGGAGTGTGCTTCCTGAGAAAATGTACTGAGAATTGCCCTACAACCCCACACGCGGACACCAGATTCGATAATTCTCAACCGATTTCGATGAGTCACATGTCGAATGAAGCGTATTTAGATGCAGAATCTAAAAATGTAGCTACCCGTGGGCTGCGCCTTACAACAACTGAGATATCGTATATCAGCTGCGGCAGAGTAGTGCTTCCTGAGCAAATGTACTGAGAATTGCCCTACAACCCCACACGCGGACACCAGATTCCTTAATTCTCAACCGATTTCGATGAATCATATGTCGACTGAATCGTATTTAGATGCAGAATCTAAAAATGTAGCTGCCCGTGGGCTGCGCCTTACAACAACTGAGATATCGCATATCAGCTGCGGCAGAGTAGTGCTTCCTGAGCAAATGTACTGAGAATTGCCCTACAACCCCACACGCGGACACCAGATTCCTTAATTCTCAACCGATTGCGATGAATCATATGTCGAATGAATCGTATTTAGATGCAGAATCTAAAAGTGTAGCTGCCCGTGGGCTGCGCCTTATGCCTACTGAGATATCGCATATCAGCTGCGGCGGAGTGTGCTTCCTGAGAAAATGTACTGAGAATTGCCCTACAACCCCACACGCGGACACCAGATTCGATAATTCTCAACCGATTTCGATGAGTCATATGTCGAATGAAGCGTATTTAGATGCAGAATCTAAAAATGTAGCTGCCCGTGGGCTGCGCCTTATGCCTACTGAGATATCGCATATCAACTGCGGCAGAGTAGTGCTTCCTGAGAAAATGAATTGAGAATCGCCCTACAACCGCAGGCACGGAAGCCAGATTCCTTAATTCTCAACCGATTTCGATGAATCATATGTCGACTGAAGAGTATTAAGATGCAGAATCTAAAAATGTAGCTGCCCGTGGGCTGCGCCTTATGCCTACTGAGATATCGCATATCAACTGCGGCAGAGTAGTGCTTCCTGAGAAAATGAATTGAGAATCGCCCTACAACCGCAGGCACGGAAGCCAGATTCCCTAATTCTCAACCGATTGCGATGAATCATATGTCGACTGAATCGTATTTAGATGCAGAATCTAAAAATGTAGCTGCCCGTGGGCTGCGCCTTACAACAACTGAGATATCGCATATCAGCTGCGGCAGAGTAGTGCTTCCTGAGCAAATGTACTGAGAATTGCCCTACAACCCCACACGCGGACACCAGATTCCTTAATTCTCAACCGATTTCGATGAATCATATGTCGAATGAAGAGTATTAAGATTCAGAATCTAAAAATGTAGCTGCCCGTGGGCTGCGCCTTATGCCTACTGAGATATCGCATATCAGCTGCGGCAGAGTAGTGCTTCCTGAGAAAATGAATTGAGAATCGCCCTACAACCGAAGGCACGGAAGCCAGATTCCCTAATTCTCAACCGATTTCGATGAATCATATGTCGAATGAATCGTATTTAGATGCAGAATCTAAAAGTGTAGCTGCCCGTGGGCTGCGCCTTATGCCTACTGAGATATCGCATATCAGCTGCGGCGGAGTGTGCTTCCTGAGAAAATGTACTGAGAATTGCCCTACAACCCCACACGCGGACACCAGATTCGATAATTCTCAACCGATTTCGATGAGTCATATGTCGAATGAAGCGTATTTAGATGCAGAATCTAAAAATGTAGCTGCCCGTGGGCTGCGCCTTACAACAACTGAGATATCGCATATCAGCTGCGGCAGCGTAGTGCTTCCTGAGAAAATGTACTGAGAATTGCCCTACAACCCCACACGCGGACACCAGATTCCTTAATTCTCAACCGATTGCGATGAATCATATGTCGAATGAAGCGTACTTAGATGCAGAATCTAAAAATGTAGCTGCCCGTGGGATGCGCCTTATGCCTACTGAGATATCGCATATCAGCTGCGGGGGAGTGTGCTTCCTCAGAAAATGTACTGAGAATTACCCTACAACCGCAGGCACGGAAGCCAGATTCCTTAATTCTCAACCGATTTCGATGAGTCATATGTCGAATGAAGCGTATTTAGATGCAGAATCTAAAAATGTAGCTGCCCGTGGGCTGCGCCTTATGCCTACTGAGATATCGCATATCAGCTGCGGCGGACTGTGCTTAATGAGAAATCCAATAAGAAAATTGCCATTAAACCACCACCACACCACCTATCTCCCTTAATTCTCAACCGATTTCGATGAATCATATGTCGAATAAATCGTATTTAGATGCAGAACCTAAAAATGTAGCTGTCCGTGGGCTGCGCCTTCTGCCTACTGAGATATCGCATATCAGCTGCGGCAGCGTAGTGCTTCCTGAGAAAATGTACTGAGAGTTGCCCTACAACCCCACACGCGGACACCAGATTCCTTAATTCTCAACCGATTTCGATGAATCATATGTCGAATGAAGCGTATTTAGACGCAGAATCTAAAAATGTAGCTGCATGTGGGCTGCGCCTTATGCCTACTGAGATATCGCATATCAGCTGCGGCAGAGTAGTGCTTCCTGAGAAAATGTACTGAGAATTGCCCTACAACCCCACACGCGGACACCAGATTCCTTAATTCTCAACCGATTGCGATGAATCATATGTCGAATGAAGCGTATTAAGATGCAAAATCTAAAAATGTAGCTGCCCGTGGGCTGCGCCTTATGCCTACTGAGATATCGCATATCAGCTGCGGCGGAGTGTGCTTAATGAGACAATGTACTGAGAATTGCCCTACAACCCCACACGCGGACACCAGATTCCTTAATTCTCAACCGATTGCGATGAATCATATGTCGAATGAAGCGTACTTAGATGCAGAATCTAAAAATGTAGCTGCCCGTGGGCTGCGCCTTATGCCTACTGAGATATCGCATATCAGCTGCGGGGGAGTGTGCTTCCTCAGAAAATGTACTGAGAATCGCCCTACAACCGCAGGCACGGAAGCCAGATTCCTTATTTCTCAACCGATTTCGATGAGTCATATGTCGAATGAAGCGTATTTAGATGCAGAATCTAAAAATGTAGCTGCCCGTCGGCTGCGCCTTATGCCTACTGAGATATCGCATATCAGCTGCGGCAGAGTAGTGCTTCCTGAGAAAATGTACTGAGAATTGCCCTACAACCCCACACGCGGACACCAGATTCCTTAATTCTCAACCAATTTCGATGAACCATATGTCGACTGAATCGTATTTAGATGCAGAATCTAAAAATGTAGCTGCCCGTGGGATGTGCTTTATGCCTACTGAGATATAGCATATCAACTGCGGCAGAGTAGTGCTTATTGAGAAAATGAATTGAGAATCGCAATACAACCGCAGGCACGGAAGCCAGATTCCCTAATTCTCAACCGATTTCGATGAATCATATGTCGAGTAAATCGTATTTAGATGCAGAATCCAAAAATGTAGCTGCCCGTGGGCTGCGCCTTACAACAACTGAGATATCGCATATCAGCTGCGGCAGAGTAGTGCTTCCTGAGCAAATGTACTGAGAATTGCCCTACAACCCCACACGCGGACACCAGATTCCTTAATTCTCAACCGATTTCGATGAATCATATGTCGACTGAATCGTATTTAGATGCAGAATCTAAAAATGTAGCTGCCCGTGGGCTGCGCCTTACAACAACTGAGATATCGTATATCAGCTGCGGCAGAGTAGTGCTTCCTGAGCAAATGTACTGAGAATTGCCCTACAACCCCACACGCGGACACCAGATTCCTTAATTCTCAACCGATTGCGATGAATCATATGTCGAATGAATCGTATTTAGATGCAGAATCTAAAAGTGTAGCTGCCCGTGGGCTGCGCCTTATGCCTACTGAGATATCGCATATCAGCTGCGGCGGAGTGTGCTTCCTGAGAAAATGTACTGAGAATTGCCCTACAACCCCACACGCGGACACCAGATTCGATAATTCCCAACCGATTTCGATGAGTCACATGTCGAATGAAGCGTATTTAGATGCAGAATCTAAAAATGTAGCTGCCCGTGGGCTGCGCCTTATGCCTACTGAGATATCGCATATCAACTGCGGCAGAGTAGTGCTTCCTGAGAAAATGAATTGAGAATCGCCCTACAACCGCAGGCACGGAAGCCAGATTCCCTAATTCTCAACCGATTGCGATGAATCATATGTCGACTGAATCGTATTTAGATGCAGAATCTAAAAATGTAGCTGCCCGTGGGCTGCGCCTTACAACAACTGAGATATCGCATATCAGCTGCGGCAGAGTAGTGCTTCCTGAGCAAATTCACTGAGAATTGCCCTACAACCCCACACGCGGACACCAGATTCCTTAATTCTCAACCGATTGCGATGAATCATATGTCGAATGAATCGTATTTAGATGCAGAATCTAAAAGTGTAGCTGCCCGTGGGCTGCGCCTTATGCCTACTGAGATATCGCATATCAGCTGCGGCGGAGTGTGCTTCCTGAGAAAATGTACTGAGAATTGCCCTACAACCCCACACGCGGACACCAGATTCGATAATTCTCAACCGATTTCGATGAGTCATATGTCGAATGAAGCGTATTTAGATGCAGAATCTAAAAATGTAGCTGCCCGTGGGCTGCGCCTTATGCCTACTGAGATATCGCATATCAACTGCGGCAGAGTAGTGCTTCCTGAGAAAATGAATTGAGAATCGCCCTACAACCGCAGGCACGGAAGCCAGATTCCTTAATTCTCAACCGATTTCGATGAGTCATATGTCGAATGAAGCGTATTTAGATGCAGAATCTAAAAATGTAGCTGCCCGTGGGCTGCGCCTTATACCTACTGAGATATCGCATATCAGCTGCGGCAGAGTAGTGCTTCCTGAGAAAATGTACTGAGAATTGCCCTACAACCCCACACGCGGACACCAGATTCCTTAATTCTCAGCCGATTTCGATGAATCATATGTCGACTGAATCGTATTTAGATGCAGAATCTAAAAATGTAGCTGCCCGTGGGCTGCGCCTTACAACAACTGAGATATCGCATATCAGCTGCGGCAGAGTAGTGCTTCCTGAGCAAATGTACTGAGAATTGCCCTACAACCCCACACGCGGACACCAGATTCCTTAATTCTCAACCGATTGCGATAAATCATATGTCGAATGAATCGTATTTAGATGCAGAATCTAAAAGTGTAGCTGCCCGTGGGCTGCGCCTTATGCCTACTGAGATATCGCATATCAGCTGCGGCGGAGTGTGCTTCCTGAGAAAATGTACTGAGAATTGCCCTACAACCCCACACGCGGACACCAGATTCGATAATTCTCAACCGATTTCGATGAGTCATATGTCGAATGAAGCGTATTTAGATGCAGAATCTAAAAATGTAGATGTCCGTGGGCTGCGCCTTATGCCTACTGAGATATCGCATGTCAACTGCGGCAGAGTAGTGCTTCCTGAGAAAATGAATTGAGAATCGCCCTACAACCGAAGGCACGGAAGCCAGATTCCCTAATTCTCAACCGATTTCGATGATTCATATGTCGAATGAAGCGTATTTAGATGCAGAATCTAAAAATGTAGCTGCCCGTGGGCTGCGCCTTATGCCTACTGAGATATCGCATATCAGCTGCGGCAGAGTAGTGCTTCCTGAGAAAATGTACTGAGAATTGCCCTACAACCCCACACGCGGACACCAGATTCCTTAATTCTCAACCGATTTCGATGAATCATATGTCGACTGAATCGTATTTAGATGCAGAATCTAAAAATGTAGCTGCCCGTGGGCTGCGCCTTATGCCTACTGAGATATCGCATATCAACTGCGGCAGAGTAGTGCTTCCTGAGAAAATGAATTGAGAATTGCCCTACAACCCCACACGCGGACACCAGATTCGATAATTCTCAACCGATTTCGATGAGTCATATGTCGAATGAAGCGTATTTAGATGCAGAATCTAAAAATGTAGCTGCCCGTGGGCTGCGCCTTATGCCTACTGAGATATCGCATATCAACTGCGGCAGAGTAGTGCTTCCTGAGAAAATGAATTGAGAATCGCCCTACAACCGCAGGCACGGAAGCCAGATTCCTTAATTCTCAACCGATTTCGATGAGTCATATGTCGAATGAAGCGTATTTAGATGCAGAATCTAAAAATGTAGCTGCCCGTGGGCTGCGCCTTATACCTACTGAGATATCGCATATCAGCTGCGGCAGAGTAGTGCTTCCTGAGAAAATGTACTGAGAATTGCCCTACAACCCCACACGCGGACACCAGATTCCTTAATTCTCAGCCGATTTCGATGAATCATATGTCGACTGAATCGTATTTAGATGCAGAATCTAAAAATGTAGCTGCCCGTGGGCTGCGCCTTACAACAACTGAGATATCGCATATCAGCTGCGGCAGAGTAGTGCTTCCTGAGCAAATGTACTGAGAATTGCCCTACAACCCCACACGCGGACACCAGATTCCTTAATTCTCAACCGATTGCGATAAATCATATGTCGAATGAATCGTATTTAGATGCAGAATCTAAAAGTGTAGCTGCCCGTGGGCTGCGCCTTATGCCTACTGAGATATCGCATATCAGCTGCGGCGGAGTGTGCTTCCTGAGAAAATGTACTGAGAATTGCCCTACAACCCCACACGCGGACACCAGATTCGATAATTCTCAACCGATTTCGATGAGTCATATGTCGAATGAAGCGTATTTAGATGCAGAATCTAAAAATGTAGATGTCCGTGGGCTGCGCCTTATGCCTACTGAGATATCGCATATCAACTGCGGCAGAGTAGTGCTTCCTGAGAAAATGAATTGAGAATCGCCCTACAACCGAAGGCACGGAAGCCAGATTCCCTAATTCTCAACCGATTTCGATGATTCATATGTCGAATGAAGCGTATTTAGATGCAGAATCTAAAAATGTAGCTGCCCGTGGGCTGCGCCTTATGCCTACTGAGATATCGCATATCAGCTGCGGCAGAGTAGTGCTTCCTGAGAAAATGTACTGAGAATTGCCCTACAACCCCACACGCGGACACCAGATTCCTTAATTCTCAACCGATTTCGATGAATCATATGTCGACTGAATCGTATTTAGATGCAGAATCTAAAAATGTAGCTGCCCGTGGGCTGCGCCTTATGCCTACTGAGATATCGCATATCAACTGCGGCAGAGTAGTGCTTCCTGAGAAAATGAATTGAGAATCGCCCTACAACCGAAGGCACGGAAGCCAGATTCCCTAATTCTCAACCGATTTCGATGATTCATATGTCAAATGAAGCGTATTTAGATGCAAAATCTAAAAATGTAGCTGCCCGTGGGCTGCGCCTTATGCCTACTGAGATATCGCATATCAGCTGCGGCAGAGTAGTGCTTCCTGAGAAAATGTACTGAGAATTGCCCTACAACCCCACACGCGGACACCAGATTCCTTAATTCTCAACCGATTTCGATGAATCATATGTCGACTGAATCGTATTTAGATGCAGAATCTAAAAATGTAGCTGCCCGTGGGCTGCGCCTTACAACAACTGAGATATCGCATATCAGCTGCGGCAGAGTAGTGCTTCCTGAGCAAATGTACTGAGAATTGCCCTACAACCCCACACGCGGACACCAGATTCCTTAATTCTCAACCGATTGCGATGAATCATATGTCGAATGAATCGTATTTAGATGCAGAATCTAAAAGTGTAGCTGCCCGTGGGCTGCGCCTTATGCCTACTGAGATATCGCATATCAGCTGCGGCGGAGTGTGCTTCCTGAGAAAATGTACTGAGAATTGCCCTACAACCCCACACGCGGACACCAGATTCGATAATTCTCAACCGATTTCGATGAGTCATATGTCGAATGAAGCGTATTTAGATGCAGAATCTAAAAATGTAGCTGCCCGTGGGCTGCGCCTTATGCCTACTGAGATATCGCATATCAGCTGCGGCAGAGTAGTGCTTCCTGAGAAAATGTACTGAGAATTGCCCTACAACCCCACACGCGGACACCAGATTCCTTAATTCTCAACCGATTTCGATGAATCATATGTCGAATGAATCGTATTTAGATGCAGAATCTAAAAGTGTAGCTGCCCGTGGGCTGCGCCTTATGCCTACTGAGATATCGCATATCAGCTGCGGCGGAGTGTGCTTCCTGAGAAAATGTACTGAGAATTGCCCTACAACCCCACACGCGGACACCAGATTCCTTAATTCTCAACCGATTGCGATGAATCATATGTCGAATGAAGCGTACTTAGATGCAGAATCTAAAAATGTAGCTGCCCGTGGGATGCGCCTTATGCCTACTGAGATATCGCATATCAGCTGCGGGGGAGTGTGCTTCCTCAGAAAATGTACTGAGAATTACCCTACAACCGCAGGCACGGAAGCCAGATTCCTTAATTCTCAACCGATTTCGATGAGTCATATGTCGAATGAAGCGTATTTAGATGCAGAATCTAAAAATGTAGCTGCCCGTGGGCTGCGCCTTATGCCTACTGAGATATCGCATATCAGCTGCGGCGGACTGTGCTTAATGAGAAATCCAATAAGAAAATTGCCATTAAACCACCACCACACCACCTATCTCCCTTAATTCTCAACCGACTTCGATGATTCATATGTCGAATGAAGCGTATTTAGATGCAGAATCTAAAAATGTAGCTGCCCGTGGGATGCGCCTTATGCCTACTGAGATATCGCATATCAGCTGCGGGGGAGTGTGCTTCCTCAGAAAATGTACTGAGAATTACCCTACAACCGCAGGCACGGAAGCCAGATTCCTTAATTCTCAACCGATTTCGATGAATCATATGTCGAATAAATCGTATTTAGATGCAGAACCTAAAAATGTAGCTGTCCGTGGGCTGCGCCTTCTGCCTACTGAGATATCGCATATCAGCTGCGGCAGCGTAGTGCTTCCTGAGAAAATGTACTGAGAGTTGCCCTACAACCCCACACGCGGACACCAGATTCCTTAATTCTCAACCGATTTCGATGAATCATATGTCGAATGAAGCGTATTTAGACGCAGAATCTAAAAATGTAGCTGCATGTGGGCTGCGCCTTATGCCTACTGAGATATCGCATATCAGCTGCGGCAGAGTAGTGCTTCCTGAGAAAATGTACTGAGAATTGCCCTACAACCCCACACGCGGACACCAGATTCCTTAATTCTCAACCGATTGCGATGAATCATATGTCGAATGAAGCGTATTAAGATGCAAAATCTAAAAATGTAGCTGCCCGTGGGCTGCGCCTTATGCCTACTGAGATATCGCATATCAGCTGCGGCAGAGTAGTGCTTCCTGAGAAAATGTACTGAGAATTGCAATACAACCCCACACGCGGACACCAGATTCCTTAATTCTCAACCGATTTCGATGAATCATATGTCGACTGAAGCGTATTTAGATGCAGAATCTAAAAATGTAGCTGCCCGTGTGCTGCGCCTTACAACAACTGAGATATCGCATATCAGCTGCGGCAGAGTAGTGCTTCCTGAGCAAATGTACTGAGAATTGCCCTACAACCCCACACGCGGACACCAGATTCCTTAATTCTCAACCGATTGCGATGAATCATATGTCGAATGAAGCGTACTTAGATGCAGAATCTAAAAATGTAGCTGCCCGTGGGCTGCGCCTTATGCCTACTGAGATATCGCATATAAGCTGCGGCGGACTGTGCTTCCTGAGAAATCCAATAAGAAAATTGCCATTAAACCACCACCACACCACCTATCTCCCTTAATTCAAAACCGATTTCGATGAATCATATGTCGAATGAATCGTATTTAGATGCAGAACCTAAAAATGTAGCTGTCCGTGGGCTGCTCCTTCTGCCTACTGAGATATCGCATATCAGCTGCGGCAGAGTAGTGCTTCCTGAGAAAATGTACTGAGAGTTGCCCTACAACCCCACACGCGGACACCAGATTCCTTAATTCTCAACCGATTTCGATGAATCATATGTCGAATGAAGCGTATTTAGATGCAAAATCTAAAAATGTAGCTGCCCGTGGGCTGCGCCTTATGCCTACTGAGATATCGCATATCAGCTGCGGCAGAGTAGTGCTTCCTGAGAAAATGTACTGAGAATTGCCCTACAACCCCACACGCGGACACCAGATTCCTTAATTCTCAACCGATTGCGATGAATCATATGTCGAATGAAGCGTATTAAGATGCAAAATCTAAAAATGTAGCTGCCCGTGGGCTGCGCCTTATGCCTACTGAGATATCGCATATCAGCTGCGGCGGAGTGTGCTTAATGAGACAATGTACTGAGAATCGCCCTACAACCCCACACGCGGACACCAGATTCCTTAATTCTCAACCGATTGCGATGAATCATATGTCGAATGAAGCGTACTTAGATGCAGAATCTAAAAATGTAGCTGCCCGTGGGCTGCGCCTTATGCCTACTGAGATATCGCATATCAGCTGCGGGGGAGTGTGCTTCCTCAGAAAATGTACTGAGAATCGCCCTACAACCGCAGGCACGGAAGCCAGATTCCTTATTTCTCAACCGATTTCGATGAGTCATATGTCGAATGAAGCGTATTAAGATGCAAAATCTAAAAATGTAGCTGCCCGTCGGCTGCGCCTTATGCCTACTGAGATATCGCATATCAGCTGCGGCAGAGTAGTGCTTCCTGAGAAAATGTACTGAGAATTGCCCTACAACCCCACACGCGGACACCAGATTCCTTAATTCTCAACCAATTTCGATGAACCATATGTCGACTGAATCGTATTTAGATGCAGAATCTAAAAATGTAGCTGCCCGTGGGATGTGCTTTATGCCTACTGAGATATAGCATATCAACTGCGGCAGAGTAGTGCTTCCTGAGAAAATGAATTGAGAATCGCAATACAACCGCAGGCACGGAAGCCAGATTCCCTAATTCTCAACCGATTTCGATGAATCATATGTCGAGTAAATCGTATTTAGATGCAGAATCTAAAAATGTAGCTGCCCGTGGGCTGCGCCTTACAACAACTGAGATATCGCATATCAGCTGCGGCAGAGTAGTGCTTCCTGAGCAAATGTACTGAGAATTGCCCTACAACCCCACACGCGGACACCAGATTCCTTAATTCTCAACCGATTTCGATGAATCATATGTCGACTGAATCGTATTTAGATGCAGAATCTAAAAATGTAGCTGCCCGTGGGCTGCGCCTTACAACAACTGAGATATCGTATATCAGCTGCGGCAGAGTAGTGCTTCCTGAGCAAATGTACTGAGAATTGCCCTACAACCCCACACGCGGACACCAGATTCCTTAATTCTCAACCGATTGCGATGAATCATATGTCGAATGAATCGTATTTAGATGCAGAATCTAAAAGTGTAGCTGCCCGTGGGCTGCGCCTTATGCCTACTGAGATATCGCATATCAGCTGCGGCGGAGTGTGCTTCCTGAGAAAATGTACTGAGAATTGCCCTACAACCCCACACGCGGACACCAGATTCGATAATTCTCAACCGATTTCGATGAGTCACATGTCGAATGAAGCGTATTTAGATGCAGAATCTAAAAATGTAGCTGCCCGTGGGCTGCGCCTTATGCCTACTGAGATATCGCATATCAACTGCGGCAGAGTAGTGCTTCCTGAGAAAATGAATTGAGAATCGCCCTACAACCGCAGGCACGGAAGCCAGATTCCCTAATTCTCAACCGATTGCGATGAATCATATGTCGACTGAATCGTATTTAGATGCAGAATCTAAAAATGTAGCTGCCCGTGGGCTGCGCCTTACAACAACTGAGATATCGCATATCAGCTGCGGCAGAGTAGTGCTTCCTGAGCAAATGTACTGAGAATTGCCCTACAACCCCACACGCGGACACCAGATTCCTTAATTCTCAACCGATTGCGATGAATCATATGTCGAATGAATCGTATTTAGATGCAGAATCTAAAAGTGTAGCTGCCCGTGGGCTGCGCCTTATGCCTACTGAGATATCGCATATCAGCTGCGGCGGAGTGTGCTTCCTGAGAAAATGTACTGAGAATTGCCCTACAACCCCACACGCGGACACCAGATTCGATAATTCTCAACCGATTTCGATGAGTCATATGTCGAATGAAGCGTATTTAGATGCAGAATCTAAAAATGTAGCTGCCCGTGGGCTGCGCCTTATGCCTACTGAGATATCGCATATCAACTGCGGCAGAGTAGTGCTTCCTGAGAAAATGAATTGAGAATCGCCCTACAACCGCAGGCACGGAAGCCAGATTCCTTAATTCTCAACCGATTTCGATGAGTCATATGTCGAATGAAGCGTATTTAGATGCAGAATCTAAAAATGTAGCTGCCCGTGGGCTGCGCCTTATACCTACTGAGATATCGCATATCAGCTGCGGCAGAGTAGTGCTTCCTGAGAAAATGTACTGAGAATTGCCCTACAACCCCACACGCGGACACCAGATTCCTTAATTCTCAGCCGATTTCGATGAATCATATGTCGACTGAATCGTATTTAGATGCAGAATCTAAAAATGTAGCTGCCCGTGGGCTGCGCCTTACAACAACTGAGATATCGCATATCAGCTGCGGCAGAGTAGTGCTTCCTGAGCAAATGTACTGAGAATTGCCCTACAACCCCACACGCGGACACCAGATTCCTTAATTCTCAACCGATTGCGATAAATCATATGTCGAATGAATCGTATTTAGATGCAGAATCTAAAAGTGTAGCTGCCCGTGGGCTGCGCCTTATGCCTACTGAGATATCGCATATCAGCTGCGGCGGAGTGTGCTTCCTGAGAAAATGTACTGAGAATTGCCCTACAACCCCACACGCGGACACCAGATTCGATAATTCTCAACCGATTTCGATGAGTCATATGTCGAATGAAGCGTATTTAGATGCAGAATCTAAAAATGTAGCTGTCCGTGGGCTGCGCCTTATGCCTACTGAGATATCGCATATCAACTGCGGCAGAGTAGTGCTTCCTGAGAAAATGAATTGAGAATCGCCCTACAACCGCAGGCACGGAAGCCAGATTCCTTAATTCTCAACCGATTTCGATGAATCATATGTCGAATGAAGAGTATTAAGATGCAGAATCTAAAAATGTAGCTGCCCGTGGGCTGCGCCTTATGCCTACTGAGATATCGCATATCAACTGCGGCAGAGTAGTGCTTCCTGAGAAAATGAATTGAGAATCGCCCTACAACCGCAGGCACGGAAGCCAGATTCCCTAATTCTCAACCGATTGCGATGAATCATATGTCGACTGAATCGTATTTAGATGCAGAATCTAAAAATGTAGCTGCCCGTGGGCTGCGCCTTACAACAACTGAGATATCGCATATCAGCTGCGGCAGAGTAGTGCTTCCTGAGCAAATGTACTGAGAATTGCCCTACAACCCCACACGCGGACACCAGATTCCTTAATTCTCAACCGATTTCGATGAATCATATGTCGAATGAAGAGTATTAAGATTCAGAATCTAAAAATGTAGCTGCCCGTGGGCTGCGCCTTATGCCTACTGAGATATCGCATATCAGCTGCGGGGGAGTGTGCTTCCTCAGAAAATGTACTGAGAATCGCCCTACAACCGCAGGCACGGAAGCCAGATTCCTTATTTCTCAACCGATTTCGATGAGTCATATGTCGAATGAAGCGTATTAAGATGCAAAATCTAAAAATGTAGCTGCCCGTCGGCTGCGCCTTATGCCTACTGAGATATCGCATATCAGCTGCGGCAGAGTAGTGCTTCCTGAGAAAATGTACTGAGAATTGCCCTACAACCCCACACGCGGACACCAGATTCCTTAATTCTCAACCAATTTCGATGAACCATATGTCGACTGAATCGTATTTAGATGCAGAATCTAAAAATGTAGCTGCCCGTGGGATGTGCTTTATGCCTACTGAGATATAGCATATCAACTGCGGCAGAGTAGTGCTTCCTGAGAAAATGAATTGAGAATCGCAATACAACCGCAGGCACGGAAGCCAGATTCCCTAATTCTCAACCGATTTCGATGAATCATATGTCGAGTAAATCGTATTTAGATGCAGAATCTAAAAATGTAGCTGCCCGTGGGCTGCGCCTTACAACAACTGAGATATCGCATATCAGCTGCGGCAGAGTAGTGCTTCCTGAGCAAATGTACTGAGAATTGCCCTACAACCCCACACGCGGACACCAGATTCCTTAATTCTCAACCGATTTCGATGAATCATATGTCGACTGAATCGTATTTAGATGCAGAATCTAAAAATGTAGCTGCCCGTGGGCTGCGCCTTACAACAACTGAGATATCGTATATCAGCTGCGGCAGAGTAGTGCTTCCTGAGCAAATGTACTGAGAATTGCCCTACAACCCCACACGCGGACACCAGATTCCTTAATTCTCAACCGATTGCGATGAATCATATGTCGAATGAATCGTATTTAGATGCAGAATCTAAAAGTGTAGCTGCCCGTGGGCTGCGCCTTATGCCTACTGAGATATCGCATATCAGCTGCGGCGGAGTGTGCTTCCTGAGAAAATGTACTGAGAATTGCCCTACAACCCCACACGCGGACACCAGATTCGATAATTCTCAACCGATTTCGATGAGTCACATGTCGAATGAAGCGTATTTAGATGCAGAATCTAAAAATGTAGCTGCCCGTGGGCTGCGCCTTATGCCTACTGAGATATCGCATATCAACTGCGGCAGAGTAGTGCTTCCTGAGAAAATGAATTGAGAATCGCCCTACAACCGCAGGCACGGAAGCCAGATTCCCTAATTCTCAACCGATTGCGATGAATCATATGTCGACTGAATCGTATTTAGATGCAGAATCTAAAAATGTAGCTGCCCGTGGGCTGCGCCTTACAACAACTGAGATATCGCATATCAGCTGCGGCAGAGTAGTGCTTCCTGAGCAAATGTACTGAGAATTGCCCTACAACCCCACACGCGGACACCAGATTCCTTAATTCTCAACCGATTGCGATGAATCATATGTCGAATGAATCGTATTTAGATGCAGAATCTAAAAGTGTAGCTGCCCGTGGGCTGCGCCTTATGCCTACTGAGATATCGCATATCAGCTGCGGCGGAGTGTGCTTCCTGAGAAAATGTACTGAGAATTGCCCTACAACCCCACACGCGGACACCAGATTCGATAATTCTCAACCGATTTCGATGAGTCATATGTCGAATGAAGCGTATTTAGATGCAGAATCTAAAAATGTAGCTGCCCGTGGGCTGCGCCTTATGCCTACTGAGATATCGCATATCAACTGCGGCAGAGTAGTGCTTCCTGAGAAAATGAATTGAGAATCGCCCTACAACCGCAGGCACGGAAGCCAGATTCCTTAATTCTCAACCGATTTCGATGAGTCATATGTCGAATGAAGCGTATTTAGATGCAGAATCTAAAAATGTAGCTGCCCGTGGGCTGCGCCTTATACCTACTGAGATATCGCATATCAGCTGCGGCAGAGTAGTGCTTCCTGAGAAAATGTACTGAGAATTGCCCTACAACCCCACACGCGGACACCAGATTCCTTAATTCTCAGCCGATTTCGATGAATCATATGTCGACTGAATCGTATTTAGATGCAGAATCTAAAAATGTAGCTGCCCGTGGGCTGCGCCTTACAACAACTGAGATATCGCATATCAGCTGCGGCAGAGTAGTGCTTCCTGAGCAAATGTACTGAGAATTGCCCTACAACCCCACACGCGGACACCAGATTCCTTAATTCTCAACCGATTGCGATAAATCATATGTCGAATGAATCGTATTTAGATGCAGAATCTAAAAGTGTAGCTGCCCGTGGGCTGCGCCTTATGCCTACTGAGATATCGCATATCAGCTGCGGCGGAGTGTGCTTCCTGAGAAAATGTACTGAGAATTGCCCTACAACCCCACACGCGGACACCAGATTCGATAATTCTCAACCGATTTCGATGAGTCATATGTCGAATGAAGCGTATTTAGATGCAGAATCTAAAAATGTAGCTGTCCGTGGGCTGCGCCTTATGCCTACTGAGATATCGCATATCAACTGCGGCAGAGTAGTGCTTCCTGAGAAAATGAATTGAGAATCGCCCTACAACCGCAGGCACGGAAGCCAGATTCCTTAATTCTCAACCGATTTCGATGAATCATATGTCGAATGAAGAGTATTAAGATGCAGAATCTAAAAATGTAGCTGCCCGTGGGCTGCGCCTTATGCCTACTGAGATATCGCATATCAACTGCGGCAGAGTAGTGCTTCCTGAGAAAATGAATTGAGAATCGCCCTACAACCGCAGGCACGGAAGCCAGATTCCCTAATTCTCAACCGATTGCGATGAATCATATGTCGACTGAATCGTATTTAGATGCAGAATCTAAAAATGTAGCTGCCCGTGGGCTGCGCCTTACAACAACTGAGATATCGCATATCAGCTGCGGCAGAGTAGTGCTTCCTGAGCAAATGTACTGAGAATTGCCCTACAACCCCACACGCGGACACCAGATTCCTTAATTCTCAACCGATTTCGATGAATCATATGTCGAATGAAGAGTATTAAGATTCAGAATCTAAAAATGTAGCTGCCCGTGGGCTGCGCCTTATGCCTACTGAGATATCGCATATCAGCTGCGGCAGAGTAGTGCTTCCTGAGAAAATGAATTGAGAATCGCCCTACAACCGAAGGCACGGAAGCCAGATTCCCTAATTCTCAACCGATTTCGATGATTCATATGTCGAATGAAGCGTATTTAGATGCAGAATCTAAAAATGTAGCTGCCCGTGGGCTGCGCCTTATGCCTACTGAGATATCGCATATCAGCTGCGGCAGAGTAGTGCTTCCTGAGAAAATGTACTGAGAATTGCCCTACAACCCCACACGCGGACACCAGATTCCTTAATTCTCAACCGATTTCGATGAATCATATGTCGACTGAATCGTATTTAGATGCAGAATCTAAAAATGTAGCTGCCCGTGGGCTGCGCCTTATGCCTACTGAGATATCGCATATCAGCTGCGGCAGAGTAGTGCTTCCTGAGAAAATGAATTGAGAATCGCCCTACAACCGAAGGCACGGAAGCCAGATTCCCTAATTCTCAACCGATTTCGATGATTCATATGTCGAATGAAGCGTATTTAGATGCAGAATCTAAAAATGTAGCTGCCCGTGGGCTGCGCCTTATGCCTACTGAGATATCGCATATCAGCTGCGGCAGAGTAGTGCTTCCTGAGAAAATGTACTGAGAATTGCCCTACAACCCCACACGCGGACACCAGATTCCTTAATTCTCAACCGATTTCGATGATTCATATGTCGAATGAAGCGTATTTAGATGCAGAATCTAAAAATGTAGCTGCCCGTGGGCTGCGCCTTATGCCTACTGAGATATCGCATATCAGCTGCGGCAGAGTAGTGCTTCCTGAGAAAATGTACTGAGAATTGCCCTACAACCCCACACGCGGACACCAGATTCCTTAATTCTCAACCGATTGCGATCAATCATATGTCGAATGAAGCGTACTTAGATGCAGAATCTAAAAATGTAGCTGCCCGTGGGCTGCGCCTTATGCCTACTGAGATATCGCATATCAACTGCGGCAGAGTAGTGCTTCCTGAGAAAATGAATTGAGAATCGCCCTACAACCGCAGGCACGGAAGCCAGATTCCCTAATTCTCAACCGATTGCGATGAATCATATGTCGAATGAAGCGTACTTAGATGCAGAATCTAAAAATGTAGCTGCCCGTGGGCTGCGCCTTATGCCTACTGAGATATCGCATATCAGCTGCGGGGGAGTGTGCTTCCTCAGAAAATGTACTGAGAATTACCCTACAACCGCAGGCACGGAAGCCAGATTCCCTAATTCTCAACCGATTTTATGCCTACTGAGATATCGCATATCAGCTGCGGCAGAGTAGTGCTTCCTGAGAAAATGTACTGAGAATTGCCCTACAACCCCACACGCGGACACCAGATTCCTTAATTCTCAACCGATTTCGATGATTCATATGTCGAATGAAGCGTATTTAGATGCAGAATCTAAAAATGTAGCTGCCCGTGGGCTGCGCCTTATGCCTACTGAGATATCGCATATCAGCTGCGGCAGAGTAGTGCTTCCTGAGAAAATGTACTGAGAATTGCCCTACAACCCCACACGCGGACACCAGATTCCTTAATTCTCAACCGATTGCGATCAATCATATGTCGAATGAAGCGTACTTAGATGCAGAATCTAAAAATGTAGCTGCCCGTGGGCTGCGCCTTATGCCTACTGAGATATCGCATATCAACTGCGGCAGAGTAGTGCTTCCTGAGAAAATGAATTGAGAATCGCCCTACAACCGCAGGCACGGAAGCCAGATTCCCTAATTCTCAACCGATTGCGATGAATCATATGTCGAATGAAGCGTACTTAGATGCAGAATCTAAAAATGTAGCTGCCCGTGGGCTGCGCCTTATGCCTACTGAGATATCGCATATCAGCTGCGGGGGAGTGTGCTTCCTCAGAAAATGTACTGAGAATTACCCTACAACCGCAGGCACGGAAGCCAGATTCCCTAATTCTCAACCGATTTCGATGAGTCATATGTCGAATGAAGCGTATTTAGATGCAGAATCTAAAAATGTAGCTGCCCGTGGGCTGCGCCTTATGCCTACTGAGATATCGCATATCAGCTGCGGCGGACTGTGCTTAATGAGAAATCCAATAAGAAAATTGCCATTAAACCACCACCGCACCACCTATCTCCCTTAATTCTCAACCGATTTCGATGAATCATATGTCGAATGAATCGTATTTAGATGCAGAACCTAAAAATGTAGCTGTCCGTGGGCTGCGCCTTCTGCCTACTGAGATATCGCATATCAGCTGCGGCAGCGTAGTGCTTCCTGAGAAAATGTACTGAGAGTTGCCCTACAACCCCACACGCGGACACCAGATTCCTTAATTCTCAACCGATTTCGATGAATCATATGTCGAATGAAGCGTATTTAGACGCAGAATCTAAAAATTTGGCTGCATGTGGGCTGCGCCTTATGCCTACTGAGATATCGCATATCAGCTGCGGCAGAGTAGTGCTTCCTGAGAAAATGTACTGAGAATTGCCCTACAACCCCACACGCGGACACCAGATTCCTTAATTCTCAACCGATTGCGATGAATCATATGTCGAATGAAGCGTATTAAGATGCAAAATCTAAAAATGTAGCTGCCCGTGGGCTGCGCCTTATGCCTACTGAGATATCGCATATCAGCTGCGGCGGAGTAGTGCTTCCTGAGAAAATGAATTGAGAATCGCAATACAACCGCAGGCACGGAAGCCAGATTCCCTAATTCTCAACCGATTTCGATGAATCATATGTCGAGTAAATCGTATTTAGATGCAGAATCTAAAAATGTAGCTGCCCGTGGGCTGCGCCTTACAACAACTGAGATATCGCATATCAGCTGCGGCAGAGTAGTGCTTCCTGAGAAAATGAATTGAGAATCGCCCTACAACCGCAGGCACGGAAGCCAGATTCCCTAATTCTCAACCGATTGCGATGAATCATATGTCGAATGAAGCGTATTAAGATGCAAAATCTAAAAATGTAGCTGCCCGTGGGCTGCGCCTTATGCCTACTGAGATATCGCATATCAACTGCGGCAGAGTAGTGCTTCCTGAGAAAATGAATTGAGAATCGCCCTACAACCGCAGGCACGGAAGCCAGATTCCCTAATTCTCAACCGATTGCGATGAATCATATGTCGAATGAAGCGTACTTAGATGCAGAATCTAAAAATGTAGCTGCCCGTGGGCTGCGCCTTATGCCTACTGAGATATCGCATATCAGCTGCGGGGGAGTGTGCTTCCTCAGAAAATGTACTGAGAATTACCCTACAACCGCAGGCACGGAAGCCAGATTCCCTAATTCTCAACCGATTTCGATGAGTCATATGTCGAATGAAGCGTATTTAGATGCAGAATCTAAAAATGTAGCTGCCCGTGGGCTGCGCCTTATGCCTACTGAGATATCGCATATCAGCTGCGGCGGACTGTGCTTAATGAGAAATCCAATAAGAAAATTGCCATTAAACCACCACCACACCACCTATCTCCCTTAATTCTCAACCGATTTCGATGAATCATATGTCGAATGAATCGTATTTAGATGCAGAACCTAAAAATGTAGCTGTCCGTGGGCTGCGCCTTCTGCCTACTGAGATATCGCATATCAGCTGCGGCAGCGTAGTGCTTCCTGAGAAAATGTACTGAGAGTTGCCCTACAACCCCACACGCGGACACCAGATTCCTTAATTCTCAACCGATTTCGATGAATCATATGTCGAATGAAGCGTATTTAGACGCAGAATCTAAAAATTTAGCTGCATGTGGGCTGCGCCTTATGCCTACTGAGATATCGCATATCAGCTGCGGCAGAGTAGTGCTTCCTGAGAAAATGTACTGAGAATTGCCCTACAACCCCACACGCGGACACCAGATTCCTTAATTCTCAACCGATTGCGATGAATCATATGTCGAATGAAGCGTATTAAGATGCAAAATCTAAAAATGTAGCTGCCCGTGGGCTGCGCCTTATGCCTACTGAGATATCGCATATCAGCTGCGGCGGAGTGTGCTTAATGAGACAATGTACTGAGAATTGCCCTACAACCCCACACGCGGACACCAGATTCCTTAATTCTCAACCGATTTCGATGAATCATATGTCGAATGAAGCGTATTTAGACGCAGAATCTAAAAATGTAGCTGCATGTGGGCTGCGCCTTATGCCTACTGAGATATCGCATATCAGCTGCGGGGGAGTGTGCTTCCTCAGTGTACTGAGAATCGCCCTACAACCGCAGGCACGGAAGCCAGATTCCTTATTTCTCAACCGATTTCGATGAGTCATATGTCGAATGAAGCGTATTTAGATGCAGAATCTAAAAATGTAGCTGCCCGTCGGCTGCGCCTTATGCCTACTGAGATATCGCATATAAGCTGCGGCGGACTGTGCTTCCTGAGCAAATGTACTGAGAATTGCCCTACAACCCCACACGCGGACACCAGATTCCTTAATTCTCAACCGATTTCGATGAATCATATGTCGAATGAAGAGTATTAAGATTCAGAATCTAAAAATGTAGCTGCCCGTGGGCTGCGCCTTATGCCTACTGAGATATCGCATATCAGCTGCGGCAGAGTAGTGCTTCCTGAGAAAATGAATTGAGAATCGCCCTACAACCGCAGGCACGGAAGCCAGATTCCCTAATTCTCAACCGATTGCGATGAATCATATGTCGACTGAATCGTATTTAGATGCAGAATCTAAAAATGTAGCTGCCCGTGGGCTGCGCCTTACAACAACTGAGATATCGCATATCAGCTGCGGCAGAGTAGTGCTTCCTGAGCAAATGTACTGAGAATTGCCCTACAACCCCACACGCGGACACCAGATTCCTTAATTCTCAACCGATTTCGATGAATCATATGTCGAATGAAGAGTATTGAGATTCGGAATCTAAAAATGTAGCTGCCCGTGGGCTGCGCCTTATGCCTACTGAGATATCGCATATCAGCTGCGGCAGAGTAGTGCTTCCTGAGAAAATGAATTGAGAATCGCCCTACAACCGAAGGCACGGAAGCCAGATTCCCTAATTCTCAACCGATTTCGATGATTCATATGTCGAATGAAGCGTATTTAGATGCAGAATCTAAAAATGTAGCTGCCCGTGGGCTGCGCCTTATGCCTACTGAGATATCGCATATCAGCTGCGGCAGAGTAGTGCTTCCTGAGAAAATGTACTGAGAATTGCCCTACAACCCCACACGCGGACACCAGATTCCTTAATTCTCAACCGATTTCGATGAATCATATGTCGACTGAATCGTATTTAGATGCAGGATCTAAAAATGTAGCTGCCCGTGGGCTGCGCCTTATGCCTACTGAGATATCGCATATCAACTGCGGCAGAGTAGTGCTTCCTGAGAAAATGAATTGAGAATCGCCCTACAACCGAAGGCACGGAAGCCAGATTCCCTAATTCTCAACCGATTGCGATGAATCATATGTCGACTGAAGCGTATTTAGATGCAGAATCTAAAAATGTAGCTGCCCGTGGGCTGCGCCTTATGCCTACTGAGATATCGCATATCAGCTGCGGCAGAGTAGTGCTTCCTGAGAAAATGTACTGAGAATTGCCCTACAACCCCACACGCGGACACCAGATTCCTTAATTCTCAACCGATTTCGATGAATCATATGTCGACTGAATCGTATTTAGATGCAGAATCTAAAAATGTAGCTGCCCGTGGGCTGCGCCTTATGCCTACTGAGATATCGCATATCAACTGCGGCAGAGTAGTGCTTCCTGAGAAAATGAATTGAGAATCGCCCTACAACCGAAGGCACGGAAGCCAGATTCCCTAATTCTCAACCGATTTCGATGATTCATATGTCGAATGAAGCGTATTTAGATGCAGAATCTAAAAATGTAGCTGCCCGTGGGCTGCGCCTTATGCCTACTGAGATATCGCATATCAGCTGCGGCAGAGTAGTGCTTCCTGAGAAAATGTACTGAGAATTGCCCTACAACCCCACACGCGGACACCAGATTCCTTAATTCTCAACCGATTGCGATCAATCATATGTCGAATGAAGCGTACTTAGATGCAGAATCTAAAAATGTAGCTGCCCGTGGGCTGCGCCTTATGCCTACTGAGATATCGCATATCAACTGCGGCAGAGTAGTGCTTCCTGAGAAAATGAATTGAGAATCGCCCTACAACCGAAGGCACGGAAGCCAGATTCCTTAATTCTCAACCGATTTCGATGAGTCATATGTCGAATGAAGCGTATTTAGATGCAGAATTTAAAAATGTAGCTGCCCGTGGGCTGCGCCTTATGCCTACTGAGATATCGCATATCAGCTGCGGCGGACTGTGCTTAATGAGAAATCCAATAAGAAAATTGCCATTAAACCACCACCACACCACCTATCTCCCTTAATTCTCAACCGATTTCGATGAATCATATGTCGGATGAATCGTATTTAGATGCAGAACCTAAAAATGTAGCTGTCCGTGGGCTGCGCCTTCTGCCTACTGAGATATCGCATATCAGCTGCGGCAGAGTAGTGCTTCCTGAGAAAATGTACTGAGAATTGCCCTACAACCCCACACGCGGACACCAGATTCCTTAATTCTCAACCGATTTCGATGAATCATATGTCGACTGAATCGTATTTAGATGCAGAATCTAAAAATGTAGCTGCCCGTGGGCTGCGCCTTATGCCTACTGAGATATCGCATATCAACTGCGGCAGAGTAGTGCTTCCTGAGAAAATGAATTGAGAATCGCCCTACAACCGAAGGCACGGAAGCCAGATTCCCTAATTCTCAACCGATTTCGATGATTCATATGTCGAATGAAGCGTATTTAGATGCAGAATCTAAAAATGTAGCTGCCCGTGGGCTGCGCCTTATGCCTACTGAGATATCGCATATCAGCTGCGGCAGAGTAGTGCTTCCTGAGAAAATGTACTGAGAATTGCCCTACAACCCCACACGCGGACACCAGATTCCTTAATTCTCAACCGATTGCGATCAATCATATGTCGAATGAAGCGTACTTAGATGCAGAATCTAAAAATGTAGCTGCCCGTGGGCTGCGCCTTATGCCTACTGAGATATCGCATATCAACTGCGGCAGAGTAGTGCTTCCTGAGAAAATGAATTGAGAATCGCCCTACAACCGAAGGCACGGAAGCCAGATTCCTTAATTCTCAACCGATTTCGATGAGTCATATGTCGAATGAAGCGTATTTAGATGCAGAATCTAAAAATGTAGCTGCCCGTGGGCTGCGCCTTATGCCTACTGAGATATCGCATATCAGCTGCGGCGGACTGTGCTTAATGAGAAATCCAATAAGAAAATTGCCATTAAACCACCACCACACCACCTATCTCCCTTAATTCTCAACCGATTTCGATGAATCATATGTCGGATGAATCGTATTTAGATGCAGAACCTAAAAATGTAGCTGTCCGTGGGCTGCGCCTTCTGCCTACTGAGATATCGCATATCAGCTGCGGCAGCGTAGTGCTTCCTGAGAAAATGTACTGAGAGTTGCCCTACAACCCCACACGCGGACACCAGATTCCTTAATTCTCAACCGATTTCGATGAATCATATGTCGAATGAAGCGTATTTAGACGCAGAATCTAAAAATGTAGCTGCATGTGGGCTGCGCCTTATGCCTACTGAGATATCGCATATCAGCTGCGGGGGAGTGTGCTTCCTCAGAAAATGTACTGAGAATCGCCCTACAACCGCAGGCACGGAAGCCAGATTCCTTATTTCTCAACCGATTTCGATGAGTCATATGTCGAATGAAGCGTATTTAGATGCAGAATCTAAAAATGTAGCTGTCCGTGGGCTGCGCCTTCTGCCTACTGAGATATCGCATATCAGCTGCGGCAGAGTAGTGCTTCCTGAGAAAATGTACTGAGAGTTGCCCTACAACCCCACACGCGGACACCAGATTCCTTAATTCTCAACCGATTTCGATGAATCATATGTCGAATGAAGCGTACTTAGATGCAGAATCTAAAAATGTAGCTGCCCGTGGGCTGCGCCTTATGCCTACTGAGATATCGCATATCAGCTGCGGCAGAGTAGTGCTTCCTGAGAAAATGTACTGAGAATTGCCCTACAACCCCACACGCGGACACCAGATTCCTTAATTCTCAACCGATTGCGATGAATCATATGTCGACTGAAGCGTATTTAGATGCAGAATCTAAAAATGTAGCTGCCCGTGGGCTGCGCCTTATGCCTACTGAGATATCGCATATCAGCTGCGGCGGAGTGTGCTTCCTGAGACAATGTACTGAGAATTGCCCTACAACCCCACACGCGGACACCAGATTCGATAATTCTCAACCGATTTCGATGAGTTATATGTCGAATGAATCGTATTTAGATGCAGAATCTAAAAATGTAGCTGCCCGTGGGCTGCGCCTTATGCCTACTGAGATATCGCATATCAACTGCGGCAGAGTAGTGCTTCCTGAGAAAATGAATTGAGAATCGCCCTACAACCGAAGGCACGGAAGCCAGATTCCCTAATTCTCAACCGATTTCGATGATTCATATGTCGAATGAAGCGTATTTAGATGCAGAATCTAAAAATGTAGCTGCCCGTGGGCTGCGCCTTATGCCTACTGAGATATCGCATATCAGCTGCGGCGGAGTGTGCTTCCTGAGACAATGTACTGAGAATTGCCCTACAACCCCACACGCGGACACCAGATTCGATAATTCTCAACCGATTTCGATGAGTTATATGTCGAATGAATCGTATTTAGATGCAGAATCTAAAAATGTAGCTGCCCGTGGGCTGCGCCTTATGCCTACTGAGATATCGCATATCAACTGCGGCAGAGTAGTGCTTCCTGAGAAAATGAATTGAGAATCGCCCTACAACCGAAGGCACGGAAGCCAGATTCCCTAATTCTCAACCGATTTCGATGAATCATATGTCGGATGAATCGTATTTAGATGCAGAACCTAAAAATGTAGCTGTCCGTGGGCTGCGCCTTCTGCCTACTGAGATATCGCATATCAGCTGCGGCAGCGTAGTGCTTCCTGAGAAAATGTACTGAGAGTTGCCCTACAACCCCACACGCGGACACCAGATTCCTTAATTCTCAACCGATTTCGATGAATCATATGTCGAATGAAGCGTATTTAGACGCAGAATCCAAAAATGTAGCTGCATGTGGGCTGCGCCTTATGCCTACTGAGATATCGCATATCAGCTGCGGGGGAGTGTGCTTCCTCAGAAAATGTACTGAGAATCGCCCTACAACCGCAGGCACGGAAGCCAGATTCCTTATTTCTCAACCGATTTCGATGAGTCATATGTCGAATGAAGCGTATTTAGATGCAGAATCTAAAAATGTAGCTGTCCGTGGGCTGCGCCTTCGGCCTACTGAGATATCGCATATCAGCTGCGGCAGAGTAGTGCTTCCTGAGAAAATGTACTGAGAGTTGCCCTACAACCCCACACGCGGACACCAGATTCCTTAATTCTCAACCGATTTCGATGAATCATATGTCGAATGAAGCGTATTTAGATGCAGAATCTAAAAATGTAGCTGCCCGTGGGCTGCGCCTTATGCCTACTGAGATATCGCATATCAGCTGCGGCGGAGTGTGCTTAATGAGACAATGTACTGAGAATTGCCCTACAACCCCACACGCGGACACCAGATTTCTTAATTCTCAACCGATTGCGATGAATCATATGTCGAATGAAGCGTACTTAGATGCAGAATCTAAAAATGTAGCTGCCCGTGGGCTGCGCCTTACGCCTACTGAGATATCGCATATCAGCTGCGGCAGAGTAGTGCTTCCTGAGAAAATGTACTGAGAATTGCCCTACAACCCCACACGCGGACACCAGATTCCTTAATTCTCAACCGATTGCGATGAATCATATGTCGACTGAAGCGTATTTAGATGCAGAATCTAAAAATGTAGCTGCCCGTGGGCTGCGCCTTATGCCTACTGAGATATCGCATATCAGCTGCGGCGGAGTGTGCTTCCTGAGACAATGTACTGAGAATTGCCCTACAAGCCCACACGCGGACACCAGATTCGATAATTCTCAACCGATTTCGATGAGTTATATGTCGAATGAATCGTATTTAGATGCAGAATCTAAAAATGTAGCTGCCCGTGGGCTGCGCCTTATGCCTACTGAGATATCGCATATCAACTGCGGCAGAGTAGTGCTTCCTGAGAAAATGAATTGAGAATCGCCCTACAACCGAAGGCACGGAAGCCAGATTCCCTAATTCTCAACCGATTTCGATGATTCATATGTCGAATGAAGCGTATTTAGATGCAGAATCTAAAAATGTAGCTGCCCGTGGGCTGCGCCTTATGCCTACTGAGATATCGCATATCAGCTGCGGCAGAGTAGTGCTTCTTGAGAAAATGTACTGAGAATTGCCCTACAACCCCACACGCGGACACCAGATTCCTTAATTCTCAACCGATTGCGATCAATCATATGTCGAATGAAGCGTACTTAGATGCAGAATCTAAAAATGTAGCTGCCCGTGGGCTGCGCCTTATGCCTACTGAGATATCGCATATCAGCTGCGGCAGAGTAGTGCTTCCTGAGAAAATGAATTGAGAATCGCCCTACAACCGCAGGCACGGAAGCCAGATTCCCTAATTCTCAACCGATTGCGATGAATCATATGTCGACTGAATCGTATTTAGATGCAGAATCTAAAAATGTAGCTGCCCGTGGGCTGCGCCTTACAACAACTGAGATATCGCATATCAGCTGCGGCAGAGTAGTGCTTCCTGAGCAAATGTACTGAGAATTGCCCTACAACCCCACACGCGGACACCAGATTCCTTAATTCTCAACCGATTTCGATGAATCATATGTCGAATGAAGAGTATTAAGATTCAGAATCTAAAAATGTAGCTGCCCGTGGGCTGCGCCTTATGCCTACTGAGATATCGCATATCAGCTGCGGCAGAGTAGTGCTTCCTGAGAAAATGAATTGAGAATCGCCCTACAACCGAAGGCACGGAAGCCAGATTCCCTAATTCTCAACCGATTTCGATGATTCATATGTCGAATGAAGCGTATTTAGATGCAGAATCTAAAAATGTAGCTGCCCGTGGGCTGCGCCTTATGCCTACTGAGATATCGCATATCAGCTGCGGCAGAGTAGTGCTTCCTGAGAAAATGTACTGAGAATTGCCCTACAACCCCACACGCGGACACCAGATTCCTTAATTCTCAACCGATTTCGATGAATCATATGTCGACTGAATCGTATTTAGATGCAGAATCTAAAAATGTAGCTGCCCGTGGGCTGCGCCTTATGCCTACTGAGATATCGCATATCAACTGCGGCAGAGTAGTGCTTCCTGAGAAAATGAATTGAGAATCGCCCTACAACCGAAGGCACGGAAGCCAGATTCCCTAATTCTCAACCGATTTCGATGATTCATATGTCGAATGAAGCGTATTTAGATGCAGAATCTAAAAATGTAGCTGCCCGTGGGCTGCGCCTTATGCCTACTGAGATATCGCATATCAGCTGCGGCGGACTGTGCTTAATGAGAAATCCAATAAGAAAATTGCCATTAAACCACCACCACACCACCTATCTCCCTTAATTCTCAACCGATTTCGATGAATCATATGTCGGATGAATCGTATTTAGATGCAGAACCTAAAAATGTAGCTGTCCGTGGGCTGCGCCTTCTGCCTACTGAGATATCGCATATCAGCTGCGGCAGCGTAGTGCTTCCTGAGAAAATGTACTGAGAGTTGCCCTACAACCCCACACGCGGACACCAGATTCCTTAATTCTCAACCGATTTCGATGAATCATATGTCGAATGAAGCGTATTTAGACGCAGAATCTAAAAATGTAGCTGCATGTGGGCTGCGCCTTATGCCTACTGAGATATCGCATATCAGCTGCGGGGGAGTGTGCTTCCTCAGAAAATGAATTGAGAATCGCCCTACAACCGCAGGCACGGAAGCCAGATTCCTTATTTCTCAACCGATTTCGATGAGTCATATGTCGAATGAAGCGTATTTAGATGCAGAATCTAAAAATGTAGCTGTCCGTGGGCTGCGCCTTCTGCCTACTGAGATATCGCATATCAGCTGCGGCAGAGTAGTGCTTCCTGAGAAAATGTACTGAGAGTTGCCCTACAACCCCACACGCGGACACCAGATTCCTTAATTCTCAACCGATTTCGATGAATCATATGTCGAATGAAGCGTATTTAGATGCAGAATCTAAAAATGTAGCTGCCCGTGGGCTGCGCCTTATGCCTACTGAGATATCGCATATCAGCTGCGGCGGAGTGTGCTTAATGAGACAATGTACTGAGAATTGCCCTACAACCCCACACGCGGACACCAGATTCCTTAACTCTCAACCGATTGCGATGAATCATATGTCGAATGAAGCGTACTTAGATGCAGAATCTAAAAATGTAGCTGCCCGTGGGCTGCGCCTTATGCCTACTGAGATATCGCATATCAGCTGCGGCAGAGTAGTGCTTCCTGAGAAAATGTACTGAGAATTGCCCTACAACCCCACACGCGGACACCAGATTCCTTAATTCTCAACCGATTGCGATGAATCATATGTCGACTGAAGCGTATTTAGATGCAGAATCTAAAAATGTAGCTGCCCGTGGGCTGCGCCTTATGCCTACTGAGATATCGCATATCAGCTGCGGCGGAGTGTGCTTCCTGAGACAATGTACTGAGAATTGCCCTACAAGCCCACACGCGGACACCAGATTCGATAATTCTCAACCGATTTCGATGAGTTATATGTCGAATGAATCGTATTTAGATGCAGAATCTAAAAATGTAGCTGCCCGTGGGCTGCGCCTTACAACAACTGAGATATCGCATATCAGCTGCGGCAGAGTAGTGCTTCCTGAGAAAATGAATTGAGAATCGCCCTACAACCGCAGGCACGGAAGCCAGATTCCCTAATTCTCAACCGATTGCGATGAATCATATGTCGACTGAATCGTATTTAGATGCAGAATCTAAAAATGTAGCTGCCCGTGGGCTGCGCCTTACAACAACTGAGATATCGCATATCAGCTGCGGCAGAGTAGTGCTTCCTGAGCAAATGTACTGAGAATTGCCCTACAACCCCACACGCGGACACCAGATTCCTTAATTCTCAACCGATTTCGATGAATCATATGTCGAATGAAGAGTATTAAGATTCAGAATCTAAAAATGTAGCTGCCCGTGGGCTGCGCCTTATGCCTACTGAGATATCGCATATCAGCTGCGGCAGAGTAGTGCTTCCTGAGAAAATGAATTGAGAATCGCCCTACAACCGCAGGCACGGAAGCCAGATTCCTTATTTCTCAACCGATTTCGATGAGTCATATGTCGAATGAAGCGTATTTAGATGCAGAATCTAAAAATGTAGCTGTCCGTGGGCTGCGCCTTCTGCCTACTGAGATATCGCATATCAGCTGCGGCAGAGTAGTGCTTCCTGAGAAAATGTACTGAGAGTTGCCCTACAACCCCACACGCGGACACCAGATTCCTTAATTCTCAACCGATTTCGATGAATCATATGTCGAATGAAGCGTATTTAGATGCAGAATCTAAAAATGTAGCTGCCCGTGGGCTGCGCCTTATGCCTACTGAGATATCGCATATCAGCTGCGGCGGAGTGTGCTTAATGAGACAATGTACTGAGAATTGCCCTACAACCCCACACGCGGACACCAGATTCCTTAATTCTCAACCGATTGCGATGAATCATATGTCGAATGAAGCGTACTTAGATGCAGAATCTAAAAATGTAGCTGCCCGTGGGCTGCGCCTTATGCCTACTGAGATATCGCATATCAGCTGCGGCAGAGTAGTGCTTCCTGAGAAAATGTACTGAGAATTGCCCTACAACCCCACACGCGGACACCAGATTCCTTAATTCTCAACCGATTGCGATGAATCATATGTCGACTGAAGCGTATTTAGATGCAGAATCTAAAAATGTAGCTGCCCGTGGGCTGCGCCTTATGCCTACTGAGATATCGCATATCAGCTGCGGCGGAGTGTGCTTCCTGAGACAATGTACTGAGAATTGCCCTACAAGCCCACACGCGGACACCAGATTCGATAATTCTCAACCGATTTCGATGAGTTATATGTCGAATGAATCGTATTTAGATGCAGAATCTAAAAATGTAGCTGCCCGTGGGCTGCGCCTTACAACAACTGAGATATCGCATATCAGCTGCGGCAGAGTAGTGCTTCCTGAGAAAATGAATTGAGAATCGCCCTACAACCGCAGGCACGGAAGCCAGATTCCCTAATTCTCAACCGATTGCGATGAATCATATGTCGACTGAATCGTATTTAGATGCAGAATCTAAAAATGTAGCTGCCCGTGGGCTGCGCCTTACAACAACTGAGATATCGCATATCAGCTGCGGCAGAGTAGTGCTTCCTGAGCAAATGTACTGAGAATTGCCCTACAACCCCACACGCGGACACCAGATTCCTTAATTCTCAACCGATTTCGATGAATCATATGTCGAATGAAGAGTATTAAGATTCAGAATCTAAAAATGTAGCTGCCCGTGGGCTGCGCCTTATGCCTACTGAGATATCGCATATCAGCTGCGGCAGAGTAGTGCTTCCTGAGAAAATGAATTGAGAATCGCCCTACAACCGAAGGCACGGAAGCCAGATTCCCTAATTCTCAACCGATTTCGATGATTCATATGTCGAATGAAGCGTATTTAGATGCAGAATCTAAAAATGTAGCTGCCCGTGGGCTGCGCCTTATGCCTACTGAGATATCGCATATCAGCTGCGGCAGAGTAGTGCTTCCTGAGAAAATGTACTGAGAATTGCCCTACAACCGCAGGCACGGAAGCCAGATTCCTTAATTCTCAACCGATTTCGATGAATCATATGTCGAATGAAGCGTATTTAGATGCAGAATCTAAAAATGTAGCTGCTCGTGGGCTGCGCCTTATGCCTACTGAGATATCGCATATCAACTGCGGCAGAGTAGTGCTTCCTGAGAAAATGAATTGAGAATCGCCCTACAACCGAAGGCACGGAAGCCAGATTCCCTAATTCTCAACCGATTTCGATGATTCATATGTCGAATGAAGCGTATTTAGATGCAGAATCTAAAAATGTAGCTGCCCGTGGGCTGCGCCTTATGCCTACTGAGATATCGCATATCAGCTGCGGCAGAGTAGTGCTTCCTGAGAAAATGTACTGAGAATTGCCCTACAACCCCACACGCGGACACCAGATTCCTTAATTCTCAACCGATTGCGATCAATCATATGTCGAATGAAGCGTACTTAGATGCAGAATCTAAAAATGTAGCTGCCCGTGGGCTGCGCCTTATGCCTACTGAGATATCGCATATCAACTGCGGCAGAGTAGTGCTTCCTGAGAAAATGAATTGAGAATCGCCCTACAACCGAAGGCACGGAAGCCAGATTCCCTAATTCTCAACCGATTGCGATGAATCATATGTCGAATGAAGCGTACTTAGATGCAGAATCTAAAAATGTAGCTGCCCGTGGGCTGCGCCTTATGCCTACTGAGATATCGCATATCAGCTGCGGGGGAGTGTGCTTCCTCAGAAAATGTACTGAGAATTGCCCTACAACCGCAGGCACGGAAGCCAGATTCCTTAATTCTCAACCGATTTCGATGAGTCATATGTCGAATGAAGCGTACTTAGATGCAGAATCTAAAAATGTAGCTGCCCGTGGGCTGCGCCTTATGCCTACTGAGATATCGCATATCAGCTGCGGCGGACTGTGCTTAATGAGAAATCCAATAAGAAAATTGCCATTAAACCACCACCACACCACCTATCTCCCTTAATTCTCAACCGATTTCGATGAATCATATGTCGGATGAATCGTATTTAGATGCAGAACCTAAAAATGTAGCTGTCCGTGGGCTGCGCCTTCTGCCTACTGAGATATCGCATATCAGCTGCGGCAACGTAGTGCTTCCTGAGAAAATGTACTGAGAGTTGCCCTACAACCCCACACGCGGACACCAGATTCCTTAATTCTCAACCGATTTCGATGAATCATATGTCGAATGAAGCGTATTTAGACGCAGAATCTAAAAATGTAGCTGCATGTGGGCTGCGCCTTATGCCTACTGAGATATCGCATATCAGCTGCGGGGGAGTGTGCTTCCTCAGAAAATGTACTGAGAATCGCCCTACAACCGCAGGCACGGAAGCCAGATTCCTTATTTCTCAACCGATTTCGATGAGTCATATGTCGAATGAAGCGTATTTAGATGCAGAATCTAAAAATGTAGCTGTCCGTGGGCTGCGCCTTCTGCCTACTGAGATATCGCATATCAGCTGCGGCAGAGTAGTGCTTCCTGAGAAAATGTACTGAGAGTTGCCCTACAACCCCACACGCGGACACCAGATTCCTTAATTCTCAACCGATTTCGATGAATCATATGTCGACTGAAGCGTATTTAGATGCAGAATCTAAAAATGTAGCTGCCCGTGGGCTGCGCCTTATGCCTACTGAGATATCGCATATCAGCTGCGGCAGAGTAGTGCTTCCTGAGAAAATGTACTGAGAATTGCCCTACAACCCCACACGCGGACACCAGATTCCTTAATTCTCAACCGATTTCGATGAATCATATGTCGACTGAAGCGTATTTAGATGCAGAATCTAAAAATGTAGCTGCCCGTGGGCTGCGCCTTATGCCTACTGAGATATCGCATATAAGCTGCGGCGGACTGTGCTTCCTGAGAAATCCAATAAGAAAATTGCCATTATACCACCACCACACCACCTATCTCCCTTAATTCAAAACCGATTTCGATGAATCATATGTCGAATGAATCGTATTTAGATGCAGAACCTAAAAATGTAGCTGTCCGTGGGCTGCGCCTTCTGCCTACTGAGATATCGCATATCAGCTGCGGCAGAGTAGTGCTTCCTGAGAAAATGAATTGAGAATCGCCCTACAACCGAAGGCACGGAAGCCAGATTCCCTAATTCTCAACCGATTGCGATGAATCATATGTCGAATGAAGCGTATTTAGACGCAGAATCTAAAAATGTAGCTGCATGTGGGCTGCGCCTTATGCCTACTGAGATATCGCATATCAGCTGCGGGGGAGTGTGCTTCCTCAGAAAATGTACTGAGAATCGCCCTACAACCGCAGGCACGGAAGCCAGATTCCTTATTTCTCAACCGATTTCGATGAGTCATATGTCGAATGAAGCGTATTTAGATGCAGAATCTAAAAATGTAGCTGCCCGTGGGCTGCGCCTTATGCCTACTGAGATATCGCATATAAGCTGCGGCGGACTGTGCTTCCTGAGAAATCCAATAAGAAAATTGCCATTATACCACCACCACACCACCTATCTCCCTTAATTCAAAACCGATTTCGATGAATCATATGTCGAATGAATCGTATTTAGATGCAGAACCTAAAAATGTAGCTGTCCGTGGGCTGCGCCTTCTGCCTACTGAGATATCGCATATCAGCTGCGGCAGAGTAGTGCTTCCTGAGAAAATGTACTGAGAGTTGCCCTACAACCCCACACGCGGACACCAGATTCCTTAATTCTCAACCGATTTCGATGAATCATATGTCGAATGAAGCGTATTTAGATGCAGAATCTAAAAATGTAGCTGCCCGTGGGCTGCGCCTTATGCCTACTGAGATATCGCATATCAGCTGCGGCGGAGTGTGCTTAATGAGACAATGTACTGAGAATTGCCCTACAACCCCACACGCGGACACCAGATTCCTTAATTCTCAACCGATTGCGATGAGTCATATGTCGAATGAAGCGTACTTAGATGCAGAATCTAAAAATGTAGCTGCCCGTGGGCTGCGCCTTATGCCTACTGAGATATCGCATATCAGCTGCGGCAGAGTAGTGCTTCCTGAGAAAATGTACTGAGAATTGCCCTACAACCCCACACGCGGACACCAGATTCCTTAATTCTCAACCGATTTCGATGAATCTTATGTCGACTGAAGCGTATTTAGATGCAGAATCTAAAAATGTAGCTGCCCGTGGGCTGCGCCTTATGCCTACTGAGATATCGCATATCAGCTGCGGCGGAGTGTGCTTAATGAGACAATGTACTGAGAATTGCCCTACAACCCCACACGCGGACACCAGATTCCTTAATTCTCAACCGATTGCGATGAATCATATGTCGAATGAAGCGTACTTAGATGCAGAATCTAAAAATGTAGCTGCCCGTGGGATGCGCCTTATGCCTACTGAGATATCGCATATCAACTGCGGCATAGTAGTGCTTGGTGAGAAAATGAATTGAGAATCGCCCTACAACCGCAGGCACGGAAGCCAGATTCCCTAATTCTCAACCGATTTCGATGATTCATATGTCGAATGAAGCGTATTTAGATGCAGAATCTAAAAGTGTAGCTGCCCGTGGGCTGCGCCTTATGCCTACTGAGATATCGCATATCAGCTGCGGCGGAGTGTGCTTCCTGAGAAAATGAATTGAGAATCGCCCTACAACCGCAGGCACGGAAGCCAGATTCCCTAATTCTCAACCGATTTCGATGAATCATATGTCGAATGAATCGTATTTAGATGCAGAACCTAAAAATGTAGCTGTCCGTGGGCTGCGCCTTCTGCCTACTGAGATATCGCATATCAGCTGCGGCAGAGTAGTGCTTCCTGAGAAAATGTACTGAGAGTTGCCCTACAACCCCACACGCGGACACCAGATTCCTTAATTCTCAACCGATTTCGATGAATCATATGTCGAATGAAGCGTATTTAGATGCAGAATCTAAAAATGTAGCTGCCCGTGGGCTGCGCCTTATGCCTACTGAGATATCGCATATCAGCTGCGGCGGAGTGTGCTTAATGAGACAATGTACTGAGAATTGCCCTACAACCCCACACGCGGACACCAGATTCCTTAATTCTCAACCGATTGCGATGAATCATATGTCGAATGAAGCGTACTTAGATGCAGAATCTAAAAATGTAGCTGCCCGTGGGCTGCGCCTTATGCCTACTGAGATATCGCATATCAGCTGCGGCAGAGTAGTGCTTCCTGAGAAAATGTACTGAGAATTGCCCTACAACCCCACACGCGGACATTAGATTCCTTAATTCTCAACCGATTTCGATGAATCATATGTCGACTGAAGCGTATTTAGATGCAGAATCTAAAAATGTAGCTGCCCGTGGGCTGCGCCTTATGCCTACTGAGATATCGCATATCAGCTGCGGCGGAGTGTGCTTAATGAGACAATGTACTGAGAATTGCCCTACAACCCCACACGCGGACACCAGATTCCTTAATTCTCAACCGATTGCGATGAATCATATGTCGAGTAAATCGTATTTAGATGCAGAATCTAAAAATGTAGCTGCCCGTGGGCTGCGCCTTATGCCTACTGAGATATCGCATATCAACTGCGGCATAGTAGTGCTTGGTGAGAAAATGAATTGAGAATCGCCCTACAACCGCAGGCACGGAAGCCAGATTCCCTAATTCTCAACCGATTTCGATGATTCATATGTCGAATGAAGCGTATTTAGATGCAGAATCTAAAAGTGTAGCTGCCCGTGGGCTGCGCCTTATGCCTACTGAGATATCGCATATCAGCTGCGGCGGAGTGTGCTTCCTGAGAAAATGAATTGAGAATCGCCCTACAACCGCAGGCACGGAAGCCAGATTCCCTAATTCTCAACCGATTTGGATGATTCATATGTCGAATGAAGCGTATTTAGATGCAGAATCTAAAAATGTAGCTGCCCGTGGGCTGCGCCTTATGCCTACTGAGATATCGCATATCAGCTGCGGCGGAGTGTGCTTAATGAGACAATGTACTGAGAATTGCCCTACAACCCCACACGCGGACACCAGATTCCTTAATTCTCAACCGATTTCGATGAATCATATGTCGACTGAATCGTATTTAGATGCAGAATCTAAAAATGTAGCTGCCCGTGGGCTGCGCCTTCTGCCTACTGAGATATCGCATATCAGCTGCGGCAGCGTAGTGCTTCCTGAGAAAATGTACTGAGAATTGCCCTACAACCCCACACGCGGACACCAGATTCCTTAATTCTCAACCGATTTCGATGAATCATATGTCGAATGAAGCGTATTTAGATGCAGTATCTAAAAATGTAGCTGCCCGTGGGCTGCACCTTATGCCTACTGAGATATCGCATATCAGCTGCGGGGGAGTGTGCTTCCTCAGAAAATGTACTGAGAATTGCCCTACAACCGCAGGCACGGAAGCCAGATTCCTTATTTCTCAACCGATTTCGATGAGTCATATGTCGAATGAAGCGTATTTAGATGCAGAATCTAAAAATGTAGCTGCCCGTGGGCTGCGCCTTATGCCTACTGAGATATCGCATATAAGCTGCGGCGGACTGTGCTTCCTGAGAAATCCAATAAGAAAATTGCCATTAAACCACCACCACACCACCTATCTCCCTTAATTCAAAACCGATTTCGATGAATCATATGTCGAATGAATCGTATTTAGATGCAGAACCTAAAAATGTAGCTGTCCGTGGGCTGCTCCTTCTGCCTACTGAGATATCGCATATCAGCTGCGGCAGAGTAGTGCTTCCTGAGAAAATGTACTGAGAATTGCCCTACAACCCCACACGCGGATTCCAGATTCCTTAATTCTCAACCGATTTCGATGAATCATATGTCGAATGAAGCGTATTTAGATGCAGAATCTAAAAATGTAGCTGCCCGTGGGCTGCGCCTTACAACAACTGAGATATCGCATATCAGCAGCGGCAGAGTGTTCTTCCTGAGAAAATGTACTGAGAATTGCCCTACAACCCCACACGCGGACACCAGATTCCTTAATTCTCAACCGATTTCGATGAATCATATGTCGAATGAAGCGTATTTAGATGCAGAATCTAAAAATGTAGCTGCCCGTCTGCTGCGCCTTACAACAACTGAGATATCGCATATCCGCTGCGGCAGAGTAGTGCTTCCTGAGAAAATGTACTGAGAATTGCCCTACAACCCCACACGCGGACACCAGATTCCTTATTTCTCAACCGATTTCGATGAGTCATATGTCGAATGAAGCGTATTTAGATGCAGAATCTAAAAATGTAGCTGCCCGTGGGCTGCGCCTTATGCCTACTGAGATATCGCATATCAGCTGCGGCGGAGTGTGCTTAATGAGACAATGTACTGAGAATTGCCCTACAACCCCACACGCGGACACCAGATTCCTTAATTCTCAACCGATTGCGATGAATCATATGTCGAATGAAGCGTACTTAGATGCAGAATCTAAAAATGTAGCTGCCCGTGGGCTGCGCCTTATGCCTACTGAGATATCGCATATCAGCTGCGGCAGAGTAGTGCTTCCTGAGAAAATGTACTGAGAATTGCAATACAACCCCACACGCGGACACCAGATTCCTTAATTCTCAACCGATTTCGATGAATCATATGTCGACTGAAGCGTATTTAGATGCAGAATCTAAAAATGTAGCTGCCCGTGTGCTGCGCCTTACAACAACTGAGATATCGCATATCAGCTGCGGCAGAGTAGTGCTTCCTGAGCAAATGTACTGAGAATTGCCCTACAACCCCACACGCGGACACCAGATTCCTTAATTCTCAACCGATTGCGATGAATCATATGTCGAATGAAGCGTACTTAGATGCAGAATCTAAAAATGTAGCTGCCCGTGGGCTGCGCCTTATGCCTATTGAGATATCGCATATCAGCTGCGGGGGAGTGTGCTTCCTCAGAAAATGTACTGAGAATTGCCCTACAACCGCAGGCACGGAAGCCAGATTCCTTATTTCTCAACCGATTTCGATGAGTCATATGTCGAATGAAGCGTATTTAGATGCAGAATCTAAAAATGTAGCTGCCCGTGGGCTGCGCCTTATGCCTACTGAGATATCGCATATAAGCTGCGGCGGACTGTGCTTCCTGAGAAATCCAATAAGAAAATTGCCATTAAACCACCACCACACCACCTATCTCCCTTAATTCAAAACCGATTTCGATGAATCATATGTCGAATGAATCGTATTTAGATGCAGAACCTAAAAATGTAGCTGTCCGTGGGCTGCTCCTTCTGCCTACTGAGATATCGCATATCAGCTGCGGCAGAGTAGTGCTTCCTGAGAAAATGTACTGAGAGTTGCCCTACAACCCCACACGCGGACACCAGATTCCTTAATTCTCAACCGATTGCGATGAATCATATGTCGAATGAAGCGTACTTAGATGCAGAATCTAAAAATGTAGCTGCCCGTTGGCTGCGCCTTATGCCTACTGAGATATCGCATATCAGCTGCGGCGGAGTGTGCTTAATGAGACAATGTACTGAGAATTGCCCTACAACCCCACACGCGGACACCAGATTCCTTAATTCTCAACCGATTGCGATGAATCATATGTCGAATGAAGCGTACTTAGATGCAGAATCTAAAAATGTAGCTGCCCGTGGGCTGCGCCTTACAACAACTGAGATATCGCATATCAGCTGCGGCAGAGTAGTGCTTCCTGAGAAAATGTACTGAGAATTGCCCTACAACCCCACACGCGGACACCAGATTCCTTAATTCTCAACCGATTGCGATGAATCATATGTCGAATGAAGCGTATTTAGATGCAGAATCTAAAAATGTAGCTGCCCGTGGGCTGCGCCTTATGCCTACTGAGATATCGCATATAAGCTGCGGCGGACTGTGCTTCCTGAGAAATCCAATAAGAAAATTGCCATTAAACCACCACCACACCACCTATCTCCCTTAATTCAAAACCGATTTCGATGAATCATATGTCGAATGAATCGTATTTAGATGCAGAACCTAAAAATGTAGCTGTCCGTGGGCTGCGCCTTCTGCCTACTGAGATATCGCATATCAGCTGCGGCAGCGTAGTGCTTCCTGAGAAAATGTACTGAGAGTTGCCCTACAACCCCACACGCGGACACCAGATTCCTTAATTCTCAACCGATTTCGATGAGTCATATGTCGAATGAAGCGTATTTAGATGCAGAATCTAAAAATGTAGCTGCCCGTGGGCTGCGCCTTACAACAACTGAGATATCGCATATCAGCTGCGGCAGAGTAGTGCTTCCTGAGAAAATGTACTGAGAATTGCCCTACAACCCCACACGCGGACACCAGATTCCTTAATTCTCAACCGATTGCGATGAATCATATGTCGACTGAAGCGTATTTAGATGCAGAATCTAAAAATGTAGCTGCCCGTGGGCTGCGCCTTATGCCTACTGAGATATCGCATATCAGCTGCGGCGGAGTGTGCTTAATGAGACAATGTACTGAGAATTGCCCTACAACCCCACACGCGGACACCAGATTCCTTAATTCTCAACCGATTGCGATGAATCATATGTCGAATGAAGCGTACTTAGATGCAGAATCTAAAAATGTAGCTGCCCGTGGGCTGCGCCTTATGCCTACTGAGATATCGCATATCAGCTGCGGCAGAGTAGTGCTTCCTGAGAAAATGTACTGAGAATTGCAATACAACCCCACACGCGGACACCAGATTCCTTAATTCTCAACCGATTTCGATGAATCATATGTCGACTGAAGCGTATTTAGATGCAGAATCTAAAAATGTAGCTGCCCGTGTGCTGCGCCTTACAACAACTGAGATATCGCATATCAGCTGCGGCAGAGTAGTGCTTCCTGAGCAAATGTACTGAGAATTGCCCTACAACCCCACACGCGGACACCAGATTCCTTAATTCTCAACCGATTGCGATGAATCATATGTCGAATGAAGCGTACTTAGATGCAGAATCTAAAAATGTAGCTGCCCGTGGGCTGCGCCTTATGCCTACTGAGATATCGCATATAAGCTGCGGCGGACTGTGCTTCCTGAGAAATCCAATAAGAAAATTGCCATTAAACCACCACCACACCACCTATCTCCCTTAATTCAAAACCGATTTCGATGAATCATATGTCGAATGAATCGTATTTAGATGCAGAACCTAAAAATGTAGCTGTCCGTGGGCTGCTCCTTCTGCCTACTGAGATATCGCATATCAGCTGCGGCAGAGTAGTGCTTCCTGAGAAAATGTACTGAGAGTTGCCCTACAACCCCACACGCGGACACCAGATTCCTTAATTCTCAACCGATTTCGATGAATCATATGTCGAATGAAGCGTATTTAGATGCAGTATCTAAAAATGTAGCTGCCCGTGGGCTGCGCCTTATGCCTACTGAGATATCGCATATCAGCTGCGGCGGAGTGTGCTTAATGAGACAATGTACTGAGAATTGCCCTACAACCCCACACGCGGACACCAGATTCCTTAATTCTCAACCGATTGCGATGAATCATATGTCTACTGAATCGTATTTAGATGCAAAATCTAAAAATGTAGCTGTCCGTGGGCTGCGCCTTCTGCCTACTGAGATATCGCATATCAGCTGCGGCAGAGTAGTGCTTCCTGAGAAAATGTACTGAGAATTGCCCTACAACCCCACACGCGGACACCAGATTCCTTAATTCTCAACCGATTTCGATGAATCATATGTCGACTGAAGCGTATTTAGATGCAGAATCTAAAAATGTAGCTGCCCGTGGGCTGCGCCTTATGCCTACTGAGATATCGCATATAAGCTGCGGCGGACTGTGCTTCCTGAGAAATCCAATAAGAAAATTGCCATTAAACCACCACCACACCACCTATCTCCCTTAATTCAAAACCGATTTCGATGAATCATATGTCGAATGAATCGTATTTAGATGCAGAACCTAAAAATGTAGCTGTCCGTGGGCTGCGCCTTCTGCCTACTGAGATATCGCATATCAGCTGCGGCAGCGTAGTGCTTCCTGAGAAAATGTACTGAGAGTTGCCCTACAACCCCACACGCGGACACCAGATTCCTTAATTCTCAACCGATTTCGATGAATCATATGTCGAATGAAGCGTATTTAGATGCAGAATCTAAAAATGTAGCTGCCCGTGGGCTGCGCCTTATGCCTACTGAGATATCGCATATCAGCTGCGGCGGAGTGTGCTTCCTGAGAAAATGTACTGAGAATTGCCCTACAACCCCACACGCGGACACCAGATTCGATAATTCTCAACCGATTTCGATGAGTCATATGTCGAATGAAGCGTATTTAGATGCAGAATCTAAAAATGTAGCTGCCCGTGGGCTGCGCCTTATGCCTACTGAGATATCGCATATCAACTGCGGCAGAGTAGTGCTTCCTGAGAAAATGAATTGAGAATCGCCCTACAACCGCAGGCACGGAAGCCAGATTCCCTAATTCTCAACCGATTTCGATGAGTCATATGTCGAATGAAGCGTATTTAGATGCAGAATCTAAAAATGTAGCTGCCCGTGGGCTGCGCCTTATGCCTACTGAGATATCGCATATCAGCTGCGGCAGAGTAGTGCTTCCTGAGAAAATGTACTGAGAGTTGCCCTACAACCCCACACGCGGACACCAGATTCCTTAATTCTCAACCGATTTCGATGAATCATATGTCGAATGAATCGTATTTAGATGCAGAACCTAAAAATGTAGCTGTCCGTGGGCTGCGCCTTCTGCCTACTGAGATATCGCATATCAGCTGCGGCAGCGTAGTGCTTCCTGAGAAAATGTACTGAGAGTTGCCCTACAACCCCACACGCGGACACCAGATTCCTTAATTCTCAACCGATTTCGATGAATCATATGTCGAATGAAGCGTATTTAGATGCAGAATCTAAAAATGTAGCTGCCCGTGGGCTGCGCCTTATGCCTACTGAGATATCGCATATCAGCTGCGGCGGAGTGTGCTTAATGAGACAATGTACTGAGAATTGCCCTACAACCCCACACGCGGACACCAGATTCCTTAATTCTCAACCGATTGCGATGAATCATATGTCGAATGAAGCGTACTTAGATGCAGAATCTAAAAATGTAGCTGCCCGTGGGCTGCGCCTTATGCCTACTGAGATATCGCATATCAGCTGCGGCAGAGTAGTGCTTCCTGAGAAAATGTACTGAGAATTGCAATACAACCCCACACGCGGACACCAGATTCCTTAATTCTCAACCGATGTCGATGAATCATATGTCGACTGAAGCGTATTTAGATGCAGAATCTAAAAATGTAGCTGCCCGTGTGCTGCGCCTTACAACAACTGAGATATCGCATATCAGCTGCGGCAGAGTAGTGCTTCCTGAGCAAATGTACTGAGAATTGCCCTACAACCCCACACGCGGACACCAGATTCCTTAATTCTCAACCGATTGCGATGAATCATATGTCGAATGAAGCGTACTTAGATGCAGAATCTAAAAATGTAGCTGCCCGTGGGCTGCGCCTTATGCCTATTGAGATATCGCATATCAGCTGCGGGGGAGTGTGCTTCCTCAGAAAATGTACTGAGAATTGCCCTACAACCCCACACGCGGACACCAGATTCCTTAATTCTCAACCGATTGCGATGAATCATATGTCGAATGAAGCGTACTTAGATGCAGAATCTAAAAATGTAGCTGCCCGTGGGCTGCGCCTTATGCCTACTGAGATATCGCATATAAGCTGCGGCGGACTGTGCTTCCTGAGAAATCCAATAAGAAAATTGCCATTAAACCACCACCACACCACCTATCTCCCTTAATTCAAAACCGATTTCGATGAATCATATGTCGAATGAATCGTATTTAGATGCAGAACCTAAAAATGTAGCTGTCCGTGGGCTGCTCCTTCTGCCTACTGAGATATCGCATATCAGCTGCGGCAGAGTAGTGCTTCCTGAGAAAATGTACTGAGAGTTGCCCTACAACCCCACACGCGGACACCAGATTCCTTAATTCTCAACCGATTTCGATGAATCATATGTCGAATGAAGCGTATTTAGATGCAGTATCTAAAAATGTAGCTGCCCGTGGGCTGCGCCTTATGCCTACTGAGATATCGCATATCAGCTGCGGCGGAGTGTGCTTAATGAGACAATGTACTGAGAATTGCCCTACAACCCAACACGCGGACACCAGATTCCTTAATTCTCAACCGATTTCGATGAATCATATGTCGAATGAAGCGTATTTAGATGCAGTATCTAAAAATGTAGCTGCCCGTGGGCTGCGCCTTATGCCTACTGAGATATCGCATATCAGCTGCGGCGGAGTGTGCTTAATGAGACAATGTACTGAGAATTGCCCTACAACCCCACACGCGGACACCAGATTCCTTAATTCTCAACCGATTGCGATGAATCATATGTCGAATGAAGCGTACTTAGATGCAGAATCTAAAAATGTAGCTGCCCGTGGGCTGCGCCTTACAACAACTGAGATATCGCATATCAGCTGCGGCAGAGTAGTGCTTCCTGAGAAAATGTACTGAGAATTGCCCTACAACCCCACACGCGGACACCAGATTCCTTAATTCTCAACCGATTGCGATGAATCATATGTCTACTGAATCGTATTTAGATGCAAAATCTAAAAATGTAGCTGTCCGTGGGCTGCGCCTTCTGCCTACTGAGATATCGCATATCAGCTGCGGCAGAGTAGTGCTTCCTGAGAAAATGTACTGAGAATTGCCCTACAACCCCACACGCGGACACCAGATTCCTTAATTCTCAACCGATTTCGATGAATCATATGTCGACTGAAGCGTATTTAGATGCAGAATCTAAAAATGTAGCTGCCCGTGGGCTGCGCCTTATGCCTACTGAGATATCGCATATAAGCTGCGGCGGACTGTGCTTCCTGAGAAATCCAATAAGAAAATTGCCATTAAACCACCACCACACCACCTATCTCCCTTAATTCAAAACCGATTTCGATGAATCATATGTCGAATGAATCGTATTTAGATGCAGAACCTAAAAATGTAGCTGTCCGTGGGCTGCGCCTTCTGCCTACTGAGATATCGCATATCAGCTGCGGCAGCGTAGTGCTTCCTGAGAAAATGTACTGAGAGTTGCCCTACAACCCCACACGCGGACACCAGATTCCTTAATTCTCAACCGATTTCGATGAATCATATGTCGAATGAAGCGTATTTAGATGCAGAATCTAAAAATGTAGCTGCCCGTGGGCTGCGCCTTATGCCTACTGAGATATCGCATATCAGCTGCGGCGGAGTGTGCTTCCTGAGAAAATGTACTGAGAATTGCCCTACAACCCCACACGCGGACACCAGATTCGATAATTCTCAACCGATTTCGATGAGTCATATGTCGAATGAAGCGTATTTAGATGCAGAATCTAAAAATGTAGCTGCCCGTGGGCTGCGCCTTATGCCTACTGAGATATCGCATATCAACTGCGGCAGAGTAGTGCTTCCTGAGAAAATGAATTGAGAATCGCCCTACAACCGCAGGCACGGAAGCCAGATTCCCTAATTCTCAACCGATTTCGATGAATCATATGTCGAATGAAGCGTATTTAGATGCAGAATCTAAAAATGTAGCTGCCCGTGGGCTGCGCCTTACAACAACTGAGATATCGCATATCAGCTGCGGCAGAGTAGTGCTTCCTGAGAAAATGTACTGAGAATTGCCCTACAACCCCACACGCGGACACCAGATTCCTTAATTCTCAACCGATTTCGATGAATCATATGTCGAATGAAGCGTATTTAGATGCAGAATCTAAAAATGTAGCTGCCCGTGGGCTGCGCCTTATGCCTACTGAGATATCGCATATCAACTGCGGCAGAGTAGTGCTTCCTGAGAAAATGAATTGAGAATCGCCCTACAACCGCAGGCACGGAAGCCAGATTCCCTAATTCTCAACCGATTTCGATGAGTCATATGTCGAATGAAGCGTATTTAGATGCAGAATCTAAAAATGTAGCTGCCCGTGGGCTGCGCCTTATGCCTACTGAGATATCGCATATCAGCTGCGGCAGAGTAGTGCTTCCTGAGAAAATGTACTGAGAGTTGCCCTACAATCCCACACGCGGACACCAGATTCCTTAATTCTCTACCGATTTCGATGAATCATATGTCGAATGAATCGTATTTAGATGCAGAACCTAAAAATGTAGCTGTCCGTGGGCTGCGCCTTCTGCCTACTGAGATATCGCATATCAGCTGGGGCAGCGTAGTGCTTCCTGAGAAAATGTACTGAGAGTTGCCCTACAACCCCACACGCGGACACCAGATTCCTTAATTCTCAACCGATTTCGATGAATCATATGTCGAATGAAGCGTATTTAGATGCAGAATCTAAAAATGTAGCTGCCCGTGGGCTGCGCCTTATGCCTACTGAGATATCGCATATCAGCTGCGGCGGAGTGTGCTTCCTGAGAAAATGTACTGAGAATTGCCCTACAACCCCACACGCGGACACCAGATTCGATAATTCTCAACCGATTTCGATGAGTCATATGTCGAATGAAGCGTATTTAGATGCAGAATCTAAAAATGTAGCTGCCCGTGGGCTGCGCCTTATGCCTACTGAGATATCGCATATCAGCTGCGGCGGAGTGTGCTTAATGAGACAATGTACTGAGAATTGCCCTACAACCGCAGGCACGGAAGCCAGATTCCCTAATTCTCAACCGATTTCGATGATTCATATGTCGAATGAAGCGTATTTAGATGCAGAATCTAAAAATGTAGCTGCCCGTGGGCTGCGCCTTATGCCTACTGAGATATCGCATATCAGCTGCGGCAGAGTAGTGCTTAATGAGAAAATGTACTGAGAATTGCCCTACAACCCCACACGCGGACACCAGATTCCTTAATTCTCAACCGATTTCGATGAATCGTATGTCGAATGAATCGTATTTAGATGCAGAATCTAAAAATGTAGCTGCCCGTGGGCTGCGCCTTACAACAACTGAGATATCGCATATCAGCTGCGGCAGAGTAGTGCTTCCTGAGCAAATGTACTGAGAATTGCCCTACAACCCCACACGCGGACACCAGATTCCTTAATTCTCAGCCGATTGCGATGAATCATATGTGGAATGAAGCGTACTTAGATGCAGAATCTAAAAATGTAGCTGCCCGTGGGCTGCGCCTTATGCCTACTGAGATATCGCATATCAGCTGCGGGGGAGTGTGCTTCCTCAGAAAATGTACTGAGAATTGCCCTACAACCGCAGGCACGGAAGCCAGATTCCTTAATTCTCAACCGATTTCGATGAGTCATATGTCGAATGAAGCGTATTTAGATGCAGAATCTAAAAATGTAGCTGCCCGTGGGCTGCGCCTTATGCCTACTGAGATATCGCATATCAGCTGCTACGGACTGTGCTTAATGAGAAATCCAATAAGAAAATTGCCATTAAACCACCACCACACCACCTATCTCCCTTAATTCTCAACCGATTGCGATGAATCATATGTCGAATGAAGCGTATTTAGATGCAGAATCTAAAAATGTAGCTGCCCGTGGGCTGCACCTTATGCCTACTGAGATATCGCATATCAGCTGCGGCAGAGTAGTGCTTCCTGAGAAAATGTACTGAGAATTGCCCTACAACCCCACACGCGGACACCAGATTCCTTAATTCCCAACCGATTTCGATGAATCATATGTCGAATGAAGCGTATTTAGATGCAGAATCTAAAAATGTAGCTGCCCGTGGGCTGCGCCTTATGCCTACTGAGATATCGCATATCAGCTGCGGCGGAGTGTGCTTAATGAGACAATGTACTGAGAATTGCCCTACAACCCCACACGCGGACACCAGATTCCTTAATTCTCAACCGATTGCGATGAATCATATGTCGAATGAAGCGTACTTAGATGCAGAATCTAAAAATGTAGCTGCCCGTGGGCTGCGCCTTATGCCTACTGAGATATCGCATATCAGCTGCGGCAGAGTAGTGCTTCCTGAGAAAATGTACTGAGAATTGCCCTACAACCCCACACGCGGACACCAGATTCCTTAATTCTCAACCGATTTCGATGAATCATATGTCGAATGAAGCGTATTTAGATGCAGAATCTAAAAATGTAGCTGCCCGTGGGCTGCGCCTTATGCCTACTGAGATATCGCATATAAGCTGCGGCGGACTGTGCTTAATGAGAAATCCAATAAGAAAATTGCCATTAAACCACCACCACACCACCTATCTCCCTTAATTCAAAACCGATTTCGATGAATCATATGTCGAATGAATCGTATTTAGATGCAGAACCTAAAAATGTAGCTGTCCGTAGGCTGCGCCTTCTGCCTACTGAGATATCGCATATCAGCTGCGGCAGAGTAGTGCTTCCTGAGAAAATGTACTGAGAGTTGCCCTACAACCCCACACGCGGACACCAGATTCCTTAATTCTCAACCGATTTCGATGAATCATATGTCTACTGAATCGTATTTAGATGCAAAATCTAAAAATGTAGCTGTCCGTGGGCTGCGCCTTATGCCTACTGAGATATCGCATAGCAGCTGCGGCGGAGTAGTGCTTCTTGAGAAAATGTACTGAGAATTGCCCTACAACCCCACACGCGGACACCAGATTCCTTAATTCTCAACCGATTTCGATGAATCATATGTCGAATGAAGCGTATTTAGATGCAGAATCTAAAAATGTAGCTGCCCGTGGGCTGCGCCTTATGCCTACTGAGATATCGCATATAAGCTGCGGCGGACTGTGCTTAATGAGAAATCCAATAAGAAAATTGCCATTAAACCACCACCACACCACCTATCTCCCTTAATTCAAAACCGATTTCGATGAATCATATGTCGAATGAATCGTATTTAGATGCAGAACCTAAAAATGTAGCTGTCCGTAGGCTGCGCCTTCTGCCTACTGAGATATCGCATATCAGCTGCGGCAGAGTAGTGCTTCCTGAGAAAATGTACTGAGAGTTGCCCTACAACCCCACACGCGGACACCAGATTCCTTAATTCTCAACCGATTTCGATGAATCATATGTCTACTGAATCGTATTTAGATGCAAAATCTAAAAATGTAGCTGTCCGTGGGCTGCGCCTTATGCCTACTGAGATATCGCATATCAGCTGCGGCAGAGTAGTGCTTCCTGAGAAAATGTACTGAGAATTGCCCTACAACCCCATACGCGGACACCAGATTCCTTAATTCTCAACCGATTGCGATGAATCATATGTCGAATGAAGCGTACTTAGATGCAGAATCTAAAAATGTAGCTGCCCGTGGGCTGCGCCTTATGCCTATTGAGATATCGAATATCAGCTGCGGGGGAGTGTGCTTCCTCAGAAAATGTACTGAGAATTGCCCTACAACCGCAGGCACGGAAGCCAGATTCCTTATTTCTCAACCGATTTCGATGAGTCATATGTCGAATGAAGCGTATTTAGATACAGAATCTAAAAATGTAGCTGTCCGTGGGCTGCGCCTTATGCCTACTGAGATATCGCATATCAGCTGCGGCAGAGTAGTGCTTCCTGAGAAAATGTACTGAGAATTGCCCTACAACCCCATACGCGGACACCAGATTCCTTAATTCTCAACCGATTGCGATGAATCATATGTCGAATGAAGCGTACTTAGATGCAGAATCTAAAAATGTAGCTGCCCGTGGGCTGCGCCTTATGCCTATTGAGATATCGAATATCAGCTGCGGGGGAGTGTGCTTCCTCAGAAAATGTACTGAGAATTGCCCTACAACCGCAGGCACGGAAGCCAGATTCCTTATTTCTCAACCGATTTCGATGAGTCATATGTCGAATGAAGCGTATTTAGATACAGAATCTAAAAATGTAGCTGCCCGTGGGCTGCGCCTTATGCCTACTGAGATATCGCATATAAGCTGCGGCGGAGTGTGCTTAATGAGACAATGTACTGAGAATTGCCCTACAACCCCACACGCGGACACCAGATTCCTTAATTCTCAACCGATTGCGATGAATCATATGTCGAATGAAGCGTACTTAGATGCAGAATCTAAAAATGTAGCTGCCCGTGGGCTGCGCCTTATGCCTACTGAGATATCGCATATCAGCTGCGGCAGAGTAGTGCTTCCTGAGAAAATGTACTGAGAATTGCAATACAACCCCACACGCGGACACCAGATTCCTTAATTCTCAACCGATTTCGATGAATCATATGTCTACTGAATCGTATTTAGATGCAAAATCTAAAAATGTAGCTGTCCGTGGGCTGCGCCTTCTGCCTACTGAGATATCGCATATCAGCTGCGGCAGAGTAGTGCTTCCTGAGAAAATGTACTGAGAATTGCCCTACAACCCCACACGCGGACACCAGATTCCTTAATTCTCAACCGATTTCGATGAATCATATGTCGACTGAAGCGTATTTAGATGCAGAATCTAAAAATGTAGCTGCCCGTGGGCTGCGCCTTATGCCTACTGAGATATCGCATATCAACTGCGGCATAGTAGTGCTTGGTGAGAAAATGAATTGAGAATCGCCCTACAACCGCAGGCACGGAAGCCAGATTCCCTAATTCTCAACCGATTTCGATGATTCATATGTCGAATGAAGCGTATTTAGATGCAGAATCTAAACATGTAGCTGCCCGTGGGCTGCGCCTTATGCCTACTGAGATATCGCATATCAGCTGCGGCAGAGTAGTGCTTCCTGAGAAAATGTACTGAGAATTGCCCTACAACCCCACACGCGGACACCAGATTCCTTAATTCTCAACCGATTTCGATGAATCATATGTCGAATGAATCGTATTTAGATGCAGAATCTAAAAGTGTAGCTGCCCGTGGGCTGCGCCTTATGCCTACTGAGATATCGCATATAAGCTGCGGCAGAGTAGTGCTTCCTGAGAAATCCAATAAGAAAATTGCCATTAAACCACCACCACACCACCTGTCTCCCTTAATTCAAAACCGATTTCGATGAGTCATACGTCGAATGAATCGTATTTAGATGCAGAATCTAAAAATGTAGCTGCCCGTGGGCTGCGCCTTACAACAACTGAGATATCGCATATCAGCTGCGGCAGAGTAGTGCTTCCTGAGAAAATGTACTGAGAATTGCCCTACAACCCCACACGCGGACACCAGATTCCTTAATTCTCAACCGATTGCGATGAATCATATGTCGAATGAAGCGTATTTAGATGCAGAATCTAAAAATGTAGCTGCCCGTGGGCTGCGCCTTATGCCTACTGAGATATCGCATATCAGCTGCGGCGGAGTGTGGTTCCTGAGACAATGTACTGAGAATTGCCCTACAACCCCACACGCGGACACCAGATTCCTTAATTCTCAACTGATTGCGATGAATCATATGTCGAATGAAGCGTACTTAGATGCAGAATCTAAAAATGTAGCTGCCCGTGGGATGCGCCTTATGCCTACTGAGATATCGCATATCAGCTGCGGCGGACTTCCTGAGAAATCCAATAAGAAAATTGCCATTAAACCACCACCACACCACATATCTCCCTTAATTCAAAACCGATTTCGATGAATCATATGTCGAATGAATCGTATTTAGATGCAGAATCTAAAAATGTAGCTGCACCACCACACCACCTATCTCCCTTAATTCAAAACCGATTTCGATGAATCATATGTCGAATGAATCGTATTTAGATGCAGAACCTAAAAATGTAGCTGTCCCTGGGCTGCGCCTTCTGCCTACTGAGATATCGCATATCAGCTGCGGCAGAGTAGTGCTTCCTGAGAAAATGTGGCAAATGTGGTGGTTTAATGGCAATTTTCTTATTGGATTTCTCAGGAAGCACAGTCCGCCGCAGCTTATATGCGATATCTCAGTAGGCATAAGGCGCAGCCGACGGGCAGCTACATTTTTAGATTCTGCATCTAAATACGCTTCATGTGACATATGACTCATCGAAATCGGTTGAGAAATAAGGAATCTGGCTTCCGTGCCTGCGGTTGTAGGGCGATTCTCAGTACATTTTCTGAGGAAGCACACTCCCCCGCAGCTGATATGCGATATCTCAGTAGGCATAAGGCGCAGCCCACATGCAGCTACATTTTTAGATTCTGCGTCTAAATACGCTTCATTCGACATATGATTCATCGAAATCGGTTGAGAATTAAGGAATCTGGTGTCCGCGTGTGGGGTTGTAGGGCAATTCTCAGTACATTGTCTCATTAAGCACACTCCGCCGCAGCTGATATGCGATATCTCAGTAGGCATAAGGCGCAGCCCACGGGCAGCTACATTTTTAGATTCTGCATCTAAATACGCTTCATTCGACATATGATTCATCGAAATCGGTTGAGAATTAAGGAATCTGGCTTCCGTGCCTGCGGTTGTAGGGCAATTCTCAGTACATTTGCTCAGGAAGCACTACTCTGCCGCAGCTGATATGCGATATCTCAGTAGGCATAAGGCGCAGCCCACGGGCAGCTACATTTTTAGATTCTGCATCTAAATACGCTTCATTCGACATATGATTCATCGAAATCGGTTGAGAATTAAGGAATCTGGCTTCCGTGCCTTCGGTTGTAGGGCGATTCTCAATTCATTTTCTCAGGAAGCACTACTCCGCCGCAGCTGATATGCGATATCTCAGTAGGCATAAGGCGCAGCCCACGGGCAGCTACACTTTTAGATTCTGCATCTAAATACGATTCATTCGACATATGATTCATCGAAATCGGTTGAGAATTAAGGAATCTGGTGTCCGCGTGTGGGGTTGTAGGGCAATTCTCAGTACATTTTCTCAAGAAGCACTACTCCGCCGCAGCTGCTATGCGATATCTCAGAAGGTATAAGGCGCACCCCACGGGCAGCTACATTTTCAGATTCTGCATCTAAATGCGCTTCATTGGAGATATGAGTGATCGAAATTGGATTAGAATTAAGGAATTTGGTTTCGGTGCCTGCGGTTGTACGGCAATTCTCAGTACATTTGCTCATAAAGGACACTCCGCCGCAGCTGATATGTGATATCTCAGAAGGTATAAGGCACAGCCCACGGACAGCTACATTTTTAGATTCTGCATCTAAATACGCTTCATTCGAGGCATGAATGATCGAAATCGGTTTAAAATTTAGTGAGATAGGTGGTGTGGTAGGGGTTGGATTACAATTTTCTTATTGGATTACATACTCTGGACCATATCCAGCCATCGAGAGGATTACCGATAATTTGTTCAAAATTCGCGCAGAAGGACGAACGCAAAACATTTCCGTAGAAAGGCTAAAACCGGCACACTTCGATACAGATCTGGATATTGATGAAGAAAATCAAACAAAATTAAAAACATACATGAACAGAAAAAACAAGTGACGTTTGACAGTTCGTGACTTCGTCGCTGACGAGGGAGTAATGTGGCAGTATTGCGAGAGCTATGTAGTTACTCGTACATAGATGGCGCTGCAATAAATTTAAAACTAATTTTCGAAACATCGCAATAAAGAGTGGATTGGTAATTTCACTATCAGTGAGGAATAACGTTTGTAAGAATCTAGATTAAGTATATTTAATAAAGTGTAGTTAGTGTTAAGTGTGCAAACCGTCGTTTTAATTCGAACGTCTGCGCCAGCGCTACATATGTAACTGACACAACGTCATCTGACTTTTATATAAGATAGTTGCCAATACATCGCTCTTTAGAATCTTACGTGAACCACGTGAGACTTCGAATTATGGGCGGGTTTGTTTTAAGTCATTTCTGTCAATGTTTAAATTAATTGTCATTTCTACTCTTTTCATTCTTTTCGAATGGAAAAATTAACATTTTTTTCTATAACATTTATTAACTTGTAATCAAGTGGTTTATGCTATTATGCTTAGCGAAATTGAACGTTTGCTCCGTTCTTGCACTTTTTTTTAGCTTAGGCGTGGCAGCACTTCACGGAAAAGCGATTACAGGTTGACAAATGGAACGTGCCCTCAGTGGATGTTTACGATTAATATTTGGATTTTCACAAAGTGAAGTGTTAATTAAAAGATATTTATTCCAAAGTTGCAGAGTGAAAGTATTGAAAGAACAACTAAAAAACATGGATAAACTGACAACAATTAGTGCGACATTATTTATGGCTGCGGACGTTTTTGCAATCGTAAGTTTGGCTATGCCTGATTGGATTGTCACAGAAGAAGCAGGTACGCTGCAATAAATTCTGCGAAAGTTGCACGATATTTTTTTGTTTTTTCTTAAGGAGACATTCGCCTAGGATTAATGTGGACATGTATGACCTTGTACAACAGGCCTCAGGTATGTTTTACGCCTGAACTGCAGATTGAGTGGCTACTGGCGTTGGTTTGCATATTTATTGGATGCATTTGCGTTACTACAACCGTAATACTATTGGCATCTAGTACATGGGACCGTAATGTTATTCCCTACGCCAGATGGGTTGGATTCACAGCAATGGTTTTGTTTTGTTTAGCTGCAGTGATCTTTCCGTTGGGTTTTCACATTGATGAAATCGGTGGTCAAGCTTACCAGCTTCCAAATACTTACAAGATTGGAATTTCTTATATCATGTTCGTCCTGGCACTCTGGATAACTGTTGTATCAGAGCTTTTTGCAGGTAAAGTGTGTTTACCTCATTTCTAAACTCAACTAGAGTTAAGAAATATTCCTCAATAACTATTCAGTAGAAAGAATGAATACATATGTACGTACATAAGTTAAGATTTGTAATAAGAAAAATGAATATTCATAGTTAATTGATAATCTTATCAAAGTTTTGGGTTGAAACTCTGTTAGCGCATATTATTTTAATAATTAAATGTACAAATAAAATTCAGTATTATTAAGATCATAGAAGTAATATCTAATTCTATTGTCGCCTTCAGTTAGTAACCAAATGTTGTCATAACTCTTATCTAAACATTAGGTTATTGAATATTATATTTATGACAGATTGTATATAACTTGAATCAAAAAAATAAATACTGAGACCTAAGGGTTGATACTACTTTTTTCGCATTTTTCATGCTCTGAAAATGAAATTAGAGCTGTACGAAAAGTTCGCTATTCAAATTTCCATTAAGTGTGAGTGCGTACGCACTAACCTAATAAATGTGAAAACGTCAAAAAAATAAATTAAAAATGTGACCCAAACTACATTTTTCAGCCGCTGGCAGCTTTTTTTTTGACATTCCTGCATTGAATTGAGTCATTGCAAAACTAAATTGAATTTGCGAAATGGATCCAGATGTACTTATTTTGTGTGTTTTAAATATAAATTTATTTATAGCAACCGTTTTGGAAATGTTCAAAGAAAAACAAAAACCTAAATTTCCAATTAATTTTTGCCATTTGTGATTCTGTTCTGCTTCATACGAAAACAAAAGATGACTATTTTATGCAAGGCTGACACTCAAACATGATTTAATGTATTAAAAATGAGGAAAAATTGTATGCCAATAATACGGGCTTAAAGATTCGTTCGCATTTTTTACAATTAACACTGAAAATGGCATTCTAGACTTCCAGCGACAGTCAACTAATAGTGTTCCTTCGGACATGCATTGTCAAGTCGATAATATGCTTAAGTACCTGGGTCGAGGAGTCGAACTGACAGATGGCCGAAGCGTGGGTTTTTTCTTCTGTAGAGAGAAAAAAACAGTTTATTTGTGTCCGGTTGGCAAGCGGACGGTGTGCACTGTGCAGGTCATAAACGCTAACACAGTAACAGCAACAGGAACTTTGACAGCCACACCGAAAATTTTAGAGCCAATGCTTTTCAATGGAACAGAACACATTAGCACAGCAACAGAAACTTCAACTTTAGGCCTAAATTCTAAGTTCGCTCTTGCTGTTCAAATGCAACCAACTTTGCGACGCCATTTTTCAGACCTCGCAACCTGAAAATACTTTGTATTTGTCACCGCAAATGTAAACAAAAGAATTTGTTTTATTATTTGTTTCAAGGAAGTGTAACGAATGATTATGTAAACTACTCGAGAGTAGGACATAAATGAAACGCTTTTAAGCAAAATTTTTTCATAAAATCGTACAATCATTTTAGTTTTTTATTTCACTTTTTGCTTTTCAAATACACAAGTAAGTTTTACGATGTCAATTTTCGCTGTGTGCTGTTGTGCTGTGCTAATGTGTTTCATATCACGTTGGCTGTTTTTGTCCGGCGGCTGTCAAAGTTACTGTGTGCTGTTGCTGTGTCAATGTGTTTCTACTATAATAGTCTTTTACATTACATTTTGAACGCAAACTGACTGAAAATCCATTTCATATTTCCACATAAAAATGGCTAAAAGGCCGACACAAAAGATGAAATAAAATTACATTTTTGGTTTCGAGACGTTAATAGGTTAAACACATTAGCACAACAGCAACTTCAACGTTATTCCTAAGTTCTAAATTTGGATCAATTGCTGTGATGTGAAACAAAAGCACGCAGCGATATTTAGTATTGCGGAAGGATTATTTACAAAACAAAATTAAAACTACAAAGAAATTGATTATAACGTATGATTTTCTATTGTCTAGTTGATAACACAAAAAAAATTGTTGGCTGCACAGCACAGCACATTACTGTGTAATGCATTCGGTTTCATTGAAAAGCATTGGTTCTAAAACATTTACTGCAGCTGCCAAAGTTTTTTTTTTGTTTTGTCGGTTTAGGAAACATTCTATAGTCATACTACCACGTCAGTCGCAGATGGTTAACTATTAGCCATGTTTTTTGAGCTTCTCACAAAAACGATCTCCAGTCAATCTGGTTTAGTAGCTTTTTTTATTATTTGAAGATTGGTGCACCTGCTCGCTATCAGCCTGACACTGGTTGTCAAAATATTCGCGCTGTTCGAAAAATTCCAATTGTTCTTCACCCCAAAGACAAAATATGTATTTTATAAACAAACAAAAAATATTTGTCTTACTTATTCCATTTACCTTTTTCGCCGTCCAAACTCTAAAATTCAAAAAGCTTTAAAAAATATTTTCAGCGCCATCTGAAATTAAGTGTTACAAGCTGTTCATCCCAAGTCACTTCCCACTGAAGATAAAAGCTAAAGTGATTGTCAGTCAGTTTTTATTGTTGTACTACATGTTAGATTTTACTTTACTTCACTGAGTGAGTAGTCTCAAAAAAACACGCCTATTGTATTCATTCATTGTAAACGATGCTTTGAGAGCGCTCCAGTAAAAATCAGCGATTAGCTCTTGGAACTCACTTTTTTAAATTTTGTGACTGAACTCACTAAAAATTTATTTGAGTTATTGTTTTGATAATTGTGAGGAGCCAGATGCAAGACGCGAGACTGGAAAAGGCGTCCAAATAGTTTTTTTTTGTGTCGGAACAAACCCCCTTTAAAAATATTAATACTGTACTATATCAAAACAAGTAGTTATCCATAGATTTCTTAAATTGAAAGTGGAAGAAATATGGCTGGTAATTTTTGGCAAAGCTCTCATGCTCAGCAATGGATACTTGACCGACAAGATCTCGCTCGCGAGCGACAACTTGACTTGCTAGTCCTTACAGAGGATGAGTACCAGAAAGTGTTTATTTTCTTTGCAAATGTTATACAAGTGCTAGGGGAGCAGCTAAAGCTGCGACAGCAAGTCATAGCCACAGCTACTGTTTACTTTAAGCGGTTTTACGCAAGGAATTCGTTGAAAACCATAGATCCCCTGCTTCTTGCCCCAACTTGTATACTTCTAGCTTCCAAGGTAGAGGAATTTGGTGTCATTTCGAATTCGCGTCTAATTTCCATTTGCCAGTCTGTGATTAAATCAAAATTTAACTACGCGTACACTCAAGAATTTCCATATAGAATAAATCATATTCTAGAATGCGAATTTTATCTACTAGAAAATTTGGACTGCTGTTTAATTGTATATCAACCATATAGACCCTTATTGCAACTTGTTCAAGACATAGGAGGTCAAGAAGATAATTTTCTAACACTTTCATGGCGAATCATAAACGATTCTTTAAGAACAGACGTCTGCCTTCTTTATCCACCATACCAGGTAAGAAGGCTATGAACATCTTATTGGTTGAAGCTAATTTTATTTTTGTTAAAGATTGCAATTGGCTGTTTACAAATAGCGTGCGTCATCTTACAAAAGGATTTGAAATCTTGGTTTGCTGAACTTAACGTTGATTTGGATAAGGTTCAGGAAATAGTTCGTTCTATTGTAAATTTGTTCGAGTTGTGGAAAGATTGGAAAGAAAAAGATGAGATTCAGGGTCTATTAGCGAAAATTCCTAAACCAAAACCTGCTCCTCAGCGGTAAAATTATAAAATTATTTGTATTCATATCTAGTTCTAGTTAGTAGTGTATCTGCATAAACATTTTACTTGATTACTTTAAATAAAAACCCTGGTAATTAATTCATCTTTGTGAATCTTTTATTTATTAAACAATTATTAATATTTATTTTCAAAGAAAATTGATATACCTAAATTGTTAACAATAAATTTTATTGCAAGTACGATACACTTTAAAAGAAATTTATTCTTTAATGGTTGTACTATGTTTGTCTACTCTTCTTTGAACTCTAAAAATGAACACGATTGCAGAAATAAAATGAAGAAAAACTAGTTTTAGTGGCAGTTTCGATGAGTAATTGAGTATCAAAGCCATACAAGTGCAGTTAATGGACACCAACGCTTCGACCCGGAAAGTCTTTGAATTAAGCCCAGAAGGAAAGCATGGTAAAGAAAGACCGCATCTGAGAATATGCATCTAGTTGGAAAGGCTCCGCAACCAACTTGGCTGGAAAGGGGTAGTGATTGAATTCCTGATACACAGTGGAGTATATAGCCACTTAAATAAGCACATACTTACATATTTCCATAATTGAACAAAGCGGAACAAACAAAATATGTATGCTTTTCCAAACAGCTAATAGCTTTAAGAACTAAGAATTTTAAGAATTGAATATTTCTTACCTATTCAAAATGACCTTACGCTACATTGAATTAGTCTTCAGTGGTTTCCGAAACCAACAGGTTTTTTTGCTATTAACGCTGCAATACGGTATCATTAGGAAGAAATGAATCCTTCATTACATACACATATATGTATATTTATAATTGACTAAAGAACAGTGATGAAAAACAATTTCGGTATATATCTATGAGTTTAGACTATCTAAACATAACCCTAATTCTTTGTGTTCCTTAACCTCGTCAACATCTAAAACAATCTTGCTTTGAGTGGGTAAATATCTTCTATATTTAACATCAACGGCGTCCAACATCCTTTTGGATGCACGATAACTAGGTTTGCTACCATGCTTGTCCGATATATAAACCACTTCTTTAATACCAGATTGAATAATTAATTTCGTGCACTCGTTACAGGGAAATAACGTTGTATACATCCGTGTTCCAAATATATCTGCCGTGTTCTTATTCAATATTGCATTTGCTTCTGCGTGAACTACGTACATATTTTTATCATTAAAAGAGTCATTCTTGTCTTTGCCCCAGGGAAAAATATCATCGTGGCAGTTCCTTGGAAAACCATTGTATCCTACAGCTAATATTCTATTTTCCTTGTCAATTATACAGGCACCGACTTGGGTAGAAGGATCTTTGCTTCGTTTAGCAGTCAGAAGTGCAGTCGCCATAAAATAATCTTCCCATGATAAATAGTCGGGTCTTTTAGACATTGCCAAGCTGAAAATAGTAAAGATTAAAATTGTGAAATGTTGGGAACCTTTATTATGTACGCTAATGATATGCATGCAAAAGTTGCGTCTATTTATAATATATACACACTTCTAGTACTTTGTATATGTAGAAAATCAGAACTACCGAGCAGTACCTATCTAGAGATGGACTACACTTAGTTTGTTCCTGACGTATCTAAAAAGAACACTTATAAGTGGTAACTACATAGCATTTATGAGAATGGGGGCGTTCAGAGTTTTAGGAACTTGTTCTGATTTGTCGAGAACCCGCGAATGAACAGCAAAATAATTGACGTTTTGTGAGAATGTCAAAAAAAAACAGCTTGTAGGGCGGGCAGTTGTTTACCGGAGTTTAGAAATTAAAGGAGTTATAGTTGGGATTCCCAGTCGTTGTATGCATATTTCACTAAAATTTTAGTCGCTAGAATGCTGAACGCCTCCAAAAATAGAAAAAGTAGAAATTTCATTGTTTAAATGTCAAATATTTGATAATCTAGTTTATGTGCACATTAAATTGTAAATAAGATGATGGATCTATGGACATATGCATACTTTTATTCCATATTTTAACTTTACTTTGATTAACGTTTATTAATATTTTGTTACTGAATGTTTAATAGACCCTAATAAATTCAAAACAAATTGTTTGCGAAATTAACAAATTTAAATATTTTTTTGTGTTTGAATTGGATTTTGCTTTAAGTGAAGGTAAATTGAACGCATTCGCGAGACATCTTTTCCAGATTTGTTCGACTTTGGATTAAAATCACAAAGTTTAGCGATGCGCTCCCATTCGGTACCAGGCTCCATTTCCCCATTTTCAAACGAGTCTTGCTTTTCAGCGTTACGACTAGCAGCCTTGGTTTTAGCAATTGACTCCTCAGTTTGTCTGAGCCAGTCTTCCAACTCTTTTTTAGCTTGTAACCGGAGCTCTTCCTTTTTTTGTTCCTCTTCGCGATCTTTCTCTTCTAAACGGGTCTTTTGCTCCTCGCGCCATTTACGAATTTTTTCAGGTTCTACGCGAGTAATTGGTGCTTGTACAGTAGATTCCAACGAATCGCCCACATTTTGAATAATTTCGAAGCTTCCGGTCGACGATTCAAGACCAACGCCAGTATTAACACTATCTTGGAGCAATGTTTCTTGGGTGACTGGTAAAACGTCATCCTCTAGGCCGGCCAAGGCACTTTGTTCACGAGCTAAGAATTCCGCAGCTGGATCAACTTCCTTTGGCTCGAAATCATCACCGAAATCCATTTTAGCAGATGTATTTTAATCGTTTTTTCTAATAGTAGACAAATTAGGGCGTGTGTGCGAGTAATTTGTACTCACTAAAGCTAAGTCAAAATCAAAATTAAAGTTTTTTCAAACTTAAATCAGCAAGTAAGATATATTACAAACCTGAGTAATTTTATGTATATTTAGATCTTTTTACTTTTAAATCACCAAATGTCGACAGATCTCATACACCGAACAACCACAAATCAATTAGAGATATCAAACTACGTTCTAAATTCCTTTTTCTTTGACAGTTATACTTTCTAAGAAATGTCGTGTCAATGGGCTCGTTCGTCCTCAATGAGTGCGTTCGTTAACTATTTATCCATAGCAACCTAGCGAACTTGTTCTATTTTCAGAATGAAAAAAAAAACTCAAACTGTCAACTAAACTAAAAATAACGAAAAAGTTAGTATAATGCTAAGAATTCATTTTTTTCATTTCATTTTGCACAGAATGAATTACCAATGTGCAAATTCATACTAAGCGTGAATGAAGGTATAATATAAACCCATGAAATAAAAGTGAATTGGTGCATTGTCGTATGCAGCTGTTCAAGAGATAAAACCAAAATATTCGGACTGCTTAACCCCGAAATAAATATAGAATGCTCTAAAAAACTTATTGTGCTTATTATCAATGTGAGTGGGAAATAAAGAAAATATCTTACAAAAGTCCAAGAGTAATAAATATCGTGAACAATTTTTCAATTCACCTTTCAGGTACGGCTTTATATTGTTCCACTTACATTTCTTCCACTTAAGGAAAAAACAGGTACACATTACACGAATGGTCACAAGAAGCTAGGCCCTGAGCAACATGACCAACGCTATTTTACCTCAAACAAAATTTGTTTTTTGTATATTTTAAATTTTCACTTTTCACTTTTTTCTGTTTTTGCTTTTTTGCTAGCAGGCGAAATTAGCAGCTTAAAAGTTTTAAAAAAAATTTGAATAGAAACTAATACAAATAGGATGTAAATATTTCAGAGATGATTTAATAATTTTGCTAGTAGAAGATAAAACGTAAAGAAATAACTGATTAAGAGTCTAATTAGTAATTAATAAGTTGAGGCTAATTCAAGTTTCATCAAAGAAAACATCCAGTGTAACTTCTTCAGAGTACCTAATAAAGAAAAATGCTCTTCTAGATATACGAATCTGGAACGCTACCGAAGCGAACAATTTGTCACTTTATGACATCTTATAGAAATCGTTTGGATATGTCAATGTCAGCGATACTCCCACATTAGGAAAACATTAAAGTAAGTTGTTTTCTTGTCTGAATTACATACATATTATACAACATTTTTTGGACTAATATCCTTGAAAATAACTTTAGATGGCAACTTCTTCAACATACATTAAACAATATATGACGGAAGAAAAAATTGCTAGCGAACCCTGGCCGGATGATGCTGTGCTTTATCAGCCATATGAGGCGGAGCAAATTCTCCTTGCCGAAAATGCAAGTTGCTTGGCAGTTAAGGCTTATTTGAAGATGTGCAAGATTCCCTTTACTGTTCGTTCTTGTGCTAATGCAGAGTTTATGTCCCCAGGTGGACGTATGACTAAATTACCATTTATTAAAATTGGTGCATTTATTGTAGCTGAATTTGAGCCGATTGTAAATTTTGTGGAACAGAAGGAATGCGCTATTGGTCAGTGGCTAAATGAGGACGAAAAATATGATCTGCGTTCATATGTTTCGCTTGTGGAAAATATTTTTACCAATGCCGAATTATACATCAGCTTCTTAGATAAACAGGTTTATGAAACTGTTACAGAGCCACGTAATGGATGTGTGTTCCCATGGCCATTAAATACAATTCAAAACATAAAAAAACGAAGACATGTTTTAAGACAACTGCAAGTCTATCAGTGGAGTGATATGGACCTTGACGAAGTATTAGAAAAGGTTATTAAATGTTGCGAAACTCTTACAAGCAAACTTGAAGAGAGCGGTAAGACATTTTTTTTCGGTGATGAACCAACGGAATTGGACGCCATCACGTTTGGTCATATTTTTACCATATTAACTACAAAACTACCTAACAATCAACTTGCACAAAGCGTTCAAAGTTTCAAAAAGTTGGTAGAATTTTGCCAAAAAATAGACAACATGTACTTTCAGAAAAAAACAAATTAAAATTAAATCACGATTAAAAAATTAAATAAACATCAATGGACACGAATATTAAAAGCTAATTTTATTATATTTTAAACAAAATGTCTACATAAGTATGTTTGAAACAAAAAATTGGCAGTTTCATAAAATAAAACTAATAAACTTCACACCAAACACAAATTTGAGAATTTCAGATAATTTTGTTTAACCGAAGCCTTATTAATTTGCATCAATTCTGCAATTCTATGCCCGAGATTATGCAATACCGCAGCCGTTGATAAAAGTATTTAGATATTGCCATAATACAGTGTTAAACTAAATATAAAAAAAATAATAAATTCATGGAAATTATTCATAACTATAAAGAAAAAAAAGTTAATCATACCAAACAACATGCATTATCAATCATTTCAGGCAGTATAATTTGAATTTCGTTTTATATTTGTATGAAATACTTGGAGCATCGTATATACTTTGTGAAATACGTTCTGTATAAAAATATTAATCCTAACTATTTTTGTATCATTTTGTTTATAATAATAAAACATGATTGCTGAACACCACTATAGAAACGATCAATGCTTATCGACTTTAGTTAAAGGAATAGACAGTCGGTTGCGAAGTGAGTGGGTCTGCTGATTATTTCTGTTCGTTTGTCCATTCGACAGCGAAATATTTATTGTTGAGATCGACTGTCGTCGCGTTATGAGTCGTCTCGCTGGTTGTTGCTTCTCCGTTAATAATAATGCTGCCGACTTCTGTTGCTGTGTACTATTTTTCTGTTTACTCGGCGATGCATCTAATTTAAAATGAAGATTTATTATTATCCTTTAAAGCAACCAAAAACACGTTTTTTATTATGGTTAGCATAAAGACATATATTGATTTTCACCCCCTATTGGACTAAAAATGGGCTGCTATTATATAAAACAACTTATTTTCAAAAACTTTACCAAGAAGTCTGATACTAGTACATAGTAGTAGAATATATGTACATATATATTTGGAAGTCCTGATTTGATCACAGGTAATGGATGTTCATTAACATTCAGAAGGATGCATAATCAAGAGAATGAAGTGCCATTTTACAGAAAAAAACATTTTATCCTTATGCTAGATAATATTAAATCACAAACTGATAGTTTTCCCTATAGTTGTGCAGTTTCGTTTCAAAATTATTTATTGAAGTGAAGAATGCTACAAACGAAAAAAATCAACAGTATTTTGTAAACATTTCTGCAACTTAAAGCATGTTAATTGTCAGAATGTAGTAAACACAAATTTAAGTTGACCTAAGAGCAATCTCAAAATAACTAGTCAAATCAGGAAACGAAGTAATTTGTTAATTTAAATAGGCGAAGCTCTAATGGTCGTAAATTTGTGCATTTTAGTGCATTAAATAATAAATCTTTTTCATGTTAAATTTTTGGCGTAAAATAAGAATATTGTGTTTTAGTTAAATAGAAGAAAAGATAAAACAGTCGATTACTATAATATCTATGTACCTTTTTCTTTTAAGTATGTACTAATAAAGAAGATTCCAATTGTTTTTTTTTTTTTTTTATAAGTTAAGGCATTCTCCTAATAGTCTATTCACAAATCGAGTGATTATTAGGTGAGAAACAATATCACGAAAGGGAGAAGAAATATGTGAGATAGTTAAGTCATTTTTTTTGTTGCATAATGGCATGCAGTCGATTACGAATCGTCTGGAATTGAAAAAAATAAAAAGGAAGATTTATTACGAATATCCATATTTGTCAATTCAAATGAATTCGTGTGACAATGATGAACAGCTGAATGAGGGTGAGAAATGGATTTATGTGATAAAACCTTTTTTTTAGAAAAAAATTATGATATCGATTCATGTATTCGAAATTATATAATGTTGTTGCATGATAAATAAAAAAATATCAACTAAAACAAATTTATACCTTTAAGTAGTGAAAGTCTTCTCTTAAGGGTGATTTTTGTTGCCGAAGATTCGGAATTATCTTTTGATGTACTATTTATTTCAATTGAAGTTCGTTTTTCCATTCTGCTGCCACTATCATTTTTAGACACATCACTTTCATTTCCGTTCACCGCTGGATGATTTGAAGCATTCTTAAAAGTGCTCTGAGAGAAACAAGTCTTATTTAATGGTGTTATTTTCGATTTTGGAGGTTTCATTGCTTTTGGCGATTGACTATTTAACAAAGTTGTTGTTCCGCTCCCGGCAGATGTTTTGTTTTCTCCTAACTTTTGTGGAGATTTTAACTTTTGTTCAACTTGTTTGTGAATACCCACTCTCAGCCAATAATCCAATTGGCTTTCTCGTGACTCTGATATAAGTTTCTGTCCGTCTGGGTATTTACTCAAAATTCCTTGAAGTTTTTGAATGGTCTTGTATAGAGTTTCTGGTGAGACCAATCCATAATCAAACAAGGAGCACATATGTAAAATAAAATTTCTGTACAGATTCTTTTGAATGATTTCGCGACCTTTTGCATCTAGAAACATATCACAAGCTAGTGGTAGCTGGCAATCGCCTACGTAGCCATGCTTCATAACGTGCAGATTCCAGAGCTTCATAAGTTCCTTCTCACCTTCGTTTACATCAGAAAATTCGTCAATCATTTGGATTGTTTTTTGACGCAACCAAAGGGGATCACTTTCACCCTCCGAATCAATATCAAGTTCTTTTGGATGCACAGGTAGGCATGTTTCGGTGTGATGGTATAATCTAGAGTTTTTATTTTACAATCACTTTTTGAATAAGAGAGTTGTTCGATTACTTACCGATTGTGACCTGTTATATATGGCCTTTGATTAGTTAAATCGTCTTCATCCAGCACGAGAAATTCGTCTAGGCACGTCTTTTGTCGACGAGGTCGACATACTAACAAATTTGTCACAGATGTTCGCCTAACCGGCCCACAGGTTCTCGCAAATGAACATCCTGATGGTCCTACCAAATCATATGGTGATCCAGAATATGAACCATCATAGGAATCATTTATTGTGACATCTATTCGCGCTCCATTTCCTGCGGGATGATATGTAAAATTGAAACGTGCATGACAAAGTTTTAAGTGTTTCAGTAACGCATATAATCGTAAACAGTCGAGTCCACACCATGGACATACCACCTCCTGGGTGTATTCTGTTTGCTGACGTGTATTGTTACTATAAATAAAGTTGTAAACGATTTGTAATTTTTCTTCAACAAGTATTTTTGCTTTAAAACCATTTCGTTGTGTACTTATGGAATTGTTGTTGTTGTTAGTCGGAGTGTTATTGCATACATCATTTATCATATCCATTACTATATCGTCACATAAGTCTTTGGCGTTAACAAAGCTCGATATTGAAACATTCGACCAATTTAAGCGGAACTTCAGCATTGGACATTGGTTAAAAACTTCAAATTTAAGAGTTACGGGAATATAGCTGTCTGGTAGTGATTCCCAGGTTCTCTTCTTTGGCGAAAAGCACTTAAGACTATTTGATGAAAATTCCTGAAGTGCTGCTTCATATTCTCCTTCACCAATACTTCCACAATTTTTCTCAAAAACTACCAACTCACAGCCAAAATTCTTAGAGCATAATTTGGTTCGCTTTGACGGCATATCTGTCGGAGTAAATATATGTTAATCTATTCGAAAAATATTTGAAATCAATACCATCATCACTTCCCAAACTAACATTATTAAACATTGGTAGAACTTCAATTCTGAACAATACTTTATAGATCGTATGCTGTTCACTTAGTGGTCGCAACGATTGCATCGGTATGCAGACAGCAGCATACTTTTCTATTTCTGATGATGGATTAATTACTACACTTGAAATGTGTGTCTGTAATAATTATAATCAATGATTAGTAATCTATGACGCCGTTGTAATACTTTACTTACTAGAACTTCTTGAAAGTCAGAAGTGCTATCTTTGCGCTTATTTTTTGTGATTTTATACATTGTTGTATGAACGTTGACCATATCGCCGGTTTTCCATTCGCCAGTTTCTTCGTTTTTATCAAATAGACCCATGAATACAATATTCAGGTAATTACCCACAGTGTCTGTTTTGTGTGATATTGTATCAAGAATCCCATCAACTTTAAATGCAGTACGACTTTTATTATTTCTAGACATTCGGTCCTTCATATAACTGAGGGTTCGATTTAAGAAAATTGGCTGCGGTAAAAAGAAAAATCCTAGTAAATATAAACCACCAAATTAGAAGATCTTACGCTTGTTCCATGCCGATTTCGTAAAAACCGATAGATTTGGGTTGGTTCTAAAATAAACATTGTACACATTAAAGTATGTTGTTTCTCCGTTAATTCATATAAGAGCGCAAAGATAAGTCAGCATTTTATATTTTTGTGGAATTTTTTTCCCACTCGAGGATAAAAAAGCTTATCTTTAAAACTTACTTTCGAACGCTTGCAAAAACAATTCTTGATCGGCCTGTATGCCACTTAACTTAGAAACGTCTGTGTCCTTTTCTCTTTTTTTTTGTGGAGGCATTGTGGTTAAAATAAGAATAACTTATTTACAATAGACTTGTGAACAGAATTTCAGTAGGGTACAGCAAGAAACTTTTTGTGATTATTCGGATATATTCATATGACACAACTATTATAGCGGCGCGAAAATTCAATGACGGATAAATGAAATTTCTACTTTCTTGACAAATATGTACGTGTTGACAGTGCTTAACAATTTTACTCGTCGGCTAGGTAGTGTCAGTTTGGAGACCAAGGTAAATTAAATTTAAACAGAAAACTATTTTTTTAGCTATAATTTTTACATGAGAAAAAAAAATAAATAAATAAAATAAAACAATTGCAGTTGTCTACTGAAAAGTTCTGTCCGAATTGTTATGTTGTGTTTCCTTATTTTAAGTTTTACTCTCGTTCAGCTGGAAGTTAGTCGTATCTAATTTTGGCTTTGCACGAGATGAAATATGTAAAAATTTATTATTATTGTTTTTTTAAATAAGAACTGTTTTTTATTGAATTGCTAATCTTTCCATCTGCCGGAGTCAACATTTCAAGAATGAGTCTTAAAATACTTAATAATTTACCTTATACATAATAATATATGTAAGTTGTATAAAGTATAGACATTATGAAAATTTAACATATTATATAGTAAGTTAAAAAACTTAATATTATCTGTTGTTTCATGCAAAAGTTGGAATATTCAAACTATATTTCTTAAATCAGTACAACACTAAGATTAAAAATATGTACTTTTACTATTAGATTCTCTCTTTCATTTCACATGAACAATTTCGATTCGGTCGAACATTTTTTGGTGGAATTAAATTGACCTATTCTAATACATGATTTCAATGTATTTATAGTGTATAGGAATACATATGTATAAGGAGTGACTTCAATTAAGGTGATTAAACTTACATAAGCATCTGAAATGGTACAGAGTAATTGGTACGCACGTGCTTAATGTTATCTTCAATAAAGAGCAAGTATTTTGCTTTTCTGAAAATGTTCGATCTTTCGTTTTTATACCGGTATGTTATTCTTAACGATCCAGAGTAATTATAAAAATTGTAACCGTTATCTGAAATCTTGAAATATATGAATTTATATTTATGGCTTAGAATTTAAATTGCAAATTATATATTTAACCGATAAATTCCACGAGCATGTTGCTTCTTTTGTGCTATTTGAATCTAGACTTGGGTACAAAAAACTCTTTTATCCACTCTTGATTTCTAGTATCTGAAGAAGTAGACTTTGTATAATCTTGGACTTGCTAGGATTGCTCCTTTTTATATACACATGCATGCAAAACATTACAACCAACTGTAGAACCAAGCTTTCAAGTACTATTTGATATTGCCACAAAGTTTTCTTCTGCCGATAATAATAATGTCGTGGGTAGGAATCAAAAGTTTTGGTGTCAATACAGAAGCAAACATGCGTGTTGAGAGAGGTGCCACAACCCACATCCCTCGTGCCTATCTTCTCAAAAAAAAAGTGAACAAAACGCGCAGCACATTAATTTAGAAAATGAAAAAGCTTCTCTAGCTGACGAAATTGACTGTGGAGGTGCAAATCTCACCGATGACTGTGTAGTTTGCATCGCTCCGTCCTCAGTTTCTAAAGCACTTCAGGAGGTCGTATACACGAAAATAGTCGAACGGTACGGTTTCTTTATTGAATCAAAGGTGTTGTAGGTATCTTAATAAATAAAGAGATATTTCACTCGTTTGCAGATTTGATTCGCGTTTTATATTAATTTGTGTATTTAATGATCAATGGGGGTTCCGGTATTAAGTAGTTAAATTTTTGCTTCATAAATACTTTACATGAACCCTTTAAACCGACATTTTTAGTATTGGACTGCAACACATAGCTTCAATTCAAAATTGTGTTTTGGTATTTGAATCCTTTATAATAATGCCTCTTGTGTGATTTTAACATCAAAAAAGTATTTTTAGATGAGTGGCCAAGAAATTGTGTGAAAAAATTACCAACAAAATATAGAAGCATACGTATGTATGTACATATGTATATGCATAAAAAAAAATTCATAAAATGTGATTTAATATTGGAAATGTTTAAAGAACTGCATATATACTGTGATTATATAAATATATGTACATACGAGTATGTATTGGATTTGATTTGTTATAAATATATGCAAACATAAGAATCTATAGCCGCATCATTTAAAATAAATATTCATTATACATATATATGTATAAATTTTAGCTGAAACCATTGAAAAAAATAAAAATTAGAATTAAATAAAAATCTAAATTTACTTGATATTCGTTTGGCGCCATAAATTTTAAAATATTTTCTTCACATTTTAATGAGATGCAGCGTGTACACTTTATTATTTTTTCTCCTTATTAAACAATTTTTTTTATTAAATTATAATCAAGTTTCTTAAGCTTCATTCGTCATGCTTATTAGTTATTAGCTAGTTACATCAATCCCGTATATAATTCGCTGCTTATTTTTAAAGAGCCAATATCGTTTAATAGAATCTTTGACCATAAAACAAATTATTCGTCATAGTAATCCCAAAGATAAGTGATCACTTTGATCATATAGTCTTCTTTATTCGGGTTTCAGATAACCGATGTTTAACCGTGAGTATTGCCTAAACTCATAAATATAAAAACTTTTCTACAAGCAGAAAAGGGTTTTTAGTTTACCCCTTTCCGATTTCAATTCCATACACGTATTAAATTCCCAAATTGTACATATGTATGTATGAACATAGAAATTTAGAAAAATATACTTTGACGAAAATATGTAACTTCTTCAATCCTTCATTGTTAATTTGTTGTTTTTCTCTCGTTAAGCAAAACTTATTCACACAATTATAGCAACAAATTGTTGTCGACTACCACAACTAATACTACTCGACTTATGTATATCTGACGAATGAAGAAATGTTTCAGCTTTACTATCTATTCGTAAATTAATGTTAATTTTTAAGCAAGCCACAAATCGCTAGGCCTCACATCTATTAGCATTATAAAGCAAAATATGCAGTCATACCCATTCTTTTGAATTGTTTAAAATTAAATCGCTAAATGCGTTCGTTAAAGTTTGCATTATTTTGCGACTACAAAAAGTTAACTCGATCTGATAACAAATTAAAGAACAATATATCATAAATTTATAGATAAGTGAAAACCAGTGTGGCGAATATTAATAAAAGTGCGTGTATACTTAGGAATATGACTTTCAAATTACTACCAGTAATATTGTAATATAATTTAGGGTTTATGGGGGGAAATTTAACCAATTTGCATACATATTGTCTTTGTTAAGAACATTTGTATTTGCAGTGGAATCCCCAACAGGGGGTTGATCATTAATTGCTTCACTGAATTTCTGATGGGAAAATATACTGAGGATTTAAATTGCATTTGATTTTTTTAAATAAAAATAAGTGGTGGAAACGTGATAAAGTCTGTGGACTGTTTGAAATTTATATTTTTAAATTATTATTTATGTTTGTCGGTGATGCCTCATGAATACTTACATACATATTTTTATATGTTTTACTTGTGGCTACTTGAAATGGTCGATAAAAATACAGGAAATTTCAGACTGGATAATGTAAAGAAAAATATGCAGAACGGTGAAAAAATTGGCGTTAATGACAATGAAGCATCAGGTAAATATCGCAAATTATGAATCTATTTATTTTTTATAAATGATTTCATATTGTTTTATTTATTTTATTTTAATTAATAATAATAATCAATTTACCTATCATGTTTTTGAAAATTAATCATACCTAAGTTAAATTTTAGTGTCGCTTCACTTACATATACGAATACATAATTATTTATTCATTTATTTCCTCCAACATATGTGCATCAATTTTAGGATTCAGTCGAAAGGATTTTTTCATATTTTTTTACGCTAAAATTATATCGATAATCTAATTTTAACCTCAATGTCTTGATTAAGATATGGTGTAAATCAGTTATGTCTTAACAATTTTGTGTACTATATTGATTTTACCCTTGTGCTTGGTGATTGAGTGAAAAGTTCACATTGATTAATTTATGGATTATTGATTCCCTCAAAAAGATAATGTATGTGTATATGTCTTAAAGATTCATGGTTATTAACGGGTCGGTCATACCAAAACTCTGTTTATATAAAGTAAATAATTTGTTTTTCAAGTACCTCCAAAGATACATACATATGTACATATCTACGCACATTTATATGTATCGAATCAGTCCCTTGAAAATTTGGAGTTTCGAAATATAATTTTTTTATGTTTCCTCATTTAATTTTACTCATCGAAGTAATAAAATTGGTACATACATATATCGCTTCGTTAAATATCATTTTTAAAATTTCTAAATTAACAAAATCCTTACTTCTGCTATCTCAAATAGCAAAGCGTTCATTTTATAGGTAGAAACCGTGTGAAACACCCACCTGTTGTATGTTATTCAACTGCTTTAAGCTTTTCTTTTGGTTAAAAAGTCTTCGGTTATAAGAAAATGCATTCTACGATTTTGTGTACATACACAAGGAAGGAAGTGTGTACATATGTACATATGCATGTAGGTACGTTAAGCTTCATCAAGTCTTGCTGTTTTTCTTCTAGTCTTCGAAATGACCTGCTTATCACACAATTTACCATCAGCACACAATTTAATGTGTTTCAGTAATCTTTTTATTACTTTTCAAAATGTATGTAAACATGTACTATCTATTTTTAACCTAAATGTCTGGATTAAGGCCATGCACAAATCGATGGCCAATTTTGTGTACAAAACTGATTGTACCTTTTCACTTTTGGACTATGGGGAAAAATTCACATTAAATAAAATATGAATTATTGATTCGCTAAAATAGATTATACGCATGTATGTGATTTAATCGGAAAAGGCTCTAGCTGATTTTGAAAAAGATTAAGTCGTCGGTTATAAGAAAATACATTCTACTATTTTTTATGTAGATTTAAAAAAGAACGACAGGTCTATATATATATACATACATATATAGAAACTCGCTCTAGCAGTTGTTTTTCGTATTCTTAGCAGTTGTTCGCTTCTCTGTGCTACTAACGCTGAGGATGTTTTAGTAGCAGGGAAATTTGTCCAATATGAACCCCTGTAATTTATTACTTCGCCATTCAATGCTTGAAGCCCAAAACATTGTTGAGAAATCGGAGCAGCTGACTTGCAAATTTCGAGGACAAAATTATTATTTTGTGGACCTCACATGAAAGACATTGATACTTTCACTGACTTCAACTTTCCGAATAAAAAATATACATTCATATGCACTTACCTAGATAAGTTATTTATAAAGCATTCAAAATATTAAACAATCAAAATATTATGATACGCATCAGATTTGAAATTGTCAACAGCAAAATCTTGAATGACCTCTAATTAATCTAAAAAAAGGAAACACACACAACCACACACGTCTACATATATTTCGTGGTTCTTATTCATTTAATAACGAATGAAACAGGCGTTGCCCAAGACATCACGCGATTTACAGAATGTATTGACTTTATGTACAATCCTTCGTATTCCCTTCTTCATATAAAAAGCTTCGAGGCGAACAACGTTTTAAGAAAATGCTAGAATTGAAAGAAAATATACATACATATATGTATGTACATATGTACAAATATACATATGTACATATGTACATATGAATGCGTTTCTTCCTTTAAGGATGTATGCTGTGGTATTTACATACATAGGTATAATTCATAATATTAAAAACTAATAGTCTTATGCACAGTATATAAAGTATGTACATATCTAATCGTACATATATATGTATGTATACTCGTATGGATACTTGGCATGTACTATATATTCATGTTTTCTTAAGCCAATAGTACCTGCACATCTATTTTTCTTGTCTACTGCTACATATATAACAACAAAAGCAGCATCAAATTATAAAATAAAATTATAAACCGCCAGTACCAAAACTTCTATCACCTTTAAGTCATTTTCATTACATATGTACATATTGATGGTCATTCGGAGTTCTATGTTAACAGTGCGTTATTGTTTACTGTGAAGTTTTGATACACTTTTCTCTCTAAATGGAAATAGTGACAAGTTCAAATGACAAAGGTTACCACATGAGTTTTTAGATTCATATACTCGTACGTGTACACATGTATGTCAATATGTACATATGAATGTCATGTACATATAAATACATTATGCGTCCATTAATATGTATGTACATTTATACATATGTATATTCAAATAAATATATAAAAATCTAGCCAATGATCTGATTTATTTATTATATAGGGCAATAGGAAATAAAACGATAAATAAATACAGATACAAATATTTTAAATAAATGAAAATTTGTTAAAAGAAACCTCTTCAGAAATATTACTGCTTATAAATGGTATACTATTATACAGCGCCTAACGGTTTATAGTTAGCAAGAGTAATCATTTCAAGAAATTTATACCTACCTATATTTGTGAGTATATAATATACTTCTAATAGTCTGTTTTCATCTGCGGAGTGAAAAAGAAAAGTATATACATACATAGAGCGTAGAAGAGAATACATATGTATATATAAACGCAAAAAAGGCCAAAACTTATTCCACCCTTTTTTTAATTGTCATTCGGGTGTCAGCATTTGCACAAAACAAATTTGAGATTCCCCACGGTGAAGTATGCAAATACTATGTATTTAACAGCTTAGTTGATACATACAAAGAAGCCCACAAAAAGGCGCAGTGTTTTAAAAGATGTTGCCTTTTATAATTTATTATTGAATTAACTGTTTCATCCGACTTCAGCCGTGCATAAATTATGGAAATATGCTTGATGTACATACATAAGTACGTTTTCAAATGATACCATTTAACTGGTTAGTCGTAGACATACATATGAATATAATTTCCGCCCATAGACTATATATTTTCCCTTTTTATACACATTTGTACATATATAACTTTCATATATTACAAAGTTTTTAAAAAACTGCAAAACTTTGTCATGTATTACGAGCTAAACGAAAGTATGCACATACTCATATCAACTCCAATGAAATCCACATCCAGCTACATTTTCTGACAAAAAACTAAGTGCATAAAAACGGGAACAGTTACTTTATGGAATAATAAACCACGATTGAAGCACACTCATAAATCATTCATTGTTCATGTGGACCATTCACCTTCAGAAGATCTCAAGTTATTTGCCGTCTTTCAAGTCTGTAGAACTCACCCTTTATATATATGTATGTAGGTACCTACATATACTAGAACAAAATGTAATGGTACAATAATGATATATGTATGTATGTAAGGATTGTGTTATTTTTGTTTTTTATTTAAGCGGAAAATGCTCATTTGGACGATTTGTATACCCGATACAGGCAAAGGTTGCGGAAGTCCTTATTTATTTCAGGCCTTTCAATTTCATTAGCAGCATGTGTAGTATCTATAATATTGGGATCCATGAAAGACCATGTTAGTTAATAAATACATTTTAAAATGAATATTGTTAAAATATGATGCATTTCAGAATGTTGTCCACATATGTTTATTGAGTATTGCTGGGCTTGTTTCTGGATGTATCCTCACTGCCCTGCAATTTCCTGCTGTTTTGAGCTCACCTGTTGCCGCTTTAGCATTTGCCGTCTCAACCACTTTTTCTTTGGGTACAATAGCTGCTATAACAGGGGAGGCATTGGCACCGTTACCACTCTTTGCGGTGTTTCTGGTAAATAAATTGATTGCGCGATTACTACCCACCCAATCACTTGATATTAAACTACTTTACTTTGACTTCTGATTTTCAGGGTATTCACACTATGCTTCCAATTTCTTGGCCGGTATCATTGGTGTTGGCATTATTTATGACAGCTATCCATGTGGTTTACAAAATAGGAATCAGTCCAGGCTTTTCCCCAGACGTCGAAATGGTAGGTACTGAAGATTTATTTAATAATATGCTGCTCTCGCAATGTTTGTCACGATTGCTAATAAAAGTAAATACTATTTCAGCTTATTGGGGAAATAATTATGCTAGCAACTGCTTCAGTTTCTGGTTTGTATTACCGTATAATGTCGGACGCAGCTCACAATCGCACAGTTGATGGCACTCGTACTGGCATTGAGCAAAGAGTCAAGTTGGAATGTGAACGAGAGCAGCAGGAACAATTACTTTTAAGTGTTATCCCTGCGTACATAGCTGCCGAGGTATGTACATATATTAAGTAACCAATGTTCTGATTTTAAGAACATAAATACGACAATCACCGGAAGTAAATATTAGATAATCCAGAGAGCATATTTTTTAATCAAATTAGGTGAAGCGTAGCATAATGCTGAAAATGGCCGATGCGTGTCAAAGAGCGGGGGGCCAAGCTAACTCGGCTCGATTCCATGAACTGCATGTACAACGCCATAACAATGTTTCGATTTTATATGCGGACATTGTGAACTTCACTCCTCTTTCAGAGCAGCTGACCGCCAGTGACCTGGTTAAAACTTTGAATGACCTTTTTGGTCGTTTCGATCAAATTGCGCAGGTGAGTACATATGTATGTACAGTATGAACATATGCATACGTGTATAGAGACAGTATTCTCCATACAGCTTTTGCTGGAGCACTCATGGTTGTAAGGTGCATTGTGGTCGGTGTAGCGTTGAAATTGATTTATTAATTCTAACATTGTTACCCTTTTATCAAATGGACATATGTATACCCGTTTGTACTTCCAGTTGTATCGGCAGTCCAAGAATTGCAGTTAATATACAGTTTAGATTGAACATATGCATATTTAAATTTTTAGGAAAATCAATGCCTACGTATAAAAATTTTGGGTGATTGCTATTATTGTGTATCAGGGTTACCGATTTCAAGACCGCAGCACGCAGCTAATTGCGTTAATATGGGGTTGCAGATGATTGATGCTATAAAGTATTGGACAAAATATTTATTTATGTTATTTTCAAATGCACATCTAATATGACCGTAGGCACGTCCGGGAAGCTACTGGCATTAATGTTGATATGCGAATTGGAATCCATACTGGCAACGTCCTTTGCGGAGTGCTGGGTCTCAGAAAGTGGCAATTCGATGTATGGAGTGATGATGTCACCCTGGCTAATCATATGGAGAGTGGTGGTGTCGCTGGGTATGTTTATCGTTTGTAATGATAGTAAGCTAAAAATGAATTCCTTTGCTAATAGATTTCGCGAATTTTGTTTGCTTGTTCTATTACTGTCTGCTTCGGTAATTCGAACTACATATGTATGTATATGTAGTAGAGCCCGAATTTAAGTTGAATCACTGAATTTATTCTTCCTAGTTCACTTTTTGTGTGAAAAAAAATTGCAAAAACGTTATTATCTATGAAAACAGCATTTACATATTTATTAAAAGTCAGTGTAATTTACTTAAACAAATTAAGTATTATTGACTGGGTATATAAGACAATTTTGTTTTTTTTTTTTTTTAATCTCGAATAACCTGAATGCATGTAAGTTACATACATATGTATGTATATAAAGTAACAGCATATTTGCAAAACTACTCGACACTTCCAAAATTATTCCACTTAAAATGAGTATCCAGTGAGTAGTCAGTGTTCGAACTAGCGAAGTAGTGCTCTATTTGTATTACCAATATTTTCTTGCATTATACTAATATTGAATTAATCATTTTTTGTATTACTATTGCAGACGAGTTCACATAACAAAACAAACTCTTTCTTATCTTGATGGTAAATTCGAAGTGGAATCCGGTAACGGAAGTTCCAGAGACTCTTACCTATCCGACCACAAAGTAGAAACCTATTTAATTATCCCACCAAAGGTTCGATTTAATTGGTTTACCGGGATCCAATTTAAATTTATGGACATTTTTTCGTTTCTATCTATAGAAAAATTATAACCTACCCAGGGTAGTAGAGATTCCCACCCCGTCATCACCAATGGAAACATCCAATCAATTGCGACTGAATCAAATTTCAATCATAGAGACAGAAGATCCGGATGACATAGACGGTGATGATCCCTGCATATCGCCAAACATTGAGGATAACACAACAAGTATAACTCCCACTTCGGACCGAATTAAAGGCAGCGATGAGCTTACTCCGTTACGAATAGATGAAACTACGAGTAATGGAAGCGAGAATCAGGTTGGGTTTGTGGCAACTGAAATTGGGGCGAAATCATCCCTTTCACTTCCAATTGAAGGGACAAGTGGTGGTGGGGGAAGCAATAGTTCAGGAGGAACTCCTACATCGGTTGAAGTTCCTGAAAAAGGAAGAAGAAAACTTTCAGTTCAAGGTATGTACAATAATGTGTATATTATATATTCGCAAATGCTTTGAAAAGTCAAAGTCAAGCTGCTTATTTGCCCTTCTTTTTTGTATACTTTCATTTATTTATTCAACTGCACAAAATGTCCTTTGATACAGGACTCATGGCATTTGCCGAAAGACGACGGTCTTCAGGTGCTTTTATGGACACAAGAAAACAGTCAATAACGAACGGAGATAGCTTTCGTTGCGCAGGTGGAATTGGTGAGTTATTTTACGATAGTTTGTAAAAATTTTTTGTTTAACATTTCGCATATGTAGTTCAACAAATCCAAATGCCTAGGCAGTCCAGATTTAACATTTCAATGATAGACTTCTAAAAATATATACGGCACGTGTTTTGTGTTTACCTTTTTAGCCACGCCTGGAGGACTACCCTCACGACATAGACCATCATCAAAAATGACTAAATACGTAGAATGTTGGGGAGCAGACAAGCCTTTCGCCAATATAGCCGAATCAAAATTAGCTAAAAACATCGGTCTAGCGGTAAATAGTCAATGATATCAATAATATACGAAACAATCTAAATGAAATTGCAAAATTAGAGCATTGCCATGATAGAGTCAAATCTCTTGCCACCAGAACGGAGATGTTCAAATTTTAACTGCTTCGGACCACCAACAGAATTAAAACCTATAACTATGTGGTATCGGAACTCCCCTCGTGAAACTATGTATCGAGCTCAACCAGATCCTCATTTCCGCTTTGACTTGCTTTGTGCTTTTAGTATATTTTTGTTGCTTGCGATAATACAGTTAGTAGTAATTGAGCTGTAAGTAATGTACCAGGAAAAGAGGTGTAATTGTTAATATTAATTTCTTTAATAGGAACGTAGCTCTGTTGGGTTCTTTGGGAGCTAGTATAATATCCATTGGCCTTTTTCTTTATTTGAGCAACATTCAGATTTCTGAAAGTTCTGCCACTCCTACCAACGGCACGGGTCAAGTTGTCGCCAGTAGCCGTTCAATAAGATTAGCAATATTTTTGGTAGTAAATACTTTAGTTTCAGCTTGCTCTGTATTTAGTGTGGTAAGTAAATTAATATGTATATATGTATGTACATACATATGTTTGGAAATGTAAACATTTTTGTTGAGCACAAATTTATGACGTACGACTCAAAATTGATTTGTAGGTACACATTTATAGTGTGTGTAAAAAGTTTGATCACAGCATAGTTATCGTGTGTTATAACACAAATAAATAAATAAATACGAAATAGTAGAACAAATAAGTTTACGCTTAAGTCAGTTTCAAATTTATGTCCACGTACATATTTGTAGAAAACCTATGTACCTACATACATACACACATATTTGTGATACAAGATATTTACTAAAATCATTTAAATTTGTTTTTCCTTTTCTTTGAGGAATTCAGATTAACTTTTGCGATGAAGCAACTGCTGATGTTCATATAACTAATAATACGACATACCTACCGCCATTATCAACAGATTATTTTGCATTGCCATTCGAAACAGCTCCAGCTTACCTGCTTTGCTGTGCCCTGAGTCTTGCAGTTATATCGGCATTTTTAAAAGCTGGGTTTATTTTAAAATTGATTGTTATGACAGTGGCTGCTTTGAGCGAGGTCACCGTACTTGGATACAGTGATCTTTTTAAACAATACAATGAGCTGTATTTCGAAAATAGCATGTAAGTTATTACTATTGCAATGCGCAAAAGTAAACTTAAATATGTCTGTACACTTAGACTGCGACTTGAGGTCAAAGGGCTACTGTTTCTCTGTCTAATCATAGCTGTCTTACACACGCTTGATAGGCAAGGCGAATACGTGGCACGAACAGATTTTTTATGGAAAGCAAAATTAAAGGTTGAACAAGAGGAAGTTGAGACCATGCGTGGAATAAATAAGGTTAGTATTATTATGCATGCGTTCATATTCGTACATATGACTAGATATGTATGTATATTGATTAATATAAAAAAAATTAAAACACGTACTAATTTCTCAAAATATGCTCTTGGCAAAGAAATACAGTCGAACCTTCATAAGTCGAATCTTCACGGGATCAAATAATGTGTTCGAGTTATGGAGCACGCAAAAAACAAAATACACATGCTCCGTTGAATTAAAATATCTCTTTATTATTGATTGTTTTGTATTTAGACTTAGAAATTTCGTGAGAACTTCAGACTTTTCTGAGCATTTTTTGATTTTTTCGATAGTCAAACATTTTTTATTAAAATTTTAAGTTTTTAATTTGCGCCGCGATATTTTTCTGAACGAAGTGGTAGAAAATACTGAAGAAAAACTTATGAGGTTACGACATGAACAATTGCAATATGCAGACGCGGCTCTTATTCTTCTTCTTCTTCCTGTTTGTCCGCGTGGTTATGATCATGATTATAGGGATCATAACCCTCCCACTTTACTGCATCCCTACTGGTCCGGCTGTGGGGTTCGCCGATTCAACCTCACAAAGTATCCGCAGGTCTCCCGGCTTCGGATCACTTCGTCACTGATGCCAATCAAATGCTGCTGCTGTTTTTGAATTTGTGTGATCCAGGAGTATTTTGGCCTGCCTCTCTTCCGCGCGACTTCGACTTAACCAACCCTTTGTGTGCCGGTAGTTCCACCGTGGAACCACCAACATAAGCATTATTTTATACCATCCAGTGAGTGGTGGTTGGAACCACCTGAGTCTAACACACTTACATGGATTGGGCAATCGCACCATATACAAATTTGTCATGCCATGTTTGTAGTGATTTCGCAATGATCGCGTGTTTTTGTTGGTGCGTAAAGGGTTAAGGATGTTCGACTTACGGAGGTTTGACTGTATTGTACTACTCGTCGTAAAAAATCACTATAGTGCCTCATCAATCTCCGGTTTACAGATTTTGCTGGAAAATATACTTCCAGCACACGTTGCTACTCACTTCCTTCATCAGGAGCGATCCACCGAACTGTATCATGAAAGCTACTCCTGCGTTGCGGTGATGTTTGCTTCGATTCCAAATTACAAGGAGTTCTATGATGAAACCGATGTGAACAAACAGGGATTGGAATGCCTTCGGCTGTTAAATGAAATCATTTGTGATTTTGACAAGGTAATTTATTGAAATGGGTTCTTCTGCGGCCGAAATGTGTTGACTATCCCTACAAATCTATTCATCTATTGATGAATACGATGTATGTACATACATATATATCTGCGTACATATGTAATTATGTATAGTCCTGTATTTACATATACATACATATGTACAAATGTTTATACCTATGTATGTACATATAGGGAATTAATATAAGTTGTAAAAGCAGATGCTTTCTCAATTATTGTATACATATGTACATACATAATTGAGAAAGCGTCTGCTTTCAAATTATACACTTATGCACACATAAATGCATACATATATATGTACATATATGTGTGTATGTACATACACATATACATAGGTACATAGTACAATAATGAAATCATCTGCCTTCCCATTTTACATACATATATTAATTCTCTTCGATACGTAAACTCCAAGTGTTCGCATCTTTTCAGTTACTTCTGAAACCGAAATTTAGTGGAATAGAAAAAATAAAAACCATTGCCAGCACATATATGTGTGCATCTGGACTTCGACCAGGGAAAGAAGATGGGGCCACGGTAGGTACATATGTACATAAAAGTTCGAATAAAATAGGATATATGATTCATTTATTTCAACTCCTTTGCGATGCTTTTACATCCGTTACCAAAAAATCATCATCATCCCTTCAGAGTTTTTATTTCCATTTTTTTTCCTATTTTAATGCAGCGTATGCGTAATTTGGCGGTAAGTAATCATTATAAGTTACGCAAATCATAATTTATATTCTTACATCAGCTAAGTTCTCAAAATCCTATAACCCTTTCAACTTTTATAGAGATGAGGGTTAAATAATAATAATAAATTACTTAGGTACTTCAAATCTCCTGCCTTATATTTTAGTTTTGAGAATATACTAAATGTTAACGTACGAACTGTGTATACATATTTATATAGATGAATTAAGTCTTGCTTCTCACGATATATATATGACTGCAATGAAAGCAATTTTACTTTCTTCTCATTTCATTTTAATACTAACGATTGGCAGGACGAGAAGCGAACTGAGGAGCATAACGTCGTTATCCTTGTGGAATTCGCCATTGCTTTAATGTCTATCTTGGATTCAATTAATCGGGAATCATTCCAGAGATTTCGCCTGAGAATCGGATTAAATCACGGGCCAGTGATTGCTGGGGTCATAGGGGCACAAAAGCCACAATACGACATTTGGAGTAATACTGTAAACGTTGCCTCTAGAATGGACTCGTGCGGAGTCATGGGCCGACTGCAGGTGAGTTAAGAACAATTTTATTCTGGTATGTACATTTGTACATAGGTTCCACCTCTCGCGAATGTCTGGCAAACGTCCGAGAGTAATTTTTCGAGATTTATCAGAAATTGTATATACATATGTATGTATGTAGGTATGTGCATATAAGTATACATACATATGCTAAAGAAGCGAAAAAAATAAAAATAACAATAAATGCAATAAGAAAACTACATAATCTGTAACGAGTTGTGTACTTAAGTACTTATTTTAACAAGAATATTTACTTTAATATTACAGAGAAAATAAGTTCTTTAATACTAACAAAGCCTGACTCACATACATACATATGTAGATATTAAAGGCATACTAAAATTTATATACATATGTACATAAATATGTGTATACATAAACTATTTTTATTTATTTCTAGACCACTGAGAACACTGCAAAAATTCTGATTGATGCAGGATATACATGTGAATGCCGTGGGCCTACATTTGTGAAGGGCAAAGGCACGTTAATTACTTACTTCGTCAAGACACCTTTTGACGGAAAATTGTAAAATACATTATTATAAGTCTTAACTTTAAGTTGCAACGGAAATCTTGTGCGACTAATTGCTGTAATATTCTCGCTAGGAAATTTACGGTATACATGCGGATATTTACGGCACTAGTTTTCAAATGGTTTATTAAAGTACACGTAAGAAAAACGGTTAGTAATTTTAAGTAGTATTGAACTGACGCCAATGGCATAAACTCGTTTGTAGTGTATTATTTTAGGTTGTTTGAAGGCAGGAAACTGTTTATTTAAGTTATAATACCTTAAAATAATTAATACAAACGCAACCATGCATTTATTGTTGCTTTTGTAAGCAGAACGTGTACACCATGTGCATAAATTGTTTATAACAAGTTTTGGTACATAAGTAAATACATACATATAAATATTATGAGCTTGCACCCCAAGTTCTTTATAAGGTCGAAACTCACTTTGTACATTTATATATAATTCATTGTCATATACATACATAAGTTCCAATAGTCACCATTTTTCTAAATCATATTTTTAACCGTTCTGCTTGTATGTATACTTTTCTACTCTTGTTTCATTTTATAATCCTCCACGGAATCATCCAGCTTTTTTATTAATTACAAAAACCATTTTTCGCTTTATCTTTAATATACATACATACATAAGTGTAAGAACAAAGAAATTATCGTAACGAAAATGTATATTAAATGAAATAAATGAAATTCTTACTTATTTTTTTATGAATAGCTTTTATTTATTTTTGTAATACTTGATAAACTCATTACCTTTTTTGAATAGTTTAAAGTACATATGTATATAGATGTGCTTGAAACTATTTTTGTTCCCGGATGTCGTAGACAAAATTAATAAATGGGGGAAGTTTTATTTAGAAATTTATTACAACTTATATAGTACCAGATACATTATTATAAAAGTGAATAACAAAATATTTTGGCCTAGAGAAGTTTGAAATTAATTGCGCATCATTTACGGAATCTGTAAAAATAGTGATGGTATCAAGTCTAATATTAAGACAGTCAAATACTTCATTACTTGGCTTTAAAGTATTTGCAGTACTAATTAGGCATTCACATGAAATCATTAATCGAATTGTTTACGACAGAGTAGCTTGGATAAATAATAATTGATTTACATCGCTGAGAATTGAATTAAAAGTTGTAAAGTAGGGCAGCTGGTTGGTAACCTCACCCCAATATCTTAGTTAGGGTAAATGTTATTTATTAGGGATGTTTTTACTCCATGAGGTATTCCTTATTAATCAAATGTAGCAGTTGTTTTACACCTACAGTTGATGCAATTTGTGGTCAGTTAACATCCTTAAGTTAAGAGGTTAACATCCTCTATGAAACTTAATTTTCAATATCATGAAGTGGAGTTACATTTTAGACTGTAATGTGTGGATACAGTTAGATAATGTCTTCAGGCTATTTGATTGTTTGTAAATAAAAATTTAAAGCATTTTATCGTTATCACCTTTAAGGAATACTTTCGGAAACAAAATACAAAGGAACAAAGGGCTTGCTTTTTTAATAGAAAAAAAAAACACTTGCCACCGCTGAACTGTGATCTGATTCTATTGTATTTCGTTTATTGTCGATACATTTCATCCCGAATTCGTTTCTTATTAAGAGATTAATCTAACCTATGTATATGTACATATATGTAAAAGTGGATGTGACATATGCGAACCAAACTTTTAAAATGTGAGACAAGGCGTCAATTTCGTATGAAGGTAGCAGCATCAATGACATAAATGTAAGAGCAAAGAAATCATCGTTACGAAAATGTATATTAAATGAAATAAATGAAATTCTTATTTATTTTTTTATGAATAGCTTTTATTTATTTTTGTAATACTGAATAAATTCATTACCTTTTTTTAATACATAGTTTTAAGTATATGCATAGAAGTGCTCTAAACTTTTTTTGTTACCGTATGTCGTACACAAAATTAATAAATGCGGGAAGTTTTATTTAGAAATTTATTAGAACTATGTATTATAGTAGCAGATACATTATTTTAAAAGTGATTAACAAAGTATTTAGGCCTAGAGAAGTTTGAAATTAATTGCGCATCATTTACGGAATCTGTACAAATAGTGATGGTATCAAGTCTAAGACAGTCAAATACTTCATTACGTGGCTTTAAAGTATTTGCAGTACTAATTAGGCATTCACGTGAAATCATTAATCGAATTGTTTACGACAGAGTAGCTTGGATAAATAATAATTGATTTACATCGCTGAGAATTGAATTAAAAGTTGTAAAGTAGAGCAGCTGGTTGGTAAGCTCACCCCAATATGTTAGTTAGGGTAATCGTTATTCATTAGGGATGTTTTTTCACCACTAGGTATTCTGTCTTAATCAAATTTAGCAGTTGTTTTACACCTACAGTTGATGCAATTTGTGGTCATAGGCTAGAGGTTAACCTCCTCTATGAAATATAATTTTCGAGTTAAGTTAGAGTGGAGTTAAATTTTAGACTGTAATGTGTGGACACAGTTAGATAATATTTTCAGGATATTTGATTGTATTGTAAATAAAAAATCCGAAGCATTTTATCGTTATTACCTTAAAAAAAATACAAAAAGGAACAAAGGGCTTGCTTTTTCAATAGAAAGAAAAAACACTTGCCACCGCTGAGCTGTGACCTGATTCTATTATAGTTCGTTTACTGTACATATATGTTTTCATCCCAAATTCCTTTCCTATTAAGAGATTAGATATGAACATATATATGTGTGTATGTATGTATATATACATATATGTAAAAGGGGATGTGACATATGCGAACCAAACTTTTAAAATGTGAGACTAGGCGTCAATTTCGTATGAGGGTATAGTGTTGAATAAAATCAACACATGAACATGAAAAAATGTATCCTTGTAAAAGTGATGATAAAATATTACCCATAAAATGATACGCGACATAGAAAATCTCATCAGTGATTCCTGAGCTGACAGCAGCATCAATGACGTGATTGAAATACCTTATTTACTCCGTGTGAATAATGTATGTACCCCCTCAATATTGCGGAAGAATGAGGAATACAGGCGGCATATTCCGTTTATAAAGTGAATGGTATCTACTGAATACGAGGAACATAATTTTCGTTCAAGGCTGAATCAAAAAAATACACATACTCTTGAAAATCGTGAAAAAAAGAACTACTGTGTCAGTGGTCGTACCATGAAATAGAGTAGATAACATGGTATTGAAACATTACTCGTTCTTAGTAACTTTGCTAAATGACTCCATTACAAATGGCCTTAAGAAATTTATAGGATTTTGTGGTCAAAAAGCTAGATCACGATAGCTTATAATTATAAGACTGGTTTATGTATTTCTTTTATGAGCAAAACAGAGGATTCCTGGCTTATTCGCTGTTGTTTAGCTGTCAAACGGTGGGTGGAGATTCGAAGAATCGAGACATAAGTATTCGAATGATTTGAAGAATCGAATGATCATTCGAGATACGGGTGAATGAAATTTGCAATGTTGCGTCGATACACTTTGTTTTTGTTCTTAAACAAAAAACTGCTATAGTTAACGCAAAATGTGTTTATTATTATGAAAGCTCAAATAGATATTAAATTCATATATATATGTAAGTACATACTTATGTACATAAATAATTTCCTCAAAAGAAAATTGCAACAGAAAAACCAATTCAACACTTTTAAATTTATAACGCAAACTGTAAAGACGAAACGAATAAAACCACTGTGAAAGAAAATAAATATACATATGTACTCACATATGTACATATGGCATCTAAATAATATAAAGCGGATCGCAACCAAATGCCTATAAAATGGGTATACTTCTCGCTACAATACTTTTTTCATTAGAGCCAGTTTTGAGAAAATGCGTTCTGCACAAGCACTACTATGCGGAAACTTGAAACTCTTTGCTACAAATAAATACAAATTTGCATAAATAGGCTCATCAAGATGATTCCTTATGCGGCCCAATTTGCCCCAAAATTCCTCGATATTTTTTTGTTCTAACTATTTCCTCAAAGCCTTTCTCATGTACTTTAAATTGTGATGAGCTACTAAATGAAATTTTTTGGAAAAATATTTTATGCGGTTTCGACACATGCATATACACACGCACCACAGATATTGCGTTCATTGGTATAAGAGATTGTAAAATCTGAAAAGTAATAAGAAGAGAAGTAAAAAAATAGAAAACAAAATCATTCGAATGATTTTGTGCTAAGAATCGACATCTCGAGACATTTTCATAATCGATGAGAGCCCTAAATGAGATCTATCTTTGTGCTGATGTTCAAAATGTTTGGGAGGAAACTTTTAGAAAGTTCAAAATACAGTGTGGTTAAAGGTGCTCAGAACTTTGCGAGATAGATTTGATACGTATGGCTGCGCTAACACACTTGAGCAGGTCTTATTCAGAACAGGAAGGTCGATATGAGAAATTTTATGGCGCATATCAAACGGCCTAATTGGAGGTCATTAGGATATTAGAAGGTACATACATACATATGTATGTACATACATACAGTAACGGACATAGAAATCCGGACGTAGTGAAAAAACTAGTTTTAGTAGAATAATTTTGGAGGTCTTAAAAATAATCAAGTTCCATCTTTGCCGAACGATAGTTTGTTGAAATACATTTCAGATTCTTTAATTATGGACCAAAGGTTTCTGACCTGGAATGAAAAAATGCATTTACAAACTTTACGAACGTGTTGCTAATATTTTGGGGAAGATAAAAAAAAATGGCACTTAACACTTTCGCTTCGTGACAAGGCGCAAAATCGTCTTGGAAAATCAGCTTATCTAAGTATGATAAATGTTCTTCTAAAGTTGGTAGCAGATTGTCTTCCAATATTTTTTTATATTTTTCTGCGTTCACCGTTCCATTTATTAGAACCAGCCGTCCGACGCTGTGATAGGAAAATCATCCTTGAACCTCCTTGTTTCACGGTTGTTGTCACGCACTCATCATTGGATCTTTCTCCAGTTCTTCGCGTACTGTATTCCGTCAGAGCCGAATATGTTGAAATTTGACTAATCTGAGATCACATTTTTCTAATCCGATATGGTCCAGTTTTCATGATCTTTGGACCACTGGAGACGTTTTGGGCGCATTCCTTTATTTAGAAATGGTTTTTTGGCAGGTCTTCTTGCGTTCAAACCAGCTTCTTGAAGTCTTCGTCTCACAGTCCGTGAGCTTATCTCTGATCCTCCAGCCTCTACAAAGACTTTCCTTAAATCTTCAGCAGTTTTGAATCGATCACGCAGACTTATTCGTTTTAAAACCCGATCTTCAGCACTGGTGGTCATTCTTCTGCGACCCGTCCCATTTTTTCTTTCCAATGAGCCCGTTGCCTCGAATTTTTTGATGAATTCAGCCACTGACGACTTGCTGAATCCCACTTTTCGCGCTATATCACGAACACTTAATTTTTCATTTCTTAAAGCCATTATTTCGACTTTTGTTTCTTCACTCATTTTCTTTTTATTTTCCATATTAATAAAATTATATCCACTTTCACTCAAACTACTTTCTTTTTCAATGAACTACATATTACAAAGTAAACTAGGACCATGTTATGTCAAGCCTTTTTATGCAAAATCCTTTCTCAAGATAATTGAAGTTAAAGAATTTTTTTACCCTGTCCTTATTTCTATGTCCGTTAATGTATATAAGTGATTTGTACTTATAGAATAGGTTTGTCTGTTAATGTGTTTCTTCTGGGCTCACTGAATTACTGAATTATTGCATTGATATACATACATACATATGTATAGAAGCGAATAGAATGCCTATAAATATATATAAATAAAAGTTATTTCAAAACTGAGTGTTGCAGCAGCATTTATTTATGGATGTATGCATATGCATATAAAACCCAAAAAGAATTAACACCATATAATACATACATTTGAATGTAAACGCTGTTTTATTCAAAAAGACTGACTTCACTACTTACATTTGAGTACTACTATAAAAATAAGATGAATATGTGATTGAACGATCTTAAGTCAGGAGTAGTATGAAAAGAATTTACAGATTTAAACCTAGCTTAATCTTATCTTATTATTTTTCTTTATTATACATTTATGTATTATGAAATATAAATATAAAGATAATTTAAAATTAAATTTACAAGCTTATAAACGATGTAAATTCGTTTCAATAAATTTTACAAAAAATCTTAAAGATTTGCGCATGAAACTATTTCTATATTTAGTTATTATATCATTTACTGATATTGGCCGTTGTCACCTATTTCTCGTAAAGATCATACTTTTGAAAATTCATATCTTTGATACAAATTTGTTTTTCAAAAATTAGTTATTATTTGATTAAACTAAAATCCTTAAATTGAAAACAATTAAATTGTTTTAGATTATAAATCTATTGCGACACTTCATGGAAACGCCTTTGTCGCTCCAAGCTCTCTACCTCTGCCCAAGAACTTCGCATATTACGAAATAGCTGAAATAGAATGATAAGTTCAAGTTAAGTAGTTATATATAATTTTGAATGTGTTGTAATAAATAAGATCGTCCCCGTTTAATGAGAGAAGGGATATGCAATATACATACTTAACTATAAATCTAAAACCGTTACAGTATTAAAGTTTGTGAGCTTCCGCAATATGCTTTTGTTCGAATTAAAAAACCTTCCCCTCAGTTTCATTTAAACAATTTTAAAGCATTGATATAAAAGATTACCCAAAAAAATATTTTTAATTCAAATAAATAAGCTCACCTCATCAACCCAGTTATTTTCAGCAAGAAGATCATTGAGAATTTCTGTTGAACTCTTTCCTGAGAATTCTTTTTGGTGCTCCCCAACACGTCTCGTACAGATGGCAAACAAATTATACTTTTCATGTGCTATTTTATGAAATATGTCGGCTCTAGCAGCACATATTCGACAAAGAAGAATATCCTATACAAGAAATGTATATACAATGCAATTAATTTCGTTTTTTAAATCATTTTTTACCTTTTCGTAAGCAACTCTCATATCAACTGGTATCGTTTGCATTGTATTAGTGTTGTACGGATGACCAAATAACAGGAATCTCACCGATATACCAGGTTGATGACATCCTCCGCAATTTTTCTGATTTACATTATTTTGTCCCCATTCCGTGAATACATGACATTGTGGCCATGTTTCTATAGAGACAATAACACTACGGGTCCAGGGTGTAATAGAAAGTAATTTTCTTTTGCAATTATCCATTATCTCATCAATAGTTCTAACACTCGATAAAAAATATTCGTCTGTATATCGATAAAAATTAGTAAGACAAGAAATATCTTTTTTTTAATATCTGCAGTACCTTTTTCCCTATTGATTTCTGAAAGGAAGCTTGGATCCAGAACTTGTGAGATCATGGTTTGAATATAAATTTCAAAGTGATCACGAAAGGTTAGGTAGTCTTCCATTATTTTTTCAATAAATTGCTCCGTGTCATCAGCAAGTAATTCAGAACGCATAAATTCTACAATGGTTTCAGTATGGCTTTGAATTTGAATGCGTACTGGTGCTTTAAGATACAATTTTTTTGTGTCCAAATTCCACGATGCATACTGATAAATAAAAACTTCTTTATTGACATTATTGCATAATAGATTCAAACTAAATTACCTTAGACATGTTGCGATAAAACATTTTTCCATTCTGGCAGAATGGCTCGTATTTTTGTAAAATACATTTGGAATCAACTTGCCATATGATTGGCCAATCATTTACTAAGTCTGACCGCAGAACAATAAAATCCCCAGTCTAATTGATAAATAAATACATCAGCATATTATATACTCGATATTTGATAGAAAATTAACGTTAACGTCTAAAAAAAATCGAATTTCTACTTTCACTTCTACGTTGAAGGAAAGGTTTAACCTCTGGCAAACGCCTTTGTGATGTTGTGTCGGAACCAACTGCACTATTTAAATTAGTTGAAGAATATAAAATATTAACCATTACCTTAAAGTTGTCAACAACGGTTAGATTTCCAGATGTAACTTCAGACAATGGTTTAGATGTTGGGGAGTCTGATGACACTCTCTTAACATTATCATTTTCCACAGTCGTACTTGAAGTGCTGATTTCCTTTTTCTTTGGGGAGATAGGCACTTTACTTCGACGAATTTTACGTTTGACACAAAATTTTCCAGGTCGAGTACCGTCGCTCTATAAACAAAAAAAAAATGTGTAGGAAAATCAAATATACAAGCCGATAAGAGTCATACGTCATCTTCTTGTGGTGTCCACACTGGATCTGCGTCAGAATCACCAAAATCTTCTGGTTCATCACGATCAGTTGTTATCGGCGTTGATTGCATAATCTCGTTTATGCTACGCGATTTCGCCTTCCGTAAAGATTGTTCCCGCCGCGGAGGTAAAGCCAAAGGATCTAGAATTATGAAGAAATTCCTTTTGAGTACTAAATCACATAAATGCCAATGCACTTAGAAAGTTAACAAACGCGATATTGCATCTTTCCATATCTTATCTTATCTACATATGTATCTGCAAATACTCGGCGTGGACCAGTGAAATCAGTTAAGAAAAATAACTCAATTTTGCATCTAAATGATCTAGACGTTAGGAATATCAGCTAATACTGAAAATACGCAGCATATAGTCTAAACTTTTTCTGGACTTTGTTGATCCATAATAAAAAATCATGGAAACTATTATTAAAAAAAAAACTAGGAAAGTATATACTGCCTTATTTTATTTCATTTATCACAAGCTGCATTCTTAAATATGTATATTTTATTCGAACTCTACAAGGTAAAAGTTAGATTTGCTGCGTCATATTACAGATCAGTAAAGAATACACTTAGAATAGAAAAACGTCACAATCTAATGCAAATTTTAATATTACAAAATATAACAGTATGCGTTTTAACATTAATAGTATTTGAAGTTTTTTTTAAGTATGCCGCATGTTTACTACAATGTTAATTATTCAGTCTCATTCTGTAATGCAAAAACAAAACTCCTTAACCTTGCAATAAATTTTGAAATAATGTTACACCTACCTTGGTGGAAATTTTGCTGCTGAGATTGTTGTTGGTTCTGCCTAAACTGTGAATTAATATTTTGCTGTTGATGTGGCTCATGTAGCTGCTGCTGGGACGTTTTCTGCTCAGAAATTGCTTGGGAATTGGCTTGTGTTTGTTGAATAGCTGCGGCTATGTTTTGTGCCTGTGGTCGTTTTTTCGGAAGTATTTGTGTTTGACTTATTATTTTTATTTTATGGCCATCATCTGATCCTATAGCGACACCATCATGGTTGACAGCAGGTGTCGCTGAAGTTTCACCTACATTCGAAGAGTTTTCAGGATCTGTAGCAGATGGTGTAGATGACTGAGTTGCGTCACTAGATTTTCTTTTGTGGATATTAATGTTATCTGCTGGCACAACTGGCTTTTGATAACTAAATTTTCTACCACTCTTTATCAAAGGTGGAGGTGATTCATCGCGTTCACCTTGTAAGAATTTGAGATAACTGTCCATGAAACCTGATTTCTTTCCTGCTGCAGGTTTCTTTTCGAAGGATTGGTAAGAGTTGCTAATTTCCGCTATCGATTGCTTTTGTGTAGTAGCTTTATGTTGATTTATATCGCGGCCATAGAAGAAATTATTTTGAGGTTGTGCGGGCACGTCCGAAGGTTTTGTGTCCGTGCTCGACAGAAAATGCAGCTCGTCTTCAATATTGGGCACGATAACTTTGTACGTTGAACTTTCCACTGTTGGTTGGGACTGTGCTTCTATGGAGGTATTTTGATGTGGTATGGAAGATTGAGATTGATGAGTACTCTGTTGCTGGTGTTGTTGTTCGTGCACAGCATCTTGAGCCAGTGGAGTCAAATTGTAAAGATTATTATTCTGACTCATGCAGGCAGCATATTGTGTCGATACTTGTTGAGGGAATGCCGGATAATATTGCGAAATTTGTGATATATGAGGATGTGTTTGGGAGGATTGAACATGAGCTGGTTGTGGTATTGGGTTCGCCTGTTGTAGGTGCTGATTATTATTAAAAGTTGAAACATCTGGATTATTTTCAAGTTTTTGTGGCAGCCATCGATTATTGTAGTCATAAAAGGAACCGTTTTGCTGTTGTAGTTGCGCCGGTTGCTGCTGTAGCGGCTGGTGATGCTGAATAGGCTGTTGCGGCTCTCTCGGAACTTGAGGTTGTGATTGGGCGTTGTTTTGCTGTGATGCTCGAGAGTAATCGTTGTTTGTTAATAAGGTTTTCTTAGGCTGCCTTTTTCTAGGCGTCTTTTTCGGCGGGATAGATTTTTGTACTTCTTTAATCTGAAAATAAATACAAATAAGCGCATTAATTAGACCACTTTTTTTGTTGAAGTAATATCTTCTTTTCTTCTTATATGCTATTGCAATGTGTTATTGATCGCACAGTAATTAGATCCAGATATATATATTATATTGTAGGGCTGAAATTATTGAAAACTAAGCGTTACAGATTCAAACCACTGCATTTTATCTAAAAGAAGTAAATTTAACTTAATAAAATACAAATCAAAATATTTTTTAACTAGCAAAATCAGAAAGAAAAGAAGATAAACTTGATGTATTGATTTTTTTTTAAAAAAAAACCTTGATATTTGTGTTAACTCAAGAAATTTGTGTAAAAATAAAATGTAAAATATTTTTTTTTATTATTATTAGAATAAAAGAAACAAACGAAAAATTTAGATACAAACCTTTGTGGTACTTTGAATCTGTGACGCTTGCGAATTTGCAGTCAAAACAACAGAATGTTGCTTGCTTTGGGTAATTTGTTGCGGCTGTATCGACTGCACTTGATGTTGAGCTCGTTGTTTTTCTACAGCTGTTTGTGGTGACATGATATGTAATGCGTTATTGATCATTTGTTGCTGAAGCGGTGATGGCGCTTGTAGTGAGTCCGCATTTTGTAAGACAGGTTCTAGTATCGTATGCTTTATTTGTAATGATGGGGGCAATATGTATAGATTGTTTTCTTGTGGGGAGTGGACAGAGTAACACTTTTGGTTATGTTTGCTAGTGTCAGGCAGCTTGTCAGCGTTGCTACCTAACCAACAACCAGGTGGTTGTGAATGGTGATTTTGTTGATGCAACTGCTGTTGTTGTTGAGCTTGAAGGGCACTTGTTATCACAGATGAATAAGCAACACTTGTTGTTGGTGAAAGGGAACTATTGCTTACACCATTTCTCGCGAAATTGTTATTACGATTGTTATTATTATTAGCACAATGTACAACGGTTGAAACTTCAAGTGGAGTTTGAGCTTGTTGCATTGGTGCGTTCGACTTGTAAACAATAATATGGCCTGAATTATTGGCTGCCTCATTATTATGTATGTTGTTAGCAACTGGTGGAGGCGAACCAACGGAAGAACATAAGGACGGGCTTTCATATATCGGGTATGTTGGGCTGGAAACTTGGCTTATGCTCTGCTGTGGTGCAGGCTGATGACTATCGCCAGAATTCGTTTTTCTTGGTGTTACCACCTTAACTGAGGAGACTGGCAATTTATTTGTCAGAGAAGCTGAATTGATGGCAGCAGCAGGAATGTTGTACGTCAGTTTTCCATCAACAAAAGTGTAAAATCCCTCTTCAGGGCGATTACAGTCTTCCTCTGAGACTGCGTGAATAATTTGATTATCTAGCTGAAGTGTAACCTGTTCGTGTTGTTGCTCATGGCTTCCGACATAAATTAGGTCTCCATAACTTTTTGAATGGCTTTTCGTATGAAGATTTGCTTGCTTAGAATTGATAACCTGCGATGGGTGGAAATCCAATTAGATTAATTCTCTTTCACATTCACAACACAGAAATTTCATTAAAGCTATATTATAAAAAATTATATATTTTGACGACACACAGCAATAAGCAGATTTGGAAAAGTAATTAGCAAATACTAATATAGCCACATTGCTGCCTGCAAGAATCAATTTTTCGTAATTTGCTTATTATCAAATCGTCATTACTTCGATCTCAGAAAGAAGAAGAATAACATAAAAGTATTAATTTCAAAAAAAATTATTTTGAGAGTTATAGAATGTCCACCGATAGATGTAGTGTTTGATATTCCAATTACTCCAGATATATAGTTGCTGTGAATTTTGAAGTACATTCTTTTACCGGTAACTTCAAAGATTGAAAATACAGAGATGTAGACAAACTTTGAACATATGTACATAATGCTCATGTGTATAAACTGAATAAGTTACGTGACAATTGTTGGATCTAGCCAAAATCTCAAATCAAAAGTTATACGAAACCAAACATTTCTAGACGATATCTTTGAAAAACAGTAATGGCAAATAAATAAAAAATAGATCCTTTGAAAATACAAATGTTTATGTTGGTATATATATACATACACACGTATGTATGTATATTGCCATCGTTTGGTGAAGTGAGAAATATGTAATTTTATCGCTCAAGGATATTATTTTGTCTTTTTATTTTGGGGTTAACTCAAGAAACTCCGTTTGTTCTTTTTTTTAAATACTTGTCTAAAAAACAAGGGCTCTTTTCACTAAACGACGACAATATTTACTACGCGAGATTGTAAAAAATTAAATATTGAGTACGACAATCACACTTGCCTTTTCTTCTTGATTAACATCCTGCTGCTGTTGCAGTTGTTGCTGCTGCTGCTGCATAGCGAGAAAGGTGTGTGCTGACATTTGTTGGGGGGCACCAACCACAGGAGAATTCCAACTTAATGTAGTCGAAGAAGTTGTACTCGTAGTTGGTGAAGGCGACGCCCCACTAGATGACGAGTTTTCACCGTAATAGCTTGAAGTTGGTAAATTAATGCTTTGATTCGATGAATAACCTATAGCAGATGGCTGTGAGCGACAATTATCGTGTTTTTCTCCAGTTCCAGATATTCCGATTTGCCGATGGGAGGTCACTGCAGAGGAGGCATAGTGCGCCGGTTTTGGTTGGGCTGCAGCTTGAGCGGCATGATGATAGATTTGTTGAAAAACAGGATTGTATCCTCCAATTGGACTGGGAGGTACAAAATTTGCACTTGTAGCATTGAAACCTGCGATGCTAGAGTGAGCTGCCTGCAGCAGAAGTGATTGCGCCGAAGAACCAGCTGCGGCCGAAATTGACGTCAGATGTGGATGCTGGAAATCATCATTAGAACCGGATGCTGATGGGACAATACGGTTGTAGGCATAAGCCCATGGACTTGAATTTGAATCCATTCTTATACTGTTTTGTTTTTTTTATAGTCTGGATGAACTTAGATTTCAATTGTGTATTGCATTGAACTTGACATCGTATTTACCCTTCACTGGGCGGCCTTTTAGATTGATTTGTTTAGTTTGTAATTTCTTAGAATTAATGCCACACTTCATGTCGAGAGATAAATACAATTACAGTCTATTTTTTGCACAGCTTGCATTTAAATTTGTGTTTATACTTGAAAATTGTAGTGTGCTTGGTGGTTTTCTTCAGAATATAAACACTACCAGTTCACCAAGAAAATTAGACAATGATCCCTAGAGAGCTTTTATAACTATCAGTGCTTAGGTTTTTATATATATATATATTTATATATATATTTGCGGATCATTAGACACCAGTTTCGTAATGAAATCTAAGTTATTTTCAATTTAATTTTACAATTTTCTTTCAAAATAAAACACTAGCAATCTAACTTTAATCGACTTCGCCATTTTGATTTCATTTATCCAGGGTACGTTCGTAAGTTATGTTTGTACTACTGTCACAATGAGCTATTTATCATATAGAAGTGATTCGTGTGGATTCTATTTATGCAACGCATTCTCATATCTGTAGTACAAGATGCGATAGAAACGAGTACATTGCATTGTTGAATCGGGAACAATGGATGATTGAGTGACTGAGCTAAACACGAATTGAAATTGCGATATTGAATTGAGATTGAATGTGCTTTTCTTTTTTTAAATGTTTTATGCAGCAAGTAAAAACTGATTGTTTTCAGTGCTCTAAGTACTACTATAGAATTGATTAAAAAAGCTTCTCGCTTTCTTGGATTATTTGAAATGAAAAAAATTGAGCATGAACTTCACAAATTTCTAGTCAAAATTTTTGAGAATATTTCTTTTCTGACTGATGGAAATTGTTATTTGTTTTAGATTTATATTCTAAAATTAGATTTCAGGATTAAAACATATGTCCGTCTAAATCGGAAAAAATTTGGACATTTTGGTCAATAAGTTAGGTCTTGACCAAAATATGAGCATGATGTAACTGTTAAGAAGGTAGATCAGAATTACCGATACAGACCAGGCCATCGATCAGAATTACCGCTACAGACCAGGCCATAGATCAGAATTAAGAAGTTAACACTATGAAATTTTAGTCTATAGTGATTAGCATCTCACAAGCACATGAGAAAAAAAATCTGGGTGTAACCAAATACATGAGAATTTACCGCATTTCATTTTCAAATACATACATATGTAAACATGTATAGCTTGGATATAATTCAAACAGATTAAATATTTTAAATACATAGTTACATTTGAAACGCCAAGAAAAAAATATAAATTTATGTTATCATACGTCCTCCTGTTAAATTGACAGCTGCAAGGAAAGAAATAACTTTAGTATTCGCACGTAAAACGCCATCCAGCTTTCACTACGTGAAAGTCTCCTATTATGTATTTTTGAGAGAACCAGAGTAAAAAGAGAATAGAGATACACATTACACTACACAGCAAAGGTACACAGTGATGGAGAAAGAACATGGAATTTGTTGAAGTTTAATTGGTAAAATTTATTTGAATATAAGTACCTATTAATGGGTTAATAGTGCTCCAATGCTTCTCCCTGTGAATAAAATTTAAAATATTTAAGAATGTGTAATAAGTGCGTGAAAAAAGGAGAATGGGAGAGTTTATAAAGTCAATGGTTATAGCAGCAAAGGGGTTGGAAAAAAATCAATTATATTTGTACGACTGAGAAGATTTTAAAAATAATTAAAGCAAGAGAAAGCAAAATTCTCACAATTTATCATATTCTATTATGTTGTCAAATATGTCTGAGGAATCAAACAAAAACTGCTTGAGTTTGTCAAATTCCGACACGACATCAACATCTGCTGATAGTGATTTTTCCCATTTCGAGAAATTGACGAAAGCTGATGGTCGGGACAATGTCGTCGATGCACAAACATCTCACAGTGAAAAGCAAACGGATTCTGCAAACGATTCAATTAAGAAAGATACCGATCTTCAATTCTCTAGATTCGCTGATTATTTTGTGATATGTGGCTTGGATTTAGATACTGGTCTGGAACCGGATCGTTTTGCTGGTAAGAAAGGTTTCATTTTTGTTTTTCAAAAATTGTAATGGGCAAATGTGATAATTGTTTCTAAGTTTTTTGATTGCACGTCATTATCCAACCACTTTCTTGGATGTGGTGTACTTCATTTAACTACAGTGAACGCTTAATTGAGTGAAAAACCCAATATTTAAACTCACACTTGAATTTTTGAAGAACGTACATATTACACGGAATGTGTTATGAGACGTTTTGTTACGAAAAATTGTTTTTCTTTTAAAATATTATCCTATTTAATAAATGTTAAATTTTCTGAGTACAAAAAAAATGCATACATCGAAAATATATAGTTTAACCTTTTTTTGTCTGATTACTTTTTCGAGCAATCAGACTTTTTTGTCTGATTAGTTTTTCGAGTAATCAGACAAAAAAAATTAAACTATGCATTTTCGATGTATGCAAAACATTGACATTTTGATGAGATTTGTTTTTAGGAGTCTATGCTCGTTACAATGAACAATCTCATTCCAGTGAACAGCCCAGGCTTTTTTTTTATAAATAATATTTATTGAGCGTCTATTATACTTATGTACATATGTACTTTTAACATGGTGTATAGTGATGGCCAAAAGTTTAATGTGATATCGAATATTTTTATTATGAAAGTTAATACCTAGTTCGTTTAGAAAGAAACTTTTATAATGAAAGTAAGATGTTGTTTTTGTTTATGTACTAGGCGACAATTTGCACTGTTCTCCTCTTGACAGAGCCTACAAAAGTAAGCCGCTTGCCCACTATCCCGAAAATGTCCCTTGGAATCCATTTGATTCACATGGAATTTGTATGGTAAGATAACAATAGTTTCTATAAAATTACCTATTTAAAATCTTGTGCCGTTAGTTGTCTTTACCTCAAGGGTTACGATTTCGCACACAAAAGCACAACATCGATCCAAAATTCCATTCTTTCGCTACAACCAGGGAGGATGGAAAGCGTTGTCATGGATTCAGTTTAATTTTTTTTGAAGAAGTACGAAACCGCAATATTTGCAGCGCTATGCATACTTTACAGGTACAGGTGCTCACAAAATACCACCATCTTAACCTAATCAAATATTTTTGCATGACATCCACGCTTTCGTATTCTAGTCTATGTTTATAACAGAGCTCTCTAACGGACAAAATACAGCAAATCTTCGCCGAGTCAAAGAAAGTCCGGTCAGTAAATCTTTACCTAGGCATTTTAAGATTGCTGGACAAGCTCCTCAATCTGCTTTGAGCTACTATGAAATTACAAAAGATAAACTCTATGTGGCCAAGAGCATATCGCTCGTCTGCCAATTCCCATACGCATATGCTGCTGAAGTTTTTCTAAAGAATCTCTACAGGTGAGTGGAATGAAATAAATACAATAGATATTTTAAAAATAAATAAACCTGTATTTGATTAAGATGTCTTCCTCGACAACCTGGTCCGGGTATAAGTTTGGAATCATACGTATACAACATTCTATATGAAGTCATCCTACCCCAGCCCGGAAAGTCAATTCGAATATACTTGCCACCAGAGGAACCTCAATTGCCACCGACCGCTCTAGTTTTACAACGACCGGTACCAAATGAAGAACTTCCTTTGTTGGACTTCTCTCTGCGTTTACTATTTACGTACCTTGGAGTAGATTGCGTGATTCAACTATTCACTTGTGTCTTGCTGGAAAATCAAGTTCTTTTACGTTCCAATGGTAATATAAGTAAATAAATAATATGTATGCCAATGTACATTTACAGTCGTAACATTATAGATTATCAAAAATTAATGGTCGTTGGAGAATGTATAACCTCGATCCTTTTTCCGTTCAGATGGCCACATGTATATGCACCTATTCTACCTGCAGCTTTACACCATTTTCTAGATGCACCGGTACCATTTGTTATGGGTTTACACGCTGACTGTGACGCTAACGCAAAAGTAGGATCAGAAGCTACGTTTTGCTATGTTGATATCGATAAGAAGCATATTCAACTCCCAGAAGAGTTGCCTGTGTTCCCTCATAAAATGGACTTTATGGCTGAAATTATATCAGTGCTTGATAAATTCAATATTGAACGCGACAAATCTCATGAGCCAAATATAAGAAATGGAGGAATTAGTAGTACCAGACGAAATGACTATGATGTTATGACATCGAGTTGCACTTTACCATCTGGCATGCAAGCTAGGCGTAAACAAATTATGTACGAAGCTCTAGCTACACATGAATCAAATAGTCATCCTCATGTAGAATATCAGCCTCTGATTGCACATCCAAGGCTCGAGCATGTGCCTAGAGTTGCAGATTTTCTCAAACGTAAAGGAGGTGTGAAATCAGAGTTGAGCGTAGACACGATAGATTCTATGCCACAAAACCATCGTAAACCAAAAGAATCTTCTCCACCTTTACTCAATCTCCAAGAGCAATACTACCAAGATCAACGCATTAATAACTGCGTACGAGAAATATTCTTGAACAGATTTGTGCACATGTTTGCAGCCTACGAGTATTTTGTCATATATCCAAACCAAGACAAAAGTGAATGGTTGTCGAACAGGGAATCCTTGCAAAATTTCGACAAGTCTTCTTTTCTTTCAGACCAACCTGAACATCACATTGGGTTTTTGTCTCGATTTTTAGAATCTCAAATGTTTGCTACTCTCATTGACAACAAAATAATTTCTATGTGGGAAAGTGATATTGATCCCAACTTGAAGCTTTTCGATAATCGCCTGAAATTGCTTCGGTAATATAACATGATTTTGTAACAATTAAATATAAACGAAACCATATTTCTAGGAAACGACATGGTGGCGAAAGTATGATTCGTGCTACAAGTTATGAACCATGTGTGCTAAGTCAGGAAACGCAGCACATTCTTGAAAAAAGACTCATTTCAGTCGATATGGAAGTAGCTCCACCTAGTGAAATTCTGTCGAATAGACCGGCATATTTTCGAAGTTTTCCTATTTTAGAGAAATCTGTTCTAAATCAGGAGTGCACTTCGAGGTAGAATACACATTAAAAAACGCGTTTGATGACAAATTTTATTAAACTTATTTTTTTTTTTATTTTTTTTATTTTTTTTGAATTAAGTTTTCATTAAAAAAACATTATGTTAGCTTTATTTATAGTATTTAGTTCTTTGAATGCGATTCAAGCAGATAGGCTCTGCAAAATCGTTAATCTATGACTAAAATACTCATTTATATTATATAGTAGATCTGTTTTTTTTTATATACATACATAAACATATATACTTGAACAATTTAGAAATATTGTGTTTTTAAATGAGATTGCGTTTTTCCAACTTTCAACAACAAATAATTTATTATTTTGAATATTATCTAAATATAATAAATTCAAGTTAAAACATTTCAAAAGTTTGTTTTCGGGCAGGGCAGTCTCCAATTCGTAGCATATTTAAGTACTTAAATTATCTTGACACAATTGCTGCAAGGAAAACATTTAAATTTTCAGAGGTAACAGTTTGCGCCGTTTAAAAAATGGCACGAAATGGCGTACAAAGGATATTCCTTTGGATGGTAAACCTCCTGCTTCAAATCGAAACTCGGCAAATTTGTCTACAACTGAAATGAGCCCGGCTTTGATTGCTCAGGCTAATTGGACTTTTGTGGAACGATTGTTGAAGGTTTTTTAATATCAGACATTTTTCGATAATACTATTTTACAGTTTTAATTAATGCAGGACATAAAGGCAAAGACGAAACGAATGCTTCTTGAGAAAATGGGGAATGAAGCGGTTGCTTTGGGCTTAAAAGGAGATGCTTCATCTAGCGGTGTAGAAGAAAATACTCTTATAGCATCCCTCTGTGATTTACTGGAGAAGGTCTGGTCGCATGGATTACAAAACAAACAGGGAAAATCAGCAGTATGGTCACATCTTCAGGCTTACCTTGAATTGCAAGAAGCTCGCAATCCTTCAAGCAGTATTATGAATACCAGTTATCCAACACCAGGTAAATTATTTGAAATAATTAATAATTAGTAGAGAATAGTGGTGATTTGAATATGAGAATGAAAGTATGCAATTGCTAAAATTCAAAACTGTGAATCCAATAACCTGTCAATATCATTGTTAATGTTAACAAAATTGAAAATATACTCTGCAAAGAAATTCATGCAATACAAGCATGTTTTGTAGCCATATCAAGTGGGTCTGCTAACGACTAGCAACTGCATATTTGAAAATTTTCCCTTATTTAAGTTTGTTTTCATCAAAATAGTGGAAAACGTAAACAATCTTAACGTAATAATAAAAAAAATCCTTTTTTTAGCATTAGCGTGGAGCGTGATGAGGAAAAGAATGGACTGTAGGTTGAGTGTAGTTGTACACCTTTTTAAGTTATTTTATGTTTTAGCATGAACTCTCCTTACCAACGTGATTTTATTTGCTGTCAATAAATATTTTTTATTTCCAATTCTTTTAATTGCTAAATGTATTAAATTATTTTCGTTATTTTGCCGAAATTTCTGAAATAAAAAAAAAATTACTAAATAACTTCAGATCTGTCTACTATTCGCGTTGAGCCTGAATCACCACAGAGTCCCAGTAGAAGTCGATCAAGAGATCGTAAAAATTCATTTGCATCCGAACAGCTTTGTCCGCTTCCAGAATCCCTTGAATTCGATATAAAGTAAGATAAATACCACATAACCACTTCGAATACAATTCAGTTTAATTTGCAATTACCTTTTAGAAACGTTCTAGCAATGACTGATATAAAAACGCACATAGGTTACACCCGTGCATGGGTTCGACTATCGCTTGAAAAAAAACTTTTATCAAGGCATTTCCGAACACTGCTATCCGACCAAACCTTACTCAGGTCATTGTACAAAAGATCAGCTTTTCTTCGATGTGAGGAAGAGAAGGAGCAATTTCTTTATCACTTACTAACGCTCAACACTGTCGACTATTGTTCCTTTACCAATACTTATCCCAATTCCAGTGAGTCTTCATTAAGACTCTTAATTTTAAACTTTAGATAATTGTTTTTTGTTTTTTTTTTTTCTATTTAGAACTTCCTTATCGTGTAGTAATTTTTCCCTCAAGAAAATACGGTAGCTATCAAACTTCGAGCAGCGTATGGATTCGTATTTCTGGAACATTGACTGAGACGCAATGCATCCCAGTGCCTAAAGGATCACTTGAGTTCATTTTTCATGTAAAAAAAATTAGAGTACAATATTCTTTTATTTTCTATGTTGACTGTTTTTGTCTAGTATAAAAATATCGGCATACTTACAACCATGCGAATAGGCCATGATAACTCAGGTCCATCAAATAAATGGATGGTAGATCTTGTATTAATTCGAAACGAGGTGACAGGACATACTTACAGGTAACACACAACACTTGCGTGAAACATCAGAAATACATAATATAAAGCAAAATAGATTCCCTTGCGGACGGTGGCTTGGAAAAGGCGTAGACGATGATTCAACTGAGAGATTATTAGTCGGTCACCGTATCTTGGAGAATGTGGATAATATGGAGCTTATGCAAGAATGTAAAACACCACCGAGAGCACGTAGCCCTAGCATTCAAAGAGTTGAACTATCCTCTTCTGAAATTCAAAATAAATTGGGTAGCTGCGTTAACGTAGTAGTGCAGTGGCACTATAAGCCTAGTCGAGAGAGAGATGTTGGATCGTTAACTAACCTTTTATGTGGTGATGATGGATTGGTAAAATGTTTGGAGCAAGTTTTCCTATTCGGATTTCGATCATCTCGTTTTTTTAGTCGAAATTTCTACATTTGGGATTTTTTGAGTAAGTGATTCCTAGAGTTTTTATCATAAAATAAATTACATTTAAGAACTATTGATTAGTAAAAACCAAGGAGCATTTCGAAATCAATTTGTCTCAGGAGCAATCTACTCTGGTTACTGAGCCCAGTAATGGCTTGCATGGTGCACAACGTAATGAAATGGCAGCTATTTGGCGGTACTATATACACCTATTGGATGAGATTAATGCCGTTGGAAATACTCTTGGCAAGGATGGAAAGTTCCAGTTGTTCATTTGTTTGAGCTTGAGGTAAATTTAAATAAATTATATTAAAAGAAACTAATGTTACCCGCATAAAACATTCTAGAGATCATCTATTAACTCGTGTGATTGTTCCCTTATCACTTACTAAAGCTACACAAGAGATGTATGAAGAAGAAAGCTTTTTTAGAAGGAAGGGTCTATTAACTTTTCTTGTGCATATACTCGAACCATTGGATGATTTCCATATAATTTTAGAAAACTCAATTACCCAAGGAATTTCGTCACAACTTTAAATGTTTTTCAAATTTCTACATGAAGGCAATTATCTTGAATATTTGATATACTCTTAGTATTTAGCATAGGAGATCGCCATTATAAAGTAGGAACAGCTGATGGCAACTTGTATGTAGTTATTATTTATATAGAAGTGCAGCTAATTTTAGACCTTTTAGATTAAATGTCTATAATTAAATTTGCTTTTTTATTTTAACTAAAACTGTCTCTCTACAGAATTCCAAAGATTAAGCAAATTTACGAGTAAATGTGAATATGTATTTTAAATAAATGTATAATAAGGAGATTGTGTAAAGATGCAACTAAAGAACAAGCCAAATGATATTAAATAAATAAATTAGTAAAAATATTTTGTTTCTGTATGAACTCAAAGAAAGCGACTATTCCGATTTTAATGAAACTTACTACATAGTTTTATCGCGAGCTAAGCAGTAGAAGAATTATTTTGATGAATTGGGGTGATGATAAATAAAAATTAGCCTTAAGAGTATTGTGATCTCATATATGTAGATAGGTTTTGTCTACTAGATAAAGCTCCGGTAAAAAATTCAGCAAGACGTTTCATGTCTCGGATTCAGACAAGATGACGCGCTGTAATGCGATTTCTTTAACTTGGTTCTTAAAAGAATAGTGCAAAACTCAAGCACCAACAATAGAGTCGCAATATTTCAAAAATGCATCAACTTACTCGCATACGCCAACGATATTGACATAATCGGAAGAACAAAGCGTGATGTCAGTGACGCTTTTGTTAGTATTGAGACAAAAGCGACGAAGATGGGTTTTTAAGGTAAGAGAGGACAACAAACATCGACGTCTCCGACAGAACGTCACTGTACACGTTCCGCTTTTAATTCAGACAACGACATCAGCGCTAAGGTCAAACGAAGAATAACTCTTGCTATTACTATGGGCTAAGAAGATAATTGAGTAGCAACGCCCTTTATAAAACAAGTAAAGTGACCCTTTATAAGTCCTTAATCATCCCAGTCCTGCTTTATGGTGCAGAGCCATGGACTTTGTCAAAAGTGGATAAGGTTGCTCTTGGCTGTTTCGAGAGTGATTTTTGGTTCCGTCTGCATAGACGGTAAGTGGATGAGGAGATACAACGACGTACAGACTGAACCTCTACCTGAATGATATGATTACTGTTTTATCTCCTACTGATTGGCACCATTCATTTATTTTGTGTAGGCCATTTTGCAGTAATGTTGGATTCGTCTTTGCCCCTTACTATTTCGACTAAGTCATATTACATACCTATGTACATAAATTTGTAAGAATAATGTTGCCATCGAAAATTGAAAAGCCCGGAAATATACCTAAAAGTAAATTTTGGTCCTAAAAGAAAACTTTCATACCGGCATCTAGCCTTAAATTCCACATAATAGCCTCCGAGCAAAAATACCAAGAAAAATGTCAAATATGTATGTACATATGTACATTGAAATCTGGGAAATTCTGTAAAAAATGTTCGTTCTGAAATTAGATTTTAGATTTTAGATTTTATTTTATGTGTGGTGGTATTCCCGGCAAATCAAGTTAATTTAAAAATTCTATATAATAATTCACCACCTCATCCTGATTCATGATGGTGTCCACATGTACTACAACAGTATCACACACAAAAATGTCAAGTTTTTTTTTCAATATATTTGAATGTTTTTGTCATTTTTTTTGCCTATCACCTTTGTACCGTAATTATCTACACTTTAAAAAAAAAACAACTAAATTGGTTAAAAATTAATTTATATATGTATAGATTATTTGTTTAAATTTTAGTTTATAGGGGTGAAGGCCTCAAAAATATTGTCGCGAAATTTGAATACATACATACATATGTACATACGTCATGTCATGTTTCAATTACCATACATTTTTTTGGCGATTTCCTTACTTTTTTTCTTACTAAAGGATATTACATATGTATGTGTATTTCTGTAAGTGCGGAGTATTTTTTTTTTCAAGACCTAAAACACATGTTGCTGTTTATTTCATTCCTTTCCCTTGTCCTTAGAGGAAAATGTAGAAACTTGAGCAAATCCATTAACTCTTCCTGGCAGTATACAAATGATTTGCAGGATCATTATTTTATAAAGTAAGTATGTATTAACACGTACATATGTTTATATCTTATTCTTAGGGTTAGACATTTGCAGTCCAGTCACTTTGCTTTACCTAAGAAAGAAACTTTTCACAAGAAACAAGTCCAATGAGCTCAAAATATGTATAGTCAACGTGGTAGAGATTAATTAAAATTAAAAATTACACCTTAAAGGAGTGGAATGATGTAATTTTCCCGAAATACACTACCATTAGCAAAGTTCGATGAGAGGAAATTTACATACTTGTCTTCAATATATTGATGAGTGAACGTGATCTCTCTGAAGAAAAAGATCAAGAGCGACTAAACCTTCGACGTACGTACATATGCATATGTATATCAGAAATCATCTTGCACAATAGTTGGTCTCTGATTAAAACAAATTTTCCAGTATTTATTAACATGAAAGGATTAACCAGTTTATTTACAGTGATAAGAGAAATTACGATGCCTACATATTTAGTACATACTTTGTCCAGTTGATCAGCTTTGAATGGTTATAGGGACTTTAAAATATATACATAAATACATATGCAAGTACATACATAGCTATGTATTTACTTAGCTTGAGATCAAATAAAGTAATGTAAAAATATCATTAGTTCTAACCGCGACACACCATCTCGTGACTTGTTGGAATTCATTATACACATCAATATACTTGACCTTGAAGACCAAATGGCATTCAATTATCATTAGCAGTGTTTTCCAAATGAATCTCGACGACCCACTTCTCCATTTTGAGTCTCACTACCAACCTGTTGTATGCAACCTGCAACAGCATTATCCAAACATATCATTTAAATATATAGTTACATATACATACATATGTATGTACATCTATTGGTATCGATCTATTGAACAGAGTTTTGTGTTCCAGCAAGAGAATAAAAATACAGGCAAATACATACACACATATGTATAGAGATAAATTATCACAAAATCATTATTCTATTCCTCCAATACACAAGCTTATTTTATATTCCAATTTGATGCAGAATAAAGCTCTAATCTGCTAGTGTATCATATGTTTTAAGTAGCAGTGACTAACTTTATGGGATGGTGTTCGTTTTAAGTTTAAGCTTCAACAACAAATGAACAAAAACCGGTTTTTATCAATTTAAACAAAAACTTCTTTGTTGTTATTAGTATTTTGGTTTTAGAATACATTAGCAATATCTGAGGTAATGAACTCTAGATGAAGAAAACAGGAGTACAATTTAAGAATTTGAAAACAACCATATGCATATGTATGTACATATATTCATTGTTATAGAACTTTATGCATGTACATGCATATATGTATGTATGTATTTACTTCGAAAACAAGTCAGCTTGCACCACGATAACATATTGTGATCTTGAAAAGTTCTACATTGAATTTTATTAGAACTCGCATTGTATTGCCCGCATAGAACTTCAAGATGCACAGCTGTTAGTGTGGAAAACTTTAATTATTTTGCATATTAATAAAGGTGCGCCTAAGTTTTTCATTGGTATTTCATTTTGATAAAAATTTAAAAAATTTTTAATTACATAAGCATATAACTTCTATCGCCAACAGGTATTCTGAAATATTTAATTGCCAATTGTACATTATTTGGCGAAAAGGCAAACAATAGTATTTTTTGGTATTCTTACATTGGTACAATCTTCGATAGTTGTACTGTAGAAACGTCGTATGTTATACATAAAGTAAGTCGCTTATAAGCCAATAATTTGCAATGCAAAACTAAAAGGATTCACTTGGTAAATGTATTAAAATATTTCAAAAGCATTTATCACAAGCCTAATTTTTTATTGCACCTAAATAAAGTAATCCTAAGTTCATTGCTATGTGAATTTATAGTTAAAATCGGCTACAGTGACCGAGACAACAAAACAGACAACGACATCAACACCAAGGTATCTAACAGATATTAAACATCTCCAAAAGCTTTGGTGCGCAACACATATGGGTGGTAGGGCAGCAATTCAGTTGTCGAGGTACAGCAAATCCACCACCCCCTTTGATGTTAGAAAGAACTTTGGAGAACGTCATATATGTGTATAAAACAATCGCTGGTTTAAATTGAATCTTTAGTTGTATCCGAATTGTCATTACGTTCAGTTTGCGTGCGAAGTTGGTCTCAGACATGGCTATCGAATATTGCTAAAGAAAAAGTTCGAGTATAATATCATCTTGTTGAAGTGATTATAAAATAAACTCGCCTGAAATATCAAAACCATAAGATGTCCGCGCACATTTAAGTGAATTAGTAAAAAATGCATGTCTGAACGGCTGGTTAACAGAGTGAATGCTACGCTAGGCGAAGCGAAACACGGTACTAATTCAAGTGATACATTTAACAGAAGTTAGTAATTCATTGTATTGTTCTGAAAAAAAAATGTGAATAATTAGTTAAAGTGAATCAAACAAAGAGAAGACTTTTTTTGGTAAAGCAGTGAAAATAAAACAATAAGACAGATTAATAAAAAAGACTTTAATAATAATAATAAACAACTTTTAGCTTTAAGTGGTCTCTCAATAAAGGTAAGATGTTTAAATCACGGCTCAACACAACGAACCATTGCATTTTTTGTAATTCAGTCTTATTAAATTTAATTAAATAACCAATTGTGTCTGCGTTTGCAAAGAGGAATCCATTCCGCACTCCGAGAGCATTCTATTGTTAAAAATAACTTACTGCAAAGAGAAATAAGATCTTCTTACATGGCAGATGCAAAATATTCAACAATTGGGAAGGTTCATACGATGCCAAGCATTATAATAACTGTCCCCTATATGCATATTTATGTATGTATGTATATGTACGTACTATATAGGAAAAGTTAAATTCGCATAGATTAAAATTTTTAATTCTTTTAGATTAGATTTGCTTTCGTTCTTCTATTTTTTTACGGTTGACAATAACTAATCAAAAGCCCTTGATTTGATATTTCTAAGGTTTCTCTTTTACGGAAATTAGTAAAAAAAAAAAGTTTACCTACACAAAATCAATATAGCAATTGGTTGTAACATTAGCATAGCAGGTTCTGATCAAAAAAATTATTGCCAAGTTCAAGAAGTTGTGCTGTGCCCATTTTATCAAAGCGTAGCATAACATAAAGGTAAAGAGTACATTTGCTTATTCTTTAGACAGTAGGTGCTTCATTTTACCCTTTTCACCCTAAACGAAATGGTGAGGTTGTGAACATTAATAAATATTAGCTACATTTTGCAGATTTCACTATGACATTGTTGAAGGCCTTTCTAGTACTTATAACAGTTAGTTGTATCTTTTTGCTGACCAAAGCTGGTGATCCAATAGGTAAGAATGAGTATGAAAACAAATTTAATGCAAAATTTTAAACTGTAAAACTAAAGTTCAAAATTCGATTGAAGAAGAAAAATTCAAGTTCATTTCGCTCAGGATGTACAATTCAAAACCATATTTTCTTTTTCTTTTTCCCATACATATTTTGTTAAAGGAACCGGAGGACCAAGCCTCGTAATAGAAGGCAAAGATGCGCTGTTGACCTGCGTGATTACTACCCCATATCTAAATAATACAGTATTATGGCGAAAGGGTTCAAATGAAATTCTATCCGCTGGAATGAACAGAGTCACCAAAGATACGCGTATACAAATATTACACGACGACAGTAAGCTTAAAATATTTTAACGAATAATACTCTGATTAAATAAAATATAACATATGTACATATGTACCTAGATTCTAAAGCTAGGACTGGAAGTGGTGGAGATGTGTGGGTCTTGTTAATCAAAAATACTAAGCCAACGGACTCAGATGTTTATGCTTGTGAAGTTAACACCGATCCAGTAATCCGGAGCTTCCAATCTTTAACAGGTAGATATGAGTTCATATCTTGAATTTAATCGATTCGAATTCTCCATATCTCAGTACGACCGTCTTTACAAAGTCTTCCTAGTGAAGAAAACTCGAAGTCTGAGCAATCATCTTTGACTGACTTAGGTTTGTGATGCTTCTATCCTCATTCAAATGTATAATAATTTATTGTTTCTGCAGCAACCTCTACGCAACAGTTGTCTCATGATTTCACAAACTGCTGTGAGGCCCACAATGTCACAAAAGAATGCATTGGCTTCTGCAATGTGCACAATATTATAGATGGAACTACTGGAATTGAACCAGAGGTGTGTGAGAAAGACTTCCCCAATATTGTCAAATGTATGGCCGACGGTCGCAACCATATACCTTGCTGTGAGCAGAAAGGCATACCCGATTTATGTCAGGACATGTGCCGTGGGGAATATACACCATTTACAGACCTCCTCAGGACAAGAGTTTCCTGCATACAGCATACTTTACCCGGTCTTCAATGCATTTTGCAGGGAGTTCAGAAACTTCCTAGCTCTCCAACGAATGTATACGTCGAAACAATTACCGATACTTCATTGAATATCGGGTGGTCACCGCCCGAAAAACTTTCAGAGACCGTCATATTTTACACAGTGAACTTGACGGCCCTACATAATTTCGACCCAGACAATCTTCCTGCCTATAGTACACCTCCTACAGTGAATATCGTACTATCCAGCGATGTGCATACTTATCTTGCATCACACCTTAAGCCATTAACAATGTATTCTGTTACAGTGACCGCTCACAATGAAAATGGTAATAGTCTACCAAGCCAACGAGTACGCGCACTTACATTCAGTACAGAAGATGCTAATCATAAAACTCAGAACTCTACAGTTGTTATTCCAATGCTTCCCGATATAAGAAGCTGTTGTGAGAGAAATGGCATGGCTCACAGAATGTGTTTGGACAAAATGTGCGACCCAAAGAAATCAAGCTTAGCTAGTTTACCGGATTTTATGGTATGCGCCCCGTGGTCCAATATAACCTTCAATTGTCTGGCGAATGATATTGATCACTCATCCTGTTGCAGAGCGAGGGGAATACCATCCGTTTGTTTGCCACTGTGCTCTGGAAAAATTTCTACTCTCAATTTTAGCTTATTTAAGTAAAAAAACTAAAATTTCATTTAATCAATATAACTCTTAATTTTCTATTCGAATTCAAGGTGTCTACGGTTCATGCCAGACTACAGTAGCTGTCTTTTACAGGGGTATGGAGTTTTGCCAGGATATCCAACAAAGCTAAAACCAATTGAAGTTTCGTCAAATTTTGCAATCTTAGACTGGAATCCACCGAAAGTCCGATCCGAAACTGTAACGCAGTACACATTTCACTTTCGAAAGTTATCAGCGGAAGCCGAATATATGTCTATTCAAAAGGTTTTCAAAACATAGAATCTACTAAAAAAGAGGTACATATCTACAGCTAAAGAGAATTTGTTTTCTATTTAGGAAAGGTCGCCTTTAATATTAGAGGGATTGGAGTCTGGAACATATTATGAATGTTATGTTATTGCTTTAAATGCTCATGGTCGAAGTATGCCATCTTCAAGGCTTGTATTTCGCACAAAATTTCAGGTAAAATACGATTTTTTGCTGCATATGAATCTTTCATAACTTTTTCTCAAAAGGAAAATATCGAACAGACATCATCCTCATACAATATGAGTAAATGTTGCCAAGTCGCAGGGCTACTACCTCAGTGTTTCCCACTTTGTTCATACAATATGAAATTGAGTGACATGCAGACCTTAGGAGCGACGTGTCAACCTCAAATGGGTAAGTACACACAAAGGCTCTCAGGTTAAGACTAACGATTAAATATTTTCCAGCAATTATAATTAAATGTGCAGCAGGAGGCCGCGATCATGTCCCTTGCTGCAACAGAAGAGGGGTAACACCTCTGTGTATACCTCTTTGTCGCGGCATATTGCCAACAGCTTCGCAACACATTACATCATCTGAATGTCTGTCATACGCAGGGAATATTTTACAGTGTTTCGAAGATGGTAACAAACCCATTTACATATAACCGTGAAGTACACTTTAGTTTTCGTGACTATCTGTATAATTTTATAAGGTACGGAAAATATTCCGGGTCCAGTAGAAGATGTTCGTGTTACATATGTGACAAATAGCAGTATCACCTTAGAATGGTCACCTCCGTCTGAAGTTACGGCCAACTCCACATTAGAATATGAATATGTTGTACAGTATGGAAAGGTCAACAATATGACCATGTATGAGATGGTGGTGAAGTTAGAAAACGTAAGCATTTTCATTTCGTCCCATCTTACAGTGTTTTTTGTTTTTTAATAAGTTTTCATAATTTTTCAAAGGAAATAATCACCAACGAGACTACATTAGAGCTTTTGTCATTAGAACCGTCTTCTTTATATAGAATATTGGTGGTCGTCAGTGGCTTTTACGGAACATCTTTACCATCTTCAATGCTTATCATTAACACTACTGATTTGAATAAATTTAGTGAGTCCACGGCTAACAGTTTGTCCAGTTATGATTACAAAAACCGTATTCTTAGATCTTTCCACATCTTCATTTGGAGTACCTTCACCACCCCATTCTTTGCAAGTCTCCTCGCACAGTGCTAATTGGGTTACAGTATCATGGCAACCACCAGAATTTTCTCATCCACATGAAACCATTTCATATAGGTAAGGCATTCGACTGCATTCATATTTTAATATTGTACTGCTAAGTTTGCTTTTCTAGAGTTTACCATAAGCCTACCCTGTCTAGTAATTTTTCTGTTATAAAAACAAGAAATTTATGGGTGCGTCTAGATAATCTCAGACCCAATTCACAACACATCGTGTATGTTGAAGCGATCAGCACAAAAGGAGTATCGTTAGCTTCAGAGACATTGGTTGCATGGACAGATCCAGCCTTACCAGCATTTGTTGAAGTGAGTATTTAAGTATTTTTGATGTCATACGAAACATAACGCTTGGATTGATTTTAGCCTCCTACAATACAACCTACTGACATCGTACCTGAAGGAGGGTCTATGACAGTTCTTTGCCTTGCACTAGGGAATCCTGTCCCAACAATATCTTTGTATGTTGGGGGCCACTTGGTACGACAAGATACATCCAGGCATATGGTGACGGTCATTCACAATATAACTACAGATATGGAGCATGTGTCTTGCTATGCCGACAATGGCTACGGAATGCCGATGCAAGCTACACGAAAAATACACATTAGTTGTAAGTTTATATCTCCCTATATCAGTGCCACACATCACAACTTGCTGCAGCAGTTATTTAAAATAAGTAGTATTTAATGCAAGAAATGTGCAATTAACGTTTGTCTTTGATGTGGTAATGCAAATAGTTTTTGTGGGTGATATTGTTATAGTAGAAACACGTTTTACGATTTTCTTTTTGTCTTACTAAATAGATGCTCCTCGTGTACAGGCTTCCGGTATAACTGTAGCCAACATAGGCGATACTGTAGACTTGAAGTGCACCGTACGATCGGTACCTCAGCCCAAAACGATGTTTTGGCGTGATCAAGATGGGCGCATTGCAGTCATACAGGGAGGAAATTACGATATATCCGTGAAGAATAATGTCTCGGATCCCTCTCAGTATTTAATGAATCTGCATATTTTAAGTTTACAAGCATCTGATGTTGGGGACTATTTCTGTCATGCAGAGAATACGCTTGGATCTGCAACTAGTCCCGTTTCAGTGAGAATTCGTAGTACTCCATCGACACATAATATTTCCCAGTGCTGTACTAGACAAAATGTTTCAAGCCCTTGCATGATTGCTTGTAGTTTCTATATTGATATTGATGCAGTTATTAATAAGCCCGAATGCATTGTTGACTTTGACAAGTTAATGAAGTGTGCTGCTGATGGATCAGATCATCGAAAATGTTGTGCAGACAGTGATGTTCCTCGAAAATGCTTAAACTGGTGTAGAGGTGAGTCTGTTCTTAACGTTGAAGTATGCAGTATTCAACATACAAGAACTATAATTGGCTGCTTCGAAACTAATCGTGAAAAATTGCCTGGGCCTCCTCAGAATTTGGCAGTAAGTGTACTGTCAGACAATAAAGTTAAAATAAGGTAAGTTCTAATAAATTATACACATAAAAAAAAAAAAAAAAAACATTTTTTAAAGCTGGGATCCTCCGTCAAAGAACCCAAGCGTGGTGGATGGTTACAGAATATTCTACCATGAAGCTGCAATAAGTGAAACCGTGGAGCAAGCGATCAATGCTACTGAAATAAAAAAGATTGATGTTAAAGATACGAGTGTGAGTATCGATGGTCTCAAACCGGACGTTCTCTATGAATTGGTAGTAAAAGCTGGTAATACTTTCGGTCTGTAAACGTTAACAATTCGTTATACATTCACTAACCATACTGTATTGTGTTGTAAAGGCGCCAGCATACTGACTGAACCTGTGCGATTTACAATCGGAGATCACGAATTTACATCAGCTTCACATGCTAGTACCGCTGGCACAATCAGTGGAATTATAGCTGGAATCGCGGCTATTCTTTTGGCAGCTTTAGGAATCTTTTTCTATAAACGCAGAAGAGCTGATGAAAAATCAGTAAATGGAGTTGCTTTTGAAAATCCAAGCTACCTAAGAGCAATTGAACAAGTTCAGGTGAGATGTGCATGCAAAGGACTTTTTTTATAGTTCGTTCTGAATTTAATGTATCGTGATCTTAATTTAAATACAGATTGCCACCACACCAACAAACTCTTCGTCACCAAGTTCAGTGGCCACCATTCAAATGCAATCGAAAGCTGGTAGTGCATCTTCAAAAATATTAAATCCTGATAGTACTACGAATCATTTTACAGCTTCTTCGAAGCCCAGTCCTGGATATTATGAAGAATTAAAATTTGGCCAAGAAGGTAATTGGTAGAAATTATTTTAGATATTTGCATTGATTTTTTTTTCTTTTTGCTTTGCTTTTTGAGTTTTGGGCACTATGAAGTTTTTTTTATAGAATAAACTATTTTTAAAACATTAACCAACATTAACCAACAATTATTGTATGTATTTTATATTAAACAAAAGAGGGCCTTCAGGTAAAAGTGCAATGGGTGAGTAATAATAAGCACAACTAAAATTTAGTCAAGTCACGGTCATGACTTTCTGAAATAATAACATACTCAATACATGGTATTATGTATTTAAGCCAATAAAATCACAATAAGTATTCACAATCGAGGAATTTGTTTTTATTACAGGCATATGAATTTTAGCGGTAGGCCAAAACATCTAGTCATACATTTCAGCCTGTGGTAAGCATTGAAAATCTGTTTCGATTCGTTTGTATTTTTTTTATATTTTAAACAAGGATTTTCAGAAAAATTGCAAAGCATGAGTTGATGTATCTTGACAACAAAAAGGATTCGCTAGGTGACATACAATCCGATTTTGATTACTTTCAACTGGTTCTACAGAGCTTTACTTAGAACAACACGAGTTACAAATAGTTTTTACGATAATAATAGCTGTAAATATATGTAAAAATGTGAAAATGGTAGTGGTGTAACAAATTGATAATAATTAAGGAATGTTGATTATTTTTAAATACATTTAAATATTACATAATAGAGAAGAGAATTCAGTTTGTATTTATTTACTTTTTTAATTTCTTATCTCGGAAAGGTAAGGTTAGATCCCCCGGGACGCCTGGTTATTTGTATGTATGTATGTATGTATGTACATATACATACATATTTCTACTTACTGACTTACTTAGGTGGCGCTACAGTTCGGGGTGAACCTGGGCCTCAACCAACAAGCCTCTGTATATGTACATATGTATGTATATATGTGCATGTATACATAATTTGAAAAGCATCTACATAATATAAGAGGGAATTTTAACTATCAAATTTACAAATAATAAAAGCAGAAAGCCAATGGGGTCCCAACCGAATTCTTGGTAAGACAAACAGCAAGCAGGAACATGTACCTACTCGTAAATAAAAATGAAAAATTTTAAATAAGTTAACATATGTAAATACTAGTAAACTTAACAACAATAAGCTTCTGAGAGCAATCTCAGCGCTTAAAGGAGAATGTATTTTTTTTAGACGTACATATGTAGTAAAATAATTATAAAAAAATATCATCCACAAGAAACAATTATTCTTTGCAAGACAAATATAAGGTGTCGTCAAATATAGAGCAAATGCAAGCTAGGAAAAAAAATAATGACTCTTATTTGTTTGTCGGGAGTTTAATAGGACATCTATTCATTTTCAACATCGCCTTTATATATATGTGTACATATGTACATAAATGAGAATAAAAACTCCATAAAGCAAATCAGAAATTTTCTTTCAATTGCAGAATTTCATGAGCGACAAGGGGGTACAGAATTAAACGGAATTAAATTTTATGAGTAGGTACTGTGTTGATTCCTTGCATGATATTCACTTGATGTTCAACGTAGCAAGCATCCTACCATCATTTGCAACACCGTATCATAAAATAAGGTTGGATAAATTATGACTTCATTACTTGTAGCACGTTACTCGTAATGGCTTTTGTGTTTCCTTTCACCCTTAGTTTTTAAACGAGCGCATACGTATAATACTTCTCATGTATATGTACGTATGTATGTATGTAACACTTGAAAAACCAAAAATTATATTTTAATTAAAAGAGAAGGAAACTTTCTGGTGCCACTCCTTCATTATATCCTCTAATAATCACTTAAACTCCGAGGGTACGTCGTACACTTAACTTTTACGTTTCACTTTTAGTACGTAATATACATGAGTAAAAACATTAACTAAGTTTTTATTTACTTACGAAATATGATATTCAGTCTTAAGAAAATGGCTATTTACAAAAATCTTGTAAAGTCACACTAATCTATGTTAATGAAATATGTACTATTAAAATATAGCGGTTAATACATATGTATGTGGTAAAGAGAATGAAATTCCTATTCTCGTATATACATGTATGTACATATGTACGTACATTCAAGGAATGATAAGTAGAAAGTACTATTTGCTCTAATTGTACTAATTGAATGAAAAACCGTTGTAATTAAATGAAGTCTAGGGTTTTTCCTTTTCTCCAGCACACTCACCTCACTAAGCTCTTCTCACTATATAAGAAGTCACCAAAGTCAAATATACAATCTTATGTACAAGTTTAGAGAACACCTAAAGGGCCTATAAAGAAAGAAAAACTCAATTACACTATATCCCGGTGAATGTTGGGCTGCCGAAATAGTAAGGACTCCTCTTTCTGACTACGAATACGCTACATATAATACAATAATATACACATAATTACACAAGGGAGAGTGCAACAGCGGTCACAACGGTCAGTGCACGATACTGTTTTGGTTTTAGGAATAAACCTATAATGGAAACGTTTTAAAAACGGATATACGTACATACATACATATGTACATCCATATGTATGTATGTGCCTACTATAAGTGAAAAACTTCTGAACACGGAACGATTTTCCACTGACTTTCTTGCCTTTACTTTGCTGTTGTTATTGTTACTTCTTTTTTTTCAATGGGACTGTTTCTTACACTGGTGTTGTTATTGGGTCCCTTCAAGCAATAGAGTTGACGGGTCATCGAATGCGACCGCACAAAACAGAATTTGCACAGTGCCCAACCGGTGAAGTTAGAGTTTGATAAAACTAAGCGCTTTTATATGTAAAAGATGTGGCCTGACGATTGGATTGATTTTATCTAGTTAAGTTTAGTACATTTTTAAATTGATATATGGACATGAGTTTGTTTTTGTGTTTGTTGTAAATATAACTTTTGCATCATTTGTTAAACTATTTTTGTATGTGAACCAAACTATAATAAAAATTAGGTCGCAGTGTCTACTAAGATTAGAGCTCTTGGCCATGTCCAGCGAAATAGAACAACTAGGAGGAGAGCTTTCACCGATTGCTAAGCTTGATGAAAATATTTCATCTTTATCGCAAGTTAACACCGCTAATGAACAAATTAATAACTTATCACCAGCAATACAAAAGGTCTCCAATATGAAAGATAATCCTTTGGACATTCGAAATGCCAACCATAATCCACAATTGAATAGTGACGAGGAGGAAGAAGACTTTGACAGTGCAGAAGTACAGTGCAGGAATAACGATCCTGAAACCATTGTGGGTGGTAGCAGTGGCACTGCTGGTGGTATTGGTGGTGGCATTGGAACGGCCGTTGGTGTTGGTAGTGTTAGTGGAAAAAATACACAAGCGTCCGACTACTGGAATCGCAATGGATATCATAACCGAGCAGTAAGTCCAAGTGTAATGGACAATATGAGTGAAATTTCCTCACAGCCACCAGTTGTGCCATTAACACGTTCGAAATCTCGCCCGGAATTGTCATCATCAAATCAGATAAATAGTGTTATGAGTGCAGTCAGTCGTTATTCAAATTTGTCTTATTGGAAGGCAAGGCGAGTTGTCTTCTACCGCAATGGTGATCCCTTCTTTCCTGGAGTAGAGCTGAGATATCGTCCTGGACGCGACATCACATCTTTGGATAGCCTTCTTGATAAGATTTCTCCAAAAATGGATTTACCACGTGGAGCACGCTATGTCTTTTCTATGGACGGAGATCGAAAGTACAGTCTTGATGAGTTAGAAGACGGAGCCAGCTATGTTGTATCTTCGTTTAAATCGTTTAAAGTGAGTAATCAAATAATTTTTTTCCTTTTAATTTTCTTTTCTGCAATTAAATTTCCCCACTGCAAAGACTTTCAAGTACCCCGAAGGAAAACAAAATCAATAGCAAATCTAAAAGGCTCGGTAGTGCCTTTCTTTTCTACTGACCGATTAGCGGTATGTTGTTGGTGGTTGATATACTCAAGCAGTAAGAAAATCAATATAATTTAAATATTTTCCTTGGACGAAATTGTTACGTGTTTTGGTTATTATGGCGCCCTACATATGAGAATGGGCGAGACCACTTTCTCTCTTCCTTTTTTCTTATCGAATCCTAGTATTCACTTTCAATATGGGTGCAACCTACTATTCATCACGCAAAATCTATTTGCCCACTAACACATTCGAACACGTTAAGTTTAATGTTTGAACATAGTGTCCAAAGGTCCAATTCATAGAGATGAAATTACTACAAATAGGCCTGCTCTTTTTTCACTTTTAAATGCATATACCTACATGCATATACATACATACATACATACATATGTATGCACCTTAAAAATGTATAAAATTAAATAAAATAAATAATAAAAATTAAGTAGGCACATACATACATGCAGATATGTACAATGTAAATTTCCTGAACAATTGCTACGGTCTTCGACCACATGTTTGTAAATGGTGACTAAAGAATTTAATCAAAGAAGAACAAGCAATAATGTAAACAAGTTAAAAATCAGCAATGGTTTTGTACTATAGTAAATTCTATTGGCATGACATAACTGGTGCAGACAGAAAGTCACACGGCGAAGGATAATAGAGAAATATCGCAAGTGGCAAGCATTACAGTTCGTGCCAATTTAGGCTAGTCAATAAGCTAAGTTTTAGCTATTTCTTTCAACTACATCCCGTTTTCATAAACGAAAAATGAAGTAATTATTCAAATCAAGAAGATACATACATACATATACATATGTATACTACAGAAGTACACAGATTGTTTCTGTTTATAAATTGAAATAACTATTGTTCACTATACTGCAACTGGGAGAAATTGTTCGACACCATTGGCTAAAAGAAACCGCTCCCAGTGCCTTCAATTACTTCGCAAACGTAAGGTTATATCACAAATATGTACATATGTATGTACGTACATTAAGTCTTTCTTGTGAACTTACTTACAATTGTGCACGCCGTTAATTGTTTATTAAATTATAAAACTCAAACATTGTTAATTATCTAGTTTGCTAACTTTGCTTAAAACCTTGAATTCAATTAAGCCTAAGAACAAATGTCCAAATATCATGAAATAAATGAGGTATTTGTGGGGGGGGGGGGGGGAATGTAGCTGCAAATACGATAAAGGGTGGCTTAAATCCAAAGGCAGCAAATATTTTACCATAATAAAGAAAAACATATTTTTCGTTTTCGAATTTGAATTTATGTATTTTTTACATACGACAACTTTTGACCTACATACTTGTAGTTTTTCTTAAGTTTAGTTCAACGCAAGATTTTTTTTTAGGATAGATTGTAAATATATGATGTGGTTAATGCTATAAATTAAGTGAGTTACGTTGTAAAGTATTTCATGCAAAACAATAATTAAGTAACTAGTAAATACCCTTAAAGAAATATGTCATGACTATGTTCTCCTTCTTTTGGCATGATGTTATCAGTTTGTAGGAATAAATTTTATGGGGCGTAATTTTACTAATAAAATTACTTACACAAACTCGACCTACTTCATTTCTTTTTCTTTCACATGTTGGTCCACTACTATGATTGTATCAGTTCTTGCTACAATCAAATCATTTCTGATTTGGAAGAACACTGTACGAGGAACTTTCGTTTCCTTAACGTTTTTCTCTGAAAGTTACCCACTAATTGTATCTCTGCCGAATAAGTAAATAAAGCAATTTACATCAAACTGATCAAGATAGTATTATCTTAGCGTTTATTTTCTCTAAAGTGATTTGTATACAAAGTTTATTCCCATTAAAAGAACTCCAGAAAGAAAGAATTTGCGCAAATGTTTATCCATTTAAGCGATTACATCTGAAATTAGACTGAGTGGTATTAATATATTTGTTCCACTTGTAGTGAAACTTATTTTTAAATATATTCGGTTTTCAAAATTCTAAACTAAAGTAAAAGTTCAATTTTTTAAAGACTTACATATTCGTTATTAATTAGTTTGCATGGAATCTCAATCTGTTGTTGAACGTTCAGAGTTATTATCTGATATGTACAGACTTGGTAATTGTAAGCTTAGGTTAAAGAAAAGCTGCTTAAATGAATTTTTAAACCACGTGAATACAAGAGAATCATGATTTCACACAATATTAGTTTATTGATAAAGGTGCTGCATTAAATAGTATGATTACGGCAGATATTTAATAATCGCTGGTGTGTTTTGAAAATAAAATTTTCACAAATTAAACATAGACTAATGCTTAAAAACTTTGCTATATTCATATATAAACTATTATTTAAATTAATGCAAAAAAATAATAAAAATAATGAACAAATCTTGGAAATGAGTTGTGTAACATGCTACATAATAATACAGTCAGAAGTAAGTGCTCACAAGTTAACACAAATACATATGATAAATTTGGACTTACACATATTCGCACCCTTGAAAATGTATGTACCACTTACTCATCAACTCTTCGAAAGTATGCAACAGTTAATTTTGGAGTATGGAGCCGGCTTCAGAAAAAAATAATGTAGAACTCTAATACAGAGTCTAGCATATACATACTTACATACTTGACGAACGGCTTCAGGCGTTCACATAATACGGCATGCGATGTTAAGAAAACTAATGCCTCTGTAGTTAACGCAGTTCAGAGGGTTTCCTTTTTTGAGGATCGGGCAAACAATGCTGAGGTTCCATTCTCGGGCATACTTTCACGCGACCATATTTTATAGATGAGTTGGTGCATGCTCCCTACCAATTCATCGCCCGCCGCTTTGGACAGCTCGGCAGCTGGGCCTGACAACGGGATTCTATTCGCCGTCGCCGTTATACAGTCTGCAGAAACGGTTCTTCCATGTCGTCAGCATCGACTGTTCCCTACTACTACGTTCCCTAGATCGTCCTTGCAGGCTTCGGTTCAGGCTTTGTAGCCTTGACAGGTTCTTTTTACCTTTTGATAAAACTTCCGAACTTCATTCCCGCAGTAGCATCTCTCTATTTCCTCGATCGCGCGCTTCTCATGCTCTCCTCCTGAAAAGACGGTGTTCGTCTCTCCTCTTCTGCTCGTAGAGCTCACGAGCAGCTCTAGTCTTTTTATGCAGCGCCGCTTTGTATACCTCTTGTTTAGCTGCATCTGCTTGCCGGCACTCGTCGTCAAACCAGGGGCTTCGTTGGGCCCTCGGATCGCTCGGATATCCATAATACTGGAGGAGTGCCTTGGTCAATCTGGTTGACGGTTGATTGGTCAGAAGATTTCCAAGTTCCCTTGTGAATATCGAAACGCGGGAACCGCTTACTAGTTTACGACAACATTTAGCCCCGAAGCAGAGTCGATCAGCCTGAATCCGTTATCGGAGGTGGTGTCGTACTACCAAATAAGTTCTCTCTTCCTAGCTTTGCATTAAAATCGCCTAGGACAATTTGGTTCGTCCACGTATTTAAGACTCCTTGCCCAAGCCTAAGCCGTATAATACAAATACTTCTACTATTTTCGAATTAAGGTAGGATTTTGACTTATGCTATTAGTGCCTGTTCTTCATAATTATTACAAAATTTTAAAGTATGTATATGGAGAGCTAAAGGAAGAAGTATCTTATTTTCCAAAACTTGGTACTTTGCATTTTGAAGCAAAATCGGCTGAGACAAAAAGTAAATTTTTAAAGTCAGCCGTATCGTTATTTACAAAAAAAGCTCTTAATGGAGTATTTTGAGGTTAAAATGAAAATAACGATTTCGCCTCAAACTATGATCATATTTAAATATCAAGCCTACGTATACATACATACATATATACAGACAAGCAAACGCACTTTTCAAGTATACATATATCTACATTTTTTATAGCAATTCCAATATTAAAATCTCAACTATATTTCTCCAAACCAATAATTGGTCTTTTATGTAAGGGTACATAAATAAAAAGTAGATCATGAACCTCTACGTTAAACTTATCTACATACACTCATATGTATGTTGCGCATAGTTCTGTATATTAACTTTTAGCTGTTTTCTTTATATTAATTAACCTCTTCATCAGAAAAAAATATAAATACATTCATACATACCTATAGATATGTATGAACTCAGGCGTAAGTACATTTTATGAAATAATAGAGAGCGTAAATGACTAGGGCAACTAGCATCTATATTTATTTGTAAATCATGATTTTATTTTTTTAAATGTGAAATTATCAAAACACTATTTAAAATTAATAAATCTTTCCACAATAAGATATTTACAAGATCTAATGAAACCAAACATTTTTTTAAGGAAAAAAAAAGAAAAGACGAATAATTTTTCCAGTACAGATGGATAGCTTACTCTAGTCTTACCCACTGTGTAATACTCCTTGGAAAAATTGAAAGCCTGACACATCAAAATGTCCATTCAAAGTTTTTTAGGACTCCTTGAACATATTAAATAATTACCATAAACAATATAGTATATACCCTAAACATGCATAAATGTATAAATGGGTTATGAATATATCATCAACATCCAGAATTCTTGCTTTCAGTTTCATTTTATGTTTTTCCACCGTAATGCTGTAAATACAAGTAAATTCTCTTGTGGGGTGGTAACTTCCTAGCGCCTAACGTACATAGTACGACAGGTCCTTACAATGGTAATTGCCTTGAAGGAGATTGGCTATTAGAAGGGGCCACTGTTTTGAAATTTCTGCTTTGGTTTCTGTACACCAAGCAACCGTAGCTGACCATAAACCCACTTTAGACAAGGAGTCATAATTCACCTTATTCCATTCGTACATTGCGGTTAGGTGGTTGCCGCGTGTTGGCCATATGAGTATTAAAATGTATATTATTCGGTAAAAACGGTTGGCAAAAATATTCAATTGAAAAAAGGCTTGTCAGTTGATTTATACCCGGAAGAGTGAACGACAGCTTGTGTGACATAATAGTAAAATAAACCAAACATTGTTTTAAATGAAAATTTCCTATTACTAATTGAAAGATATATTCCATTTGTGCAACTTCATAATAATTTTGTTTCAAATGGAATACTTTGAATTAAAACGTCATAGTTTCAAAGTTTAAATGTTCGAGAGTGACGAAGATTCGGCTTTTGTGATACTTTCATCGCCTCCAAAGATTTGCACCGTAGGTTAAAATTTATTTTCTTATACTGCCGCAAAGGCAATTAATTAACACCGATATATATTTACACTTCCAATAGCCTGCCAGCTACGGTAAAAAGAACGGCATGTGGTACGCATCGCCAGGCAATCAAGGTTGGGGTTCGAAGCCAATTAGTCGAAAACCGTCTATTATGGAAGCAGATTTGGGAACACTTTCAACAACTTCGGGTTCAATAAAACGCAGTGCTGGGCGAGTCATACGAATAATCAATAATTTGGATCATTCTGTCCAGGTAAGAAACAGCTTGTAAAATATATATTCACATAAGATTTGCATTCTAACAATGAATGAAAATGTGTAATGCATTACTTTAAATTGCCCTTAATTTGGAGGCAATTTTCACAAACGTGTAAAATAGAAGGCCAAGGCTAAAGTTTTTTTTTTCGTAGATCGATAGGATTTCCTTATTTTTGTCTGTATATTTTCTCATCGGCTGCTTCCTTATGGCGAGTGGGTCATACAAAACATGCATATCTCTAATTGCTATCATCTACTACTATAAAGGTTCTTAGCCATGAAAGTTCACTTAATTCATATATGTACATATTAATTTAGAAATATTTCTCAATAGCTTCGCCACATTAAGATTGGGTGAAATATTATTAAAAAAAAAGTAGGTCAAGCACGGTCTTATTTGTAAGTATCAACCGGATATTGCGTGCCACAAATTAAAAAGATCTGAAATAAATAATGTGCTCTACATCCAAAGGCAGTACTATGTGAATGTACTAAACATATAAGTCAGCCATTTTTGAAGTCATTAATGTTATGGCAGAAATATAATTGCTGTAAAAAGTCTCACATATTCATATATTCCATAATTGTTAATTTCAGTGTCGTGTTCTCCTCAATTTACGCACCTCACAGCCATTTGAAGATGTTTTAGAAGACTTAGGACAGGTCCTTAAAATAAATGGAGCTAAGAAAATGTACACAGGGACCGGACAAGAAGTAACACATCATAAGATTCTTTTTTTAAAGTATATTAAACATAAAGTTTCATTTCAGGTTCGAAGCTTTTCACAGCTACGCAATGAATTTGCTGATGTGGACACTTTTTACTTGGCTACTGGAACATCAATTATAGCAGGCTCTCCCATCAGAAGATCTCGGTCACGACCATCGGTTGTGGCAGCACCAATTTCAACTGACGAACTTCCCAAGGTACCCGTTCGAGGAGCACGACCTAGGAGTAAAAGTCGACCAAGAATTTTATACGCACCTGAAAGTGAAATACTTCGACCAAGCGGAGAATACTCCATGTTAGATATTATGAAAGAAGAGCCTACTAAAGTTACCATTAGAGGTCTACGAAGGACATTTTATCCACCCATTCATCATGCTCCGGCCGACAATTCTCCTCCAGATAAAAAACTTCAACTACAATGGGTGTACGTATGATTATATGCGATAAACGATAGTTTCATTCTTATTTGCATATTTAAATTGTACTGGTAGTCACGGCTATCGGGGCATAGATGCTCGCCGAAACCTTTGGGTACTTCCATCTGGAGAACTGCTCTACTATGTTGCTGCTGTCGCCATTTTGCTAGATCGCGATGAAGAAGCCCAACGACATTACATGGGTCATACCGAGGATATTATGTGGTAAAATACAATAATAAGAAATGTATGCGCACTTGCAATATGTAGGCAGTTATAATAATGGTAGTTTAGTCAAATTAGATTAGTATCACTTTCTTAATCTCCCATATAAATGAAAGTTATTGTTTTCGTGAACATTTTCGAACTTTTTATTTTGTCTGTGTAGGCCTTTGACCGCAGTCTGAACGGCTAAACTTTATTTAAGACCTAATATCTGGCCTTCGCAGATCAAAGCCAAATGACAAATGTGAAGTTCCATGCTAGCATTTAAATCAATTTTCTAACGTTTTAAAACTCGAATAGCGTTACTTCACTTAGTAACGGGCTTGCAAAATTAGTTGTTGCCTATTTTTGACACATGTGTGGACATGAAATTAAGACGTTGGATATATGAGTGTAATACGTTTTCAATCTTTTTTTTTTAATTAATATATTGTGTACTAAACATAACTAAATTCAGATTTATATGTCATTTATTATCATAACTTGCACGTAATGACAAAGTTTCTTACGACTAAATCGTGCATTTTATTTTATTTATTTTTACATTTTAGTATGGATGTGCACCCATCTAGAGAGTTGGTAGCATCTGGACAAAAGGCAGGACGCGATAGGAAATCTCAAGCTCATGTAAGGATCTGGAGTACAGAATCTCTTCAGACTCTCTATGTATTTGGTATGGGAGAGTTGGACGCTGGCGTTACAGCTGTTGCCTTCTCACAGTTGGTAAGCATTCCTTTCTTTTTTTCAAATATGGTTTTTTTATTAATTTATTATTAATTCAATTCACAATTTTCATTGCTTATGCTTGAGTTTTTTTTTATAACTTTAGCAGTAAATAATGTAAATAAAACGAAAAATGTAAGTATTCCATAAATTGCTTTGTTGGTTAAGTTTCGCATGCCCTTTAAACATCTCTGAAATGTAGATTATTGGATTGAACATTATTTCTTAGTATATTTCATATTAATATTTCAACTGTTTTAGAATGGCGGTAGCTATATTTTAGCTGTTGATACAGGTCGAGAGAGTATTCTCTCTGTATGGCAATGGCAATGGGGACATCTTTTGGGCAAAGTAGCAGTAAGAAAGATATTATTTTGGTTTAAAATACATTGCAGCTAAATTTGATACATATATTTTCTACAGACTTTGCAAGAAGGACTCTCAGGAGCTGCTTTTCATCCCCTTGATGATAACTTAATTATTACACATGGTCGTGGACATCTGGCATTTTGGCACCGACGAAAAGACGGATTTTTTGAGCGAACGGACGTAGTTAAACAACCGTCAAGGTCTCATGTAACAAGTGTACAGTTTGAGCCCGATGGGGACGTTATAACAGCAGATTCAGATGGATTCATTACTATATATAGCGTTGACTCCGATGGTGCATACTTTGTTCGGACAGAATTTGAAGCTCACAATAAAGGCATCGGCTGTTTAATAATGCTTGGTGAGGGTACTTTGCTATCCGGCGGGGAAAAAGATCGTAAAATAGCTGCATGGGACTCATTACAGAATTATAAGAAAATTGCCGAAACCAAGGCACGCACTATTTTAGTACTTAATTTTTCATATATTTGAAAACAATATCTTTACTTTTTATTATAGCTACCAGAGTCAGCTGGAGGCGTGCGAACAATATACCCTCAAAGACCGGGAAGAAACGATGGAAATATATATGTGGGAACGACTAGGAATAACATATTGGAAGGATCACTTCAGAGGCGCTTTAATCAGGTTGTTTTTGGTCATGGACGGCAGTTGTGGGGTTTAGCAGCGCATCCTGAAGATGAAATATACGCCACTGCAGGTCACGATAAACATATTGCTCTTTGGAGAAAGCATAAACTTATTTGGTCAATTCAAACGGGATACGAATGCGTCGCTCTTGCTTTTCATCCGTTCGGAACCGCCTTAGCAGCTGGTAGCACAGAGGGCCATCTTCTCGTTATCAATGCTGAGAATGGTTCCGTTATGCTAACTTTGCGAGTTTGTGGATCTCCATTAAACTGCATTGCATACAATCAAGGTATTTGAAATTATTTTTTATTTTTTTATTTTTTAATAAAACCGCACTTTACTGTTCTTTAAGTTGGAGATATGATTGCCATGGGTTCGCAAAATGGAAGCATTTATTTGTTTCGTGTGTCTCGAGATGGATTTTCCTATAAAAAAGTTAACAAAATACGTGGTTCACAACCTCTCACACATTTAGATTGGAGTATGGATGGAAACTATGTTCAAACTGTAACCATAGATTTTGATCTATTGTTCTGGGACGCTAAGTCACTCTCACCAGAACGCAGCCCCATTGCCATGAAGGATGTCAAATGGCTTACTAATAATTGCACTGTTGGATACCTTGTAGCTGGAATGTGGAGCAATCGCTATTATAGTAATACGTCTACAATAATAGCAACTTGTAATCGATCCTCCAATCAAGATATGCTAATATCGGGAGATGTGGATGGATATTTGCGTTTGTTTAGGTAATATTTTTCTATACTAGGACGGAAATCATAATCTGAGCCAATACATTTCTTCATAGATACCCATGTATAAGCCCAAGAGCTGAATTTAATGAAGCAAAGGTATATTCTGGAATGTTGGCATGTTCTCGATTCCTCTACGGTGATCGAACCACAGTTACTGTTGGAGGCACAGACGCATCATTAATGGTTTGGGATTTGGTTGATGAATAGCCAAAATGGCCACCGTGGCGAACTGCTGCATCCTATGAAGCGCGCTACACTGACTACTGGCGACGACGAACCAGTATGGTATCTTCCACAGTGATTGATAGTGATTCAGTAGAATAATTTGTTAATTAAAAAAAAGCGGCAACATACATAAATTAGGTTTTCAAGTCTTACCATTGGATATTAAAGTCTTCAATTCTTATTGCCTTCCAGCAAATTTTAATTGCAAAAACTCATTTGTTGTCTCTTATAAGTAGAACGTCCAGTTGCACCTTTAAGAATCACTTTTGTCATTCATTAACGTACTTAACTTTCTTTTCATTGCATTAACCAAATTCAGCACCGAAAATTATTTTTACCCCATTGACTTATTTTTAAATAAAAATCATTGATGGAAAAAAAAGCTTGAATTCGAAAAATTTTTGGAATTTAATTTTATTTATATTGTTTGTTCTTATTTAAAAGGAAAACAAATCAGGCATTTAAAAAGAATTAATTTTTTGATCATACATCACAAACATAAGTTTTATTATTTCCTGAAACCGTAAGACCAAAGTACCCGAAATTCTCGGAAGAACTGCCCTCTTTAAAATCGACCTTAAGTATTTGTTCTTATTGCCACAGGTGGTCTCAGCCAGTACCCTTTTTAATACTTTACTTTTGTACTGAACTTATTTAACAATGTACTTATTATTTCAAACCGAAATAATAAATCACTTAAGCCAATTTGTAGGTTTGGCTATACATAGAAATCTAAGAAAAAATTAGTTAAAATCTCATCAAAAACCATTACTCTCTGTACTCTTCTCAGAACATTGACCACTTTCATTTTTATTGGTACTATCTCTTACCACTATCTATTTCCAAACTATATACTATTTTATAAGATCTATTGAATTAGTTAATTTCCTTACATTAATTCGATAAAATAACACCATACACATACACTACACTAAATAGTAGTTGTCTTATACAAACATTAAGTTTTTCTTGTAATGAATACTTTGAAAATTAATAAAAATAATATTGTAACACCAGAAATATATTTTTTTAATAATGGGTCGCAGACATTGTCTTAACAAGTATATTCGATTAAAAACTTATTGGTAGAATTTTATCGCCGTTCGTTACTACATTCATACGTAAATATAGTGCACGAAATGTATGTACTTGCGCCGATGTACACATGTTTTTTCGCAAATCACCCAGAAATTTACATACGTAAGAACTTATTTTGGCAATTTTCCAGATTTTCAAATATGGTGCAGAGCAGATACATATAACAACCCAGAAATGTATGACAGCCATTGAAATCTAAATAAATACAATTTTGGACATTTTAGTTTGAGCGGTTTATAATGTATAATCTTCCAAATTGTTTAAATTAAACATAACTCAAAATATTGTTTTCCGGGATATCGTGCCTAACACGCCAACTTTTTATGAAAATTTGTCCAGCTGGTTAGACTCTAGAAATAACACGTTAACATTGTTACGGTACCTTTCCTTCCCTAACTCCTAGGGTCTAGGCTTGTCTAGGCAAACAATTTTTTGTTTAAATAGACGGTGGAAAACTCCAATATTTTTAAAATTTGAGTAGGTACCTTCAACGGACCAGCAACATGTTTTTTTAATTTGAGTTCATATCTGAACGTGTCATAACGTAAGCATTCCACATTACGTGACTTTTTTTTAATATTTGACAGCTGTCAAAATAAAGAAGCTGTCTTTAATTTATGTGGAAACTTCTCAAAAGTATTTCGATTATTGTTACAATAAAGCTATAAATTCAGATATAGATTAGAAAGGGTTTAAAACACAAAAAATTTAATAAAAACATATTCATGGCGGATGCAGCAGCTAGGCAGCTGCAATATGAGTACAAAGCAGTAAGTAGACATTTTAACTAACCATACATTAACCTTTAACGCGATTGCTTTGTAAACGTTTACATTTACTTTATTTGTAATTTTGCTAGAACTCTAATCTTGTGCTGCAAGCCGATGTACGACTTATTGAACGACCGCGGCGTGATGAAGCAACTGGAGAAGTTGTGTCTTTGGTAGGGAAGTTAGACGGGACGCGAATGGGCGATCGCTACCAAAGAACAAAACCGGAAAAAACTGAAGAGCGAAAGGCAAAGTTAGTTGCGAGGCAGTTATAACTGCAATGACCGCTTTTATAAATTTACAATTTTCTAGGCGACAAAAACGGGATGAGGCACAATATGATTTTGAGCGAATGAAAGGAGCCACACTACTGTCTGAGGGTATCGATGAGATGGTTGGCATTGTGTATAGACCTAAAACTCAAGAAACTCGCCAGACCTACGAAGTTCTTCTAAGTTTTATTCAAGAGGCTCTTGGGGATCAACCTAGGGATATTCTATGCGGTGCAGCCGATGAAATTTTGGCGGTTTTGAAAAATGATAAATTAAAAGATAGAGAGAGAAAACGGGAAATCGATAGTTTGCTGGGAAACGTTGCCGACGAGAGGTAAGTACTAAATCATCATTTATATGTATTCCCACTATAAAAATATTATTGTATTAAGATTCGCTTTGTTGGTAAATCTCGGAAAAAAAATAACAGATTTTGGAGCAGATGCATCCACTGCTCTTAATGTTACAAATAACGATGAACAAATCGATGAAACGTACGGTATTAATGTGCAATTCGAAGAATCAGAAGAGGAGAGCGATGAAGATATGTACGGGGAGATACGCGACGAAGATGGTCAAGAAGAAGGAGAAGAAGCACGAGTCGATCACACATTACATGCGGAAAATGTAAGCAACTTTTCTTTTTTTTTTTAAAATAGGATATTTAACAACTTTTTTCTATATCTGCTTTTTTTTACATAACTTTAGCTAGTTACTGAAGAAACAACAAATATTAAAAAGGAGCGAGGCTTGCATCCTCTTGATATAGACGCTTATTGGCTACAGCGTTGTCTCAGCAAATACTACAATGATGCTATGGTTTCGCAAAGCAAAGCAGGTGATGTCTTAAAAATTCTTAAGGACGCTTCAGATGACCGTGACTGCGAGAATCAATTGGTATTACTATTGGGGTACGATTGCTTTGATTTTATCAAACAATTAAAAAACAACCGTCAAATGATTCTGTACTGCACAATGCTTGCATCAGCACAAACAGATGCGGAGCGACAAAAAATACGCGACCGAATGAAAAACGACTCCCACTTATCAAGGATTCTTCGTCAGCTAGACACAGGCAAAAGCGAGGAAGATGAATATGGTAATTCTTTGCGTTCAAACAAGCGTAAAGAGGAAAATGATGGTGAACGTGGTCAGGGAGTGACAGATCAGGTAGCTGGTGTGCGTCAAGTTTTAGAGCTAGACGAACTTTCGTTTACGCAAGGTTCGCATTTTATGGCGAATAAGCGATGTCAATTGCCCGATGGCTCGTTCAGAAAACAACGGAAAGGCTATGAGGAGGTGCATGTACCCGCACTTAAAGCAGCACCTTTTGATGATAAAGAGGAGCTTCAACAAATTGACAAGTTACCCAAGTATGTACAACCAGTTTTTGATGGTTTTAAAACACTCAATCGTATTCAGAGTCGATTATGGCGCGCTGCTTTAGAATCAGACGAGAACCTTCTACTATGTGCCCCAACTGGAGCAGGAAAAACTAATGTTGCCCTTTTATCTATGATGCGAGAAATTGGGAAACATATCAACGAAGACGGAACAATTAACGCTGATGATTTTAAAATAATTTACGTGGCCCCAATGAAGTCCCTTGTTCAGGAAATGGTTGGAAACTTTGGGCGGCGATTAGCTTGTTATAATTTAACTGTATCGGAATTGACGGGAGATCACCAACTTACGCGAGAGCAAATCGCAGCCACACAAATTATTGTATGCACTCCAGAAAAATGGGATATCATCACTAGAAAAGGTGGTGAAAAGACATTTACCAGTCTCGTACGCTTAGTGATCATAGATGAAATTCATTTGCTGCACGACGAGCGTGGTCCAGTATTAGAGGCCTTAGTAGCGCGAACAATTCGAAATATAGAGACAACACAAGAAGACGTTCGGCTAATAGGACTATCTGCCACTTTACCGAACTATCAAGATGTCTCAACGTTCTTGCGTGTTAAACCCGACAAAGGACTGTTTTACTTTGACAATAGTTTCAGACCAGTTGCTCTAGAACAACAATATATTGGGGTGACTGAAAAAAAGGCACTGAAACGCTTCCAGGTAATGAATGAAATTGTATACGAAAAAACAATGGAACATGCTGGCCGAAATCAGGTACTCGTTTTTGTGCACTCTCGTAAGGAAACTGGAAAAACAGCGCGCGCCGTAAGAGATATGTGCCTTGAAAAAGATACGTTAGGAAGCTTTTTAAGAGAAGGGTCAGCAAGTATGGAAGTTCTTCGAACAGAAGCTGAGCAAGTAAAGAATACAGAATTAAAGGAGCTCCTCCCCTACGGGTTCGCAATACATCATGCAGGAATGACCCGCGTAGACAGAACGCTGGTAGAGGATTTATTTGCGGACAGACATATTCAAGTTTTGGTATCAACCGCTACGTTAGCCTGGGGTGTAAATTTACCAGCGCATACTGTCATCATTAAAGGAACACAGGTGTATAACCCTGAAAAAGGCAGATGGGTGGAACTTAGCGCTTTAGATGTACTGCAAATGTTGGGTCGTGCTGGTCGACCGCAATATGACACCAAAGGTGAAGGCATATTAATTACAAATCACAGTGAACTTCAGTTCTATCTATCGCTTTTAAACCAGCAATTGCCTATCGAATCGCAGTTTATTTCCAAGATGCCTGATATGTTGAATGCAGAAATAGTTTTAGGAACGGTTCAAAATGTAAAAGACGCAGTTAATTGGCTCGGTTATACCTATTTGTATATTAGAATGCTACGTAATCCCACATTATATGGAATTTCGCACGATAAAGTTACTGAAGATCCACTACTAGAGCTACACAGAGCTGATTTAGTCCACACAGCCGCTCTGCACTTAGACCGTAGTGGTCTTACTAAGTACGACAGAAAGAGTGGCCAATTTCAAGTCACTGAATTAGGACGTATTGCATCCCATTACTACTGCACTCATGAAACGATTATGACATATAATCAACTTTTAAAGCCTACGTTGAGCGAAATTGAACTTTTCCGTGTATTTTCGCTCTCTTCTGAATTTAAGCATATCGCAGTGCGGGAAGAAGAAAAATTAGAACTTCAAAAACTAATGGAACGTGTTCCGATTCCGATTAAAGAATCTATGGAAGAGAACAGTGCCAAAGTCAACGTTTTACTTCAAGCTTATATATCTCAATTGAAATTAGAGGGGTTTGCTCTAATGTCAGATATGGTATTTATAACTCAGTCTGCATCGCGATTGCTGCGAGCAATTTTTGAAATTGTATTGCATAGAGGTTGGGCTCAGCTTTCGGACAAAGCATTAACGTTGTGTAAAATGATTGACCGCCGCATGTGGCAGTCAATGACCCCATTACGACAATTTAAGAAAATGCCCGATGAAATAGCTAAGAAACTTGAGAAGAAAAATTTCCCTTGGGAGAGACTTTACGACCTGGAACCCAATGAGATTGGTGAACTTATTCGTGTACCCAAATTGGGTAAGACAATTCACAAATTCGTACATCAGTTCCCAAAACTAGAACTTTCAACACATATTCAGCCAATAACAAGATCGACCCTCCGCGTTGAATTAACTATAACGCCTGACTTCCAGTGGGATGAAAAAGTGCACGGCCAATCTGAAGGTTTCTGGATATTAATTGAAGATGTTGACTCGGAAGTAATACTACATCACGAATTTTTTCTATTGAAGGAAAAGTATGCCTCTGATGAGCACTCGATCAAATTTTTTGTTCCAGTTTTCGAACCTTTGCCCCCACAATATTTTTTACGCATAGTTTCAGATCGATGGATAGGGGCTGAAACTCAACTACCAGTTTCGTTTCGTCATTTAATATTACCTGAGAAAAATATGCCTCCTACAGAGTTACTTGACTTGCAGCCACTTCCAATAACTGCGCTCAGAAATCCCAGCTTTGAATCATTTTATGTTGACCGGTACCCACAATTTAACCCCATCCAAACGCAAGTGTTCAACGCCGTATACAATAGCGATGATAACGTTTTCGTTGGAGCTCCAACTGGCTCGGGGAAAATGACGATAGCTGAGTTTGCGATCATGCGACTCCTACTTCAAAATCCAGAAGGCAGATGTGTGTATTTGATATCAAAGGAAGCCCTTGCCGATTTGGTTTTCAACGACTGGCACACAAAGTTTGGTGCTCAGTTAGCGCTTAAAATTGTTAAATTAACTGGAGAAACAGGCACTGATTTGAAACTTTTGGCCAAAGGACAGATAATTATTACCACCGCTGATAAGTGGGACGTCTTATCCCGTCGTTGGAAACAGAGGAAAAATGTTCAAAATATTCAGCTGTTTATCGTGGACGAATTAGAGCTGGTAGGAGGGGAAGACGGACCAGTTTTAGAGATTGTGTGTTCTCGGATGCGTTATATTTCGTCGCAAATTGAAAAACAAATTCGAATCGTGGCACTGTCTTCGTCATTGGCCGACGCAAGGGATATTGCCCAGTGGTTAGGCTGCAATACAAATGCTACATTTAATTTTCATCCTAGTGTCCGTCCTATTCCACTGGAATTACATATTCAAGGATTTAATGTGACGCACAATGCGACTAGAATTGCAGCAATGTCAAAACCCGTGTACAATGCAATTGTCAAATACAGTCCCCACAAGCCAGTGATCGTATTCGTCTCTTCTAGAAAGCAAGCTCGCTTTACTGCTATCGATATTCTAACATATTGTGCGTCTGAAATTCAACCAAATCGATTTTTCCACGCGGAGGAAGAGGACATAAAACCGTTTTTGGATCGAATGTTGGATAAAACACTAAAAGAAACTCTTTCGCAAGGAGTGGCATATATTCATGAAGGTCTCACTGCTTCCGATCACCGGTTAGTGGAACAGCTTTTCGATTCGGGTGCAGTGCAAATAGCTGTAGTAACTCGTGATTTATGCTGGTGCATGAATATTTCGGCGCATCTAGTTATCATAATGGATACACAATTTTACAATGGAAAGAATCATTCATATGAAGACTACCCTGTTACAGATGTTTTACAAATGGTTGGTAGAGCAAATCGACCAATTGAGGATATTGACGCAAAGTGTGTTCTTATGTGTCAAACTTCGAAGAAAGATTTCTTCAAAAAATTTCTTAATGAGCCATTGCCCATTGAAAGTCATTTAGATCATCGTTTGCATGATCATTTTAATGCAGAAGTGGTAACAAAAACAATTGAAAATAAACAGGATGCGGTTGATTACCTTACTTGGACGTTTCTGTACAGACGTCTAACACAAAACCCTAATTATTATAATTTACAAGGCGTAACCCATCGCCACCTATCAGATCATCTTTCTGAATTAGTGGAGAATACCTTAGCTGATTTGGAGCAATCGAAATGTATAAGCGTAGAAGATGATATGGATACTTTACCGCTTAATCTAGGAATGATAGCAGCTTATTACTATATAAACTACACCACAATAGGTTAATAAGCAGCTCTCAGCTTATCTACATTACCATTAATATATACATATTTTTTTTAGAACTTTTCAGTTTATCGCTAAATAGCAAAACAAAGATCCGTGGTCTATTGGAGATTATATCATCCGCAGCTGAGTATGAGGATATCGTAGTTCGACATCATGAAGAGGGTATTCTTAGAACACTGTCACAAAGGTTGCCGAATAAAATCACAGGGCCGAATGAAAGTGCCCCTAAGTAGGTTTTTCTTTTAATATTAAAATATTAACCCTTATTTATGAACCCTTGCAGATTCAATGATCCACACATTAAAACTAACTTATTGTTACAAGCACATTTATCGCGACTCCAACTAGGCCCTGAACTGCAGGGAGATACTGAGATAATACTTGGGAAAGCTATTCGTCTAATTCAAGCCTGCGTTGATGTGCTCAGCTCAAATGGATGGCTGTCACCTGCTGTAGCTGCAATGGAATTGGCACAAATGGTAACTCAGGCAATGTGGAGCAAAGATTCGTACCTCAAACAATTGCCGCATTTCAACAACGAAATTATTAAGAGATGCACCGAAAAAGTAAGCCTTATACATAGTATACTTTAAAGAATTCAGTCGGCTAACCTGCAACTTCATAAGAACTGAGATTTAAAATTCAAGCAACCGAATGCCTTTAGTAAACAATTTCTTCCCCGTTTTGAGCTCGGAGCTAATATTATTCGGTAGAAAAAAAAATATATTGATACAGAAACTGAGCGAACATAATGCCGCCATCATTTGAATATTTTAGGTAACAGATAAATGTTGCTGCATGAATGATGCGATCGACTGAATTCTTAAGCGCTTAATATTTTCTGCTCGTTTATAAAATTGACTATTATTTTGTGTTAATTAAAAGCAAATCGAGACCGTTTTCGACATAATGGAATTAGAGGACGAAGACCGAACAAAGTTACTTCAACTATCCGATGGTCAAATGGCAGATGTAGCTCGTTTTTGTAATAGGTACCCGAATATCGAGATGAACTTTGAGGTTGTCGACAGCGAACGTATTCATTCAGGATCTGCAGTTAATGTCGTTGTTCAATTGGAACGCGAAGACGAAGTCACTGGACCAGTAATTGCCCCATTTTTCCCTCAGGTAACATAAAAATAATTCATTTTTTTTTTTTTTTAAATGCTAAGTTTTCTGTTTATAGAAACGAGAGGAAGGTTGGTGGGTTGTAATCGGTGATCCAAAAACAAACTCGCTATTATCAATCAAGCGCTTAACTTTGCAACAGAAAGCCAGAGTCAAATTGGATTTTGTCGCACCTAGTCCTGGTCGACACGAATATACATTGTACTACATGAGCGACTCCTACTTAGGCTGCGATCAAGAATATAAATTTACGATAAATGTTGGCGATTTCCAGTCGGAAAGCGAAAGTGATTCTGAATAATAACAATAAAAAATACACATTTCTGGAAATAATAAAAAAAATAATTATAAAAACAATACAAATAAAACTACAAACAAACTAATTTTATAGTATTTATTTACATTTTTTTTACAATGGTCCCACAAATGTTCTAGTTAATTGTTAGACCATGGGAATTGCTGCCAGCGAGTCCATTTGAGCCCCCCGAAAATCCATTACTTAACACGAAATTGAGTGTCTTGCCATCGGGTAAATTGTAAATCTGACTAGTAGAGGAACCTCCGGCCCCTTGAATTCCATTTCGATCAGCTGCAAAGCCCTGTGTTTGCGTATTAGCTGCAGATGCCCCGAAACTTCCTAATAGACCTTGAGATTGAAACCCCTGTGCCTGTGCATTTGCAGCTGATGCACCAAATCCCCTTCGTCCAAAAGAATTGCTATTGGCCGCGGCATTGGCAGCTGATTGCGATGATCTACTTTGAGGTCCTCGTCTTTGTCTGTGCTGTCTCTTTACTCTTACGACTGGGAGTAAGCTGTTCACATCTCGAGTGCGTCTTATTTGAGGTTTCTTTTTAATATACAATGATGATTCCACAACAACTTCATCTACGGCAGCTCCAGTTTTCGCTATAAACAATAAAATTGACAATGAAATATAATTTACATTCTAAGCAGTGTGAGCAACTTTTTTTCTTTTAAGTGTTCTTTTAAATTGTTGTTAATTAGTGAACGAACCAGTTTATATATTTATCCTACACTCGTTTATTAGGTAATTAATTTAGCCAAATTTGGTATGTAATTAATTGTTACTAACGTATGAATAATTTAAATTAATTGTCATATTATCATTGATTAAAGAACAGTGTGCAGATTGTTATTTTTTCTTCACATTATGTGTATGTTTATATTTTTTTCTAAAACAAAACGTTCAAAAAAACGAACTTACACAACAGCTGGCAAACATTAAACTGAACGGGTGAATTACTTACGTTGAGAAACTGATCCATAATTGTTTTGCTGACCATAAATAGCAACTGCAAATAATAAAAATACGGACAATACACATAAAAACTTCATCGTCTTTTTTTGTATAATCCTGCTAAAATCGGAGAGCTGTTCACTCGTCTATACTTAACAATCAACTGCCAATTAAATTCAACAACGTCTAACTTTTAATCCAATACTATCCTCCATACGCATTCAAATTCCTGCTGTCGATTCGGATTTCGCATTAAACCGGTTGATTATAGCACTTTTTAAGAAAATGTATATTAACTGTGATACATAATTTTTTTTGCTGTAAGTTAAAGATAGGAAGATAATGATAAATATAATTTTGTTTGTAACATACATATGTATGTACACATATACATACATATATGTATATGCATGTAAATAATATACAATTAAAAGTTAATTTCTTTACCCACAATGCTTCATTATATTCAGTCAAAGCTGGTCCTAAATCCTACTCATAAACGACGATTTTTAAGGTTTTTCAACAGTTAATGGTTGATCTTTTCAAAATACGCTTTTGAATCTTCATAAAAATATAGTTACAAAAAATATTGCGTTTAAAAATGTTCACTAGTTCTTTCGAGAAATTAAATGCACCTCAAGATTAAAAAATTGCAAGTCTTTTACTAAAATATTAACCTAGTCGCTGATAAAATTCTTTAGAGCCGAAAGCCTCTGCAGCTAGTGCACGTTCTTTATTTCTCAATTTAAAATATTATATGTATTTCATATAATATATATATATATATGAATTTAATATATACATACATATACATATATTTTAATTATTAAAAAGTGTTAAACATGTTGACACAATCCTTCTCCGTAGTGACAAACTGATCTGAATTGACCAAACTGGTTTGTTAAAACTAGTTTGGTTAGTAAGAGACAAGGAAAAGAAAACAAACAAAAAGAAAACCCTCAACAAATGGGAAGCACCAAAATATGTTATAGGGGAGCATATCCAATATTTGGGGGAAACCACTGATTTCAACGTAGTTATTTTTTTTATTTAAAATTCATAGCCACGTCAAAGACATAAATTTAATATTCTAGAAAGGCCATTTATTTCTCTATACGTATAAACATATGTATTTATAACGGCAACGGGAATCAATGAAATTCAAATGTTTTCGTATTGTATTTTAACAAAGTTTAAGGCTAATCCTTAGCAAAACATGGATGGAAGTTGATAAGATTAAATAACATTTCTTTCAGATAAAGAATTTAAGTAATATGCACTGATACATATGTATATATATTATGTACTTACCTACTGGTCGTTAGTAAATTGTGCAGATTTCAAACTGAATCCATACATTAAGATGAAAAACTATCATTTTACTCTTTTTTTGATTAGACACGGTATATTTCATAGAACTGTATATGGTGACAAATAGTCCAAACAGGGACCTAGTTTTACAATTTACCTAAGATATCGAATAAACAAAAAAAGTAGTGGTTATAATAATAACATATACATATGTATGTATATGCGCACCAACATACATACATATGTATGCACATATTAAAAATCTGGTCGGCTTAAATTTTTCTGGTCGAACTCCAAATAAATAGATATTTGTAATATCGATCTGAAATTCCTACGTTTGCAGCTGCAATATTCATACTTCGACGATGATGAATCTTAAACCAGTCCAACTCACTATTCACGTCTCTCAAGTTGGGTAAATCGCATCTCGCGATACCGGGACGGGTATGCGATAAAAAAAAAAAAAATGCAATTCCCCGTGCTATATTTTCATACACAGTACGTTAGACTTTACTAATTCATACAGCGCGGTTTAAGTATTTTTAGCAGAAACTACAATTACCCAATTATTCTCTGTACATATGTATCTACATAAATACATACATATCTTGTATTTGCATACATTAGATAATCATCCGAGTTGCTTTACTTTTGTCTTTATCATAATAGGATATCAAAACTGGTCATGTTACTGATAACATATTTTGAGCCTATTAGGTGGAAAACAGTTCCTTAGCTAAAATGTGATATTTTTTCCACTGGCCTAAAAATGCCACTTGCTTCATTTCCTTTCCAGTATGTTTTTATCATATAATGGCTCGTTGTAATAGATATCGCCATCTAGTAAAGCTTGGGAAATCCATTTTGATTATAGCTATCTGATGTAAAACTCACAGTAGGTACACACAGCACTCATGTATTTGATTTAAAATTTGATATCAATACTTACATAGTTTTGCCGACTCCAATGAACGAAGGTGAACGAAGATGAATTAATACTACCTATCCATTCACGAAATCATGAAAACCTAGAAATCTTCTAAAATTTTAACGAATTGTATTAAACACAAAATTCTAACATTCCTATTCTACTACTTCCCACATAAGACAATAACCTCAAATTATAAAAATTTCAGTAGGAAAAATTTCGTTAATCGATTCTATTTGCAGTATAAATATTGCAGAATGGAAAAGCAATAATTATTTGGAAGCTTAAAACAATTTTTTAAATGCAGTGGTTACTACTGCTATATTTTTTTTAGCTCAAAAACAGGAATAATATTTTACTTTTAATTAACACTAAAATAACAGTGCAGTTTAACACATTCATCATTTTGCCTACAACTAAGAAAACAAAAATATATAAAGTAGAATCGTCAATGTGAATTAGAGTTCACCCAAAGACTATATATTTTGGTAACGGCATTATACCCTTGTCTGTTCATTCTACATTTGTTCGGTATGATAAACAAACAAGCTTGTTTTTAAATAATATCAACTCATAATTTTGTAGGGAAAGTAAAACAATTTCTTTAAATTCAATAGGGCCTATTTTACTAAATAAGAAATACACATGAAACATAATCGAAACAAAATACCCTTGCGTCATTTTTCTCTTCTTAACCTGTGTTTCAGCAAGAAAAAAAAAACATTTGTTTCAAATAATTATAAGACATGTAAATGAAATGTCAATTTTTTGATTGAGATCGTACTACAAATAGCATTTAAACTAAACGTCCTTAAGTTGTCTCTTCTTAAAATAACGTTAGATTAGAAAATGATAGCATATTATGACCGTCACGCATCTTATTCTATTCCATGAGCAAATATCATAACTAAGCCAGGGTCAACCATTACGTCTTCAGACATGTGAGCGTTGTCACAACTGAGTACCAGGACAGCTTGTTTGCCTTAAAATAAATATAAAATAACAACAATTACATTTCAATTAAACAGTTATTTTATTCGTACCTGGAATTCTTCGGCAAATGTAGTTATCGTATATTCGTCTGTTGTTCTGTCTGGTTTCTAGTGAACTTAACCCCCTGGGCCATCGACGTTCATGGCAATTTTCCATTAAATTATCAAGGATGTGTGGGGGACAACCTGATTCTGATAAGGCTCGCTTTATCATCATCTGTTAAGTCGTTTTATTTAGACATGCTGTGTAGAAAAGGATATGCTTAGAAACAAACCTGTAAGGCATCGTCAGGCGTGGATATCATTCCACCCCAGCGTGTCACTCTAGCTCGTGCTAATGTGCTGCTCCAACGTATTACTTCATCTCGTTCCATTTGATCGGCAATTGCTCGCATTGCCGGATTCGAGACTCGCATAGCCCTCATAAAATCCTTAAACAGTTGCAGTTCTCTCTTTAATTCATTAATAGTTAAATTCTGGTCAGTTATATCTGTCTTAAACTCTGCTAATTTTTGTTGTTGGTTGTGTATTAGCGTACGTAGTTCTCTCACACAATTGTGATCCTTCAACTCATCCTTGGGTATGACAAAACCACATCCCTTTTCGCAGGGCAAAGGTCTCTTCGGATTGTGTTCACATTCTTCTAGATGTGAATTTAATGCATCTAATTTGAGTACGAGATTGCAACCATACGCAGCATTATCACAAGTGATGGAAAGGCTGTGGGCAAAACAGCTTATTATTTGTACAATGTAATGGAAATATGTACCGTATTTCGAAATACTAAATTCTATGCGGCTCACTTACCGCGATAAAAGGTTCCGCAAAATTCGTGGAACAGCTCGCAGATTGGCCGTAGTTAATGCATTTCGATCCACCGGGCATGATGGCTGTCTTGATAGCCATTCATTTATGCACACCCTACAAAAAGCATGTTCGCACATAGCAGCCTGCAAGTGGATTAAAATTCACTACAATTACAATTTATTTGAATGCTAATCAGCCGCTTACCTGCAAAGGCTCTTCCAATACTCCGGAGCATATGGGGCATGTAAGCTCTTCGTCTACTTCGCCTTGAAATCTATGTAGGTCATATCCCATGATTGAAATTGTTCTGCTTCAATTCCGCACACTGCTTTTCGACTGGCAAGTGATGGAACAACAATTTCTTAATTAACTCACATACCTTATTGTGTGCGACCTAATTTTGGCGGAGCTCATAATTTTTCTTTTCAATTTTTTTTAATACAAAACCCAAATTTCAGTTAGTGCTTTCATTTGCAAATCGCAACAAATGCAATGCAACAAATTTTAGTAGATAGCGTAAAGGAGAACAATTTAGTATTCTCTTGTGTACTTTTCTGAGTAGGTACAATTCCGTTTTTTTTGTCTTGAATTTTTAATTATTTGAGGAGTTTTGTTGTGCGAATTTTATATCTGCTTTACTTGCAATCATCGCGAATTTGTGCAAACGTCTAGAAATGTATACCCGTTATAATTAAATATATAACTTGCGAATAGAGAAAAAGGTGTCGAAGGCGAAGTCGAAGTTGTTCGACTAATACAACGACGGACCAAGCGACAATTTTTTTTTTTGTTTTCAAACTGACATTTGCAGAGTTTGTTCGTAAGTTTAGTTAAGATTTGTTTGTTTGAAGAAACTCTATTCTTATGCATCACGGAATTCCATACATTGAGAAATTTTTGGAAACCATCAAATGAATAAGATGAAACGCATTAACACACCGCACAGCAATTTTGACGGCCGACAGTTGCAGTCATGTGAAACACGTTGACATAGCAACAAAACAGAGCGATAATTGGTATTTCGGGAATATTATTTACAAAACAAAAGTTTCTGATTGGTCGAGAGATTCAGTTTTGACTGTAAAGTAAGGCATTTTTTTTTGAGGTAGTGGACTGGATTTGAAGGTAAAAAAATTCTCCCTACATTTTAAGTCAATCTGCCAATTGTCAAAAACAGCTGATTCATTTGTATTTCTTTCACTGTTCGGCCGTTGTTTACAAATTACAAATAAAAAAATTTAATTCCAAGTGAATTGTGACGGAGTGCTCTACGATTTGGACGAATCGGAGGAGACAATGAACAGTCTGAGGGGTAAAATGTTTGAGGCATTAATATATAATAAATTAAGCAAATTTAAATTAATTTTCAGATCCAAATTTTGCTTCCAATTTTATTTGCATGTATAAATAATATTATATTACTTACAGAGGATCTCATCTTCCATTTTTCGCACTTACGTATGTATATCTTTATTTACTTATTGATTTCCTTTGCACTGCAATTCACAATTTATAAATGATCTCAAGTAAAATCAGAAAGTAATTATGTCAAATATGACACACGAACAGATGTGAAATGTCACCTACTTTTTTAGTCAGTTTGCCGTTCCATATGTTAGGCCTTACCTCAAAAAGTAGGCCTAGAATCCGGAACGCGCCCAATGTTTTCCTTTTCATAGAAAAGCATTGGTTCTGAAACATATCGGCTGTCAAAGTTATTGTTGCTATGCTGTGTTTCATCTATTAAAAAATAAATTGCTTCAGCCTTTAAAAACCTTACGACTGGATCGGAAGGAATACTCACTCAGTAATCAAATACCAAGTGATTCATTGATTTTATGATACAGATGTCTAATGTATAAACATACAACCATATAACCATGGTGCCAACCAGCCGAGATGACTTCTTTCTTCCAGGCTCTGTCAATCCCAACCAAGATTTTCAGGGGTACAATTGAAATCATCAATGATGTGCCCATCTGTGAATTTACACCGGCGCTTCAGAAGCTACCTTGCTGAACATGTTGAACATCTCGGCGTTCTCATACAGTTTGATTATCTTGGACATCCCGAGAATTTGCGCTACAGTTTGTTTGCAAGTTGGATACCCAACCATCGCTTCGGTGCCACAGTGTCGCTTATGGTTTCCGAAGCCCTTTGGCTATCGCTGCTACCACAGAGGTTGAATTCAAGCAAGAGAACATGTCAATGCTACAAAGACCGAACCGAAGCCTGCAGGGATGACCAAGGGAACATCGTTGTAGAAACGTAGACAATGCTGAGGATATGGAGGAACCATTTCTGCAGACTGTTCAACGGTTCTTTTAGTGATTTTCGGTCCCGTCTGCATAGAAGGTGAGTGAGGATGTGATGCAACGACGAACTGTACGCGCAGCACAGCAACATCGTTGAGCGGACGACACTAATCCCCGGGCCCGAAACATCTTCACATGCATTCTAGTATGGACGGCTTAGTAAAGGAAGACCGCGACTCAGGTGGCGCATGCAAGTGTAAGGGGCCCTCAACCAACTTAGCGTGTGTTCAGGTAGAGCTATAGATCGACCTGCCTCACTCTAAACAAAGTTTTATAACTTAAGAAACTTAAAAAATGTATTAATTAAATAAAAAAAGTAATACATATTTAGAAAAATCTATGTAGGTATACATTAATTCGATTTATTATGATCATCACCGCTTTGCATCAGTGGTACTGTCACTTGTAAGTAATATTCATAATTGGGTACTGAAATAAAAAAAAACAATATATTAGCAGGTTAAACTTAATTGGTTAAAGAAAAAAGTGCAAAGATTCATAAGGAAATCGAAATATATTTATTTACATTAGTTATGTTTAAAAGACAGAAACGCGTAAGAAGTTGACCTAGGTCAAAATATGAAATATACCCCAACCACGACTTAATTAAAGTAAGAGGTTGTTGGTCAATTGAAAAGAATATTTTTTCCCGGTGAAAGGAATCCGTCTGCTTGCTTTTGAATAATACATATGTAAATATAATTTTAAAAAGTAAATAAAAAGACTACGTACTTACTTTGCTCCAACAGCAATTCCAATTCCTCGACATTTTCTATGCAGGGAAAATTCGTTTCTGTTGATTCTTTAAGGATCAAACCTATTTCTTTTGAAGCTTTCAACAAATAAAATGGAACTTTTATTTGAGAGAGCTCTTTATATAATGCTCCCATTCCTCGAGCTGCAGTGAAATCGAAATCTGCAATACATGTGTAACTAAGATACATTATAGCTGAAGGAAAACAATTATCTTACCATACACATTAGCGCAATCAAGTACTACAGGGTAGACGCCAAATGAGGAAATTGCTTTTGAAATTTCATTTCTTACCCATTCTATAGCGGGAAAATATACCGAGCTATGACTCGGCCGGACTAAGATGTAGTCAATGCTGTTAGTTGTCTAAACGAGATGTTTTAAATTTCTAAAAACACATGTTACGAGCTCATACTTTAGCCTTTGTTACACTTAATGACGGTCGTGCTGCGCGATATACTAAGAATGCTAGATCCGTAGCGACTCCCAGCAAAAGACCGATTTCTACTCCGAATCCTAAACTAAATATAAATGTTATAGCACCAGGCAAAAGTTCACGACGACTGCATCGCCATAGGGGCTTTACCACCTAAATAATTTAAATTCATATTTAGGAAACTTATTATGATACAAAATTCTAGGTCAATACCTCAAACTCTATCATAAATATTACAGCAGAAATTATTACAGCACTAAGTGCTGCTTTTGGAATGTACCTAAAATATGGCGTTAAAAGTGCTAAAGCAACTAATACCAAAGTACTAGTATAAATGCCACCGATTGGTGATCTTACACCGCTGGCATGATTCACTGCACTTCGTGAAAATGATCCTGTGACAGGTATTGAGGAGAAAAATGATCCAAAAATATTACTCAGAGACAATGCAACTAATTCCCGAGTTGCACTTATGCCAGATCCTCCGAATGCCTTTGAAATAGCTACATTCCCCAAAACAGCGATTATCGGTAAAATTATAATAGAAGAACCCAGCTCGTTTACCTTAGAAAACGAATTTTAAAATTTTCATATTTTTAAAAATCTAAAAACCCACCATTTCCGTAAAGCTTTGATGAACTTCTGTATTGTTAACACCTTTAATTGTTGTAGTGAATTTTGGCAAACTGAACTCCGGTAATCCACTTTTCACTTTTCCGGTTAAAATAAATGGACAAGTATCTTCTTGACAAGTATTAATAGCAATAATGCTTGAAATAAGAACAACAAACGCATTCCTGGCGGTGCCAAAAAGCCAAAAAAGTGCATTAATTATCCGACAGCCGCTCCATGTCTCTGGTACCTTTAAATCTTTAAGTTTCTATAAAGAAAAACAAAAAAGGCGTAAAACAATTAAGAATAATATTTCACAGAAATCTAACCCTCATCAGAAGTAGAAATACTATTGACAGCACACCCAATGAAAAATCACCTGGACGAACCAAATTTAAATTCGAAAATACAGACTTAACTGTATCTATAAAGCCGGAGCCTGACCCGCCTCTCAATCCGAAAAGACCCTTAACACGTACAGTACAAATCTTTGGATCGAAATTACAATACAATAATTAGTATACCTTTAATTGCGAAGTTCCTATGATCACTGCGGTAGCAGATGTAAACCCAACCGTTACTGGCAAAGATATTAAATCCACTAGTGCTCCTACAAAAACAAAAGCAGTTTAAAAAATAAAAATAAAAGGGTGCTACACATACCAAGCCTTAACAAAGCCATTATCAACTCCATCAAACCTGATATAAGGCATAATAGAACAGCATAAGCTGGACCTGATGCCAGCCCTAGCCCAGTGTGTTTACTTGTAATAAGTGCTAGAAGAGCAGTTGGACCTATTGTTACTTGGCGACATCCACCTAAAAAAGCATATACAATGCCTCCCATAAAAGCGGAATACAAGCCATACTACCAAATATATAAACATATGTGTGGTTTGTTATTTTTACACTATAATAAAAACTTACTTGAGGTTCAAGTCCCGCTAATGTTGCATAAGCTAATCCTTGCGGCAGAACTGTAAGGCCGACAGTAATGCCAGCAATGAAATCGGAAATGGCATACTCTATATTATATCCTTTTAGCCATTTTATTCCCGGAATAACTTTGGAAACTATATTTACAATTGTCATGGTCTTTTGCTTTTGTTGTTAGAATAACCTATTTCGAGTAAAGAGTGCAATTTGTAAGAAAATAAAATTTTAGGAAGAGCAGGTAAGTACTAAGTGAAAAATTAAATATGTATGTACACGCATACGTATTTGTAGTCAGATGCTAAGTACAGACGACGTCAGTTTTTTTTAGTTTTAATATAAAATTAATGGTCGGCTGTTACATAATATCCATGCAGAGATTTTATTTAAAGCCATTATAAATGTAGACACTTTATTATTCATATTCTTCAAAACATTATTTTCATTTACGATATGAATACCCCTGATTCTCATATTCTTATATTTTGAAAAATTCACTATCTATTTGTGGCATTAATTTAGGTCTAGATATTTCAGAATTAGGTCAAACCAACGACGTGTCTCATACAATTCTTAATATGGAAAATATTTTGTAAACAAAACAGCTGATAATCACACCGTATTTCATTTGCGGATTTTCTAAAAATAATAAATAAATAAATTATTGAGCAACAAATGAAGTTGTTTGTGGAAATGACTTCAAAATTAGAGATATATATCAACATAATTGCAAGTAATGTGCACTATTCTGTAAGCATCTATACCTCAAACATTGGTTTAAAAATCACATTTACAGTTTAATATACATATGTATGTATTCTTATTGACTAAATACATTTAATGCACACGTATGTACAACACACAAAATAATGAAATGATTCTTTATTGCTTGTATTGTAAACCTGCGTTATGCCTACAGTTCTCACGAAAGCTTGAGCCGAACTGACAGTCAAGTTTATTCATCAAGTTCAAGTTACGCCGGAGGCTATCTTAAGAGATGGTAAAAAACTTTTATTATGTAGGTATCTACCTGCTTTCTTTTTCGCATATAGATACACGTATGGCCACAAGATTCAACTAGAATTTATGTAAATTTCTATTCTAAGCAATTTTGCACATACTGTTTTCTCTAAAAAGTGGAAACAGTACATATTTTGAGGGTTTTCAAATTTTTCCTCAATTTTTCTAGTTGTAAGTAAAAAAAATAAAATGTTAGTAAGGTTTCGTCGGAATACATATGTAGTTTAAGTATTAGGTTTAGCTTAGAGCATCCGCATGGGGTCACTAAGTTAGTTAAGCTAGTTTAATGCGTTTTTCTGTCTAGCATGTAAGAAATTATAAATAAAATAAAAATGCACTGAAAATGAAAAAAATGGTAATAAGTATTTTAATAAACAAAACAAAAATTGTAATTCGTTGCCTACTTCTGATATTACAATATCCTGTTTATTAAACTTAATATACCGGCTATAAACATATTTGACATACATACATACATAGCAAGCACACAATAAATTACTGACACCTACTACAAATACATCAGCCTTATTATCACGAAACTGGAGTGGTTTTATTAAAATTATTTCACTTTAACATTTGCTTAGCTGCAGCTTTTCTTTTATCTAAGCAACTATTACAACTTCGCCTTGGAATTTTATTTTCATGCAAAAATGTTTACAAATATTCCACAGAATAGCTGACAACATACGTACATATGTATATCGTTATGACAAATAACATAAAAATAGTTCTGTTTGTGTTACTGTTAAATGTTATAAAATTGAATTGAAATCATATTTTTTTTAATTTATTTACCTTACAAGAATTCTTATTTAATACACTGACTTATTTTCCAACATATTGTACACCATTGCTATTAAATTCACACTTTACATCCATATATTTCAAACTTCAAAAAGATACGAACCAATTGCAATTGCATATAATCGGGGTTGCCCTACTATTGAAAAAATTTTGATACGAACTATGTAGTACGATGTATGTATATGTATACTCACCTCCACGTTGTTAACCACTAGTGCCTAATACCTTGATTATAAGTAGTCCAGAACGTCTTTTGTTCCACATAATCAGTGTGATTCGGTATACTAATTCCACTAAGGCAGTGTACCCTCCCTGTCTGATCGGTGCTATCCAAACAATTAAGATAATAGAAGTACATTTCATAGATATGTACAATATACAACCTTATTGTTCATAAATATTGATTTTAGAGTATAGATATAATTTTTTAAGTTCTCGGTATACTTAATATCGATATCAAGCATTGCATGCAAGCATGTTAAATGTGAAAGGCATATTCAAGAATGCAGAAAGTTGGAAACAATAGACAATACTACTCTTAGAAAAAGTGAAGAATTGGAATGTCTTTTTCACATTGTTAGTTGATAAATATTTATTAAAAGAAATTAATATTTTTGAATACTTTCAATTGTTGTTGACCTTTAAACTCATGTATAATTTTAAGCATGACAGGATAAACATGATTATAAGTTCTTTTGAACATTTATATTTAGTAAGAAGACGATTACGGCTAGCAAAGCCAAATTTTATTCATATATACAATATACAATACATATAAGTAAATCCAACCAACGACTTGCAAATATTATTGTTTTCATTCCAAGCCAATGAAAACACGTGGTTCATATTTTAAATTCGCGTTCCTATAAATTAATGAAAGGTGTTATAATTTTTATTTTCACATTTTTTTCACCGGCAATTCCTTTTTAACGATTGTGGAATGTACTCAACCAAGTAATAAAAATATACACGCAACAGTAGTAATTTGTTAACCTTAATGGAGTCATGGGATTCAAAATTTTTAATATATAAAAATATCAAATGATTGCAATAAATTTATTAACTCATTTTTATTGTTATATAAGAACGCACATATAGTACTTTTTTGTATCAAATCTACAAAAGCAGATTTTCCTCAAATTGCTTTTAGCGCCACAATTACAACAAGGAAAACATCGTTGACACATAATACTAAAATATTGAGTTTGGTTTTCATTTCTCAGATCTTGTGCAAAAAAATCCAGACCATCGTAAAGGAATTGCGGTGCTTTAATATTTTTTCCGACAATATAGAATAGAAACCATTGTGTGTATAAATATTAGTCTGTTATTAAATTCGTATAATTAACAGAATAATAAACGAAAATGGACAAAAGAAAACTGTCGTAAGTAATAAATAGGAAAAAACCTAAGAGATATCTATACCCTTTAATTGATTTTCCCGATAAATCTACAATTCCCCACAATTGTATCCCAGGATAAATCATGACAGCTGCTTCCAACTTTTTAGTCCATCTTTTTCGCATATAAGAAAAAAACACGTATTATTTCAAGTGGTGCAACAAACTTTTGTGAAAAATATGGCAGTTTTTTTATTGATTTTTCTGTGAACGATTTTGATTGTATTCTAATGTTACTTGTAACTAAGTGATTCTGCTGCTGCTTCACTATACATAATATGAAATTATCAACGTAAAAGCTATCCCACATTTCTTGCCTTATCTTAAAGATTAAAAAACAAAACGTAAGGTGTGATTAGTGTTTCTATTCTATAGTAAAATGCATGAGGAACACGTTAAACAATTTACTCCCTACGAGGGTGTGCCGCCAAATAAAATATTTTTTTATATATACTTTCAGAAATTTACTTTGTTAAGATTTATTATAAATAAATCTAATACCGCATGAACAAGCGAGATCATTTGTTCCTCGCACTCATAAGTTAATTTGCATTTATATGATATGCCTTTAAAGTTTATCTTAATTGCTATTTATAATAAAACAAAATGTTTTTAGCACTTCTGGTGATTCACTCTATGAAATTTTGGGACTTCCTAAGACAGCCACTGCTGACGAAATCAAGAAGACTTACAGAAAACTTGCCCTTAAGTATCATCCAGACAAGAATCCAAATAATGTCGAAGCTGCAGATAAGGTATAACGAAGATATCTTACTTGTACTCGTTACATTTTGTTTTTTTGTACTCTTGTTTTACAGTTTAAAGAAGTTAATAGAGCTCATTCCATTTTAAGTGATTTGACAAAAAGAAATATTTATGACAACTATGGGTCATTAGGATTGTATATTGCTGAACAATTTGGTGAAGAGAATGTAAATGCATACTTCGTTGTAACGTCACCAGCTGTAAAGGTATATATAATATACATACATAAATAAATCCCTTGTATTATAAGATAATATTTAACACGATATTTTACTTCAGGCAATAGTTATTTGCTGCGCCATATTGTCGGGATGCTGCTGTTGCTGTTGTTGCTGCTGTTGTTTCTGCTGTAACTTCTGTTGTGGAAAATACAAACCACCAGCTAACGAAGCAACTGGTGACTACCAACATTTGAACGTAAGTAAACTAAGTATAATGCCTGTGAAATTATTTAAACAAGCACATTGTGTATTATTTGATGATTTTTGTGAAGCTTCGGTTAATCGGTTGATTTGAGCATAATTGAACCCTAGTTTGCATGCAATTTCGTATTAAATATTTTAAACATGTTGGTCTCTTGGATGTGTTACTAACTAGCAATAAATAACTGAAAAGGTAAGTTATAATGTTAATTAAAACAAATAAAGTGAAAGATTAACGAAAACAAATTAATTTACATAAATCAGGTAAATCATTTTTAACTAAAGTCACATTTTCTGTTAAATCTATCCAATTTTAGTTTCATTAAAACTAGACGCTTCAGTTCCTATTTAATCCCTAACTTTTAAATTATATTCGATTTCGTTTCTAAGAATTTCAAATATTCTTATATACTACAAAAACGGCCTACCATGGAAGTATGAAGTATATATATATACATGTATATGAAGCCTGCTTTTCTTTTAAAGTGCCATTACTTATAGTATATATCAATGGGAAAATTCTGCAAGAGTTTCAGTAAAAGCATAAATTTGTTATATGACACAAATATAAATTAATAGGAATTAAAAATGTAAACTTAAACTTCGCGTATCCAGCAAGACCATTGTACAGTTTTGCTTTAGTCTGTCTATGCGTATTGATAAGTTATTTAATATTCTTAGTCAAGCAACGCAAGTGGACGCCGTGGCTGAAGTGGTTAGTGCGTTGGATCACTGAGCGTGAGATTCGACGTTCGAATCGATGAAAACATAAAAAAGTTTTTTCACGGTCCCACCGCTCGCGAATATCTGACGAACGTCCGAGAGTAACAACTGTCTTGAGAAAGCTTCTCAATTAGCCTTTCGGATATGGCTTTAAACTGTAGGTCCCTTTTATTTGTGTGAAAAAATATAACACGCACAAGACGAATGGTCGCGAGATGCTATACGGTCTGTTGCTTCAAGTATTTGTAGTAGCACAGCGGTTAGTATATACGAGCAGTAGTGATGAGTTCGATCTTTCAATGTAGAGAAACCATTTTAAAATCAGTCAGTCTAATCTCCTTTGGATGTTTTAAATCATGAAATACTGAAAATGTTTTGCGCCATTGGTTTGGAAATTTGGAAATAACACCTTGTACATTTTTTTTTGCATTTTCTCAATACATATTTGATATTTGTTTTCATATTTCTAGCTCAATCTATTAATTTGCGTTTATTTTTACACTTTCATAAAATTTTCTTTAATTGTGAAATTTATTTCTTATTTTGGTTTCTAAGTTCTTCACGAAAATCATCAAACAATCAATAAAAGATAAATCATTCCATGGTCCTTTTTGAGCTTGAGTTTTCTCTTCTTTTTTTTATAAATTCCTTATGTTTTCTTTAACTCTTATTTTAATATTCATCATCATTTCAATACGAATATTATTTTATTATTCGTATGTTAGCGGGACGGTGGCACTGCTAGTAGGGAAGGTCAACCAGAGCAACGGCCTCGAATGCAAGGACGATTGGTAAGTTGAAATTTAATTCAAAAGTTGTAAAAATTTAACCCGGAATCGTTTTAGTTCTGTATATATATGTATATATTAAAGTTATTTCGCTTTCTGCAATTACTCTATTACCACACATACTCGTATAAGTGGCTTTTTATTTATTATAAATATTTCGATAAATAATGCTCATATTTTAATTTGGGTATTTTAATTGCAATAAAAAAACGTGTGCTTTTTTATGATAAGAGCTATGTAAAACAAATATCGAATTTAAAATATATTCACTTGAACTATTTTCAGGAGGATATCAACGATCTTGAGGATCTACATATATCAGCAGGATCAGGTCCGGTAACCTCACAACCAATAGCGGGTCATTCAGCTGGCGCTGGGATGCCAGTTATTGCAATGCCACCTCCATTATCTCAACCGTCGAATCCTACAAATCCGTTTACGGCAGGAGCTACAGAAAATACTTCGCTCAATACATCAGAACAACCAACTTATACGCCAGGTATACACTAATTCATTTTAATTTAATGGTTTCTAACTTATACATTTAATAAAAAAAAAATATCTTACCATCCGGGTATTGAATATAGCACCCATAAAGGAATATAGATAAATACATTTATATTTGCATATAAACATTTCCAATTAAATTTACTGTAAAGATAATGAAAAAATTAAATTTCCCAATACCTTTTTTTCTAGATATATTTACCCAAAAATACTAAAATCATACTTAAGTATAGTGCAAAATACTGAACATGATTATCCAAAAAAGAACAATACCAGATCTATTAAAGAAAGAAAAAAACATAAAACCAGTAATATGCAATGCAATTAAAAAGTAATGCAATATAATCAAATTACCCAGAATGCAAGGTAATATTTGTATTCGTATTTTACGAGTCAATGGGCGTGTTCATCTCGGTTCATATTGAAAAAAAAAAAATTCTCATCGTTAGTTGAAGCAGAATGTTTGGATTACTACAGTGAAACAGGCGTTAGGTCGTGGTTTGCTAATATCTATTGTACGCTTAAGAGAAATAAGTAACAATAAAAGAAAAAAACCTTACCTATACCTATGTCCAACATACTTCATTCATAATTATTATGACACTGCTGTAAGTAATTACAGACTTAGATAGTAATAACTATGTATTCTAACAATCCTTCGTTTAAATTCAGGGAAGTTTATAACAAACTTCTTAAACATATTTATATATGTATGCAAAATAAAATAAAATGTTGGTAGCCAACTCGTTTTTTTCTTTTATTGATGTCTCGTATTGAGTAACACATCGTTGTATTAGTCTAAAGACCTTCTATGATTTCATTAGCTAAATTGTTTCAATATTTTAATTTTAATAATTCTAATTAAAAATGAATAAAGTCTTTGTGTTGTTAATACAAAATTTATATTAAATGTTATTAAAATACATGTAAAATGAAAACGTTTACCATTTTCAGTAGGTAAAATGTTCAATAATATACTGACTCTACATTGTTCGCTTTTCTTTTTCGTATGTAAACAAAAAATACTATCTTAAAATGTATTATATCTACATATATATGCAGTTAACTGATATCTGTTTTTTATATAAATACTTTAAATATTCCCTTTAATCTGTTACTTGTTTACTAAAATAAATGATTTCACCATTTAAAGTTAATCCAATGCAAGCTATAACTATACTATATCTGGAAGAAACATTAGCATTTTTTTTAATTACACATTAAATTTTTATCCAAAATTGATACAAGTATTATATTACAATATGTACATACCTATGTGTATGTAATATTGAGATATATTTATTATCTGTTTGTGCTTAGTCTTGGGTGAAACGCCTAAATGGTGGTTACAAGTAATAAGTTATGTTGATTCCGCCATCAATACGAGTTTAAAAAAAAATTAAAATTCCATTAAAAATTGTGAAGAAATAGTTTTATCATGTATGCATATGTAGTATAATTTTTAAATACAATCAACATATACATAAGTAACAACCAAAATAATGTAATTTTTTGTTTTATTTTTTACGAATACATATTTGTTTAAAAGAAAAAAAATTATTTTACCAAATTATTAATATTACTATGTGTAAAATGTAATGGATTGTGTTATGTTTTAAATTTGACTCGCAGTATATTAAAAATATTGTACAATTGTGTTAAGCTACTACATAAACATCAAAGATACAATAATAGCGTTTTACTCTCAGATGGTGGATTGTTTTCATATAAATATAGATTACTTTAAATACGTGTACGTGAATCAGTTAAAAAACAATCATTTTGAAAAGATTATGCCGCTAAATTCGCCTGAAATTCCATGAGCAGATCTCGATGTGTTTAACAATTTCTAACTTGGCTTCTTTTGCATTTCAGTAGTAACATTTCTATTTAAGAACCTAATGTTTAGACTTCCGTCGTGCTTCCTAATATAATAATTATATTCATATTTATGCAGTTCTTTCACCGCATGCACGATAAGTACAAGCTAAATGCATAAAGTAAGGAATTGTTCAATTTAGTCTGAACTGCGTTGAAAAAACAGTTTGTAGCGTGATTACAAATAATTTTTGCAGTTTGCTAACATGAAAACGCAGCAAGAGACAGGGCCTAACTTCTCGCTATTGTTATATTTGCCTTATCCAAAAGGCAAATTAAGAATGTTTCTCGTGACAATTATTTCTCTCGGGCGTTCGTCAGACTTTCGTGAGAAGTGCGACCGTGAAAAATCTTAAATGAACGTCGGACCTTTCACGCACTAACCACTGCGCCATGGTACTCACCTACATAATTACAGTAAAACTTCTGGATAGTGGAATCTGCTAATCTTGCAAAACCTGGAAAGTTGACATTTTTTTGCTAATTTTGATTTTCTTCATACAAACCCACTCTTCTATAGTGGAAACTTGTGAAATCTGAATAATGGAATATTTTTATATGGATTTTATTTTTTCCCATGCAAATTCACTCTTCAATAGTAGAATCGAGCAATGTATTCGCCAAAAGTCATTTACAATTTGTAGACTTCGTTACCATTTCCGAGAATGTTACCACAAGAATTTTTTTTTTCATTTTGCGAGCGGCTAGATTCTGAACTCCGATAAGAAAATTGGTCGCCTAACGGTTTAGTTGTAAGTTTATCTGTATAATTTTCATTATCCTTTATTCTAATTTTACTCTCTTCGCACCATCAATCGAAAAAAAAAAAAAAAAATATGGAAAAACTTACCAATAGTAAAAATGTTGCGAGTTGTAGAAAAAAAAGTCGACCGAAGCATTCCGTTCTTCATAAGTTTTACTGTACTAATTACATTGCTTATACTGTAACCTTCATTTCCTTTTCCGATACGTTTGGTTCTTGCAGTTTCACTCTTTATAACTTGCTTCTTTATTTGCGCTAAAATATTCGCGTTCTACCAATATGTACTTACTGAAAAAAGAGTGTCTCTATTCTGCCAGTCTCACGTACATATGTAAGGTCGACTCTACCCGCGGCGCGATTAAGTGTATGTACACACTTCTATATGTAGGTATGCATCATACATTGTGTCAATAAGGACAAAATTTAAGGCGAAAACGAATGTTTTATTCTGGCTCCAAACTTCTGAAAGTTTTCTACTGCCTTAGCTTTTTGAATGGTTTATAAAATATTTATTTTTTTTTTCTTGGATTTCAAATTTAAGTGAATTGCAAATGTGTGCAAAATCCTGTGACTCTGCTGTCTACTTTAACCGACTTATGTATGTGATTTTTGTGGATAATTTGTGTCATTCCTGTATAATTAGCTTCATAGTTATATATCAGCTGATAGTAAATGCTTACAATTCGAATTTTAAAGGCACATAATCTCATTCAATATTCATTCTTTACTAAGGCGTTTTCTTTCCAATTCGTTTTGCTTGCCCTGAACAAGTTGAGGTCGATGGTAAGAATTTTTTTTACAATTCTGTCTTAAGCGGTCTTTGAATAATAAGCTGTTTTCAAGGTAAGTGTCAAGTATCAGATTTTGTAGTGACTATTTTTAATATTGCAATAAAAACAAATCGTATTTTGATGTTAAGAAATAATTTTAGATGCTGTTAAGCTACACAAGTAGATGAATTTATAAAACGTATTTCCAAATGCACCGTTCAGTACTAAAACATAAGGTTTTTTGTTTATGTACATAATATTGCTTTTATTAACTACTGAATTTATGTCCATAATGAAAGGTATCTAAGACGTTCTATGATATTTTCACGAGACTGCTTTTTTAGGTTTCAGAAGATATTAAAGAAGTAAACAAATTGGGAATTTGTTTGAATTATTGTTTTTATTATACTTTTGTTGGTTTTTCTCTTTTCTGATATACCATTTGCTTTTTACTAGTTGAATTAAATTCACTTTGTTCATTTAGATTCACTAACATTCTCAAATTATTGGGATATCCATCTGATAAAAAATAAATATTTCTACGAAATGTATACGTATATATTTATTAAAATACAATATGATCAATCCTAAATATGTATCGTTTTCTTTTTGACTAATCTATGAGCCAGTTCAATTCTTTAAATGTCTAATTGTTCGCAAAAGTTAAATAAAACGGTTATAGAATAGTTAATAAATTCAGTCAGATGTAATGTCAAGTTCCAATCCAAAACGGAAAATTAAATATTTAAAAGCTGCCTTTTACAATTAGGTGAAACCTTTTAAATAAATTCCTCTAACCAGGGATGCTTTAGACATTCTGATGCTGATGCTCGAATAATTGGATTATACTCCAACATTGGCAATAAGAAATCAGAAAACTTTTTTGCTTCGATTGGGTCCCAATCATATTTTTCGATTAAAACATTAAGAAGACTCCAAGGCTTGAGTTTTGTAATGTTTCGCAAGCCACCTACATAAATACATAAAAATATAATTAATACACACATTAATAAAAAGTTTTTTTGGCAATACATACCATAACTTGTAAAGTATTTTAGGCCATGTTTACCCCTGAAAATGACGGAAGGCGGAATTGTGCCCAAAAGTTCTATAATGTGCGCCAGATGGTCCTCATCGCGTGAATAACTTTCCCCTGCATGTGGATCAAAGAGATAATCGCCAGTAGCTAATTCAAAAGCCAAACAAGCGGTGCTCCAAATATCTGCACTAAAATTATAAGGTGCACCCAAAAGGACTTCTATTGAACGATATTGTCGAGTTTGAATGTCTTCTGTAAAGTGATGATACTAAGCAAAAAAATATTTTAGTTTATTTTTAAATTAAAACTAAATACATCAGTGTTATCAATTTTACTCACATCGTAACAAGCATTTCCCAAATCTGCGATTTTAACACGCACATTGCTATTATTAATGAGAGTTTGAATAGCATTCGTATACGATTGGGTCTGAGGTATCACATTAGGTTTGTTCGGCTGTTCCTTTTCAGGTACGATATCATTTTGCTATAATATTTCTTATATATTAGTTAAATATTTGATATGCAGTTATCAATTAAGGACAAAATAGAAAAATGTGGAATAGACCAAGTGTTAGAAGTCTAAATTTGGAAATGATTTTATTTAATCTGGAAATTATTTTACCCGCCTTCTCTGCCTGCGCAACAGATTAAAAATTAAGTTTCAGAGGTGATTAATCGTTTAACAAACTTAGTTTGAGCCATCATAAAAAAGGGAAATTTTTTTTATCACGAAAATTATTTGGAAAGGATTAATTAAAAGAAATGTGCGACACCCTAAATGTTTAACTAGTGGGTTGCGAATCATTATTGCGCCCGCCTTTTTCAAAATCAAAAAAATACAAGCAAAGCACCCTTGCAAAAAAAAACTATATTCATACATACATATGTATATGTAGATACTTATGTATAATAAAACTAAAAAGACAATTTGCGAATTTTTACAATTTAATTCAGCACCAGTACTCTTTTTTACTCTCCAACACTTGGTCTAAAATGCAAGCATTTCATTCCCCAAATTGTCTACTGCAACTAGAAAATTTCACTTATACATACATACATATAACTAAAAAAAATAAATAAATAAATAGCTAAAATATTGCTGCAAATTGGGTATGTTCCCATGATTGTATTTTCTTTTACTGTATTTGATTTTATTGTAATGGATTAGCTTTATGTTAACTCAGCTGTGGTCTTAGTCTCGTCTCTATTACGTTTATACAAAATGAAAAAAATCGACTTATTTTAAAACATAGTAAGGCAAGTAGCGTTTGCCTTATTAGTGAATCGAAACGAAACTACACATAATAAAGAAGCTGAACATTAGAAAAAAAAAAATAAATAAATTTTTATTGTTAATAATTTTACGTAAAATACGAATGGAAATGATTTCCGTTACAATAGTAGTTTGAACAATAAAGCGAACGTGGATAAGTCACATTTAGAAATATTCTTAAAATATTAATTATAGTATAAAAAAAATACAAGTCAAAACTAAAGTTATTAATTATTTATACGAGTCAGTAAAAACATCCAAACAATGTCAGTAACTGTTAAGTACAACTTCTCAATAGACTGTTATGTTAGGTTAATATAATTAGTTAAAACCTAGATATTCACAGCGAATGAGTAGATAGATTTACCTCCTCTTGTGCTATAAAGTCATTTGATTCAATTGGGTCGTTGTCATCACCTGACTGGAGTGCAAGCATTAAATATGTATGCCGAGACAGAATTTGTGTAACAGGGGAACATATTTGAATATTGTAGGTAAAAATTAGCTTACCTTGGCAGTGATTTTCTTCTCAGTGCGATAGCGACTACTTAATGGTGCTGTGGCTCCCAGTGAAGAAACTAACGAACTTTCATTATGGTCACTATCGTGCATCCCAGAGTATTTTGAAATCGTTGATATGAAAGATGTATCTAATGTTGAGGAATCATCCTTATTAAGAATACACTCCAGTTCGCTGTTCTTTGGAAGATGAGTTAGAGATGATGGAGAGTTGTCAATTAGCGGCCACTTTGATCTAGTTTTCGTTTGTTTTTCTATAGAGCTAACTTTATTTTTAAATTTAAAGTACAAAAAATGGTACTGCACAATTATTCTTGAACACATAATTTCAGGTTAACTTACTGTAGGAATCGGGAAATTCTATTCCTTTTACCCTCAAATTGTTAATTTCATCATCAATTTGTTGGTTCATTGCCGCCGCATTGTCGATAACCAATAGGATATTTTCTGGTTTAATATCGGTATGAATAATGCTGCATTTTGTATGCAAATAATCTAATCCTTCTAGAACTTGCCGTATTATATTTTTCACCTGCGATAACGTCAATCCCTGGTAGTTGTTCTTTACAATAAGTTTGTATAAGCTACAACCAAGAGCTTCGAATACTAAACATGTATGCACCCCGTTGACACCACGTACAGTGAAGTGATTAAGAAGTCGTACAATACGATCACCCTTTGGATCTGTGGGATCGGCGTCCCGTATTGCTTCCAAGAGTCGGATTTCATCAGCAGCCGTTTCAATGTAATGTGGTGCACTCTTAACAACTTTGAGGGCAACGTATTTTTCCTCTCTAAAATCATTCATTAAGTTTATTAGGATACTTTCATTCGAATATTTTATAATGTTACTTAATATCCCGGCAAAGCCACACTGTTGAAAAGTGTCCCCATCCAAGTTTCCTGACAACTCGAAATCGACTGTCAAAAACATCGCCAATAACCACAGGATGATATCCACCACGACAGTATTGTGATGCATCTTCTTGTTCTTCATCAGATCCATAGAGGCTACTATCCGGAGATTCTGGGAAAATTTCGTCTGTTGTACTTAATGTTCCCCTTGGCTCTGATCTAAAGTGATACAAAAAAGATACATATACATATATTGGTAATAATGGAAATAGTTAATATATTTATAAGGTACTTAAATCGCAGATTAATGAAAGAAATGATGCGGATATGTATGTACATATGTAAATGAAACTGAACGCTGAAAACGTTTTGCATTAAGACTGTATAGACTACTTGATATAGAAGGAGTAACCAGCGGCCTTCAGTTTACGGGGTCTCTAAGAAAGTCAACTACTTATATATTAATCTTTAGTTTTATTTTTTTGAAAAAAACATACTTGCATATGTTTTAACCAATTATCAACAAGAACAACTGTTAAATTTTCCTTATGAAACTAATGATACCGAAGGATTAAACGTAAATATGGATGCATATACATATGTGCTCAAATGTATATGTATTTATACTTAATATTAAATGTATATACATATGTACATATACGGTATACCCACATTTTTTCAGAGGAAACTTTTTCAGAAACAAAAGATCTGGTGCACTTTTTTTTGATGATAGATATAAGAATAGGACCCGCAGAAATACATTTTCGCCTTTTGTGGACAATCTGCTTTTTCCTTTTTTTTTCTTCCAATTCTAAAGTGTCGTGGTTTTTTTCGTTATCTGCAGCTATTGGGAAATTATAATCATCTATTATCACACTATTTTGCACTTGTCCACATTTATATTTGCAATTCGCAGACAAATTTGATGACGATTCAACTGACGCTATCGATAATAATGACGTCTGGCTTTGAAATAAATGTCGTTTATTCCGTACCCAACGAAACGTTGAGATTATAAACAGTATTAGACAAATCTTTAGTGAGCTCTGAATTAATAAATCATTTGGAAGCATACCAATAGTTAATTTCAGCCAAATAAAAATATCAAAGCACAGAGTTATAATTAGTTGGAAATACTGAGCACATTTATTAAATATGTAAGGAAAAAAAGTCTCTGCGAATTCATTTTGCAATGTTTTGAACAAATCACGATGGAACCACACGTAATCGTGTTCTATTGATGATGTATTTTTGTTAATGTCACAAAAATCACCCCATTGACTTAAAATATAAGTTTTCCAATTTACATTTGCACAAGTCGTATCATTAAGATCACTCATAGTTCGTTAGTTATTCAAATTCGTTCATGTTCGTATAGTTCGTGATAACACCATTTATATTACATAATGATTTATTATTTCTTATTTGTTTTTATTAATTATAATTAGTAAAAACATATATGATTATGTACACTTCTTTGAATTACACAAAATATTCTAGTTCGCGGTCAGAGACAGACAATTGCCCGAATGTTTACTCTTAAGTCCATCGATACAAACTGTCGTCATAGCAATAAAAAATATACATACATTTATAGATATACATACACATATGTATATCGAAAAGGGGAAGCTATGCAAAATGTATACACATTCACCGAGCCTATTTTAAACATTTAAATATAAAAACACAAAATTTTGAAAATACAAAAATATTTGCACTCAGCCTGAGTGAACTTTTTTACTATGAGCTATTCTAAAGAACAAAAATACGAATTATTATACGTATGTAGATACATGTGTTGGACGTATTTTAATGGATTCATGCTTCTACGCTTGGTTTGGCATATGCTTGCTGTACTATACATATTATCCTTTTCTTTTAAATTAAATCCGATTTGATTGAAGGTAACACAATTTCTGTTTTCTATACGCTATTTCTTTTATTTATTACTTGTGGTACATGCATGTATGTGAATCGTGTTCTCTGGGATTCTGGTATTAATCTTCCCGTTCCGTAGTCCGACGCACCAACCACTGAGCAACGGTGCCCAGCATTAATGTATGTACATATGTATAATGTTTACATAATATTTTAAGTTATTTGTTAGACAAAATGGAAGTACTTACAAGCTGACATATGGTCCCCTTAAAGCTGGCATATCACGTCGACGATTTAATGGAGGAGATAAGGACAATGATAAAAAATCTTGCTGGGCCTTTTCTTCATCAATACTTGTCGCCGTACCCGCAAATATTCGAGTAGTTGGTAAATATCCGAGCGGAAATAAGGATGCTGTTTGCCTAGACTGTGACTGACTTAAAATACTAGCGCTCATTGAAGTAAGTTTATCGTCGAAACTTCTACGAAATCCGATTCCCTTCATGTAATGACGGTGAGCAGCTGCATCCATTCCACTCTTCAGATCACTCAAAAAAGTCGCACCTGATGTCGGTGAACTTATTGAATTAAGAGCGGAAGATGTCGACAGACATGATATTGATGAATGCTGAAGAGGACTAAGGTTTTTCACTTTACTTAGTGCTGTTAAGCCATGAGACTTTACACCCGCGGGTGAGAGAATTGGTGAGGTCATACTTGTGCTATAAAGCAGAGTCTGATGATTAACCATGACTGTTGTTGGTGTGTAGACCAATGTAGTCCTTTCGTTCGAACCAATTGTGATTCCATTTCCAGTTACAGTGGGTTTGCTTCGACAACTGGGTATCGAGAACACTCCCGAAGATGGTGCAAGTGTTGGAACTGAAGGAATAACAATAGAGGTTATCGGCGATGAGTTTCGTTTCGTTGTATCGTTTAAATTTTGATGGTTCAGAATTAGCAAAGCAGTTTCCTGAAGACGTGGAGGTACTTGGGCTGTCCCCGTCCCGGAAATTGTACTTGTCGGTAAAACAGGTGCCAGTTTTGACAGTATTAGTTTGCAACCCTAAACACTGTGCAACCATACCACTTTTTCGGTATTCCAGCAATTTTTATTGTTTATCTGTTTTAAAAAATTAAAAACGTCAAGGTGACGAAAAAAAATTTTGCGTAGAAAAATATTTAGTAGAACAATAACTCAGTCCGTATTTAAATTGGTATCATATTTTGTATAGGAATGCGGAGTTTATAAATTACTGGAAACGTATAAATTCTCGTTACTTAAGCTATTTAACATAATTTATTTTGCTAGATTTTGCGGTAGTATAAAAAAACTGTTTCGATTTTACTTCTTGACGATAACAAAAGTAATTTCATACGCGCATGATCGATATTTAAGAGAAGAAAAAAAAGCGAAACAAATATGTTGGAAAATCATGTTAATGAAATAAAAGGCAGAGTTTTAGGGTGAGTTTTTTTTTTTTGAGGCATTCAAACTAGACTATAATAGTCCGTTTAGGGGTTGAATGGCTACATGCGTACTATGTTATGTACTTTATATGAACCTGTATTAATTCCATTTGAAGTGTTTCTCTGTTATTGTTGACATTATGAAAAAAATGTGCTTGTGAATCTATTCAAATAGGTCTGTTCGGTGAACCTCTCTGAAATACCCAATACCACTCTGGGTTCTGGAATACAACAAAAAAAAAAAAAGCCCCAAAACGAAGTGCGACCCAATCTACTTGAATTTGGAAAGAATTTTTGTTTAAAAAAAATTAAGAATTATTAACTAAAGCTTTAGTTTCTTACAATCCACATCAAATGTAGGTGACACATACGGAGGTAAGCTTATGTTGAGCAAAAAAGAAAAAATACGCCGTCATTACTCTAACAACAGGAGTCTTAACACTGACCAACAAATACTACGGTTTACCACATACAAGTTGTTGTTTTCGACCAAAATGTTCACCCGATGTATCAAGTTATGCTGAGCTGAGTGCTTTTTATAATAGAAACATCGTCTCAATTCTACATTAAAAATGTATGCATACGTGCAAAACTCATATAAAATACCACATATTACATGCATAGGTATTGGTTGGCTTGGAATTGAGCAACATCAAGAGCTTACTATCATTTTGTGATTATGTGGCTTACCAGTAGGTTTTACAAATTGTTTGATGCTTAGTTAATTTTATTCAATATCCCTGAGCACAATTCTAGATTGTATTTTTAATCGAAAATACACATTATTGGTCCGATTACATGCTTCAGTTCCTAGTAGTTGCGCCCCTAAGATCTTATCGTCCATAATTTCATACTAATGTTGATTAATAGTGTTTGTTTTTTTTTTTAAGTAAGCACCGTGGATACCAGGACTCAGTGGTTGGTGCGTTGAATTATTCAGCGGGAGGTTTGAATCCCCAAAAAAAAAAAGTCAAAAGTTTTTCACGGTCCCATCTCTTGCGAATGTCTGAAAAACGTCCAAAAGTAATAACTATCAGGAGAAAGCTTTCGGATATGGCTCTAAACTGTAGGTCCCTTATGAAAATATATAAGACGCACAATATGAATAGTCGCGGCCCTGGATCAAATGGAGGAGGGGGAGGGGAAACACCTATGCTGACCACAGATTTTGCAGATACTTGCATCGAAAGACATTAGAACAAGCATAAAGTTTAGCTTAGAACACACGCATAAAGTCAGTAAGTTAGTACATAATATAGTTAGGTTAATTAAACCAGATTTAAGCTTTTTTGTCTTGTTTGCCTTTTATTGCATTTCTACCAGATGATATATGAAACATCATATATCAAATCGTTTTTTCCGAATTTCCATAACAGTGCTAGGGACAGAAAAGAGCTATTAAAACAAAGCATTTGTTATGTCCTTATGTGCTCATTCAAAATTTCTTGATACAACTTGCGTACATCAGTAAATTTATTTATTACTCCCGGGTACAATGCAATTCGGATAAAACAAAGTCGGTTGTGTTTTCCTGGCTATGCACAACTATTATTATTATTATAATTTTTATGCACAACTTAGGTGCTGAAATATCGTATGACTTTGTAAAATATCTATTTGTTCCTCAAGTACTAAACTATAATGTATATAGTTACATACATACATGTGTATACAGTGTATATAGATGACCGGAATTTCAGATATCAAAATTTCATCCTCCCTCAGTAAGTGTTTATTTGTTTTTTTTTTTTTTGTAAATTTTATAGGAACTATAAACTTTACAAAAAGACCGCTTCTGACAACTGTGGGTACATTCAATTTAACTGATATCGTAAAAGTAGACTTCCTCGAGCACATATCTGTTCTGTAGTGAGTGTAGGATCAAAGTTACGTCATAAACATATGGGTCTGACATTTTCTTGCCGGTCGTCATCAAGTAATTTTCTCCTGAAATATTTCTTAATTTATAGAATTTTTAAATGCAGCATACAGTTCGCCGTTTACCTTTTCAGTGTTAACCAAAATCTGAATATTGTATTCTTCCAAATTCTAATACCATGAACAATTCGCAAGCACATCAGCCTGGACCAATTGATCCTAATTTGCCTCATCGCCCTCAGCATCCCTTAGTTAGCAAATTTCGCATCAAACTGTTAATATTAATTATTTCTTACATTTCATTAATAGGCCAACTATCAATTCTCATCTGATGAGCTACGAGTCCTTAGAGAATGCAATACCGAATCGTTTTTTCAGAGATCTTTGCCATTTGGTACAGGTTTTGGATTAGGTGCTTATTTCGGTGTTAAGCATGGTTATTTGAGGGTAAGCCACGGCTTCTATCAATATATTTTGTCTATTTTATGTATTTATTTGTTCAGCCAAATGTTAAGTACGGTGCAGTTCCAAAAGTAGTGGTAGGCGTGGTTGTGGGATACTTTCTCGGAAAATTTAGTTATCAACAGAAATGCGCGGAAAAAATTATGAGATTACCGAACTCGAAACTGGCAGATGTTCTTCGGCAAAAGCAAAAAGGTGGTTTCTATAGTGTTCTGACCCCGGATCAAAGCCTAGGCACTGGATTAGCATTGTCTCCTTTCACACCAAATGCTGCTGATGTATATTCCGATGAATATTCAAGGTATGGAAAATCTAATTCTTTAGAATTAGACCCTGAAAGTCGGCCAGCATTATCAGGACTAGATGATACTTACCGGCCCTCTGTAGATGGTATATTCATTTCTTTTTTTGTATTTTTAAGTTCTCAATATGGCTGTATTATTTCAGATCCATCGCCACAGTTTGAAAACGATCTTCCTATTCTGGCACCTAAGCAAGGAGTGACGTATGATGAATTACGAACAAAAAATAGGGAAGAATACATAAAGAAGACACAAAATCCATTCTCTAGGCCATTACCGGCCGAAGTCCCTACTGTAAAACGTTCACATGCTATGCCAGACAAGATAGGTGTTGAAGATCAAACTTCTACGGGACAAAGTAACAAGTATGGTGATACCTGGACAAACTGAAATAATTTTGTTTTCATATTTTTTTTTAACCAATATTGTTTACATATTTATATAAAAAAAGTGTAGACTGGAAGTTTTATTTGTGATGCATTATAAGTATATGAAATAAGTCACTTTAGCGGATGAATATTAAATAATGGATCCAATTTCATAAAGATATGCGCCTAGCAGTTTGGTCTGAAAATATTAACTTAGTTAATGAATTTATTATTCAAGGAATAATTTCCTTACTCCATCCACGTAATTTCGGATATCGATTTTTTCATTTTGAGAGTGAGCTCCATCATCACTGGCTCCGACTGGTATCAAAATTACATTCTTTCCTGTTGCTTCCTGCAATGTCAACGTTACAGGAATAGAACCACCTTCGCGAGTCATATCCGGTTCAATATTAAAGACATGTTTTACGGCTTTTTTTGCAGCTTCATAATGTGGATGATTTGGATCTTCTGTCCATGGCTTTCCAGCCCCAACAAGTTCAACCTTCATTTTATTAGGCGATCCACGCTCTGCCCATTTCGCAGTCAAGTGATCAACGACGCATTTCGTTACCTGCTCTGGATTCTGATTGGGGACCAATCGCATAGAGAATTTACCTATTACTTTTGCTGGAATAATTGTTTTCTGTCCATGTTCATAAAAAGCACCTTCAATGCCGTGCATTGATAGACTGGGATAACGCCACCTATGCATAAGCAGCTGCGTCTTATCTTCATTGTGGGGTAATTTTGATGCACCAATATCGTTCCTGTCGCAGAATAGAATAAATAAAATTACTTTAAACACCATATTTGCTCACCTGTAGTCGTTCACATCATAATCAATGTTCATGTAAATCTCGTCCTCATTAGACAACAGTGGAGCAACCTGTTTAATAATAAATAAAATGTGCTGATAAGTCTCTATCATTTAATATTGGTTCACTTACATCTTTATCTACGCCAGGTATGAGAATTTTTCCATTTTTATCGATTAAAGTATTTAAGAGGTATATTAAATCAGGCATAGCTTCATGACTAGATATTGATGAAAAAATTAATATTCGTAATCAATACTTTGCTTAACATGAATACTGTCACAACTTACACTGTGCCACCAAATACGCCGCTGTGTAGATCTTTAATTGCGCACTCGACTTCGATGTTATAATAAGCTATCCCCCTCAAGCCATACGTTAGACATGGACGGTTCTTGCCCAACCAATAATTGTCTGAAATGCACACGTAGTCCACGTTCGCGAGAAAGTCATCTGAATCGGAAGATTTGTAATAAATCTCTTATATCAGAGTAAATAAAATTATCAATTAGGTTCATTACCTTTTTGGGCCATCAGTAGGTCATCTAAACCTTCGCTACCACTTTCCTCCATGCCTTCAAATACGAACTTTATATTGACCGGCAAATCAATATTCAGTTTTTGATATGCTTCTATTGCATGAATCCAACAGAGCACTGGGCCTTTGTCATCAGTGGATCCACGAGCGTACAGCTTCCCATCCACTTCGGTTAACTCAAAAGGTTCAGTATTCCAACCGTCATCCTTCAAGGCTGGTTGTACATCAAGATGACCATATACAACCACTGTTTTCTTTTTAGAGTCCTTAAATAATGCTTAGGTTGTAAACGAATTTTTGTATATTGACAAGTATAACACATTCACACCTTTCCCAGCGTTCCTAAGATTACATTTGGCAGTGATAATTCGTCGCCATTGTGAAGCACTTGCTTGCCGACATCAACGAGCTTAACATTTGTTCCCAAAGCTCGAAGTTTCTCGGCCGTCCATTCAACCTACATATACATATGTAATAGATATTCGAGGTAAGCAAAAAACACTGCAAAAGAAGGTTGTAAAAGTGAGCATACCATTTTCTGAATCTCTGAACGAGTCTCTGGCCATGCTGATACTGATTTGATAGCACATGCCGTCTTCAGATTATCAATATAACGAGCCTTGTTTTGGTCTATCTCACTGTGTGTTGGAAAAAGTTTAATAATGCTGCTCAAGAAATGGGCATAGTTCTTTTTGTATTATTGATCTAAATATGCGTATAACCATTGATAAATAATAAAGTGATGTGTTTACCAACTCAATATTTTTAATTTCAATTTTGTTTGTAGTCTTAGATCAGCCAATTAGTTTCCTTTCGTGTACGTCTTATCGTTACTTCAGAAAAAAAATGATAATCGGTGATATGCAGTGCTTCTATTAGATTTACTTGAACTAACAGTTGTTACCAAGAGGTACCGATTTTTGATTGGAATAAAACCCCTAAATCCTGATCTTAATAAAAGTACTTATTGCGTGTTATTGACTTACTCTTTATCTGGCAGCTATAAAACGATAAGGACTTTAAAAATGTACAGAATAGCATATCTACACGCTCAGTTAAGAGCGTATATATATTAAGAAACTGGATACCTAATATTTAATCATAATACAGAGTTTATTTCAAAGTCGGTATAATAATGGCGCAAATTTATACTAAGCGTGCCCATATGGCCACAATTAAATTCTTTATTTACATAAAAAAAGTCAAAGTACTATTTCTTTATTAATAAATATCAATATATGTATTTACATATACGTACATATACAAAATAACAAATTGATCTTACCTAAACAATTTTGTGAGCACTGATGGAATCTCGGTCATTTCGTTCAATTTATTATCGAAAAGAAATAATATTAAACACGCGGAGCTGGTACGTTCGTATGCAATGAGTTTTCTGTGTATACTGATTTAGAGAAAGTAAACGAAACGTCGAAATTAACTACCTATCTTGCTTGCTCTGTATGAAAAAATAAAGATAATTGTTGGTTGTTTAGTCAGTCCAATCAAATGGGTATTGTACAATATTCACACACAAGTCTTTAAATTAACATATGGTTAAACTGTCACTGTCACTGTTTTGCTAAGAAGGCGAAAATTGCTTAATTCAAACAACCTCAAATTCCTGATAATAAGTGTTTTTCTTTATTGCGGTGTGGTTTTTTTTATTTTACTCACCATTAAACCAATTTTCCGAAAAAAAAACTTTATATCTTGGCATTACATAAATTTTGTGATTAACCTTATCTGAAAAGTTGGATTCACATACTTAGTCGATAAAAGTATATTATTAAATTATAATTCAAGGAATGATGTACGATTTCTTGACTACGCTTGACGTAAAAAAAACTTAGATGTACATACAAGCTATTGATTTGTTGGCTCTTTAATAGGTTCCGGAAGCAAAATACAAAAACCTTATTGCTCTCGGTTCTTCATTACGGCACAGCTTTTAAACTAAGAACGTTTTTACATCAATTGTACTGACCCACCAACCGATATTATTTTGGAATAATAAAATAAATAGACGTGACTATGCAATACAATACGTGTTGCATACATGATATATGTGGGATGAATGAAAATGAAATGGGATATCATCGAAGAATTTTTTGAGTTCAAATATTTTTCAAATGAATATGCTATGCTCAAAGCTGGTTTTTAACTTTTTTTTAAAAGCAAATTATACATCTTTACCATCCTCTTCATGTTTGCAGGCACATTGCTCAGAGATGCAAAATTTATATAATCAAGAACACATTATAATTATCAATAGAAAATTTTCTGCTTTATTCAAAAAAACAATTTTAGAAATTAATTTAACTGTTTAAAATGATGTTTTATAAAAATATCTTCAAAATTTAACGGTACTTTATGTCTGCATCGTGTTTATTGACATTTATTTCACGTAGGTGTTCTTTCGAGGCTTTGCAGAGGGGACACATTTCAAGATCCATTAGAAATTTCACCTACAATAATTTTACACTTAAATATAGAAATAAAATTAATATAAATTTATAACCTTCTTGTGTTTATTGCACCTTCGAAGAATACGACCATACGAAAACATTATGCATTTGGTGCAAAATAATGTAGTCTGCTTACGATCGCAAATACAATCCTGTTCTTCAAGGTTTTGATACGAGATCATTATGTTAAAGCTTTGATTATTATTAATTAACAAACTTTAATGTTTCAACGAATGAATGAAAGGTAAAAGTACCGTTGTAATATTTATTAACACGAACATAAGCAGAGATGGCTAATAATTTGCAAATGCAAGGCTCTACGTTTACACAGTCTTAGTTTTTGGGTGCAGTTACATCAGGAGTACCTGCTAAATTCAAGCCATACTTAGCTTAGCATCTTAGTTTTTAGCCATGTAATTAAATATTCATATAGCAAAGTAGAAATGTTTCAACTAGTCAGCGAATCTTGATTAACATCATACGGTTTACATGTTTTCATGAGAGAACAAATAATGAAATGGCAAGTTCAATACTAAAAATACTTACATTTCCTTCAAAATTACTGATCACAAAATTAAGAGAAAATGCACTTATATTTACAAATATTAAAATACTGCAATTTGTTTACTTTCCATTAAATTCTTGTGATTTAGCATTCCAATCAATAAAATGAAATCTTATTACAGAATAAAAACCTGAACCAATGTTTTAATACTTAAAAAAATATGTATATATTAATTATATAAAATTCAACCTATTCAGATATGACTAATATTCATATGTACTCGTATATCGATCACTGCTTAAATTGAGAACGCGTTTCTTAAAGTATTTATTTATATGCAAGAGTGCATAAAACATATGCATATACATTTCACATTAGCATGCAGTTGAAAAGTTGCAGTGTGAGAGAAGAACATAATAAAGGATCTTTTATTTCGAATTTTGGGGTATTTCTTGACAGCTGTCAAGGAAAAACTACACGGTTCAAAAAATAATGGAACCATTTACACGTGAGCAATGCAAAGAAATTGTGAAAATTCACTAAAAGTGAAAAAAGTCTGGTTTTTGGATCGCGGCATTATCGGGCCTTATTTCTTTCAAATTGAAGGCGGTACCGTCTTCATAGTCCATGAATTGCGCCACCGAACCAAATTCAAAATGCTAACCAAAACCAATGACCTACAAACGTTCAATGACAATATCAGAGTTGTTATTCGCGAAATCGAATTCCATTTGTGCGAAAAAGTCATGCGAAGTTCTCTCAAAAGGATAACCATTTATCGGATATCATGTTCTACATGTAATCGTCGTCTGTACTTTAAAATGAAATAAAAATATCCGCACTTTTTCAAGAGATATGACAGACTGCACTTCGTAGTATACGTTGACTTTTGCGCTACGTGGTATACTTTGACATTTGTGTTGCGCCTCCTCCAGCTCCTTACACATTTTCTGCAACAGTCCAATATTGCGTCATGCTCCTCGTAGCTCGCCGATATAATTCCTCTAAGCTTCTCTTACTTCATTGCTTTCAATGCAGATAAAATTGCCCTCCTTTATCCATTTTCAAAACATTTTTCGCTGTGATTGCTTACTTTTGAATTGTCAAAGAAGCTATGAAGAACCACCAACAGAAAGAAAGTGGCGCTGCAAGCAATAAGATGGTGGTATACCACCAAAAATTTGCGAATTTCAATACTAGGTTCTATTCATGGTATACTAGGTTTTAACGTGGTATTGCAGTGACAGACATGTGGTATAGAACGTAGTATTGCTATACCATGGTATCAATACCAGCAGTCTGTCTCCAACATAATGAATCTAAAATCTCAGCAACACGTATGTAATAGTTCATGTAAAAATGTAACAACAACTTCTCAGATCGCACAAAGCAACACTGTGTGCTTTTCTCGGGATTCGATGACAAAATTGCAAATAATCATAACGGCAATGCGCCGTGGCTCAAGTGGTTAGTGCGTTGGATCGCTGAGCAGGAAATTCGACGTTCGAATCCCAGAAAGGCCAAAAAGTTTTTTCACAGTCTCAACTCTCGCGAATATCTGGCAAGGTCCCTTCCATTTGTGTGAAAAATATAACACGCACAACACGAATGGTCGCGAGAAGCTAGGCCGTGGACCATATGTATGTACGTCTGTTGCGCCAAGTATTGGTATTTTTTTGTATAACGGCAATGCATTCTTTCTTTTGTTTTATTCTACATATTTTGTATGCAATTGGTACGAAACAAAGCGCATACCCTATTAATATGCAACGCATTCTTTCTTTTGTTCTATTCTATTTGTATGTATTGACATATGTAAATATGATGACAGCAATTGAAGCAACAGTCTTTTAATGGAAACACTTCCACCCATTTTCGATTAACGTTACCAAATCTTATTTAAAACATGACTTCAGTTAAATGGTTGTATGCTGAATGGGAGTTGGTATTAGAACGACGTAAGCATGTCTGTCTTTTAAATCCCAAAGTGATAAAATAAATAAATTAATTTTAAAGCATTATTTTTTTATTCAATGAATTATAATATACAATATATATGAAGAATGTAAATTAGCATAACAGACATTTTATTTTTTGATACATGACTTGAATTACATTTTTTTTAAAGTACATACTTACGATCTTAAACCTTTATTAACCAGAAAAATCGATTATTTATCGAGCATTTCGGATAAAAGAGTTTTTACTATAGTTTTGTACAAAAAATAGCTCAGTTATATAACTGAATTTATTTAAGTATATCAGCAGCTTTTTTCAATTAACACTTTTTTTAACAATCCTGTTCAAGACTATGATCATTTGTATTCCTTCCACATTTTTTGTCAAATTTGAGAAATACATCTTCCAAAGTTGTTTCATTGACAGAATAATCCTGAACTAAGCTCCCACACGAGTTCACAAAACTTTCCATTTTATTGAATACATCGGACCACTTCGTCGACTTGTCTTTTATAAAATACGTTAACATTCCCTGCTCAAATTATGGGTGAAATATTTATTTAAAAAAAAAGTTATAATAAAAAATTAGTCAATACTCACTGCATGTTGTTCGCGCAGTTCACAGCTGAATTCTTCTTTAAGGGTTGATGTTATTCCATTAATTTCGATGTCAGACCAATTGCTTAGCAACTTTATATTTATTGTAAATCCAGAGCCATATTTATCTTTCAAATCAGGAATGTAGCCTATGCATTGCAGTTTCCCATTTGCCATTATAGCTAAACGGTTGCAAAGATGCTCGCATTCGTCCATACTGAAGTAAGTAAAATTGGTAAGGTGTACTCACTTGCTCTAAGAAATATTTAATAGGTATGTATATGCATGAAAGAATAACATGGAAACAGACATGGCTCGTTGGTCTAGGGGTATGATTCTCGCTTCGGGTGCGAGAGGTCCCGGGTTCAATTCCCGGACGAGCCCAGGGATCTTTTCTTTTTTTTTTTTTTTTTTTTTTTTTCTTCCTTTATTTTTTTATATTTCTTTTGCATGTCAGAGTTATCTTACCTGTGTGATGAAAGTACGACCGTTTTATCGCGATTCTGAAAATCTTGAATACATTTCCACATAAACCGCCGAGAAACTGGATCTACACCTGTCGTAGGTTCGTCCAAAAGAACCAATGATGGATTTCCGATCTAAATCATACGGAGCTTAAACTTCGCTTTTGAAGAAATATTATTTTGTATACCATCGCAATAGCTGCATTTAACTTTCTTTTTGTACCACCTGAATAGTAGCGTATGGGGACGTTTTTATAGTTTGAAAGATCCATTTGAGTCAGCCAATATTTTATTTCGCTTGGTATATCTGCAGACTGAACGTTCCGCAATAAGGCCATATATTTAAGAATCTGATACGACGTCATAAAGTTGTTAAGGCAATCTCCTTGAGGACAGTACCCAAAACTGTACTTATACTATAAAGCACAACCCGTCATCAAATATTAATAAAAAAAAAATGGCGACTGTATGTAGATTAATATTTACCAAAGTTTCATCTTTGACTATGCTAACTCCATCTATCATTATGTCACCACTGGATAAAGGAGAATTACCGGTTATCATCTGAAAAGTTGATGTTTTTCCGGCTCCATTTACACCCAATAGACCGAAGCATTCCTGCCTCTTAACAGCAAAGTTTATACCACGGACAGCATGCACTCTACCGTAGCTTTTGTGTAACTTTTGCACTAGAAGGGGATAGGAGGCATTTGTGTTTGCTGTGGAAATTAGAGAAATTTATTATCAAGTTTTTCCAGTAATGAATAGATTACATTGAAAGATCTCTCCGACAATTCCGTTTTCTTTTCGTACGAGTTCCTCATCTTCCTCATCGGATGATTGATTTAGCTTTCGGATTCGGTTGCAACGATAACACGTAATGAGTTCCTTTAACTTTTGTCTTCTTTGGACATTATCCCAAATGCATATCAAAAATATCTTTAAGTAAAGGGAATATCATCAAGAGCATGTACAAATATTTAAAAAAATTTAAAGCCATACCTTTGCAAATACGAATAATAACACAGCATAAATAAAAAAATTAACCGAACTAGGTTGGTTTTGTTGAGTCGTAATGTTTTTATATGTATAATTCCGTGTTAAAGCTTTACGGTAATTTGAGAAGAAGTTTTCATTTATGACTCGCAACTGGTGATTTAAGGCAAAATCTGGTAAAACTGACATAATCGCAATTGTGGTCTCAAAATTTTGCATTGATTGGATATTATCAGAAGTTATGAAAGGCACAATGGCTGTAAAAGAAAGTTATATCTGTTAATGTGTAATAGCTATCCACAATCAAAGTGGACGCTAGCCAAAATAGTTATTTGATATTTTGAATGCGTGTTTGTTTCATCAAACAGTTCAGGAGAGAGGATACGTTCATAAACTATGTACATCGGGACAACGGCTACAACTATTTATTTATTTATTTCGCGGCAAAGGTTCATTAAGACCATAATTGGTGCGATGTACACGCTCATATAAATTTAACTGATCAAACAAATTTCAATGGAGGACATTTTATATGATACGTTAAAAGGTCTCCAATATTAATACATACATATATGGAGGAGTATTTGTATTGCTCCTCAATTAATAACAAACCAATTAACAAACATCTTAATTTATAGAAAGGCATCTCTGTTTGTGTGAGTTCATAATTGTAAAAATACCACAGCTGTGCAGAATTTGCGTTCATAAATGTAAAAAGACTTTATTAAAGCCTGTTATCATTATGTTGTCCGTAAAGCTTAAATGATGAAAGTTATTGAAAACTGCATCGCCACAACTAGAGCTAAACATTTTATAAGGCTTCTTTTCCCATACTAAAAGTTAGTACTTTGTATTTACTTATAGTTATAAAATCAAGAACTGAAAATCCTTTGCATCCAACAAAGAAAATAGTACTCTACTTAGCACTGGGTTATTACCAAATAACGCAACTGTCAGGCAAGCGCCTGGACCTAAATTTTATTTTCATTTTAAAATTTAGGAGTTTATCATCTTTTATTATACGGAACTGATTGATCGTTGCTACTCATGCACATTGCGCTTATCTATTACATTAGTGCAAATCGTAAGCCGCAAGGGTGGTCGCTTTTAGTGCAGTCTATTTGTTAAAGCACGTTTTCCACCTCTGTTGCATCCACCTCAAGTGATCCTAAGTCAAAGACTTCAGTTATGTTACGTAACTTAAGTAAGGTAAGAGGAGAATCAGACGAATATACAGATTTGAACTTGGGTGAGTTCAATATTTGTAAAAATACTACAGCTATGTGCAGTTTGCGTTTCTAAATGTAAAAATACTGCATTACCATTACAGTTGCTTCGGTATGACTTGCATACATAAAAGAAAAATTACTGCCTTTGTTTCGTAAACTTGCCGCAGATTTTATTGTGACGCACAGCTGCAAACAACCCACAGTTTGCAAACATGTTACAAATCACATTATACTTGTGCTTGTATCTATACAGCTCATGCAGTGGAAACGTGTTAGTTTTTGACTCGCTGTTAATATACATATGTAGTTTCAAAAATAATTGCTATTACTCACCTGAAATGATAAACATGAAAAATAAATATGTCGAAAGTGGCGATATCGAACGAAAACCAATGGCCATACAATATAAAATCGGTAAATACCAAAATCCGTAAAAAATGTAAGTGAAAGTGAGTAGCACTTGATCTTCAATCCTATACAAAGCGGCTGGCATAAAAATATTTTGAATTATGAAGCAACCGCCACATATAACCGTATGTACTAGCATATCAAATGCAACAAACGAAATCCAATATGTTGTGCGGGGAATGGCTTGAAGATTTTTAAAATCACTTTTGTTTTCCAGAAACGGCAGAGATACATAGAAGACCATGTAGAAGAAGAAACCTGTAAAAATATACTTATAATGTACTCAATTATGTAATATAATCATTAATATTGTATTGTTCACCAATTGGGACGATAGCTGCAAAATATTCCAATGTGCTAGGATTGATATCAACAACCCTAAAATTGTATGTTTTTGTTTTCATATAGTTCACTATATAATTAGTATTTATGTATGTTACCTTCGAATTGGCTGAAAAGTTGCCTCTATGATGTCACTCAAGTTTCCAGTAGCATATTTCAGAATTACATTATTTATAACATTAACCATAATCACTGAGCTGTGAATTATGTTACCAGAATAAAGTATCTTGAATTGTGGCTTGTTGTCATTAGGCTCTATAACAACTGCGCCAATGGCATTTTGATAAAAATCATACATATTTTCTGATTGTAACGAAAGCAGCTCTGCAGTTTGGAAAAATTAACTTCTAACATTATAAAAATATGAAAATTAGATAGAAAAAAAAAAACCTTTCTCAATGGATGAATTTCCTGCCAAACATCTTGTTTTGATTCCACTGTTTTCAATTTCTTTTATCAAAATATTGTTTAAATTGGAAAAATTAGGTGGAACCTTTAAATACACATAACCGTCCTGTAAATATTGAAGGTTTAACTTCATACCTTCATCAATAGGATTTGTGGCTAATGACTTTATTACAATTATTGCTAAACCAATAAATAATAATGGTAGAATGAACTGTAAAATACAATATAATTTTCTTAGTGTTAGATAAGTTATTTAATTTATTTCGGCGTAAAAAATATCGCTTACCATAATAAAAGAATAGATCCACTGACTTCTAATGAACATTAATTTTTTATAAAATATCGCCTGAACATGTCGTGTCCATTTAACAGAACGGGGCAATAATTCTTTATATGGTATATTTACGCTTTCCTCATTACAACGGCTGAGTGAGTCGACAACATCAGTACCTTGACAACTAAAAAGAGATATGACAAAATATGCTCGCAATGCAATTATATAATTACTTTAAGAAAACGTCCTCTAGAGAAGTGTCTGTAACCGCGATTGAGTTTATTCCAAGATCGTCTTTAATCGACTCAATTTTTTTTAAGACTTCAGAATATTTGTGTTTGAACTCATACGGCATACTTATCAGCGTAGTTGGGGGAACAATATTCTTAAATAAAATAATATATATAAGAACTAAGCTCATTTAAACAAAGTAATAGGTTTACTATTATTTTGGCACGGGGAATGATATTTTGTATAATATCCAATGTACTTTGCTTGTGAAATTTTTCATTTGTCCTTAGTTTGAGAATGTAACCACTTCCATATTTACGTTTCAATTCCAATGGAGAGCCAGTTTGTTGTAATTTTCCATTCCACAGTATTGAAATTGTATCGCCAAGAACCTCTGCCTCCTCCATGTGATGAGTTGTTATGAGCACTGCCTTAGACTTGCGCAGTTTCAAAAGTATATCCCATAATTCCCGGCGCGACTCGACATCTAAACCAGAAGACGGCTCATCCAAAATCACCACTCTGAACATTTTGTAGTAAAATTAAAATAGCAATCAAATGCTGATATCTTAACACTTTTACTTTGTTTCTCCAGAGAGCGCTATTCCAAGTGATAAACGCCTTTTCATACCACCAGAAAGGTTTTTGCCATATTCATTAGCCTTATCTACTAGTCTGAGTTGTGTGAGCAACTCTGAAGCTAGCGAGTCAGCCTCCTCATTTGATTTGTCTCTTAACTGTAAGGAGGTAAATTTTGAAAAAAAAAAAGAAAAAAAAAAACATTATCTACAAATGAAAATGTGTTTTTAACCTGAGCGAAAAATTTCAAGTGTTGCTTGCACGTCATATATTGCATGAAAACGCTGTGTTGAGGGCAATAACCAATCAGGTGTCTGTAGAAAGTAACGTCTCTCTCGCTGCATACAATAATTTTGCCAGAGTCTTGCGGAACGCAACCTGTTTTATATTTTCAAATGCCATTATGAAGCCGTGTTGTTTTTTGTAATCTTACCAAGTATCATATTCAAAGTTGTAGTCTTTCCAGCGCCATTGTGCCCAAGTAGGACAGTAATTCTGCGATCATGGATAACCATATTTAAGTGATCAGCAATTTTTATTACTCGATTTTTAGAAGCGAATGTTTTAACAAGATCTTGAATGATAATAGCAGTACCATCCGACTCAGCCGATGCAGCAGTAAGCTGATTACGATCCATTCTTTTAGTATAAAAACCCTACAATTTATAAGATCAACATATACTAATTGATGATATCAAGAATTTATAAAAAAAAGACTCACTTTACAAAAGAATAATAAAGGTTGCTTTAAACCTCCTTTTCCCGGAAATATTATCGAAAGATAATTGTAAAGAAGCGTATAACTCAAGCATTGAAGAAATAAGATAAATAGAATTAAAAATACACTGTGTTCCGTATTTGGTAAGTGAACAACCAAATCGCTGAATGAAAAGTCTCGATCTAAAAATTTAAATTGTAACAAATATAAAATAAATAACACTCCGTGTGTGCTTAATGCTATTCATTTCTTTGAACACTAAACAAAACAAAACGTTTAACCTAAAATATTTTATATACATTACTTTATTAATAGATAACAAATAAAAAAAAAGTTCGGAAAATCCCTACTTTTTTTTTTACTAGGAATTACCTTTACATTTGCGAATGTGCTCAAGTAGAATATGGGTAGCATTATGTGACTCTTACAATATATAAAAAGAACTTACGCTTGTTTTTAAAACTTTGTAAGATATTAATTCCTTCCAAAAATGTTGTTGTGCTAAATATCATAGTTCCAACATAGGATAACTTTCCTTTTACCAAATGGAATACGTAAGGCATTATTAAGAGAAGGAATCCTCCAACTTTAGCATAAAATACTATTAAAGTAAAATAACAAAATAAAATGTTTTCTTTCTTCGAAATAAACCAATTTATGTACCTTTGTTGAAGCATAAGGATATCAGGAATGTATAACACATTGCAGCAGAAGAATATAAAATAAATAATACGATAAAATATCCAAACGGAATGGGCCCGAATGCTTGGAAATAGTAAGCTCCTACAGTACATAGGAAGGCAAAACAACAATAGACCACAAAACGGATAAGAAAAAATGTTAATCCATTAAGATAGTTGAGAGGTGTAGCTAAAACAAGAAACTCCTAAAACGGGTATTTAGAAAAACAACATTGTTCACTTTGTGTTTATCACCTTAATGCCGTCTTGCTTTTCTTCTACAAGTGGAATCAATGCCGTACTAAGCAGCAAAACGTTGAATACAACTGCAAAGAATGAACCAAATGCATTAATTCGTTTTCCATCGTCAATTTCAAATGTATGGGTCGGCAAAGGACTTATTTCAACCTAAGCAAAATAATGAAAATGTTTTTTGTGATAATGATAATCGTTTTTTTTCAAACATGTTACCTCAAATTTAGTGTCCCGTTTAGTTGAAGACTTGATGAAGTTCAAATCAATTATCTGCTGAAGCGTTAGAAAGCCAATTCTAGTATACTCATCGTCATCTAAAAAAAGGATAAATATCAGTCAAGATCAAATCTCAAGTGGCGCGAAAAAAGTGTATTTCGCTAAAGAAATAGAGTAACATTGCAGCATTTTTTTTATCGATTAAGTTTACTTGTGACATATACCGATAGCCCCTCATTATAAAAACGCGATTGGGCTTAAAGATGAATTTTTTTTTTTGCAAAAAATGTGTACACATAAATGTACTATATGGTATGTTGTATGCTGGTGGTATTATCATCGGGCCTTATTATTAAAAATGAACAGTAGCTTGTATTATAGTCAATGGTGAACGATACAGAAAGATGATCAACGGATATTTGTTCCCAAATTTACGTGACATCGATGTAGGCGATATGTTGTTTCAGAAGGATGGGGCTACGTGTCATACGGCGAGAAATGCCACCGCTTTATTGAAATCAATGTTCGATGAGAGAGTGATTTCAAGATTGCGACCTGTAACCCCGCTTTATTATTTTTTGTGGGGGTAAATGAAATGTTAATTTATGTGGAAACGATTGAAGCGATGTATACGTCGATTTATTGCGGATATACGGCCCCAAATATTCAAAATTTGTCAAAAACTAGACCGACAGGATACACTTTGTAATTACTTTAAATTATCTTTAACATCTTTATCTTTTTATGTAAACTTATTTTCCGGACCCTCATTAAAATACACCCTTTGTGTACTTAGTGTCAAGAACAGATGTCTTCTTTTCTTTTGTTCGACGAGGTTATGGAACAAAAATCAAAATCAAATTTCATTGTTAAATTTAGTGTTTTGTAACACTTTTGGTAATAAGCAGTACATTTACATATGTATGTATATACTTGTTGGGCGTTTTTAATATCTAATAAATACTAAATACAAACACAAAATAGTATGGTTACGTTATCAAATACTTTTTATGGATACACCACAAAATCAATACCATACTTAACCCTTTAACTGTATTCTTATTGTTTTTTTTTATGTAATGGAAATCGTTTGAAAGCAAACTCACTTACCAATAATTCCATTAATGTCCTCATCGTTCACGAAGCGTTCCATGGGAGATACATTGATGATTGAAGAACCAATTGAATACCGTAAGGAGGCTTTTGAATTACTTGGCCATTCTTCGAAAAATACAGCGAAACTATTTGTTTTCTGGTTACTTTCAAGGATTAGAGTCATACTGGTCGTATTACTAACCGCCTTTATCCCTAACAAATATAAATTGCAATGTTCATAATTAAAATTAATTACATTAATTCATTTACTTTCAGGTGGAAGATATAAGTCCATTCGTACACTTTCCATCAGATCGTCTAGATATCTGTTTGATGGACTGTAAAATATAAAATCCCCATTGTTTCCGGGAAAATATGATTTAAGAGTTTCCTGAAAATGTAAACAATTACTATATACAAATATTTAGCGCAACAGAGCTTATATCTATGTGGTTAGCTTCGCACGACCATTCGTGTGTTTTATTTTTTCGCACAAAGGAAGAGACCTACAGTTTAGAGCCATATCCGATAGGCTTTTTTCTGTTTAAAATTAAAATGAGCTTTCTCATGACAGTTATTACTCTCGGACGATTGTGAGACATTCACGAGGTGGGACGTAGAGAAACATTTTTGTATTTTCTGGGATTCTAACCAAGTACCTCTCACTCAGCAGTCCAACACACTAACCACCGAGTCTCGGCAATTACATACATATCATATATCGCACATAATTTAGGATGTAGGGAAAACCTGAATTACAAATTATACTTACAATGTTTTTACTGCCATAGATGACAGTGGGTATGACTGTTATATTACATGTCGAATTTAAATAAATAATTATAATAATTAAACCAGCTGAACTAATAATAACTGACGATAACCAACTGAATTTCAGGAACAATATGTTTTTCCACAAAAATACATTAAACACACTTCTACGGCCCATCACTTCATGGATTGTTTTCAGCTTTAAAAAAAAAGCTTCCGGCAGCCTGGATTCATAGTCATATTCTCATATAATTATCAGAAAAAAGGGGAATAACCAAAGGAAGTGTATTTATTATCTTTTTATTTAAATAAAAAAAAGAATATCTCTTTATCGAGTCCCACCCAATAATCTTAATAACAAACTTTTATATCCCCCCGCGTTCCGTTCACATTGCTCGCGCTAGAGCCAAGACCAAAATGACACATTATTTGTCAATCTATCGATAAATGTCGTGATTATTAATAAAATAAATATATTGAAGGAAATTCCCGCTAGACTATTTTCTTTATTTTTAAGAAGCAATTCAAAAATGACGCAAGATGAAGTGAAGCAACTCGAGGCCCTGGTGTACAGATTATGTTCTAAATATGTATGTACATTCTAATAATTAAACCCTCTCGGTTGTTTTTCAGAAAATCGCGAGGGTGCGCTGTTTGACAGTGTTTTCGAATTGGGATAAGTCGAAATTACTTGCGCCAACAACGTCTGTTTTCATGTCTCTTATAGTTTACATGGTACAGTTGGCAGTGAATATAAGTATGAATTTGGCTAGATATATTAAAAAACACCTTCAAATTAGTTTTTGGAAACGATATCATTCGCTCTGATAAAACTTAATTATTAGTTTTTACAAACATTTATCGTATTGTGTAGCTGTTTGTTTTGCTATGCGAGCAGTATTGGCCATTAAATACATTTTGACGCTCCTTAGTCAAATAATGCGCTAACCGTAGATCCACGCATGCAGAATTCGGAAAACGATTTCCGCTGGAAGATTTTATAATCACCAACTGAACTCTGCCTTCAATACGTTACCTTTACGTTCACCATTTTAATCATCAAGTTAAAACTGTCATATAAAGCCTTGTGGCATTTTCAATACACGTGTTTTTTGTACACTTTTATTTTGGAGTCCAAATTGTAATTGTGTAATATAGATATAATGGGAAAAATTAAAACGGAACCTTTGGATGCCGATGAATCAAAAAACGTTTCGATAAAAGAAGAGGACACTTATGAAGATAAGTTAAAGTATGTCAACGCTATTTCTCAGCCAATGGCGTCAAAGAAGCTGGCAAAGAAGTGCTATAAACTTATCAAAAAGGCGATGAAGCATAAGACTTTTATTCGTAATGGACTGAAGGACGTCCAGACAAGAATAAGAAAAGGCGAAACTGGGTAAAAGTTCATTTTGTTTATGTGGAAAGAATTCTACAGGTTTCTATCATTTTAGAATTGTTATTTTCGCTGGTGACGTTACACCAATTGATATAATGTGCCACTTACCTGCTGTATGTGAAGAAAAAGGAATACCATATGCTTATATACCTAGTCGAGCTGATTTAGGAGCAGCTATGGGTGTTAAACGCGGCACCGTTGCTTTGTTGGTCAGAGAAAATCCCGAGTACAAAGATCTTTATGATGATCTGAAGGCAGATGTTGCAGCTTTGCCGATTCCTGTATAGACACATTTAATTTTAAGTTACCAAATAAGATAATAAACTAAGCTTTGCATAGAATTATATTGAACCCAACATTTAGTCGTTTTTTTTTTTTTTTTTTTTTAATTAATATTTTGAGTTTGATGATATATCCCTTCGGAACAACTAGCGATAGGGAATATAACCGACGATATACACAAGAGATGTTTGAAGATTTCAATTTTCAATATTATTAATGATAACAATGACTCGGATCTACAAAGGAATAATACAAGCATCAAATTCACCTCCTTACGAGTTGCAAAAAAGAAAATGAGAAGTTTGGCTAAAAGTAACCATTCCATAGAAATTTATTCGGTCTATCAAGTGACAAGGCCTGAGTGAAGACTGCTGCAAAATTAAAGGTATAACAGATGATGTCGGTGACTAGATATCAAAATGTAATTAAAAGATTTTTTTTTTAAATAAATTAAATAAATCTACCTAAATTTCCTTAATCTTATTTGAGGCAAGTTTCTTCAAAGCATTCTAATTCAAGCACAACATGGACTCGGTTGTAGTAACACTGGCTGATTTAGATAAAAAAAATTACTTTTGAGTTCTTTTTCAGAGTTAAAATAGTTTGGAGCAATTTGTATTTTATTTTAATTTCAAAAGCATTTTTTTCATGTATTTATGGAGGACCATATCATCAATGCTGCAGTAGTTTTGAGAAAAGTAAGCAGTACAAAATACTCAACTCCTCTACCAAAAATTTGCTGCTAAGCTATAGTGATACAAGGCACGAACAAAATTGGATTTCGTTGTCCAAAACTTAGTAATATCAGCCAAATTTGTAAAATGGAAAAATAAATTATGTATCATTGTAATATGTACGGTTAAATATATTTAAATATATCTTTTTTACATTTAGAAATGTTATATTTTGAACATCTTACCTAAAAATATTTATCCACTTTTACTTTCTTGAAACTGAAACATCTGTTCGTTTTTTTTTGTGTTCAGATATACATATTATGTAATCATCAAATCTATTAAATACAAAAAAGTCAACAAGTTTAAGTTTATTCAAGTAATGTGTGTTCGTTTCGTGTTGATTTGCTTTTTGTGAATAAAAATATTTTAATTTAAATATTTATGTATGTATATATATATTTGTATGTATATAGTAGGGCCTTGCTTACATTTAAGTTACTACATATATAAATATTTTGTTTTTCGTTTTTATATACTAATTTTTTTTTATTAAATCAAATTATAATTACACATTATATCTGAAGTACATAAAATATGATTTACGCCAAATTATGATTTTTAATCACCTTCTATGAACTATATTCTTAAAGTGTGTATGTGTGTTTGTTTTTAATCGAGAAACATAAGCGAAATGCAAGTAAACTATTTCATAATTATTTAAAAAATATTCACAATATTTTTTTTTTTACTTTTTTTTTTTTTTTTTTTTTTTACCGTAAGGCGTTTTATTTTTAGAGTAAATCTAATTGTTATCCTAGCCATAATGATTATATTTATTTCATTTAGTAACAATAATGCCTATTGAAAATAATTATAGAATCCATTGGTTCCTTGACCAAGCTCTCTGATCGCAGCAAATGGATCCTTTTCATCGCTTATTCCATGCCCTTGGGAAGAGTGGTGGAGTTGATGAAGTTGGGAATTTTGAACGACATTTCCTTGACTTAATACAGCGGCGTAGGTAGTGTTGCGTGGTTCCCCATGATTTTGCATTTGAATTTGGGCTTGTTGCTGTTGCTGAGGATGCAGTACTGAAAGATGATGCTGCTGCGGCAATTGAGCGCCAGCGCGTTCATTTCTTATGTCCAAATCGTTCAGTTTCATTGGCAAGTTATTGTAGAAAAGCTTTTGAAATGAACTGTTTTGATAGGCAGATGCCGCAGATAAATCATTGGCAGTTGTGGTATTGAAAATGGTGTCAATTAAGTTTCCAGAAGAGTGAAGGTGATTGCTACTACCGATACCGCTGTCAAGAAGATTGTCGGGTGTCGATGATGCAATAGAGTGAGCGGTTGAAGAGGATGAATTGGAACCGTGGTAACTGGAATTACCATTGCCTATTACTTGGCGACGGTATAAAGGTACAGACTCCAACCGTGGAGTTGAAGTGCTAGGGAGATCATTACCTAACAAAAAATCTAAAAGAAGAAAAATTTATGACATGAAAAGAAGTCTAGATATTTCTTAATCTTACCATTGCTGGCAGCCATAACATTTTGTTGGTTGGGAAAAAGAGGTGAGGCAGTTGTTTTCTGTTGCAGATTGATTGGAAACTCCTTTCCAATCATATTAACATTGGCGACATTTCCTGAGTTGATATTTCCACTAGGGGTCATACTATTATTGCAACTGTTGTTTAGTCCGCTGACATTGCCTACCATTCCTAATAATTCCCGAAGAATTGGTTGACTTATATCATTTCCATTCATTAAAGAGTTGAAAACCATATCAATTTGTTGATTGAAATTCATTGCAGGCTCTGTACCTGGAGGCGGCGTACCGCTACGTATTGGAGTCAATAAATTCGAAGGTGGCCCTGCAAAGCCAACAGACGACCTAGGCATCGAGACTGGGTGCTGATGCTGTTGTTGTTGATGATGTTGTTGTGGTATCTGTGGAGGCAATTGTTGTTGATTTGTCTGGAGTGAACTGGCAGTAGCGGATTTCGAATTATGCATAATTCCCATTGCTTGACGTAATATTTCGGTAAATTTGTTGGCAGATTCCTGCCCATGTACCTCAAGCAGCTTCAAGTACCACTTATATTGCGATTCTTTTGGCTCGAAAGCCATTTCGTAGATAGTCATGTTAGGTGGCAAAAGACTACTATATTCTTGAAAAGTTGGCAGATGTGGGTTCTGCACAGGTGCAGCAGTAGGAGGAGCTTGGAACATAGATCCTCCTATATTGACGGGTATATGAACGTTATTCAAGAACTGAAAATCCTTCTCCTTATGGACTCCATTATTATTAACTGTGATAAGACTGTTTTGATGATGCAAATTTAGCCCGACATTTTGATTTTGCCTCAAAAAAGGTTCAATAACAGGTCCCCCAATTGCAGGACTAATGGGTCCGTTGGAAAAAGAGTTATTCAGCCGGTTGTTCAAAACAATTGGCTGGTTGGTTGGGTTATTATAGCCAATATTAGATGATGGATTTGGATGCTGATATAAGGATTTTTTTATGTAGCTTATATCAGAGCTTTGCCCACGTGTTTGAGGTTGCGACTGATTTGGAACCGCTAATGACCCGGTAGATGAGATTTGATGTTGCGATAATGACGGTATACCTCCTTGATTGCGTAGCGCCCCTGACATGTTTATATTATGAGAAGAATTTTGCTGTGGTAACACTGGATTTGGCATCTGATTCGGAGGCCGATGGTTTTGATTCGGTACACCTGCTTTCGGAATCACACCCCAAGGGTTATTCTGCGGTGGTGGCCCCCACAAACTGGCATTCGGATTTTGAGAGGGAGGGGGCTGAATGGGAGGCTGCTGCCCTGGGTAATTTGGTCGCATCATTTGGTTAGGCACGTTTGCATTTGATTGTGGTTGTGGTGGCTGTTGCTGTGGCCAGATCATATATGGGGGAAATTGTTGTTGTGATTGAGGGATGTGTGTTGGTGGTCGATTGGGTGGTTGCATGCCAAAGGTTGGATTGTGTTGTGGATTATGTTGCGGTGGACCTATTGGGCGCATGGGAATGTTGCCATGATGAAACTGTGTGTGGTGTGCAGATTTCGCAACCTGGGCCACTTGAGCTTGGTTCAGCATAGCATACGGACCACCTAGATTGCCGTATATGGAAGGAATTTGATTATTCGGTTGATGATGTGCCCCGGAAATATTGTGTTGGCTATTGGCACTAAGCAAATACATCGCCGTTTGATCACGTAAGTAAGCTTCAGGTTGCAACGCTCGTGGTATAAATTCCGGAGCCAGCGGATTAAGTACATAACTGCGTTTTAATTCAACTCCATCAAGCTGTGAACGTAGATATGACCATGTTATACCAAAAAGAGATTTGTTTTCATTGCATATCTCTATAAAACGCTCCCAAACTTTGCGACATCGTCCTATCGAGCACAAGGCGACCGGATCTCCTACGACAGCTACCAGACTTTGCGCTCTGGTTATAGCTGTATTCAATAGTTTAGAGTTGCTAAGAAATCCGTAGTCTGCATCGTCGCTAACCAACGCATTTGTTGAGTTATTATTAGGCAAGCATGTCCGACGCGTTCGCACAGTCGAAAGAAAAACTGCTCGAAATTGTTTACCTTGCACGTTTAAAACACGTTCAACAGATATTCCACCCATACGACGTTTACGCAATTCTGAACGTATTCTAAACACTTGGTCAGCGTATGGTGTCATTATACCTATGCTTGCATCATTCATTTTTCCCCAAGAACCAGGCCACTTTTTTCGTAACTCAGAAACACGTTCTACAACCTCATACACTTCTGAATTGTTGTAGAATGCAGTTGAATTCTTATCCTGAACATCTTCTCCTCTGGTTGTAAAGAATGTCAGTGGATAAAAGCGATCATGTCGTGGTTGTTTACCAGATGCTATTAATTTTTGTTCGTAGAAAAGTTCTGACGTAAATTTTATAATGGCTTCGTGAGCCCTATAGTTTTCACAGAGCAATATTTTACAAGGGAAATTTGACGGATAATGGTCATATAAACGCTCTAGTAATGATATATGAAGTTTGCGTTCTTTCGCAAAATTAGAGAAGAGTTCCGGGCTCATTTGCATATGATCTCCAGCTAAAACAATACGCGTGGTTTCATTGGCTAAGGCCAATGGCATAATTGCTTCGCATTCCATTGCTTGAGCGGCCTCGTCCAGAAATATATGCGTGAAATATCCTTTGGGTAAGCCCAATGTTGAAAGCTCCATCGATATACTTAGTGTTACAACAACAATACGATGTTTCATTATGTCTTCCACCGTTGGTCGACGGAAGTTTCCTGATCCATCGGTTATACAATACTAGAGAAAAAAAAGTTATAGATAATCAGGAACAGACTCTTTTTATAGAAAATATAAACTATTTACCTTTTGTACAACGCTATTGACAGTAGCTACCCATCGCTTGTGGTAATAAACTCTTAAAGGCTTTGCTTCTTCCATTCCGGTTTCAATCCATGGATGAAGATACTCCTTGATGTATAGGTCAGCGGCCGAATTGGAATGCGTGCAAATTAAAATTTTTGCTTCTGGTTGCGTTAAGAGCTGCTTAATAGCTTGCGCTAATGTGTACGTTTTCCCAGTTCCGAATGGTCCAATGAGAAGTATTGGGGGTAACTTAACACTTAGAGAAGTGGTAATTGCATTTACAGCTTCTCTTTGTTTTGCATTTAGTCTAAGATCGCTTGATTCCGACCATTGTTTTTTCGGCGTCCATGGTATATTAGGTTCTATTTCTATGTCTGGAAATATTATCTTAAAATCTGTAATTTTATCTACAGCATTGTGCCATTCACAGTACGGAAGCCGATTCAGCTGAAACTGTATATCAACTTCTGCTTCAGTCTCAGCCTTAAGTCGCATATTTTCTACACATTTGGCTGATAGTTTTAGATATATTACATTCTTTCCCTTATCCTCAATCACTGCTTCATAAACGTCACGTCTCTTTTCTGTATCCTTTTCGTTGTTTACCTGCAAAGCCGAAATGTAAACGCTTGAACAGTTTGACAAAATCAACCGGCCAGCAGAAGTGTCTTCGGAGATATCTTTGCCTAATGTCATAAGAGCGAAAAGCTCCCCCGAAAGGGAGTATTTGGCTGTGCTTGTCGCCATTCCGGCCGGCGTGAGAATGTAATTGGATGTTATTTTCAATTTCGTAGTAAGATTGTAGCGTGCAATCTGTTCATACCGAGCGATTTCTTCGACATACAGCAATTCGTGGATACGAGACCGGTAGTTATTTTGTGTAAGACGTCTCTCTACGATTGTCGACTGTGTCAGCGTAAAGGTAGCAGCTCGCGGACATGGATAACGTTCAAGCATATCCTTTTCGTGTTTTAGATCATTTAAAAAGGCTTCAGTCTTCAGATGCGTTCCTATTGTTGTTTCGAATTTAACTAAATTCGTATTTGTATCATCCCAACGGGTTGACGATGAATTGATTATATCCTTTTTGATTTCCTCGATTTTTTCCGCATCACCAACTGGTACTACGTCTACGCACAGATGCTTTACTAGAAGTGGCTCAACGCCGAAGTCGAAGCACACTGACTGCCGGAACGTACCATAAATATCTGTATTGAACTCAATTGTTATCTTGTGTTCCAATAGATGTGTATAATCGATTACAGCCAAAGCATTAGTGAAAACAGAAGCTTTATCATTGGATGTCGCAGACACCCATTCCTGGTCGGACTTGAATTCGACTGATTTTCCATCGGTAGAAACAATCGACTTTATCGTGAAGTGGTTTCGATGCGCATCTTGTAGTAGTGCTACTGCTTTGAGAACCTTTTGCGATTTTAATACGAAAACCCATTCACGTTTCGATGATTTCGAACTTATACTAGTTACAAGTTCATTGCTGCAAACATCTTCTACGTCGTCGATTTTTTCACGCATGATACGGTCAGGACTAGTGGCTTGTATCCATTTTTCGAGTATTTCTTCAGTGTAGCTCTTCCCATAAAGTTCCTTCTCGCAAGCTCTTTGCAAACGCATTCTACGATATTCGAATCTTTCCTTCCACTCATTAAGTTCTTCCATGCCATGAGCTTCAACACATTGATTGCCGTAGTGGCATGACTGCGATTCAGAAAAGCTCTCACACAAGGTGTAAGTATCAAGGGTGAAGCCACGAGGCGGTGGCCGCCACTTCCAGTCGCGTCCTAAGAACATCAAATTTATATTAAAGATATATGTATGTAGAAGAAAATTAAGTATCTCACCTTGATCAGACATTATTACATTCTGATGATTTTCTGTTTGACAATGTTGCCGCAAGTCATTTTTACTGACACACGTTATCGCACAATACGAACATGAAATAGTGCCGTCGCTATTCTCAATTTTTATGTTATCTAACATCTCCACAGTCTTCTGTACTACGGTTGTGTTAGCACTTGAGGTTCCTCCGCTACTGTTGTTGTTACTACTATTGCTGCTGCAACTACTACTGCTATTGTTGACCACTCCATTGTGACCATTATTTTCCCGCTTTTTTAGCCCCTTATTGCTAAGAAGTTTACTAAATTTGTCCAGTGGTAAATTATTAGTCGCCCAATGATCCAATTTGGTGTCTAGCATGGACATTTCATCATCTAGACGTGATGATGGAATTTTTTGATTTGTCTTATGTCCACTTACCATCTGTATAATGGTTCGATACCGTTCTATAGTCTTAGATATGTCTGCAAAACTTGGCTGACCTGAAATTTCACTAATCCATTCTTTTGCAATTTGCTCAGCTTCCTATAAGATACAAAACAAATTACAGAGGTACATAAAGCAATCCTTTTTTCCTTACCGTAAATTTCCTGAGCTTGCATAAGGAATGGATTAACCATCTCCGCGTTCTAGACACGCTGGCTATGCAGTCATTCTGGTCAGCAGCAAGTAAAGTCAACACTCTACGAGCATCTGTTAAACAGTTTTCATATTTTGCTAGTTCTAGTAGGCATTCACAACGGCCTAGTAGACACGCTATTTGTCTATCTTTTTGTGATTTGGTCAAAGAAGCGGAAGAATTGGATATTTGCGCAAGTATCTGGTCATACAAAGCGATGGCGCGAGACCAATTTCGCCGACGAACCATGTCGTGTGCCTGCATTTCCTTTTCAGCCATTACTGAATATACGTTTTGCGTAAGCGAAAAATCAGACTGCGTTTTTGACAGTTAATAAGATGCGTTGGTTTTCAAATATGTATAACCTATTAAGGGTAGCGTAATATCGGGTCTAAAATAAGGAAAATATAATAAATTAGTGTAGAAAGTAGATAAATCCAATAATTGCAACTTACGTCTGAGTACTTCTTCCCTCGGAATATTGTTTGGAAATGTCATATAAGCTAGATAACAGTCACTACCTTACAGGACGATTTGTAATCTAAAAAAAACGTAAGCAGAAAATCTTGTGAAGCTAAAACTGGCTTTGGCTAACATCACTGCGCGTGCATAATATAAGAGCATTAATATTTTCAATGAAAACAATATTCTAGTTCTAAATAATGTCGAATAGGAAAAATAAGATCGGTTATATACTCTATAGAATATATGCCTATCTTTTGTGGTAAGATTTCCTTTAATTGCAATGAGCTGTTTGAAACGTAATATATGCAATGTATTTAATTAAAAAAAAAGCCCGATATTTACGTTTTCTGCAATACACAATCATAAAAAGCTAAACAAGCAATAAAAAACTAAAAACTTGAAAATATAATTTTAAATCATTTTGGTGATTTTTTAGATTTTCCTTTTCTTTTAAATGTATACAAATAAGACGAATGTCACCTACTCAAAAAGTTCACCCAATACACCCAGTGATATTCCTTGGGATCCAATGCTACTATATTTTCGGCTATTTGAAACTTATAAATATTGGATTTCATAGCAATATATGAAAATCTAAAAAGATATTCTTGTTTTGTGAAAACTGCAACAAATTACATCTTACCTAAAGTAAGGTTAAAAATACTCAACTGTCAACAGATTCCTATATTCATCGGTAAATTTGTGCAACTGTGCCACACAGCTGTCATTTGCAATCACAATTTTCTCTATCACAAAGTTTTTATAATTGAGGATTTTATTGGAGTTTTTGAATTTTTGTCTGCTTTCTTTGAAGGAGCTTCATCTTGGGAAAACACTCACCATTATTCTAGACCCAAATGTATTCGTCTAATATCACCATTTTACATTTTTACCTAAGCTTCACGGATGGATTCCAAACAATTTGACAAAAACACTTCTTTGCTATTTGCCTTATTGTTGTTTTTGTATGGAAGGAAGATAAAAATGGCCGATGAAAAACAAATCGGTTCAATTTGACTGTAGTATTCAGGCCTGGGTGCGTTCACGGTATTCTTGCTACTGATAAGGTAGGGTTTTACCCTTGAAAAATATTGTATTGGGTTGTGCAGTGTTCCTCATATAGGTACACTGAGATAAAATGGTACAAGTGTGTATACACTTAAATCTCGGCAGACGTTATTTTAAATCAATTTGTTTATTTTCTTAATTCCTTATTCTTACACTAAACTAAACTAAATTTTTTGAAGTGTTTCTCCATGCATTACTGTATAAATAAACAAACTTTATCTTATACGTCTAAACGCAGCCATCGTAACGGCAAAACATCACTAGTAGGAAAGTAAACTATAAGGTTAAAGTGTGATTTGAAAGTAAATTTAAAATTGAATTGTTTGGAAAAATCTAAAAGATGTCCTCGATATATACGTCTATAGAAACTTCTAGCTGCATACTTACACTATTCGTTGACGAATGACCTATTGCATTTCTTAACTATTGTGTAATATAGATGGCAGCATAGCATGGACCTAGACTCAGAACATCGACATTTGAGGAATGATCCACTATTTTACTATGCATACATACTATGTCGATTCGGTAAAGACAGTTCGACATTATTTTGAAACTTACGGTTAAATTGTGGAGATCATAATGGGCTTGACCTTAAACGTTTCTCCATACCGAGTTCGGTATGGTACTTTACTTAAGTGATTTTCATATAATCATAACTTGAATTAGGGATACATAGTTATAGTACATTCGACTATTTCTTTGTGCCAAACCATAAGCCTCATCTGCCGTAAAGCTACAGGTACTAAATTAGACTAGGGAAATATGGGCCGAAAAGCGTTGGTTTTCACCGTGTCAGCCAAAGTAGCTGTCAATTCATTTATCAAACGATGTTTAAGCTTCAGAAGCCAATCGTTTTCAATTTTCTTTTTTAAGTTTTTTTTTTGTGTTGAATGTTACAGTTTTTCATTGGAGTTTGGGCGGTGATTTCTTAATATTTGATATTAAGTTTTACTGTTTGTAATTTTAACGGCAACTAGTTGGTACATACACGTACCCTTAGCGGGTTTATAAAAAAAAACTCTGCTTGACTTTAACGAAAACAATCTAACAGTTTGTTTGAACAAGCTAACAGTTCAATTCACAATGCAATCATTGTCTTGCCATCTCTTTTTCACGGCCCTGACTCAGCCATGAAAATGCTTACTGATCGAATCTACGAATATATCAGAGTAGCTCATGCAAGGTGATCGCTAGTCCGACTACAGACGACATCCCCTCGAGAAAATTCGTCCGTCACACGACTTCTTTCTGACAGCTGTTACTAGATTTCTGAGACGTATTTCAGCCAATAAGGTCAACAAGTTTGCTGAAGTTGGCCTTAATGTACTTGCGCATATTCAGACTGGCTCAGCATACTCTCATCGTTAGATCGTTATGTGAAATGTGTTCCAGCAGGCACCACGAAGAGGTGATAATGCGACAAATTGCCATAGAAGACATTATAATATTATTAAATATTACAAGTAACAAACTTCTTTTATTCATTTGTTAATTTTTTTTAATATGGTACATAATAATGAAAACAACTACCTACTTATACATTGTAAGCTTTAAATATTAAATACGTTTATTTAACGACTGTAAGAAGGAATGTTACAATTTAAATTGGGCTTAGAGAGAACATGTAGGAAAAAATATTGTGAAGTAGAAAATTTATTAAGTATTATGAGCTACTAAATTATTCAATTGGCAATCCAGCGACACCAATTTTACAACATTTATAAATTTGTACCAAAATAATTGATGTCATTTAATTACATTATTTTTTAAATTTGTATAAACAACATCAATAGTTTTTAGATTTTCGATAAAAAGAATTTGAGTACATAGTAGTAAAAGCGGTTCTTTTAAGAGCAACTTGACAAGCTAAGTCTTTTATATAAAGATTTCTAACAATTGCACAATACACTATTTGATTTAGCAAAATACATCTCTATAATTTAAGTTGTAAACATCTATTGTATTTTATTAATAAATAATTTGATCCCTTTTATGTTGATATTTGCATTATTTATCAGGTATCTACTGACTAGCCATTAGTACACTGGTGACGCTAAAAATTTTATATGTTTTTGTCGATATTTTGCTAAGTTTTGGTATTGAAATTGATTATTAAAGCTTGAGTTTACAAAAATCTTTGTATTAAAGCATCGTTGACTTTTATTTTGTCTTAAAATAAAAATTACTTTATTTATACCTAACAACCTAAAACTTAAAGAGTTGTTACTTTTCTAGTGAATCCAATATCCAATCCAACACAAACAATACATATTGTATATAAAAATTAACGCCTACATGGACGGATAGGCAACATAAAATTAGAAACAATAACACAGTCTTTCTATTTATTTTAAATTAAACAAGTAAGAAGAAATTATAAAAGTTATTTATGAATGAATGCTGTTAAAATAAATACAAACCAAAATAATAAGAGCAAATTGAGATTTATCGATTAGTGGAAAAAAAAAAGATAAATAGAAATTTTATGACATAAGTTAAGTTGTTCAATCGGCACGAGTTTTGCTTTTAGGCAGTGCTTCTTTTTGCGAAATTTTTGGTACCAGCAATTTTGAATCGTGGTCGGATGGATCTATATCACCATCATCGTCTTCTGAAGCAATCCTGGCACCTCGAACTTTTATGCCATCTGTAAGAAAAAGAAAGTCAAGATACATAATTCTGTTATATAGAGAAAATAACTTCTGAGTGTAAGGCTGGGTACTATAATAAAGAGTGGTTTAATCTTACTTTCATCCCCACCGCTAAGTAGTACACCATTTATCGCTTTGCTCCCATTTGGTGAATTAACTGAACTAGGCACTTCACCACGTCGGGCTTGTTCACACAATCTAAATGCTTCAAGGAATTCATTTAAGTCGACTGACCCATCTTTATTTATATCCATCATTTTGCACATTTCTAGTAATTGCTCTCGGGTATCTGTGCCTGGTAAATGTCTTTCGAGTAAATCACACGCTTCTCCGAATTCTTCCAATGAGATGTATCCTTCAATAAAAATATATTATTTTTTATTTATGTATTTCTTAATGCCATACCAGAATTATCCTTATCCAAAATCCTAAAAATAGCTTCGAGGCTGCTCTTATTCTTGTATAAGGAATCTGCTACAGATGTACTACCCGCTTGAGCAGTTTTCTTTGCGTTATTAAAAAAATTCTTTTACTCATGTTTTAATTTCTATAAAGCAAAAGAACTTACGATAATATCGGTATCTAATAGTTCAAGAGTATTCTTATAGTTGATTTCAGTGACATTAGTCGATTGTCCAGAAATATTTGCTGTATCTACAGTTGAAGGTGCAAGTTTTTCGCGCAACAATCTCCACGGCAAACCCAAATGCGTTGCTTCTTCCATTGCTTCACACCATTTCGACAGACTCAGTTTACCTGTAAAATTTTAAAAAGCATTAATTTTTACACGTGGAGTTTCACCTATATGCATGATGAAAACTTAAATTATATTAAATTGAACTTAAACGTATTTTATACAAAATTAAGCCATTCAGTTACCAGTGCCTTTGGTATCTCTTTTCTGAAACTCTCTTTCTAACTCTTCGCGCCTATCTCGAAGCCTTGCTCCCAATTCTTGCATAGCCGAACTTTCAATAAGGCCAACTCTCTGGCGGAACGTTAACTTTCTAGTTTTAGATGCAGCTGCTGTGTATTGCACAAAATGAGTATCCAATTGAGGATTCAGCTTCAAATAGGCACCCTTATTTGATCCAATGGCATAGTAATTTGATGCCGAGAAAATCGTAATAACCTTTTAATAGCAAAAATTAAATATTTTAGCCTTTAAATGCTAAGTTATACTCACTTTGCCCGAATGTGTCAGTTCATGGCCATCGGGTTTACATTCATGAGAGCGTACCAGGAAAGACAATTTGTACTTCTGTAGAAAAGCATGAGTTACATCGGGTCCAAAATATGTTCCGGCACCTCGAAGGCTGTTGGGTTCACACCCATCTAAATGTTGCGGATCACTCCACATAATATCGAATACCTTAAAAAAAGTCTCTTTTCGCATGACTTTAAAGTTAAATTTATTTAAAAACTGTACTACAAAAACTCTACTTTAAAAATGCGTTTCTAGCGAATATTAAAAGTAAATGAACCTGTATGTATGTGAACAAATTTCCTGTTATATCCAAATATAGTAACCACAACATCACGATTTTTCAATTTCCTTCACTCTTAAGTCCAGAAAACGAATAATTACAGTATGTATACTGGGATGTATATGGACTCTAAATCAAATGGGTGGAAATGGGTCTCAACACATATAACTACTAATTTATTCTAAAAGAGTGTTGCAGATATTCGTACCAAGTTTACAGGAAATATATTGAGCTATTTTCCGTAATGGACGAAGTTAACACAGTACACCCGTTCCACGCGCCAAAGTCATGACAGACAGCCAATCCAAATTCATTGAGTCAGCACATTCAGGTGCGAGTGCGATCCCACGGTCCCAGTGCATTAGGATCTTGTTACATACAGACAGTCGCCACCGAATACGCGTGCAATGACCGGATTGGCTGTGTCAGCATAGTCCCGGTGCATTAGGATCTCGTTACGTACATGCCATTGCCAACGGATGCGCGTGCAATGGCATAGCCGCCGAATCAGCGATTCGCATCTTGGAGCTGGAGGTTTCCTAAAGGGAAACATCTATTTGAGGAGCAGTTCTGATTGGACCTTCGGAGCGTAAACATCGGTTCAATTATATATTCCGCCATTTTTAAATAAATCGATTTGAGTAAAGTAAACAGTTTTTCATTGTGTAAGTCGAACAGTGGGTGCGCCTTCGGGCGCACGTTCGCGTTTTTTTTTTAATCCACCGCGACGTGGAAGTTTTAACTACGATGTACGAGTATGTATACATATACCTATGTATATGTATGCTATAGGTGTACATATTATTAAATGACCCATCGCTGGATAGCTAAACGTGTAACCATGATAACAATTTAACACATTTTCTTAATACCTCCTTATACCAAGAACTGTTTCATGTAATACATACTCGCATGGATTGTTCAAATAAATATTTGTTTTCTTTTACTTACTTGTTTCCATTCAACTTTGTCTATGCCCTCGCCAGTAGCTGCACCACCTTCAGCAATAGGTGGCCGAAGTATAGACACATACTAAAACCAAGACAATAGCAAAAAAAAAAATAACAATTTTCTGAAAGTAATATTTACTCACTTTGCCCCTGTCTAAACTTTTAATGAGATCCAAATTTGTTGTATCAGATATACCACCGTGAACGATAAGAACTCTATTATTAACAATAGTTCCCAATGGAAGCCACCGATAAACTTCTTCGATTAGCTTCAAAAGCCTCTCTGCATTATGCTGAATTAATTAGTCATAATTAATCAAAACGTTTAACTACTTTCAAGCTCATGTGTGAATTTGTACCTTATACTTTTGCTGTACTTCCTTTATGAAACCGTATCTAGCATTCATTACTGTGTCTTCATGGTTACCTCTGTTTAGGAATACCCCACCAGGGAAGACGAGGAAGCAAGAGAGTAGCAAAAGAAAAACTTCGAGTCCTTTTTTGCCGCGATCAACAAAATCTCCATTGAATACATATGGATTTTCCGTAGAAGGAAGGCCATTCTAAAGATAAACGAATAATTAAGATAAAATTAAGTACAATTTTTTCCTGCACTTACTTTATGGAAAACCACCAGAAGATCATCTAATTTCCCATGCAAATCACCACATATTGTAACTTGTTTGGATATAGCTGTAGATGCAGGGTTTAGATTCGGAAGACGTTTTAAACGGGTTGAAGCTTCTCTTAAAATGCCAGCTACGTATTTTGCATGCAACCGGTTGTACTGGAATGGAAATGTATGATAATTTCAAATCTATTTTGAGTTTAAATTTTTTACTTTTTTCTTTCGAAACAAATCAATTAAGATGTTTACATCCTTTTTCTCCAACGGAAACCTTAAATGGGGACCACGATAAGTCTTTTCGGAAGTAGTTGGCTCATCCCCATAGTCATCTGATTCGTCCGAATATTTGGAGTCGAGGTTATCTGTATAATATATATATGTATGTACATATGTTTTCTTACAAATTACCAAGCATCCAAATTAAACATGCACAACATACCTGTCGATGAAGCTCTTGATGTTGGTTGTGATTCAGTTACCCTTCCAGAGGCGTCTGGTATATGAGTTAGTAGTGCGTTGAAGAAATTGTATAGCTTTGGAAATAGCAATGAATTAAAAAAAATAAATTTTTTTTTGTTTACATTTAAGGAAAGTGACAAGGATTTAGTAAACAAAATATGTTTTATTTTTGAAACAGACTTTTTAAGATAAGAGTTCATTAAGTGACTCTTTTTAATATAAAAACTATTTTTTAATAAAAATTCTATTTATTTACTTGTTAGCTTACATTCATTATCTGCTTATGCAATAGCAAGAATTTGATAAGACTGCACTTACATGCATTTAACGAAACTTAACTAAGTGATGTAAATACAAGTAAATGATGAAGTGATTTATTTATATATTTACTTATCTTATCTTTTGGCGAACCCCACAGGCGGACCAGTAGGGATTCATATGATAACTTGTTCTTACAACATTGAATGCCTATAAAAAATTACTAAAATTGGTTGGATGGAGGGTACATATTATCATCCCAAATATACGCACGGTTTCTGTATTATGAACGTAAATACATATGTATATTAATATTATTATTATTATTGTTAAAGAACCAGCACTAGCCACAAGTACTTAAGGCCAAAAATGTAAAATATGAAGATTAAAAGAAAGGTTAAATATAGAGCCCTACTGGAAGCGTGGCAAACATAAGTCTAGCTAAATTCTTATATGTATACTATTTTATTGTTGTAATTTTTTTAGAAGTTTGAAAAGGGTTTTATGTTTTTTTCCTGAAGATCTTTGTTAAATAATTCATTTCAAATTTTTAAACGTAAATGTAATATAATATTCATATACCAATTTCATTAAATTTAATTGAAAGCAAGAATTTTATTGAGGGGATGCCATATTTTACTAACATATTTGCCTTCAATTTATATTTCCATAAAAAAAATTGTGTATACATACATATGTATATTTGAATATATAAATTTAGAATGGCAAGTAAATTTACTAACCTTTGTTTGCTTTTAATTGGTCGACGAAGGCATAAAATGCATCGAATTTCGAAACCTTATAACTGATTTTAATCAATAACTTATTTTAATATGAACCCCCTTGGTATGTATAAATATACAAGTTTACATAGATACAAATTGATACGCTGAACTCTTAAAAAATATTTTCTCACCTTAACTTGGTCCTGTTCACCAGCATATTCAATGCTTTGAAAAATTGTCCATGTGTATCTGCGGCGAACCTCCATTCGTGCTAAATATCGTCGATACCATCGTTGAATGAGCAAAGCTGCTTTCATGGCTGCAAAAAAAAATATTAAGTGAGTATTAGCATTCAATCTTACCATCCAATTGATATTGTTCACTATGAATTACTTTTAGCTGTAGCGGGTTTTTCATGTTTTATTGGCAAACACCCCATCATTTTAAAATTTGTCTTAAACTTTGATAAAATGCTGCACTGGGGATCCATTAAGTTATCACACCACGTATTGTTCTACAGGATATTTTAGTTCATGTTCTTTAGCACTATTCTGACCATCATATAGAAACTATTCTCTATTTATGAAATTACACCTTGGACGATGTTAAGACAATGAGAAACACATTCAAACTAATAACATGATAGTTTTCTTTGGAAATATAATTTTCAGTACCCGACTTTCTACCCCCATAAAATATAGTCGTATATATGTAGTTCATCGGATGAACACCGTGTTTATAAATGACAAAGGTTCATAATAACACAACAAAATGAAATGAAAGAATATACTGAAATAAACAAAAACACAATTCTGGTCAATTTACTTTAAAACGACATGGACATTGAAGCTTGAGTAATTTTTTATAATATTCTGGCATGTATCGTGTATAGTTCTTTTATTCACTCCTCATGTGGATACTGCTGCACAGTCATGCTATTGTTATTGTGTTTGAAAAGAGCATTAGGGCACCCCTTCGTGAGGGGTGGTTTGATAGTGTTTGTAATTCAATTATCTTTCCTATGGGAAGGGTTTCTTCATTTTATAATACACCACTACTAATTGTAAATTTACTGAATAACAACCCCCAAGGATTTATCGTAAGCGTTGCCTCTTTTACTAGGTACTATAGAGTGAATAATTGTTTCAGTCTGCTGATTAGAAAAACAATATTGGGTCATTATTTAGTTTTAGTATAATGATTTGAGATAGTAACTCTCTTTTTGCTTTCTGAATTAAAGAAACTTGTCGATTCTTAGATGCGTTATTATGCCATAGTGTTTTATTTTAAAAAGGTCTACACGGACCAAGCTAGTTTCGAATAAAGATATTCAAGGCTTTAATTCAAAATGTATATGTGTTTTCATGTTATTTAAAAAAATAAACCAAATATATGTACATTAATAAGATATGTACACACCTATTTGTGTGTAATGAACGATTCTACCCTTTCTAAAATTTACTAGGGGACAACGCCTGGACCAAGATTTCTTTTTAAATAAGGATACGTACGCGGCTAAGCAAATGACCCCTAAAGTTGCTATAAATAGCTGATATGTATTGTATTACAGGCGTAATATTATTTTTGGAAAAAGATATACATATGTATAAATATTTCATCATATATGTAGGTATTGCATTTTTCCTGTTTTTTTTTTTTTGCGTAAACATTTTTCTATGTATAGGTATAATAGATACAGATAAACTCACTTCTTTCAATTTTGGTCATGCTCACGCCACGTCCAGGTTTACGCCACTGTCGGTACCACCCTTTCGAATGCAATAGCTTAAGTAAACTGGAACTACCATGTGGAGCTGCGGTATCATCGCCACCTCCCCTTTCGATTTCCGATGACCGGCATGATGATGAGTCCTCAAAACTTGAACTGCGACGTTTGTCACGACGAAAGCAGACACAACTTCGTAACATGGTTGTGGCTCACTATCCTTTTTATTAAAATTTATTGCTTTTTGCTCTTATTTATTTCCTATATGTATCATTAAGATGATTTTATTTAATTTAAATGCAAAATTGGTAAATAGGGTTTGTAAAATTAGAAAATTTATTTGATAGGTTGCATTATATGCCATTGCTTTATTAATTGACGTTAAAGCTATAATAGTTCAGAGGAACTGTCCAAAGTTGTACATACATACGAGTATGTATTTAATGTACAGGGCTCGAAAAAGAAAACCCAATTAGGAACAGATCATCCTTTTAAACTAAAAAATGAAATGTAAATGAGCACTTGTTAGTACAGGACTAGTGAAATAGCTGAAAACAATTATGTATGTATGTAACACTTCCAATAATAGTAATATAAATAAATACAATTTTATTTCTAAAATGGAACTCATGAGTGGCATTCCTCTTCTAGTAATATTCAATTTATGAAATTTCCTTTTTTTCACAATTACTATATCTTGACATTATTTACTTGTAAAAAATATACATTTGTCATTCTGTAGTAAGGGTTGATATGTAGCATTGTTGTAAATCTCATTCGGATGAATGTTGCTCGATTTAGACAAAGGATTACATGTTTTATTTGTTTTGAATAATAATTTGTTTTATAAGGAGTGTCTCAACTTTGAAAAAAATAAGTAAACGTCGTGTATGCTCTCGCAGATTCTTTTATTTTTATTTGTTGTTCTGTTTAGAATAAATAGGTCATTGAGTTCACAAATTCCTCCTTCATTAAATTATCTTTCATAAGCGTGCAAATCTCAAAGAGTTATTACAATCAAAAATGAATGATATATAATTAGAAATTTAGTTCGAAAACCTGTATATTTCTATATGTATATGTGTTACAGTATTGCGGCCCCTATTTGTACCTCGTTAGAAGGTAGATATTTTTTCCATCTTCACAAGGAGTCAACTTTGTAAATGTACTCGCACATACATATATTTATCCTTGTGCGCCCGGGGCTTTTAGTGCCTGATATCAGCGCTTTTACTGTGTTACAATTAAATTATCTTTTATTGGTTGCTTTTAAGATAAAAGCAATAATTTGATTGATTTCATGACTTGAATGTATTTGAATAAATACTAGGGCAAGGAATATTTGGTCTTGAAACAGTACGTTTAAGTTGATTTGTGAATGTAAAGATATAATAATATTTTGCTAGAAAGTGGAATGGAAGTCGCACATCTATGTATGTAAGAGATATTTACTGGACTTATGTACATCTGAGAACAAAAAAGGTTTCCTATTCAATCTTAAAGAAGTCGAAAACATTTTACCACTTAATTGTTATATGTATGTCCAATTCGTAAATTCAGATACAAATATTTTCAGAAAACATACTTATTAGAAGAGGAAGTAATAGAATTGCTACATAGATCATTCAGTCATTAGAAAAATCTAATCTAATGCTTTAGCGTACAGAAAATTAATAAAAGAAAAATTGTATAGCTAAATATTTAAAATTGTCATTGCTACAAATTAATAAAGCTACATACTGTAACTATTCAATCTAATCTTCGACAGATGATATGTACATATGTCACAATCGTATTATTGAATCAGTATTGATTTATTAAAATCGGTAAATAATGCTGAATTTTTAAATAAAGAAACTAACTACTACTAATAATCATATTATTATAATTTATGTAAAGAGTTGAAATAACAGTTAATCACAAAAGTCAAATTTTCAAATAGTTAAATCGTTGGTTAAGTAGGGTAACATCTGGGATTCAAAACAAGAACATTATAAGATATTTGACCATTTAAAAGTATGTGCACTTCTTCATTTAACTAAGGATTGTTACAAGTAGTTCAATAAAAGATACTATTTATAAAAGTTCAAGGCAAAAAATTAAGGTAATATTTCTTCTTAAGTTGTAGAACTAATTGCTATCAAATGAGTGTTTTAGATATATGGGTTGTTAAAACTAATACACACACAAAAATATAAATTTAAATTTTATTTCTTTGTACATGTAATTTTTATTATTCTTTTTAAGTAAATTTAATTTTTGGAACATAAATACTGATATGCCCGTATAGTATTCTTATTTATGTTCTTTATTAAGAAACTTACTCCAAAACTCCTAAACGCATTAACATCATATTTAATGGCAATATTTGGCACATTTAACACCATTTTACAATTAACTTAGTCTATTTACTCTCAGATTAGAAAAATATGTCGCCATGACCATGGCCTATATTATTTGCATTTTAGTTGTACTCGTAATTGAAAGATATAAAAGGAAGAAGTTGTAGCACTTTGAATGAAAATATTCTATTGCTCTATATATCACAATTAATTGCTTGCATTTGAACAAATTCACAATTTCGTAAATGTAAATGAGTTTATATATATTATTTGGTTTTATTATCGAAAAACAAAAATGCTGAAGAAAAAGCACTGTCCGAATCGCTAAAATACTTGGAAAAAAATTGTTTTCGGTAGATGTTATTCAATTTCTCCATTCACACTGCGCTTCGGAAGTCTAATCCGTTTGTATCTATGGACTTTTGACAAATTCTTAGTTTTTCCTTCACTTAACTCTTACGTGCTATTTTTGTATCTTCTAGATGAAACGGCCAAAAACATCCCCAAAGAGTTGTGAAGTAATTGATTCTCTTAAATAATGTAAGAGTCGCAGATTTTGCGCACGAATGTTGTTTAGTGCTTTTTGACATTTAAGGGATATACTTATTCTCTGGTACTCGTATTACCATACTGAAGTCTGCAGCTTGGTTTCGATATTTCAATTTATTTAAGGTGCGAGTAATAATGAGTAATAAGGAAAATATTAACGACCAAATATTAGGGAAGAAATAAATATAAGCATGATAAAATAATGTATATAATCTATACCATTTTAAATGTCCTGTCATTTTAACAATGTTAAGGGAATGTTTTTTTTCAAAATATTGGGCATTATATAGCCTGACAACTATTACACCTACAAATATTTACTTACTAATGTATTCAATCTAGTTAAGCCCAATCTGGGCTTAAGAATTATATAACCAAAAATTTTAATTCACTAAAAAAACATAGAAGTTTATTGAGAAGTACATATGTTAAGCTGTTCGAGGTTGCAGAATTAAATCTAATGGATAAATAACATCTTCTTATTTCCGCTTTCAATTTTAAATAAATTAACAATTTTATGAACGCTTACTTACTTACTTAAGTGGCGCTACAGCTCGGGATGAACCTGAGCCTCAACCAACAAGCCTCTCCAGTTAACCCGACGAAATAATAGAACTCTATTGCATATCATTGTACGCGATGTTGAGAAGACTGATATATGTATTTGTAACAGTTGTGGGAGTCTCTTTACTTGGATCGGGCACAAGTAATGATGCAGAAATTCCATTCATCAGACATACTTAATTTTGTTTATAACCATGCAAAGTTATAAACAAAAATGAGATCTCAAAATGAGTCCAAATAACAAATATTAAAAAACAAATAAAAATAATAGTCCGGGATCTAGCAACCACTTGTGGTTCTTGTGCTACATTAATGGAAGGAACGTAAAGTTGAATTAGGTATGTAAAAGGTGTAGTAGTAAGGTAGGCTAATGTTCTGTGCTATACTTTGCGTACATAGTTTCGTATGAATTAAGAGATGTGATGTGAAAAGAAACCTCCTCATTTTACCATTAAAAGTAGATTTTTAAGTTGTTCACATGTAGTAATATCTTATTCGTGTTTTATTGAAGAATTTGTTGGGTGGCACTGCCCGGCGATCCTATTTATTTAATTTAAACTGTTAATTCATATTTACATTTTGTATTCAGTGTGAAGAAATGTTCGTATCAGTATTATATCATTAATGATACTACATACATATGTATATGCAATTCATCTCAATGAACTAATATAAAGCAGTTCAATGTACTTATATTGGTAGTACAGTTAAATTGAGCTCTGTTTGTAATTTTTTCTTTTAAAATAACTTTTTCATTGCTCGAAAATGTTTTCTAAACGTCCGAGGATAATTATTATGGTGAGAAGCATTTTATTATGTATGTTTGGTTCTAGAGATAAGACTATATGATCCCTTCTTGCTACTAAAAATTATGCCAGGCCCTATAAGGGGTTGCTAGCGCTAGTTATTTTTTTATTTCATTAGCTCGCACTCGAGAAAATTATTTATGAAATCTCTTAAGAAATATAGAATGAGGCCTCATTTTCAATTTCAAAAGAGGAGTTCACGAGACGCTGCAATAATGAACATTGCAGTCAAATTATTTTTTGACTTTTAAATTTGTTTATGCCCTCTGAAAAAATATAATTTGAGGATGTCCCGGTAGAAATTTGGCATCACTGCGACTTCCAAGCTCTAATAATTGCAATAATTCAGGCTGCTGAATTCATATAAACGGCGAAGTGCCTATTTTGACATTTCATTTCGCCACAATCAACACAGAAAAACCGAACCAATCACAAAAAAAAAAACAATTTCGGAAATTATTTTGTGGCGTTAAGTCAAAATATTTGTTTTATAGCTATAATTTTATTCGTACTTTTAGCAGTAAATCACATTCACTATTCTTAAAATAGAAGAACAGCAAGTAGCACCTAGCTATTCTTCTTTGCTTTACAACTATGAAATGGGTAAGTAGAAATTAGCGAAGTAATAGAGCTGATTGCATATTATTTCGTATGTTAAATCAATTTACCACAACTCTTCTCTTCGTAACATTAAAATGTTGCATTTTGCAATTTCTTGACACAACAACAGGATTTAAACACCCAATGAATTTATAGCAAAATAGCTGCACTCAAATCGCAAACTGGAAATTTGGAAAAAAATAATTTCTTCAAACGCATTAGTAGAGCGTAGCAAACTACTACTATACCATACTGTTCCTCTTCGGGAATTTATAAGTTCAATTTAATAATTAAATAATCCTATTGATTGCGTGCTGATTTTCTGTAAAGAAATTCTGAATACACATCGGCTGACAGCACCGTGGCTGAAGCCAGTGAAGTAACTACTAATTCAACAACTGATGTAAGTAAATTATATTATTCTTGATTTGTTGTTGTTCTACCACCGCCGCTACAATTCCTTTTTGAAACAAATCATATAGAAAGCAATTTTTATGTTTCTAATATTTTCTCGAAGATAATATTTATTTTCTATATATTTGCATTTTTTGGTTTGTTTTGTATTATTATTTATGTTTATTTAATTGGCAATCAATACCTTTTCCCAATTAAATACTATTTAAAGATAATAAAATTCCACATTTCCAAAAATACAAAGGCGACTAACTGTAAAAAAAAATTACATTATGTTTAACCCTCGCACGGATTTTTACGAAGCTTTTATCGTTTGATCTAGCCCAAAACATTACATATGTACTTGTGATCTCTATTGTAGGCAATGCCTTCAGCAATAAGCGGTGGTGGTGGCCACTCATCTCATTCGGTCAGTATACCAAGTAATGAAGAATGCGGAATTCGAGACGTTTGGAAGCACAATCTCGAGGATGAATTCCGTACAATACGAAAAGTAGTTCAGAAATACCACTATGTGGCCATGGATACCGAGTTTCCTGGGGTTGTGGCGCGTCCCGTTGGGGAATTCCGATCGACGGCCGATTATCACTATCAGCTTCTAAGGTGTAACGTTGATCTGCTCCGCATCATACAATTGGGTCTGACATTTATGGATGACGAGGGTAAAACACCGCCAGGATACTCGACTTGGCAATTCAATTTTAAATTTAATCTTTCGTAAGTCATTGAGACTAAAATTATTTTAAAAAGAATATGTACTCTATCAAATTCTCGGTAATTATCTTTTCAGAGAAGATATGTATGCACAAGATTCAATTGACCTATTGCAGAACTCTGGCATCCAATTTAAGAAACACGAAGAAGATGGTATCGATCCATTAGATTTCGCCGAATTACTAATGTCATCTGGCATTGTTTTGGTGGACAACATCAAATGGCTATGTTTCCATTCTGGCTATGATTTTGGTTATTTGCTTAAGCTATTGACAGATCAGAATCTACCTGCTGATGAGAGCGAATTCTTTGAACTTCTTCGTATATACTTCCCGAACATCTACGATATAAAATATCTTATGAAGTCATGCAAGAACCTTAAGGGTGGTCTACAAGAAGTAGCTGATCAACTGGAGCTGCGTCGCGTTGGTCCACAGCATCAGGCTGGGTCCGATGCGCTTTTGACGGGAATGGCATTCTTTAAAATGCGTGAGGTACAAAAATTGTCATCAAATGATAAAAAATTTAATATTGAACTCACCCCACCATACCTAGACCATGCAATCGAATTTAATTCGGTTGTATTTGAAGCATAATGAGACCATCATAACTGTCACTTTCATACTAACGTTCTCATTATTGTTTCCCTTTTCCCCATGTTAAATTTTAACTATCGTTGATTTTTTTTTTTTACTTTATTACATTGTTAATACTGGTGAATTTTGAATTTTGAAACTATTCACCTTTGTTGTTGTTTTTTTATTATTATATTTTACTACATTTATAGCTCTTTTAAATGGAATTTATCGATAATAATGGATTATTAAATGAAACAAAATGAATACAATTATTTTGTTTTTTGGTTTGATTTTTTTTTTCATTTATCTGTTTTTTCGATCAAAATACTAACCGCATGCAAAAGGCATTTGCATCATTCCCATCATCATCAAATCTGTCAATCCATTCCAAAGCGATATTATTACTGAATCAACAAACAATTTGCATATTTTGATTTTGTTTTTCTATTTCTGTAGATGTTTTTCGAGGATAACATTGACAACGCTAAGTACTGTGGCCATCTTTACGGGTTAGGTACATCTTTTATTGTAAACGGAGCCAATTTTCATGAGAACAACACCGAAAATAATAATGCAACAACGTGATTTTCTTGTTTGTCCATAACACATTCATGTTATTATTCTGAATAAGCGGACATTGTCTAACACATTTATTTTACATATAACTTTGTCTTTAAACTCTGTTTTTTTTAAATCAATATTATTCCATCAGTATAGTTAACTACACTAGTATGCATGTATGTAAGAACAGAAACAAAAAGTCCGCGCTCATTAAGTTATAAATATATAAATATATAATTCACATATAGATTCATACATTTTATTTCAAAATATATGTATATATGTATATGTATAGATATATGCATGTATATATGTATGTATATAAATTAAAAAAAACAAACAATGATCATTATTTTATTTAATATATAAAACATGAAATTAAATTTAATAGTTGTAAATTTGAATGCATTATTATTTTTTAATTGCTTCGAATATATAGATACAATTAGAAATGAGCATAGTAATACGTTAACATTATCATCGACACAAAAGACCATATATTGCTTGTAACACGTTTACTTGGAGTGGTAAGTAGATTCTGTGTCTAAGCTACAAGCCCATAATTTATAAATCGAGCGAGCATTATTATTCTGGACTCGTTTTTTCCAAACGTATTCTATATTAAATGCGTGGTTTCAGATGGATAGTGACAGATATTCATTAAAAGTAAAAGGAGTGGACTCGCCTTTAACTCTCGACAGATAACATCGGCAATATGATTTTTTTTCAAGAAAAAATAATAACAGAAAAAAAAACAACTCTTGAATTCATTTCGTTCTACATATTTTGATTATAAAAAATGTGAACTGAGTTTGTCTTACCCCAGTAAACCTCCACCACTAAATAGTCCTCCACCACTCCGACGGTTACCATTTAAAGCTATGGCATCAGTTAGTCCAGTAGTTACATTGCTTAAAATATTTGTTACTGAGCCCAAAGTACTTGCTAGACCTTGACACGTGGTCGACTGTAAAGGTTTCAACGGAGCTCCCCACAGCAAAAGCTCACATAGTCTGAAGTCTGCCGAAAGTTCCAATTTGGTATCGATTTTAATGAATGGCACACCATCACCAACACTTCGGAGAATAGTATTATTTTGCGTAATAGGCTGAGCAAATGTTGCTAGCAATGAAATCACATTCTTTCGTACTCTTAAGTCTTCTGGTTTAGTTAGGCGAGCTTCTGGCAAAGGGTTACCCTCTATGTCATTTGCATTAAACATGTATCCGAGTTCATCTCCATGTGAAGTTAAATCAACACCTTCTGCAGAATTGTCTGCAGAAACAATTGGTAGCCCACGAAGAAAGTTGATACCCTTTGATGTCGAACCTTTGTATTCGAAGCTATAGAGAAAAGCTGATGACGTCTTTCCCCATATTTGAGCGGATAAAGCAGCTGGCAAATTAAAAAGTGCGTCAGTGGTCATCTCGGTAACCTATATATATACATATATGTACATACTTATTAGAAACATAAATTTAACTAGCCAAAATTTAGCTGGCATACCTTCGATAGCACTTCAAATGGTTTTAGTGTATTGGGTACTTTTAACAAGTCATTTATTCCAAAATTTAGACTCTCAACTCCTGGTAAAATTGGATTTACAATGGCTCCAGTTAGTTCATCGACACGTAAAAATGATTTTAGTCCCTGTAATGTATCGACTAGAGAATTCAAAAAGTTTTCGGCAGATCCCCATATTTTGTTTATCGTATTTAGAGTTACTGCGTTCCCAGTCTCTTGCTTGGTTACACCAATTAAAAGTGGAATTGTTGAGAAATTTCTTTTTGAAATAGAAACTTGGGGTCGATCGGTAATTAGTCCTGGAAGGGCTCTTCCATCATCTGGTTCTTCTACATGTGGATTGAACCCAACACATCCGGCTATACCTTTAATCATAGCTCGTCCCTGAAGACGTTCTGTTTGCACTTGAGAATCTTTCATCACAATCTCATCAATACTCCTCTTTAATATGAAAGGTATACAATTTTGTTAATATATCTGAATAAATAAATCATTATAAACTTACAGTTCTGAGACAACTAACAATTTCAGTTTCATTATTTGCTGAACATTTATTTATTTTAGCGATCTCTTGCAATGACTGTACTGGCTCTTCATCATTTGCATACTGTGAAAGCGCAGAGCCTGACATTGCCACTACGCCTGTAATTGAGCCACTTCTTGGTAAACGAGACATGGATAGATACATAGCACTTGCTGCACCCGAACCATGACCAATAACTTTGATCTGCTTCGGATTTCCACCGAAAAACGATATATACTCCGTCACCCATCTTAAAGCAGCTGCCATATCGAACATGGCTAAATTGCCATTAAACTCTTTAGTACCATCGCCAATTATTCCCAATGTGCCGAGTCTGTATTGAACGGGAACAAATATTACTCCTCCCTGCGCGATCGGTTCGGCGTCATACTGTGCCGCGGAGCCATATCGAAATCCCCCTGGGTGAATCCAAACATATACTGGGAGGCCTGTAGTCTCATCAGGCATTTGTGGAGTGTATATATTAAGCAGTAGACAATCTTCATTACCAACCACAAGGTTTGGATTTTGAGCATGTGGTTGCGGGCAAGGCGGTCCGTGACTAGTTGCGTTGATATCACCTTCTAAGTGGCGATACTTTGGTCTAGCAAAACGGTTTGCTCCTGTAGGAGGGTCAGCGAAGCGCAGCCCCAGAAAAGAGTAGATTCCCGTATTTGAATTGCGAAAACCTTCCACGCGTGCATCACGATTGTACGCTCGGGTGAATACAACTGGGTCATCGGGTGGAGGTTTAGCCGCCACTTTACCTCCAACTATACGTTTTACTCGTACACTTGCTGTGTTGATATTTCCAATGAGAAAAACGCAGATCATCCCGAACAGAAATTTTACAATCATGTGTGAATTGTCCACCATTGTTATAAACTAACTGAACATTAATTCACTAACTAAAAATATTTCCAACCAAGTATCAGATAAAAAGCCCCAGATTCCTATCCATAATTTGGTCATACACTAAACAGATGAAACTAATACAAAAAGAGCTTAGTCTGAGTGCGAATGATACTTGGAACGGTGGTTTTGCAACGATATTCACAGTTAAACTAAGTAGTAATGGTTTCAAGCTATACTCATCGAGAGGTTTTGTTGCAATGTGAATCTACATACATGATACATCTTTAGAATAACAATTATATTACTACATGGCGTGCATGAAATGTTTATCTTTCTTGATAATAATGGAATAAAGCCGGAACTCGACCTCGAACTTTCGATATGCTTAAACTATTAAAAGAATAAATGTCCAATTTACAAAATATGTATAAATATATGTATATCCATATGCATATGTATGTATATTCATATCTTTAGTTGGACTTGCATACATTCTAAAGAAGTGGGTGTACATTATGTAAGTGGAGCAAAGCCCTGAAAAGGAGATTAAACTAATATAAAGAAAATGGATCATATTATTTACAGTCTTCACAGTTTCTTTTGCAAAATTGAATTGAGACAGTATTTGTAGTTTTGTTTAATAATACTGCGAAGTGTGTTAAAACACTTAACTCTTTACATCTCTGAAAAAAATGCCTTTCTTATTACACAATCAAACTGGGCGCCGTGGCTCAAGTGGTTAGTGCGTTGGATCGCTGAGCGTGACGTTCGAGGTTCGAATCCCAGAGAACATCAAAAAGTTTTTCACGGTCCCACCTCTCGCGAACGTCTGACAAACGTCCGAGAGTAATAACTGTCAAGAGAAAGCTTCTCAATTTGCCTTTCGGATATGGCTCTAAACTGTAGGTCCCTTTCATTTGTGTGAAAAATATAACACGCACAACACGAATGGTCGCAGAAGCTAGGCTCTGGACCATATACAGTCCGTTGCGCCAAGAATTTGTATTTTTTTTTTAAACTGGATTTTAATCTGCTAAAGTGTTCCCTTTTCATATATAAACAATTCTAGTTCTATTTTCATCTTTCCATCTCCAAATAACTTTTTCTCGATATGGCTATTGAAGTTGCTTTTACAGCCTATTCCAGAAGAAGATCATGTATAGTGTAGTCGCAGTCCTGCAGCTATACCCAGCCAATCGTCTCAATTCTAGTATAATAGTAAAGCGATCACTAGGTGATTATCTTCCAAGTGTCTTGAATATTAATCATTTATACATACATTGATCTTTTTATTTTGAAAAGTTGAAGATGTTGGGACTGAGAATTTAACAGAAACAATTTCAAGAGATAGAAATACAATTTCTCAAAACAATTATGTATTTTCATTATTCTATTCTACAATTGTATTTTGTCGAAAAAAATGAACAAATTTGTTTAAATGCTTAAACTAAATATGACACGTATGTTATGGATTATAATTAGGTAATAAAGTTTTAGTAACATTAAATCTAGAATGCATAAAAATTAAAAAAATAATATGAAATTGCAACAAATATATTTTTTTTCTAAATTAACTCTAGCAGACCTTTCTTGTTTATTTCATGGGATGCCGCAGTGTTTAGATGGAGTTGAGCAGCATATCATACTTACGTCAGCATTGTCATTTGAGAAGTCTGGAGTATTTTTATCGGCAGTCTTTTCTTCTTGAGACAATTGAAATGTAGTCTTTTCATTTGGAAACTTAATATCATATTGGGTACTGCTGGCAGTCATCTCATTAAATCCACTATCAGTACGACAAAATAATGAACGTTCCGATAAAATTTGCTCTCCCGGGTTCTTACAATTAGTATAGATTGTAGGACTCTCGGTCGCCTGGAGGAATACTTTGTTTGATTCTTTAAGATCACATTTGTCCTCGGCGTCAACACTATCCGCGTCATTTTTCGAAGAATATTGAATTGAGAACGATTGAGATAAATTTTTTCGGCTAGCGGAACGACGTTTACTGCGTGGCGTATCCGACTCTGACGAAATATTACTCATTGCAGACAATTGACTAACTTGCATATCATCCTCATCTACGTCCAGAGTATCGTCTCCGAATAAATCAATATCAAAAGAAGACTTTAGTCTTTTTGTGGTATCTACAAGCAGACCACTCATTTTCACGTTGGATATGGAGTCGGTTGACATTTCGCTGGACACTAGACATGGAGAAGAGCATTGTTGAGCTAGATTTCGGTCGGGTGTAGTGAAACGATACTTTGGTGACATTTTACAGAGAGGACTACCACCATTTTCTAAAGTTTTGGGACATCGGTAGTTTCCGTATAAACAAGAAAACGGGCGGGCCATTGAATCACCGCTCTTAGAACTATTAAGAATTTTAAAACGTGATTTACGCTTAAGACTTGGAGGCGATGAGCTTTGAACTATGGGGGAGAGGGAGCCAAAAGAGTTTTTGTCCATAGAATCTGATAGTTTTGAATTGTGGAAGGGTTCATCAGATGCTACAGGTTTATAATTGAACAGTTCTGGAGAAAGCGGTGGGGGACTGCTCACTGTTAGTACACCACTCTCTGTATCAGCAAAAGTATCGTCGTCTGTACACATTACGCTATGATAATCAAACAATTTACGTCTAAGTGATGCATCTCTTAAATCGTGGTCAATTACACTTATAGAACAATCAGCTGAAATGTTTTCTGAGACAGCAGTGCTTTGCTGATCTTCGTTGAAGAAAAAATACGGCGCCAGAGCCGATTCCAAGTCTTTGGGCAACACAGGAGGCAACGACAAAACTGTTTGTGAAACATTGTCCCGTATTCTACGGCCTGGTTTGGTAATCGGTGTATTACCGCTTATCTCGGAGAGAATAATGCGTTGACTTCGGAGTGGGCAGTCAATTGGACTAGGAACAATTTGTTGCTCTTTGAAGTATGAACTAATGGCAGATTGAGCCTTAGCCTCGTAGTCGGGATCTGGCGAATCGTGAAATTGTGTCTCATGCGGTTCAACGTTGGCAGGCTGCAATGAAGAAACATCATCAATTGTCCAAGTAAATTGCGTTGAAGAATGTTGTGGTGTCGGTGGACGTTGAAATAGTGTTGGACTGGCAAAGATAAACATTCAGAAATTGGTTATATTAATTAATAACATAAATACCTTCCGATTAGTGGTAGATGGAGGCGCTCGGCTAGTGCTGCTTCAAACGGGTTCACAATCTTCGAAAGGCGTTTTGCTGGTGGCGTCTTAACCACAGGGAACACATGGAAAGAATTTGTCTCTTTGAATCGTCTTGAATGATGTCCATGATGTATCAGAGTAGCAGTCTGATTATTGCTGCTTCTGCTTAGCAGCGTCCTACTGTTTTTACTAAAGAAATTCAAGACTGGCGAACGATGCTTATACCGCAAAGGTGTGTGCGAATTTATTTCCGAATTCATATTAAAGTTACTATTTATAATTGTATGAAGTCAAATATGAAAGTGCTCTAGCTCATTTAATCAAAAAATCGCGACGGCGATGCCTTTTCTATTCTAAATTTTGAATAGAAAGGATAAACTTTTCTACATCAAACTTGGGAACAACGGCCCGAAATGTCAAAATGATGAAATTTCCCGTGAATAGGGATATTTTCTTCATTATTTACACAGCGTCTGCATGGACGCCACATGTAAATATGTATGTCGTTGACAATTTCCGTCCAACTTTCTTTTTCATTTGAGTTAAAAATGTTCCAAATTTCCTGAATATTAAATAATTTCCACAGCTAGAAATACCCGATAATTCTTTCGAAATTATAATAAAAAAACAATTCTTTTATAATAGCAGTATTTTATTATCACCCATGATACATATAGATCATTCGTTTGCATGCATTACAACAACAACACGAAATCTTGCTATTGATCAAGACCAATTTTCGTGATCCAAAAATTAGTTCGGGCTATTCCTCACTAGGATACACTTTCCTTCGTGAATGTTGGTATAATTATCGACGATTGGATCGAGGGGAACATGTTGCCAAATTAGAATATGGAATATTATTTGCAAATCAAATTTTATTGAATTATTTATATTCTGCTCATAGTGATATTAAAATAATAATTAACCGGGAATCTCTGTAACCATATAAGTGAGTAGGAAACCATTTTGTATGAATTGGCGCCGGTAAAATGTACAAAGTCAAAACTAAAATGTATTTAACAAACATAAACTTAACTGGGAAATGCAAAATATTATTCTCAGTTGATATTTGTTGATACAAATTAACAACTTCCTCTTTGAAAAAAGCAAGCACATCAAATTTTCATTTTAAAAAATATTTATACGCATGGCAACCTTGCGCTAAATGTCAAAAAGGAACTCAGCTGTGCAATTTTCGATTTTTTTATGGTTCGAGGGAAAATTCTCTGTATCGAACGCAGAATCCATGCTTTCAGCATTGAACAACGAAAACCTGATAAGATACTTTCGTCGCTTTCAAATAAGAACTATGGAATACACAAATACAACCTATATTAAATAAAGAAAAGCAAATATATCCATGTACATCAAATGCAGCTGCTTCCACTTTAGCTTTTACTTTTTTTTAACTTCTTATTTTGACAGAGTTAAATGTGAAACTACTACCACAACACAGAACTTAAATTTTTCGTTGATCTGGACTGTTTTATTTTCATCGTGTGATCTATTTGGATCATAAGTGATATTGAACAAATGTTTGAACTTTAAATAAACAGCTCTGATTGATTTTCATAAACGCGCCCATTTGCAGCGCACTTGAAAAAAATAAAAAATTATTACTAACAAACGCAGCCTTCATCTGTCAGTGAACTATCAAAACGACCGGTTGGCCAAGAGGAAATTATTTTACATTCAATTTTGCTTTGTTATGTGATGTGGGCGAAAATGGCAAAATAATAACGCTGCTGTTTAATGTTGTTAATCTTAGAAATAAGCGTAATTAACGTCCATTTAGATTAACAATTTTTACAATAAATAATGATGACGGAGACTGGGTGCAGACACTTCCAAAACTACGTCAAGGAGTATGGGTTGGACACATTTAGCATTGTGGACGCTTACTTTTCTGCGTGTATTTCCAAAGATGCTCGTGGTAAAAAGGTGAATATATTTTAAATGCCATTCTTTTTTTTTTTCAATGTTCAATTTAAGGCATTATCGTGCTGCTGCTTCGAATGTGGGAGTTTCGGTTTGCAAATCTATTCGTGCCTTCATTGTATTTATTTTGGATGCAAGGGTCCTCACATTTTAGAGCATCTGAAATTGCAAAAGCATCCCATTGCTCTTGAACTATCGCATGGGGTTATATATTGCAATTCTTGTAAAGACTTTATATATGACCAGCGTTGCCAAGATATCTTAGACAAACACCGGCGCCTGGAGGCAATAGATCTGCGAAAGAGCTTGACGTTCAGACCTTGGCGGGCAACTGCAACCGAATTGAGTTTGCTACTAACAAATCCGCGTAGAAGATGTATTAAGGCCAATCAAACGATAGGTTTAAGGGGACTGACGAATTTGGGATCCACGTGCTTCATGAATTGTATAGTACAAGTACGTAATGAAGTCCTGTTTGATCGCATTTCAATCAAGTTTATAAAATTAACTTAATTTAAGGCACTTATTCATACACCACTTCTAAATGATTACTTTCTGTCGGAACGGCATGAGTGCACAGTTAAGTCATCATTGAAATGTCTAGTTTGTGAAGTTTCGCGGTTGTTTCAGGTAAGAGACTTGTACTGCTACAAAGAATAATTCATTTTGGTATTGATTCGGGGGATAGGAATTTTATTCCGGTTCCCGTGGTCCACTTTCTTTACATCGTTTATTACATCTTATTTGGAATCACGCAAAACACTTAGCGGGATACGAGCAGCAAGACGCGCATGAATTTTTTATAGCAACATTGGAGATATTACATTTGCATTGCATTAGCTCAAAAAATGAAGAACGTAATAAAATCCCAGTATATAATAGCAATTCAGCGAATCCCACTCAATGCACATGCATAATTGACCAGATATTCACAGGAATGCTGCGAAGTGATGTTGTTTGTCAAGCATGTAAGAATGTTTCTACAACAATAGATCCTTTTTGGGATATATCTCTAGATCTTGGGGAAGTACAGGGCGGCACCTCTCCAAAAAGTTTAATTGATTGCCTTGAGAGATATACTCGAGCAGAACACCTCGGTTCTGGTGCCAAAATTAAGTGCTCCACTTGTAAAAGTTATCAAGAATCAACTAAACAGTTGTCACTGCGGACCTTGCCAAGTGTAGCAAGTTTTCACCTAAAGCGGTTCGAACACTCAAGTTTGTTCGACAAAAAAATCTCAACTTTCATCTCATTCCCAGCTGAATTTGATATGAAACCATTCATGTCGGAAAAGAACAATCTCTACGGAGATTATCGGTATTCCCTATATGCTGTTGTAAACCACGAAGGCACTATTGATACAGGTCACTACACTGCATATGTTCGTCACCATAAAGATACTTGGGTTAAATGTGACGATCATATAATTACGACTGCAACCCTCAGCCAAGTTCTGGACAGCGAGGGGTAAGTATTTTCTATAAAACGGATACACATCAATTTATTTGATATATTTTCAGTTACCTACTGTTTTACCATAAAAACATACTAGAGTATGACTAAGGCACTTGTTATATTGGAAAAAAAAACAAATACAAGCGCCTAAGAAGTTTTCTTTACCTTTTGATTTTATATCCGAATTCTCTTAATATATAATTTTATTATACATTGCGGTCTTCTGTATACTAATCGATTTATTTTTTGTAAGTAGTTTTAAGAAGTACACGAGATAATAAATAATAAATCAATGACATCTGTTTGATTTTGGCATGTTTTCTACACGAATTCTTCGCAATTCTTCCATTCGTTTAGCATATTCCCAGCATTCCTTGTCGAGTGCAGATTTACCACCGGCAACAGCTAATAGCCGTGACAACACCAGCAAGCTGTGAAGTTCATTTGCGCCTATATTTGGATTCGACTTGCGCATTTCAACGAAGTCAGTTTGTATCATTTCAGTATCGACCGAATTCATGCCGAAGTTACAAACTTTTGCAGAGGTAAGGTATCGACGAATAGCATCCAACTTTGGCTGGGCGTAGTGTTTTGTCGCTTTGAGTGTTTCTCCAATTAAACCAATACAGTCTGAATCAGCATTTAAGGGCACAAGAAAATCATTCTAAAAGAAGAACAGAGTGATAGCATTGAACGATTTATGAATTCTTCAATTTGCTTACTGGGAGCATACTCTTTCCCTCGCTTAGCACCAACACAGGTATATCAGTGTCGAAGTCGATGTCATAATATCGAAAATTGCATTTTATTTGTTGCGATTTCATGAAATGTGCCAAATTCTGAATTCCTCGAACTCCGTTGGTCTGCAACATGCCTGGTTCTAGCCGCGTTTCATCTAAAACAAGGTGTGTATGTGGAGCTAGCTGTAAGATGCCTGAAGTAAGTTTGCTTGTTTCGTAGTCCTTCCTACATAAACCAAACAATTAAAATAGAAACAGTGCTTAATAATAAGAACTTACTTCGGAAAGAACTGCAGTGTATTCATAGTCTCTAATGTCATTGCTAAGTAGTGACTAGCTGGCAGAAAAAGCTCCAGAATGTCATAAAGCTCCTGAGTATAACTTGGTAGAACTTCTTGAGGTATATTACAAATGTTCAAAGCAAATTTTCCAATGCTGTGCAAATCCGTTCGGATGTATCTACATATATTAGACTTATTAACAAATGACTACATACTATACAAATAATAACTTACACAGTTGATATTAAATGAGCCAGTAGGTATTCCGCAGCTAGATCATCGCCAAGCAAGCATTGTGTTAGAAGAATTTTAAGGTCCTTGTAAACAGATTCAAAATTTAAAATTGGCTCAGTTATTTCACTTATCAATGGATCAAGCAAAGGGTTGTTATGGGCTAGCTTTCTCACAGCGACAGCATGAAGTCGTGGTATAAGAGACGGTGGTGGATTTTGTGCCTGTATTTCATTGCAGTTTTCAAATTCATTAGAACAATCAATTGTCGATGCATCTAACGCTGGATCAACAGACAAGAATCCGACCACATCTATAATGGAGTTTAACGCATAATTATCGAAGTCACTGTATAGTTTAATCAAACATGCTTTGCTTGGCCGCTCGGGAATAGGAGAATTAAGTAAATAATCCATAGACAATGATGAAGTACTGATAGTTGGAAGAGTGGTTCGCGGTCTGGTTTCAGTACAATGGCGCTTATTAAACTTTTCAAGGCTTGGTTCTATGTCTATCATTTCAGAATCACCTTCATCGGTTACTTGACGCTTAGCAACCATTTGTGACTGTGTAGTTTTGCTTGAAAGCATGGTACAAAGTGGTTTGTGATTATTTAATTCTTCAAATGATGAGGCCCATGGGTTTATCCCAGGTAAAGAAACTACAAACATCGTTCTTCTTTCCCCTTGCACATTATCTCCACACTCAAAGTTCACACCTTCGTTGGGTTTGAGTACCAAACAATCCCGGTACTTACCATTCTGAATTCTGCTGCTACCATGGTTAGTTGTGGGAATGACTTGATATTGCTCTAGGTAGATTTCTGGGTCGAGCATATCTTGTATCATACCTCGAAATCGAACCAGGGATAAATCTTTTAAGTCATGAAGGGGAGTATAGTTGAGAAGAGGTACACTGCGCCATGTTTTGAAATTCTCCAATAGCTGAATGTACTTTGATTCATCTTCGAGGAATTCTAATAAATTTGGTATATTTGATTCCATTTGCATTTAAAGACTCGACCGATTTTAAAATTATTTGATTCAAAGCCCAAACGTCAAAATTCTTGGCGGTAAAGAATTCTGTCGCAACGTCTGGAAGGTTTGTTAAGTTTCACTGAGACTACATCCAGCTGTGTTTGATTTATATTTTATGTGTGTTTCTTAAATTAGCCTCAGGGTCGGGTCAACACATGTATTTTGACAGTCCGTGGTAAAATTTTTACTTTAGTCTTTGAGTTTTATTTATGTATATACTTATATAGCAGTTGAATTTGTTCAGATAAATCTTATTATAATGGGTAAATTTCTTCTTCTTCCATATAGCAAAGGTCAGTTGTTAGTTTTGATAAAAAACAATATTCTTTGGTGAATTGATAATTCACCAATAAAAGGTTAATTCACCAGACAAAGATGAAATCTAAATTTACAATGATGTTCAATTCTACCTTGTTTGTCGGCGTTTATTAAAATAAAGAGTGTAGTTAATACAGATCAAACTTTTCTTCAAGTGGTAGGGTGGGGATTTATTGAATCAACTTGTGCAATATGCAGAATTTGACGCTAGATATGGATATTTATGGTAACAATGGTATGGTAATTCGTCTGATTCCAAAAAAGGAAATATTATCTAATGCCACTGTCGTTTGAAATGGACCCTTTGAAAATTATTAAGAACGGTCCACAATTCTTTCCGATTCTCAAGAGAGCATTGTTATTATATTAATATTAATAATTAATAATTAACTAAATATTTCAACTCGAAACATGGTACATATAGTAATGCCACATTTCATACTACATATTTCATTAAATTGTAGTTTCAAGTGTGATTAAAAACGAACAGTGCGCTCGAGCTGTTTAAACGAAGGAATGACAGAATATGCTGTCATTCATATTTAAACGTACCTGCATACTCGCACTTTGATTTCAAATAATTCAGTATTTTTAGCACTGCTCATATTGCAGAGAAATTCGAGGTTAAGTAATATCATCCACTGAAAGAGATTTTAGTTATTCCATACGTGTGTTCGAGGTTCGTTGATGATGTGAGGCTAAACGATCGCAGTGCATCTAAACATTTTTTTTTTTTACTTATTTTCACCAAACACTGTTTTATGTAATCTTAAAGCGTCTGTCATTTAAATTCCTTGCTATTCACATCCGTAAAATAAAATACATACGAGTGGAAGTATTTGACTTAATTTTCGGTGCATTCAGGTACAAAAAGTGAAAAGCGATCGTGTTGGCAAAAATTAAACACCGTATAGAAAAGCATTACAATTGTCAGTTTACCTGTTCAGAGTTTGATTCTTCCTAAAAGCAGATGTAAATGTAGTTGTGTGGTACCGTAGCGCCGTAGTGTGTTTGTCAAGTTTACTTGTGTAGACAGTGGTTCTCTTAATCGATCATCTTTGGTTTCGTGGTGTGTATTAAATTATTGTGGGGCTACGTTACCATTAGAAATTAGAATTTGTTAATTTTTATAATGTAGACAAGGAATTTACTATATAATGTCTAACTTTAACCATGAAACTAGGTTACATTAAATAAACAATGACTATTTAATTAAGCTTGGAAAGAACCTGACGAATAATGAAAGCAACTCTGCAATTAAGAGCACTACGTTTTCAATTTTCGCTTTTATCATTATTTCTTTTATTTATCTCGAAGAAGGGATATAAAAGAGTGATACGAAATATTGTCAGAAAAGTTAAAAAATAATTGTTGACTGGAGTAACAAATTATGATATTTTAAAATTCAATCATTCTCTTTAAATATGTTTGAATAGAAGGTAAAAAGCATATGGTTGCATAGTACACGCGTCCGTATGTGTATATGTATGTAGTGAGCAAATTATGAACTGTTGACGTAGACTACAATATACATATGTAAATAATCAGTGGACCTAAAACCTGTATTAAAGTGTACAATAGCTGTTTAAAAAAAGAAAACAAAGAAATATTGGTGTTTACAAATAAATTCAGACGATTGGGCTTTGCCTTCAAGAAATACGCATGTGTTTTACTCCTATATAATACAATTTGATATTCTTTGGCTTTTAATACAATAGAAGGAACTTCGTATATCAGATGGTGAAACTAAGGTTTGATAATGCTAATCAAACGCGAAGACGAAATCATAACCAATCCGAGCTCTTCGGCTTTTCGCAGTACAAAATGTGATAAAATAAAATTTATGGCTGAGCGGTGGATCAATAATGAATGAAAATGCTGCTGAAAGTTTGGTGAGATATACATACCTACTTACATACATTTTTCTTCATGAACATTAAATAAATTATTAATTAAGTTAAGCCAGATACAGAGTAAATGAACCTAATGTACATATTATAATAATAATAAAAGTTGCAAGAAGAAATGTTTTAATTAAAATTTTAATTTTGGAGGTTAAAGGTGTGGAGAATTTGTTGTTATTGAATTTAACACAAGTCTTTAGCAATGTTCAAAATGTTCACTGTGTTAAAAATGAATGTATTAAATTAAATATCATACCTACCAACCGTCGAAATATTCTAATCCTTATTATTCGCTCAACAAAAAAAAATACTTCTCGAATACTGTCTTTTATTTCTATTTTTATAGGTATTTGATGACGATAATGAAGAGGGGAGGGGTATTTACAAAAAAAAAAAAATTAATTGAATTTACATATCTACATTTTTATATCCAATATCTAATTACTTTAATACAAAAAACATCTTAATTAAAATTCAAACATTTACGAATTCAAACTTTAATTTGAAACAAAGTCACAATATTCACTCTAGTGTCAAAATTAAAGATTATGTACTTTTCTATACTAAGGACCAATTTATATTTTTAATTTTTTTCTTAAGTAGCCGTAAGCCCCAGTAGCTAGTGCTACATCTAGGATAATTAATATTGTAATTAATTGCATATTAATAAATTATGTATAATAATAATAATTCATTTATTCCAATCCTCTGATGGACCAAAACATTTTTTCATAGACATTACGCGAATGCCTGCGAATATCCGAGAGTAATAGCTAGCTAGCTAAGGCTCAAGTTTATTACTTACATTCGTTTTCACTCTTGTGAAAAATGTTAGTTAAACAAAATCTGTATTTCTATAAATGTTTTTTTTTTTTTTATTGAACTGACTGCTATTTTTCTGATCTATTATTATAATAATATAAATTCCTCAAATATCACAAATAAGTGACTTTATACATGTAATTCGAGAGGGAAATTAACATTGAAATAAACATTCTTATCCGTCATTGCCAATGCCAACATTGTTGTAAGCAATGTTTTAACAGCTGACAGCGCGAGCTTCAGATATAGAGAAACTTACATACATATATCGTTCTTCATCCATCCAGCCGATGTTCTCACATTAGTTCAGTGCTTATTCTCGAATCGCTTACAGCGTGTTAGGCGATGTGCGAGTGAACTTTTTTTTAAATAAGTTCGTTTCGTTTTCTTTTATTTTTAAAACAAAGTACTCTATCAATGAATAATTTTTTTTTTTGTGAATACAACGAAAACTAAAAACAAAATTTCAAAGAAATCGTTCTTTGTACATACCTATATATGTAAATCGTTTTTCTTTTTATTGTGAGATTCATATTGATTTTACCTACCTACCACATGACACTAAGTGTTGAGTTGATTCTAAAAGGATTCTAAAAGTTGTACATATAGTGAATAAGAAAAAAAACATGCAATTATTGTCATTTTGTTATTATGGGATGGGAATGTTAGAAAATATTGCTTTTGTTTTCTGGTCGTATTGTATTTTATAAGCAAGTGTTTGCGATGTGCACAGTTTCAAATGACGGAGGTTGCCGTGCACAGAACAATCGATTATATTCATATTTCCGGTCATTTCGAGTTAAACCCCAAATTGTGATTACATTACTTGCTTGCTCATCTAACTGAAAACTAGTTTTTGCTTACGTTTAAAAATTTAGATATGAATGTACATACAAACATTTATGCATTTGTTACATACTGTTAGAGCCAAGATGTGTTGATGGATGGATGTATGGATTTTTTTCCGCGTTGAGTGCGCGTTACACGTAATATTGTAAGCAATTTTCATCGCGGCTTCTATTTCTAATTGTGACTAATAATTTTTTACGCCATAATTCCATAGGATACATATGTACATATATGTATGTACATAATTGAAAGTGGTTCACGATCGCCCCTAGTCAAGATATTCATCTTGAAATCGCTTTGGGATACTTGTATCACAGACCGCTTTCGAGTTATGTATTTCGTTGATGTGTATAAAAAAAAATTCAAGGCCGAAAGTGTTGTCAAAGTCAAGAGTACTAATGAACTCGATAATAATGACTATGGTGATTTTTTGTTTTGAACAGTTTGTCGCTTGCCCCCGAAGCAATTCTCCTTATTGCGCACGAGGTGTGGGAAGACTTGATCATTACATTGAAAAAAGTTAATGAATGTGCTCTCTTTAAGTGCGTACTCACCATTGTGTAAGATACATTTTATTCTCTTGCCGAGGGTATATATGTATGTACATAGATACATATGTACATATGTATGTACATATGTACATATATGCGGTGAAATTGATAATAATTTTAGAGAAGCAGGTCATCGAAAAATACGGGTACCTATACCTACATATGTATTTCTCATAATGAAATTTCTAATTTGAAGTTATGCATATGTATGTACATAAATATATCTTTGTACATACATACATATATCTGTACTATGAATGTATACAATGCGATCTAAATAAATATGTTCTTATTATGTTATATTTATATGTATACTGATACATATTTTTGCAATTAGTTACAAACTTTTGTAGTGATAGCATAAATATCGGTAGTACGAGTATGTACATACATATATGAAAGTTATTCACACTGTAAGAGCTAAGTGCAAATGTTTTGTGGTACCAATGAAAGAATTCAAAGTTTGACAGAAAAAACAAAACAACTTGCTCAAAAATGTTCACAACAAATACAACATCATCAGAAATCATCGATACATCAATTGCAATGTGCTTTACAACCACCAGAACAGCATCAAAATATAGAAGCAAGGGGTGGTTTAAAATATCTGTGTGCTTGCACAGGCGGTACCCTTCGTAGTTTATCACATAAGATTAAAGAAGGCAATAATACAAATGCGAAGTGGTATGTAAAGGTAACTATTCTTATCCTTTGACATTTTAAATTTTTTTATTTGCAAATTTTTCAATTATTATATATGTATGTAATTAACTTTTTGGTCTATGATGAAAAGTTAAATTTTCTGACTTGTAAAATTATTGCAGACGAAATGAAATATTTAAAAAAAAAAAATATTTATGTTTTCAAAATAATTAGTACTCTTTCACTCGTGTTGCCGGTTTATCCATCTAGCAAGATCTATGAACATATACGTAGGTTCTATAGCGCTGCAATATGAGATGTACATACATATGTAGTTTAGAAGCAATCAGATTATATCACAACATAGAGTATGGATTTGGGAATTCAGGTTATTGCATATTGGTGTTAGACTTATTTTATAAATAGTATAGTAATAAGTTTTGTTTTATTGTGAAGAATATTCTTTTAATTTGATAATTTTTGTAGAAAAATCATAATCCTAGGGGATTACGAATTTGGCACAGCTAGCTTCTTAAAACTATTCATGTCTTTTTTTGTTTTTAATATTGTTTAGTTAATACGTATATTCCTTTTAGCAGCCCACGTGGCGACTTTGGGGCGAGGAGCGTGAAAAAGATGCAATATTCACCGTTTATCTTAAAAAAGTCCGATACCATCGGCCAACACCGCGAGCTAGTAGCGTAAGTGTACAAGAAATATATATATGTACATACATTACGATTCAAACTAAAATGTTGTTTTTCAGGATTCAGACGATGAGATTTCTCACTTAGAGTGGGAGACAGTCAGAGTGCGTTTTGTTAAGGCTGCCTCGTTGGCTAGGTTGGTCGAAGCTCTAGCAACAGACGATGGTGAATTAGAGAGTACGTTCATAAATGTATTCCTTTCGACATACCGCACTTTTTCATCACCGAAAGATGTTTTAGAACTCTTAGTCAAACGTTATGATACGCTCAACGAAAAGTTAAATCATGAGATTCAAGAGGGAACCAAAATTGATAACTTTGATCCCAATACTTCAGTGTGTGAGCAGCATAAAAAAACTCTAGTCTCAGCACTACATGTGTGGCTGGATGGTTTTCCTGAAGATTGGAATGAGGAGAACTTAAGGCAAATATTGGCTTTTGCTTCAAGACGACTGCCAAGATCTGATCTACATATAAAAGTTTTACATCGCCTTGAGCGGGTTTTACGGTTACAGGCGCAACAGGTGTTTTCGGAAGACAATTTGCCTTGGGCTGGTCATCATCAGTATAATGATTTTGCCGATCAATTTGCTGGTCTTTGCTTAGCTCCCGCATTTCGGGGTCCGTCTCATTTATTGCATGTGTATCGGTTCCCCCATGTTCCTGTCAAGCATTTCGCCGAACAGCTAACCAGAATGGATTCAGAATTATTCAAAAGGCTAATTCCTCATCAGTGCTTAGGGGCAACATGGGCGCGACGTGATAAAAACGGTGCTGAGACTGTTGTTGCCACAGTTACACAATTCAATGCGGTTTCTTTTAGAGTAATATCGAGTATATTAATTGAACCTAGACTTAAACCCCAGGTAAATGGCTATAAAATAATATGAAGTTTATTGTTCAGTTTTGATTGTGAATTTTATAGGAAAGGGCATTGTATATAGCCACCTGGATCGATATTGCTCAAGAGTTGCGCTTATTGAAAAATTTTTCTTCTTTAAAGGCGATAATTTCAGGACTTCAGTCAAATGCAATATATCGCTTGTCGAAAATATGGGCAGTTCTTCCGAAAGAAAAAGTAAATTCTTTGTTTTTGAAAACGTATATACCTAATCGAAATCATATTTCGTTGGGTTTTACAGATGGAAATTTTTAGTGAACTTGCCAGAATTTTCTCAGAAGATAATAATGCATGGACTCAACGTGAAGTTCTTATGCGAGAAGGTACAGCCAAATTTGCAGATACTGTAGGCGAACATGACAGGCATTTACAAAAAATTATACAGAAGCAGGTTAGTACTTCTCATAAGGCAATGTATAGTTATTTTGTAACAAAGAACTTATTTATTTTTTGTTGCTTTATTTCATAGAGCACCCAAACTTCGCATGGTACAATACCTTATTTAGGGACATTTCTTACTGATTTGACAATGATTCATGCGGCAATACCTGATCGCGTGACGGATGATCATCTTATTAATTTTGATAAAAAAAGAAAAGAGTTCGAAGTATTGGCACAAATAAAATTATTGCAGGGAGCTGCTAACACATATAATCTACGTGAAGATTCGAATTTTGACCGCTGGTTTGCAGCAATGTTAATCTTAGACGAGCGTGAAGCTCATGCCTTATCATGTCAATTAGAACCACCACCTGAACCAAGGAAATCTACTTCGACCACATCCACATCGTTGGGCCATCGTAAGACTGATTCCATAGCATCCAATTCAAGTAGTGGCGCAGGCTCACAATTCTATTGCGAGATAAGTAGCAGTTTCGGCGCCTCTAGGCACAGTTCCAGGAATAATTCCCTCGATCGTGATGTTCAACCTCCAAATGCATCAGTACTTTCTGCTTCGAGTAGCGTTTCAAATCTTTCAGTTGACTCAAGCAATTCGGGTGGCCACAAGTCAAGTGGAGTCAACTCAAAAAATGCGAATGGTAAAAATCTAGCCAATGGGGTACCACTCATTAACGCACAATTGGTTCAACCACCGGGCGCTAAAAATGTCATTCCAGACTTTTATATTATACGAGTGACATATGAGACTGAAAATATCGAACTCGATGGAATAGTTCTCTATAAGAGTATAATGCTGGGAAATAACGAACGTACTCCACACGTCATTCGAAATGCAATGATGAAATTGGGACTAGAGGGAGATCCTGATCGATTTACCCTTGCTCAGGTCCTCCCCGATAAGGAGCTAGTAATGCCACAAAATGCAAATGTTTATTATGCTGTCAACACCAACTTTAACCTAAATTTTATATTGCGTCCGAAAAAAGAAAACAGCTGACCACTAAAGAAGAACGATCTGGTAAAGAGTACTGGCTGGCCACAGATTGGTACACAATAGTATTTGAAATAAAAGCATAGATTTATAAAATTAGCTATTTGTTTCGATTACTTAAGTAAAAACCAATTCAATATTTTGATATTATTTATGTGAACTAAATTTAAAATGATATTATTTGCTTTAACCCTATTTATTGATATATACTTATACAAATTCGTAACAAAAATATACTAAAATGGTGCGAATAAACAAATACAAAAACAATGTAAACATATTATAGAAGTCAATATAGAATAAATGAATAATTATTATTAGAAGTGTTTTTGCTATCTTAAGAGCAGGACGTGTAAATGCAATTATTATTAATATAAGTAAATAAATGTAATATTTTGTACATTAGGATTTATAAAAATTAAGTATTTATGTGACTTTATACATATGTGTATATATATACATACATACATATTTAAAACATTTTTACTGTGAACAAACTGCAATAATGCATTTGGAAAGACAAATATACATAAGATATACAAATAATTCCAGTGTATCAACTAAATTAACTATGTATCCATGATGAGTAACACAAAACCAACACATGTTCATATTTTGAGGGATAATATCCATATCTGGGTTTTTCAATAGATTGATTAATGATTGCTTATTGTAATGCAACATGTGTATTTCGTTGAAAATTCTTGAAAACAACGTTTGCAAAGAAATATCATTGGTCTGCGTTAGACCAAAGTCAGAGACAAACAAGTGTATTGGATCACTTAACTTACTTACTTCACGGGCTCCCGACCCCTTAAAGTCTTTACACTTTAGACAGTGTAGCGGGATCCATCCTCGTTGTACTCTTTTTCAGTTGTCAAGACCAAGCGCTCTGGCATCCGCGACAGCTTCCTTATCTCTGAAATATAGGGTCCTTGATTTGTAAAGGATAATTATTTGCTTTTTGTTGGAGTTTCGCTGTCCCACTTTGACACCTAAGTATCATTGGTTTCCCTGGGTAAGTTATCGTTGAGTAATATCATGATTAAAGCACACATAGCCTTTAGTTCTAAAATTAAATATATCTACGATGTGTCATGTACATATTTCCATTTGGCAAATATTACTTAGATATCGATTTTCATGAAAATTAGCCGATTCGTAAGTGAGAAATATGCGATTATCAAAATGTTGTCCATAAAGGACCATTAAACGGTTTTCAGCAAAAGAAAAAACAACTGTCACGCCACCTCACAATATATTTAAAGCAAAATGTTAAATTTGACTAAATTGTAAAAGTAGAATTGAGTGACCTATACTTGTCAAGTTGCTCTATGCTGGTAATACTAAGTTTGATAAAAATTCCGAATAAAAAATTTAACAAAACTGTTGCAATTCGCTGTACATATACACAGACATACATATATGATGATGATTTTACTTTTCACGTAGACTGGGATTTTCTTAAAAATGGGATTGAGTTTGTATAGTGCCCAAGGGTATGACTGGGCTAATTAGACTTCTTCCACTTTCTGTGGATGAAATCAGTTAAAAATATAAAATAGTGTCTACGTGACGAACTTTCATAATGTTTTTAAAAATGATCATAATAATGGAGACTGTTGTTGCCACAGTTACACAATTCAATGCGGTTTCTTTTAGAGTAATATCGAGTATATTAATTGAACCTAGACTTAAACCCCAGGTAAATGGCTATAAAATAATATGAAGTTTATTGTTCAGTTTTGATTGTGAATTTTATAGGAAAGGGCATTGTATATAGCCACCTGGATCGATATTGCTCAAGAGTTGCGCTTATTGAAAAATTTTTCTTCTTTAAAGGCGATAATTTCAGGACTTCAGTCAAATGCAATATATCGCTTGTCGAAAATATGGGCAGTTCTTCCGAAAGAAAAAGTAAATTCTTTGTTTTTGAAAACGTATATACCTAATCGAAATCATATTTCGTTGGGTTTTACAGATGGAAATTTTTAGTGAACTTGCCAGAATTTTCTCAGAAGATAATAATGCATGGACTCAACGTGAAGTTCTTATGCGAGAAGGTACAGCCAAATTTGCAGATACTGTAGGCGAACATGACAGGCATTTACAAAAAATTATACAGAAGCAGGTTAGTACTTCTCATAAGGCAATGTATAGTTATTTTGTAACAAAGAACTTATTTATTTTTTGTTGCTTTATTTCATAGAGCACCCAAACTTCGCATGGTACAATACCTTATTTAGGGACATTTCTTACTGATTTGACAATGATTCATGCGGCAATACCTGATCGCGTGACGGATGATCATCTTATTAATTTTGATAAAAAAAGAAAAGAGTTCGAAGTATTGGCACAAATAAAATTATTGCAGGGAGCTGCTAACACATATAATCTACGTGAAGATTCGAATTTTGACCGCTGGTTTGCAGCAATGTTAATCTTAGACGAGCGTGAAGCTCATGCCTTATCATGTCAATTAGAACCACCACCTGAACCAAGGAAATCTACTTCGACCACATCCACATCGTTGGGCCATCGTAAGACTGATTCCATAGCATCCAATTCAAGTAGTGGCGCAGGCTCACAATTCTATTGCGAGATAAGTAGCAGTTTCGGCGCCTCTAGGCACAGTTCCAGGAATAATTCCCTCGATCGTGATGTTCAACCTCCAAATGCATCAGTACTTTCTGCTTCGAGTAGCGTTTCAAATCTTTCAGTTGACTCAAGCAATTCGGGTGGCCACAAGTCAAGTGGAGTCAACTCAAAAAATGCGAATGGTAAAAATCTAGCCAATGGGGTACCACTCATTAACGCACAATTGGTTCAACCACCGGGCGCTAAAAATGTCATTCCAGACTTTTATATTATACGAGTGACATATGAGACTGAAAATATCGAACTCGATGGAATAGTTCTCTATAAGAGTATAATGCTGGGAAATAACGAACGTACTCCACACGTCATTCGAAATGCAATGATGAAATTGGGACTAGAGGGAGATCCTGATCGATTTACCCTTGCTCAGGTCCTCCCCGATAAGGAGCTAGTAATGCCACAAAATGCAAATGTTTATTATGCTGTCAACACCAACTTTAACCTAAATTTTATATTGCGTCCGAAAAAAGAAAACAGCTGACCACTAAAGAAGAACGATCTGGTAAAGAGTACTGGCTGGCCACAGATTGGTACACAATAGTATTTGAAATAAAAGCATAGATTTATAAAATTAGCTATTTGTTTCGATTACTTAAGTAAAAACCAATTCAATATTTTGATATTATTTATGTGAACTAAATTTAAAATGATATTATTTGCTTTAACCCTATTTATTGATATATACTTATACAAATTCGTAACAAAAATATACTAAAATGGTGCGAATAAACAAATACAAAAACAATGTAAACATATTATAGAAGTCAATATAGAATAAATGAATAATTATTATTAGAAGTGTTTTTGCTATCTTAAGAGCAGGACGTGTAAATGCAATTATTATTAATATAAGTAAATAAATGTAATATTTTGTACATTAGGATTTATAAAAATTAAGTATTTATGTGACTTTATACATATGTGTATATATATACATACATACATATTTAAAACATTTTTACTGTGAACAAACTGCAATAATGCATTTGGAAAGACAAATATACATAAGATATACAAATAATTCCAGTGTATCAACTAAATTAACTATGTATCCATGATGAGTAACACAAAACCAACACATGTTCATATTTTGAGGGATAATATCCATATCTGGGTTTTTCAATAGATTGATTAATGATTGCTTATTGTAATGCAACATGTGTATTTCGTTGAAAATTCTTGAAAACAACGTTTGCAAAGAAATATCATTGGTCTGCGTTAGACCAAAGTCAGAGACAAACAAGTGTATTGGATCACTTAACTTACTTACTTCACGGGCTCCCGACCCCTTAAAGTCTTTACACTTTAGACAGTGTAGCGGGATCCATCCTCGTTGTACTCTTTTTCAGTTGTCAAGACCAAGCGCTCTGGCATCCGCGACAGCTTCCTTATCTCTGAAATATAGGGTCCTTGATTTGTAAAGGATAATTATTTGCTTTTTGTTGGAGTTTCGCTGTCCCACTTTGACACCTAAGTATCATTGGTTTCCCTGGGTAAGTTATCGTTGAGTAATATCATGATTAAAGCACACATAGCCTTTAGTTCTAAAATTAAATATATCTACGATGTGTCATGTACATATTTCCATTTGGCAAATATTACTTAGATATCGATTTTCACGAAAATTAGCCGATTCGTAAGTGAGAAATATGCGATTATCAAAATGTTGTCCATAAAGGACCATTAAACGGTTTTCAGCAAAAGAAAAAACAACTGTCACGCCACCTCACAATATATTTAAAGCAAAATGTTAAATTTGACTAAATTGTAAAAGTAGAATTGAGTGACCTATACTTGTCAAGTTGCTCTATGCTGGTAATACTAAGTTTGATAAAAATTCCGAATAAAAAATTTAACAAAACTGTTGCAATTCGCTGTACATATACACAGACATACATATATGATGATGATTTTACTTTTCACGTAGACTGGGATTTTCTTAAAAATGGGATTGAGTTTGTATAGTGCCCAAGGGTATGACTGGGCTAATTAGACTTCTTCCACTTTCTGTGGATGAAATCAGTTAAAAATATAAAATAGTGTCTACGTGACGAACTTTCATAATGTTTTTAAAAATGATCATAATAATGGTGTACTGCATGTTTAACTTATGCTTGAAAAGTTCACTGAAATTTTACAGATTCGATCATTAAATGTACAGATGCATTGAAAGTCACAAAGGAAAAGGATTATTAGCGGTGCATTTGTACGTAGCACACAAATTATAACGAGAATAAAAATCACGGTCTTAAGTACAAGCGTCCTTATTATCTTAAAGGAAATTTGGGTCAGGGTTGGAGATATGTATGTAAATGTATGTATGTAAAAATGGCTGGTGTTTTCCTTGCACACCATGGTTGCATACTTATAAACAAATGTTCTGTATATTGTAAATGTTATCTCAATTGAACATTCCTTTATTGAAAATGTTTTTGAATCAGACAGTCTTACTGTTTTTTAGTTTTTCTCATATGAAAAGATATACATATATATTTTATTATATATTTTGCGCATCAGCTTCGTACATACATATGTATACATATGTATATATTTAGAGGACAAAAGTCGGGAGTAGTTAACACAAAAAGGCGATATTAAAGAAATGACGTCAGTTTTATGGGAGTTGACAACGTAAATCCTCAAAGTTCTGTTGTCCTTATTTCTTTATTTGAAATCAATATAACAGTAGACACAGTGGCGGATGTTAATATCGTCAGTATTCTCAAAATAGAGAAATAATTAGTGAGCATTTATAATTGTATAAATAGGTTTCAAATTAAGCAGCATTAATAATAATTATAATTTTTACGTAAAGTGAATATCTCCACAAATTTAATGTGCGAACAACTTTTATAATCTAACCATTATGTTTGACTAGCAAGAGCTAGAAGCTGATGGTCTGTGGAGGTGAAGCTTGTACATCACGGTGAAATCATGCAATGATTAAATTGAAAATGTAAATATTTCGGCCGTTAACTTACTATAGAAATAAATACCAAGTAGGATCTATCTCTTAGAATTGTCTACTCAAGCTTTTTTACTCGCTGCTAACTTCACTTGCAATATGGCCAACATGAGATGAATATTTTCTACGAAAAGATTTGTTGTCGCACGTTTTAATATGTTTTAGCTTTTCACCACACCACTACTAAATAAGAAAGTACGTTGTAACACCATCTCACTGAAATACATATAGAGCATCTCAGATTTGGGGGAGGACTCACCTCTGGAAAACACCGCCATGTTGCATTGGAAAATAAGCTTTTAGCCAATTAAGCTCTGTCGTATAGAAGGAAATTAGTTCGTGCAAAGGAGTCGTTCTATAAAGACGTAAACGGTATTATTTAAACGAGTCTGTGATAGAAAATATATAGATAGAACAAAGCTTAGAATAAAACGAAAATTCTTTAAAACATTCAAATGAATTAAAGGTTTTAAGTAAGAAAAGTCCTCACTAACCATGAAGGAATGTAAGAACTCTTTTAGCGAGGCAATCACTTTCTCCAAATATACATAGAAGCAAAGCAGAATACACGGATAGAAAAATCCAATCCAAAAGCTTTTTTCTCTAGATACACCTCGATTTATTAAAAACAGTTCAACAAAGTGTAAAAAAAATCCTTTTAACTGATAATCTCTATTATTATTTAAAATACAGAGTGAGTGATATGCCTTTTGATTTTACCTAATAAGTAAATTAGATGAACGGCACATTGTAGTGAGTTTTCAAGTGAAATTAATTAGAAACGTGAAATTAAATAATTAAAATCCAATTCAATTCGTTCATTTTGGATTTATTAGAAAATAAAATCCATCAAAATAGTTCTTTTCACAAACCGTCGAACAGGAGTGCTTTCGTTCAATACAGAGGAGGATTGTTAACGCGCATTCCATTGAGTTCAAGGTGATAAGCTATTAACAGAAAGTCAACGAGATTCCAAGAATAAAAAAACAATGCTAAGATAATAAAAACACGCAAAAAACCCTCTAACAATCATTAGCAGTTGTATTCAACCTAATTAAATGTATTTTCGAACATAACTTAAGTCAAGTAAGTCTCTTGATTTTTTTTGTCTTCAGGTAAAAATAAAGAAAATATATATGTACATACATATGTACAAATATACCTACATGTACATATTTATGTATAACTCCCGTGATTCATCTATTATTTGGTGAAACTATTTTCGTGACGATAACGACTATTATGCGCTTGAGTAATTACATTTTCTTTTATAAACACCCACTCCACTAGACAATCTAAAATCTACCACCCTCTGCCATATTAATATTTAATTTAAAAAAATCGATACTTGTCATATGAGCTACGTGAATGAAAAGCATAGTAAACAACTATTTTCTACAAATCTAACTTTCTAGTACAGATGGAGTAGTGTAATATAATTCTTATACAGTTCTCGAACATCCGAAGGGCTGTGCACTTCGCGTATATGTACATAATCAAATTGCTCGCCTCAAATAATCTCTCAGCCTAATCAAGTCAAACTTTAGGTTTGGGTGTCTTAAATGCGACATATTCTTATTTTATATTATTATTCAATAACATGACAATTTATAGGTGAGTTTACATTCGGTATGAATAATTATTTCTATTTTGTCTTAACTGATATAAACATATGTATGTATGTATGTATATAAAGAAAACTATTGCAATCCGAAAAGTACTAGTATAATTTTGAAAATTCAGCTTAGCATATAATTGCATGGGCCTGTTGAATTACATATGTACATTCTTAACGAGCGTTTTTCCGTTATTTAAAAATTTAACGAAATGCAGAGAAATGTTTATTTGCCTCTTTCGTAAAGAGAACTAAACCAAACCAAATATAACTTTTTAAAGAAATTAAAAGACTGTACATTTGACAGTCAATAATTTTGGCTGGAAGAAAAATGTTTTGAGTAGGGTAAGTTAATTAAAAGTTATACATACGGCTTGTGTTGGCGGTAAAAACGGATTTGATTGGTAAACATTTTAACTGCAGAGAAATCCGCATAATATATTTTCCCCCTAGGATATTGTCATTCTAATCCATACATCGCCATTTGCAAAGTCATCCAAATGTCGTCCCATGGTAGCCATACTGATGTGACAACATGTACACCTCCACTGATGTGGAACATTGTACCACTTCTCTTCCCAAAATGAGTACCTCATACAAAATCGTTACAAAAAAACGTGTCCTACCCAGCACTATCGCCATAGCACGTTTAAAGCAGTATACTTCAATATAAAATACGTATCCATACCAACCGTAGCTATTTCCTTACATATAAAAATTCAAATGAACTTATTTACCTATAAAACGCAATGAATAAATTAAAACAATGCAGTTGCAATAAAAATTAAACTAAGGCGTAATTCTTTCTGTATGGTAAGCGACTAAAAGTCACAACTTAACATCGACCAGCAATAGACATATTCAATTAGGATTTTATACAGACATTTCTTTGTATACGTACATAGAAGTAGGCGAGCGTTTGTAAAAAGAAGTTGTGTTTCCACACACACCGTACAACGAAGAGTTGGTTATGGTAGATTCAAAATAAAGAAGGGAGGGACTGCATACTGCAAATATAAAAATACATATGTTCAAAACCATTGACCATTTTCAGACTTAGTAGGTTTTGAAGGTAAGCAGAATATAGATCCAAAGACGGTTGAAACTATAATGAAACAATTATTGCTGAAGCAAATAATACATACATATATACAAATATGTATGTAGAGACAGTGGTCCAGTGCACAGATTCTCGCGACTATTCTTGTTGTGCGATCTATATTTTCTCTTTCAACTGGAACGGACTTACAGTTTAAAGCCATATCCGAAAGGTGAATTGAGAAGCTTTCTCAGGACAGTTATTATTCGGACGTTTGTCAGACATTCACGAGAACACGCGGTAACTATTAAGACACGGCGCCCACATAATACATAGTTTACATACATATTTAGATGTTGTGCTCAGGGGTACACAACTTATTTTAACATCTTTCCCCTTTTTTATTGAAGAGAAGGTTGGCTTATCCCATGTAGTCTGAGACGAATTGAAAAAGAGTATCTGCTCCATATTGCTCAGCCATTATTACGGATGAATGCATATTTTCTTAAGTATTCCAAAGTCGTACGTAAAATCTCTATAATTCGTCGTTGGACCTACTTCACAATATATTGAGAATGCAGATATGTCGGTACAAGCTTGCTTTGCACAAATTACATTTTGCGCCATTTACACAATTGGACTTCAATAAAAATGTTTTTTACAACGTTTTCTTTCAGCGGTCTTCTCGATAAGAGTTTATTTTGGAAAAATATGTTAGAAAATTAGTACTCCGTTCTACCTCTATACTTGAGTTCTTAAAGCTAACAGAGTCCTATTCCAATAGTCAATTATTCACAGTTCTAAACTAAATCCATGAAAAAATCAGTTTTCTTTAAAAAAATGTTAGCCTGTCAAAAGAATAATATAAGTACATATGTACATATACATATATGTATATATACATAAATCTAGTAATAATATCAACATCCTTGTCAAACAATTTAATTACATACTTGTCTTCGATTAAAAATGTGTTATAGAAATTCCAAACTCCTTTCGTTCTACAACATCTTTATCTTTAACCAGTCCACCGGCTCGTCTCTTTGCATAGTCCACCACGTTCTACGAAGATAATTCAGAAATTTTAGCAAGCGTAGCGTCTATTGTGAAAATGTGGATAGTGATTGTAGCTTAATGGGGATAAAATTTCCAAATGTTATTTCTGCGGTGCCGTGATATAAGGCCATGTGACATAAGACCATATTTCAAAATATTATTAAGACCACCTATAAAAAGTTAAGATATTTTTCGCTTAACATTTTTTTTATTCATTAGGTCTGAGGTTATGCGCTTAGGGGGTGCCCCCGGTGGCGGAGACCCCCTAACAATGAGCGCAGCTGGGAATGATTATGCCGAATTATGCGACTTAGGTCCATCTCGATGGAGTTCACGTGGATATCATCCATCACATAGCTCATCACTGCATGTTAGCGGTGCTGGTCATTCATCATCTGTAGTACCACCTAGCATAGGACTGCATCCGAGTCATCATCGATCGAATAGCTTCGAAGCGGAAGACCTTGGCTGTATTCCAGTTGCCAACACTATTCCTAACAGCGGGCCTTATGGCATTAGTGGTACTCGCATAGCTAATAGTACCAGCTCCTTACGAGGTGGACGCTCAGGATTATATTATTCACCCCCTGGAACATCATATACAATCGTTGAGCGGCCGCACTCTCCGCATTACTATTATAATACGGCTGGTGTCCCCTCAAAGGGAGGATCTTTGCCAGGCCGCGGATCCACGTACTTACAGTCTTCATCATCCAGCCATATACCAGCGTCCTTAGGTATTACTGGTTCAGGCACTGTTCCAAATTCCACTAGACACAACGGCAAGAAGCGTCCAATATCACCGGAACAAGTATTGCGAATGTTCGGTGCAACAACCTCATCGTCAGTTCCTACAAGTTATCATTACAGCAATGGCACAAGAGATCGAGGTGGGCGTAGAAGTCCGGCTAGTAGTCCGCCCTCAACAACTCATCAGGTATTATTTGCAAATTTATTTGCTTATTTCAAATCTGCTGAAACAATTCAGTTGGACTCGTTGAATATATTTTTTTTTATATATGTATATAAATCTCGTTGAAGGTATACCGAGATCGCGATAGGGACCGTAGCATACCAAATATTCACGAGCTTTCTACAAGAACAGTTACAATGTCAAGAGACCAGCAATCAGATAGTAGTCATGGATTTGGCATATGTGTCAAGGGTGGAAAAGACTCAGGTAATTATGCCATGCATACATATGTATGTATGAATTTTTTAATTTGAACATCTTAATAAAAGGAACCGTACAGACTAGATTAAATATAGTATCTTTCACGCTTAAATCAAAAACGATTAGGATTGTAAAATATAAATGTGGTATTGAGTATTGTTTTCCATTGGAATTACAGAAAATAATTGTAAACCAATTATAGCCTCACATTAGTGTTTAAGACCAGGGTAGTCTTCAAGGTTCAATGCGGAATGCTAACAACCCATATTGGTTAATTTTTATATATAGATTTTATTTATATGCAGACACTGGCACATACATACATTGTGTACATATGTGAAGAAAGCGATATAAATGCAATATAATTTCAATTATTATTAACCCCAAAATGACTTTGTCTAAGAAATAAAGTATTGTTAACTTTCTGCCAAATACAGGCTTTGTCAAGTTCTTGAAAAATACTTATTTTTGTCCTACACTTTCTAGCGCCTTCAATTGAATCAATTCTTAGTACCACAATACAACGTTTCTATCGCAGATTTAGGGCGAACTATGTATCTGTTCACAATATTCTACTATTGATTTGTACGTGCCTTTGTATACATACATACCTATATTATACTTCGCAAACTACTTATAATGCATTATGAATGTATGGTTCTTTTCATTGTCAAGTAGTATTATGTATATGATATAACATCGTTGTATGAATTTAATACACTGAATATAGACAAAACACTTTCCATTGACGTTACTTAAAAGTTATTTAAAAATTAAGTTTGCGTTTTTATGATGATTTTGTGTCGAGGACAGTCATGTTCCCTTTTCGATTTTTTTTTATTTTCTTTTTGGATTTATTTACATAAAACGCCTTTTACACATTCACTTCTCTGGTAACAGTTTCTAATACAAAATTTTTATTTTCTCTAGGTTTAGGTGTTTATATTTCTAGAATAGAGGAAAATTCAGTTGCTGAACGAGCGGGACTACGTCCAGGTGATACTATCCTAGAAGTGAACGGCACACCCTTCACTTCAATCAGTCACGACGAGGCGCTTAAAGTATGTATCTTTATGACTTCTCTCTACTCTCCTGTAATATTTGATTTGCTATACTTTATCACCCACGTTTTATTGTATTTATTTTTTGTCTGGTCATCTTACATGACATTAAAACAGATTATAACATAAATGTATTCTGCTTTAATTTGCTTCACTTCATTTTCGATGGAGACATCTTTGATTGGTCTCTTGTAGAACGTGTTTTTTTCAGTGGAAGAGGCAATTCTTGCAATATGTTTCATCGCATGGCCATTCCAGTTAACCGGCAGAGTTTATTGTTCTGTTTATTTCCGCATTCAATCTGACATTTAATTAATTTGTATGAACCGAGTATAAACATACATATTATACATACATGCATATATTACATTATTCAGTCAACCAGATGTGCTTGAAAGTTTATTTTCGCAAATACAGATTGAAATAATGTTTTTAACTTTAATATACTACATATACCTAAATGTTATGTGAAAAAATGTATAAGGAAAAAATTGGCAATAGAAAACACTTTTTATTTTCTTAACCAACTCCTTTTTTTACCACAACCGATTATTTTGAACACTCCCCATATAAATCTTTTCATTTTATTTACTTTACCCAGTTACACTTTTATATTTTGCTTATTTCTTATTTTAAAAAGAAAATACTTTATTTAGTTGGAGATCATTCTTTGAAAAACGCAAAAGTACCTACTATTACACCTCAGTAAGCCAAACACACTTTGCTTGTTTGTTAATTTTGTAAATACACACGAAAAAAAGAATCATTTTCATTTTTATATTTTCTAAAGCCTAATATATATTTTTTTGAATGGTCAAAAGTTGTATTTTTCACTTGTATGTTCGATTTTCGTAAAACTATTGCACGCCGATAAACAGAGTTTAATGGTATCTCCGCAGCAGCTAATATCCAGTAGATGTATGTACATATGTACTTTCCTAAGGAAATTAAAAATAATATAAATAAAACTTCGTTCATTCGTCTACTTTATCGTAATTCCAATTGTGCGGAACTTTTTGTCAGAGATTTGAAAAGGTTCTCGGTCACAGCCTTATTTGATTAAATTGTTTGTGTTTTGGATACCCTTTTACTTTCTCTAAGCATATGTATGTAAGCTATATAGAGCAACAACTATACGTATATGTATTTGAAATGACTAACTAACTGTTAAATAGAGAAATATATTTTTTCGTCAAACGATGATTTTTCACAGATCAACTTATTTATTGTCGAATATTAAGTTTTCATACTTTTTGGGTATATGATTACAAAAGCTTCGAATGGATATACATAAACATAAATCTTTTAAAAATTGCTCTCATAGCCCCGCCATATTCCGACAGAGTGCTTTTTGGCTAATATAATCCAACGACAAAGTAAAAACACTAAACTTCCTTTATTAGCATTCCCTCTTTTTAGTTTTTTGTTAAGTTTCATTTTATGTTTTGTATCTCCTCTTTCTCTTTCTCTCTCTTGTCTCTTCTATTGCCACATTTTTTCTTAACGCAGAGATGTGTGCAGATATTGAAATCGTCACGTCAAATCAGCATGACGGTGCGAGCGCCCCCAACGTTAAACTCAACTGCGCCACTACATGGCTTTGGGCCGCCTTCGCGTGATCCAACTTATGCCTCTACAGCTCCTTTATTACAACAGTCGCAGTCATCATCAATAGTACAACCACCGCCACCGTTTCCCGGATCCTCAGGTGGTCCTGGCTCACCACCATTTAGACAAACATGTTCCTGGATGGATAGACAAGGGAGACCAGCCTCTCCACCCATGGAGTACGGAGGTCGCCGCAATGATCGTAGAGATAGGTACATATAATGTTTTAAAGTCAATTTGCTCATATCGAATAAAATATAACATTAAACAGAATACGACGAGTTGAATTACTTATTGAACCGGGACAGTCATTGGGCCTTATGATAAGGGGAGGTGTCGAGTATGGTCTTGGTATCTTTATTACTGGAGTTGACAAAGACAGTGTAGCAGATCGTGCTGGACTTATGGTTGGTGATGAAATTTTGGAAGTAAACGGTCAATCATTTCTGGATGTCACTCATGATGAAGCTGTAAGTCAGCTAAAGTACCACAAAAGAATGTCATTAGTGATACGTGACGTTGGTAAAGTTCCACACTCATGTACATCGATAGAGTTAGAGCCTTGGGACGCTTATAGTCCAACTGGAACAAGGTATATATTACCGAACACATTATGTATGAATAAATTACTTGATTCTCTGTTTGCAGAGCTAGAAGAAAAGGACAAATATCTGTAATGGTGGAAGAGAAAGCTCGCTCTCTACTGCCTAGACATCAGTTTGCAAGTCTCTCGTACTATATATCTGAATACGGTGCGCGAGCAATGACCATAGATGCCTTTGTTGCCGTCTTATTAGAAATGTTAGATACATATGAAAAAGTACGTGTCCTTTAATATATAGTATTGCAGTTTGTCTAATTTTATTATTTTAGCACTCTTTAGTTACGGAAATTCGTGAGTTGGTATTTCCTGAAGATCGCATCAGATACGATGAACTTGTGTACAGGAGAGAACGGGATCCTTACACTATGGAAAGACATAGGGTAAGTTAAAGACTTCTTTTATTTATGTATATTTGCGCTATCACACCCATAAAACGGTCAGTTTTTTTTACATAATCCATTTTATTTGTTAATCCAGATTTAAGATATTTATTTCTCGTTATTTATTTACTAAGCTGTACCGCTACACTCAGCACACCACCCAATTTTGCACTACTCACATATCAAACGTTTACGTTTTAACTAAACAGGTACTGTGTCTTTTTTTTTAACACACTTTGTATTAAGTCACGCCAGCAGTTTTTTTGTACAAGTTTTCTTGAAATATAAATGTACCTGCATATCACATTGGTATAAACTGAAGCAAGACTGAAATAAGACTCAATTGATAGGTATAAATTGTTTAAAGACAATTAAAACCAACTGTAATTTGCACACATATGTAGCTTCTTCTTTACTTCTAATTATGAGATATGTTAGGAGCGTACGCTTTACAAAAACTGTGTTACCCTGATTATTCTTTCTTTAAGCAGTCATCCTTATCAGTTCTTCAGCAACAATTCGAGTAAGGTGGCTGGGCTTGACCTATTAAAATCCAACCTTATCGGCTTTCTCCATACATGTCAGTTCGTAGCATATCTTTATAGCCTTGGTTATTCGAGTATGTAGGCATATCAGTAATACATTTGCGTATGAGTTCATACAAAAGTTAACATGCAGGGCAAGAACGTCTTATGCTATTCCAATATTTGTATTTGTATTCATCATCATGATAAAATGGTCTAACATTTTTGTTCATTGAATAGTACTACTTGACTAGCTCATATTTAAATAAAAACTGTTTTACCTCAAAAATTTATAGACCTGCGAACGGGAAAATTTATGCGAGCGTGTCTGACTGTGTAAGCTCAACTGGAGCCTAAACGGCTGAACGGGTTTTCTTCAAACTTAATGTTTAAAATCAGTAGGATCACAAATCAAGGCCAAATTGGTATTTTTAATCTTACCTTAACCATAAACGGTACATTGCGTTCTTCAAAACGATTTGATTTTAAAAATAAATATTTATACCGAACTGTCTGGCCGAATCAAACCGAACAGGATCTGGGCCTCAGCTTCTCTCAAACATTCGTGTTGTACGTGTGATATTTTACACACGAATGAGGGGTGTAAATGATGTAATGCCATTCAAAAAGCTTCTCATGGTAGTTATTACTCTCGGATGTTTGTGATACTTTCGCGAAAGGTAGGACCGTGAAAAAACTTTTTGGTGTTTTCTTAGATTCGAACGTCGAATCATTTGTTTTTCGTCATAAACTAAATCGAATAACGGTACTTAAATTAATGAACTTTTCCTGATTTTATTGATAATTAATATCTGAGCAAATTTTGACAAATAAAACAACATGATTTATCAAGTTTTGGAAAAGAAACAAAATAAGTTGCACATTTATGCCAAAATACAAGTATGTATTTATAAATTCTAATTTGTTTTTACCAATAACCAATAACTAGTTATTTTGTTGAATGACGTTCAAAAACGTCGTTATTTCAATAACTGCAACAATGTCCTGAGTTTATATTGCAAAATATACTTCAATATAATTCCAAAACTATGTGTTAATTAAAATATTTAGTTAAAATAAAACTTAGTGTAAGGAGATTAAACTTTGATTTTGTAAATTTAAATATATACATACATACACATCTACGTAATTCAATTCATCTTTCGCTCGTTCATACTTTAAGTACTTATGAATGCTTTAAATAAATCCTTTTCCTCAATATTCATTTAATATCATTTTAATTTACAATTCATAATTTCTGTATAATTTTAGAGAAAAGGAGATCCAATGCGCGATTTGCCGGTAAGCTTCTATAAATATTACCCTAGCTATGATTGTGATTATTATTTCCATGAATCGCCTTGATCGTCTAATTTTTGTCTAAGCTTTATGATTAGTTATTAGATTTCCTGTGTCTTAAGTGTGTGTAGAGTTGGATTATCAATTTAAAAAATTTCATTATGTATAGTGAATGAAATGAAAGTCATTATGTCAATATTGAATGCCTAAAACGGGGTTTTTATTGCTTAAATTTAATTTTTATGTAACACTTTATTAATATGTATTGTACATGTTATACATATGTATGTACATAGTTACTACAAGAAACGAAATGAATTTTTGTTACTACTCACTTATGCATGCGTATTTGCAAAAATAATTCCAATAAAGTTATGTTTGGTTTTGAACAATAAATTTAAAAAAAGTGAAGTTGTTGTTATTTTTTTATAGAACTTTGTAGTATATAACCATTTGTAATTAAATTACATACTATGTAAATGTACGTATATGTATATTTTTAATTTCATTCCGTTGATCTCGCGAATAAAACATCGAATGTCAATTTTTCCACTATAAAAATATTATAGAAATTCTTCGGGAGCTTTAATCTATCACCTATCTGCGATATTCGTATTTTCTAATTCTTATTTTTTTCTTATTTATGTATTGAACATTTTTATATCCATTTGAAAATTTTACAAAAAACAATTGCCAGACAACTTTACAAATGTTAATTTTTTTAATTTTTTTACACATATTTTGCATTTAGCTTTTTTGTATATTTTTCTTGTCAACTGCCCTACAGGTAATATATTTATATACATACATATGTACATATGTGTGTATGAGATAGTTTATCTATACATTACATTAATATGAGAATAGTTTTAGCTTAAAGATTAAAATTATCAAGTGTTATTAACTTATTTTTACTGCCTGACAGGTATAGTTAAGGCTTATTTGAAATCTACCATCAATGTAAAATGATATAGAAAATTCGGTGTATGTATGTACCTATATGTACGTTCGGACACTGATCTCTAATGAATTTTTACCCAAAAAGTAACTGCACTAGATATGTAGTGTCATAAGTATGTCATGATTTATCCAAATAAAAATTAACTGCATTCTAAGCAAATTGTTATTTTTTGGTGCATCTTCATTTTGTAGGCTAGAGCGCACATACTTATGTATGTACAAATGTATGTATGTATGTATGTACATTTCTCTGTAAGACCTTTCATTACGCCGCTGATTTCTTTCAACACCTCAAAACAGGTCATTTCACATATGTAATTCGTTGAAATGCGAGAATTTGGAATATAGTGCTACATACATAGCCATTGTATACATATATGTTTGTATGTACATATGTGTGATCTTGAGCCGAACGTTCACCTTGCCATTCTCTTACTAAGCCAGTATAGGTACACTGATATCTGTTAATAAATGAACTTACGTGATTGTAGAGATTTTAATGGTAATTTATCTTCGGTATATGCATTGATCTGTACATAATTAAAAATTTAGACAGAATTATACCGGTAAAGACCAAGAAATGTATTGGTTATCTTCAATTTTTGTTAATGCCGGCAGTGGCAGTTTTCCCCCTGAAATTACGACTTTACGACCTGGCCGCGAGTTCAAGGAGAACAAAAACAAATCAAACTACGCCAATTTTTTTAACTCAAGAATTTTTGCCTGCCCGACTAGTCTAGTTTAAAAGTTTTTCTTTACTTTTGTATAAATACGTTGTAACTAAAAATGATAGAATTTGTCGTAATCTACTGATAAAGTGAAACGTTTACTGTACCTACAATTTATCAAGACCATAACTTCGTAAGTCTAAATCAACAGTAGGTACGAGTATATGCATAATAAGCATTGTTTTTAGGTCACAAATTGCACTTTTCCAATGTTGTTATTTTCGTTTTTATTTTCATTTATTTTAATATTTGAATAATAACACAAAAAGAGAAGATTTATTGCGATTTTCAGTGTATATCATATCACATTTGTATTATACTCTTACTACACATTTTTCTAGTTATGCACCATTGCCTACTAAAAAAAACCTTTTAAAACACAAGAATCCTCACCCTAAGACAATTAAAAAAGCAGGACACATGGCAGTTATAGTGTTTTCACAAATAAAATTCAACAACAATAAGCAATTAAAAAACTTGCCTAATACTCCCTAAGTGCTTGTTGCATTGTAATATCATCTTCAGGTAACTGACGTGGATTTGGAAATACTTGCAGCAACCGGGCGCAGTCCTTCATCGGACTCAGGTCTCGGGATGACCGTTTCGGATATTAAGCATCGGTACCTACTATTTCAATGTTTTATTTGTTACTGTAGAATTTTATTTAAAATTTAGCTCAATTTTAATTTATTTCAATATCGCATTGTATTCAACTCTGATATCAAATGTAATGTATGTACTGTACAAATAACACGCAATTAATGAAAATCATTAGCCCCGCATACCCACTGCCATATCGACCGCTATCAGCAGGGCCCATTCTGCACCGCTCACATTATCATCACCATCATTCATCACTGCGCCATTTGGGAGGATCACAGGTGCGTTTGACACCAACCAAATCTATCGGAACAAATACGCCGACCAAGAACGTTCGAGCAGGGGTTAAAAATAGTTACGACGAGACCAGTGATAAGGTGAATGCAAAATTAACATTGAATTCTGTAAATAAATAATAAACCCCTCTTACTCAACTACTATAAATTTAAATACACTAATCAATATAAAAAAAAAGATCGAACTAAAATATAAGGAACAGGGCCGCTCACACTTCTGCATTTGAAAAAAAAAAAAAAACTAATCAAAAATTGACATTCGACGATTACACACTTAGCAGTTAACATAAAACAGACCTAGGCACAAAACCGTCGGTAACGGCTTAATCGGCTATAACATGTACTTCTTTCTGTCTTTTTTTTCCAAGTTATTTTCTTGTTAGTTCAATCTAATTCTAATAGGTCATTGTTTGATTCAAATGATTTCAGTGTTTTGTTTTCTGTGAATCTATATACTGTCCTTATTTCTATAATCCTTGTGTTGATTTTTACTTTATATGCCCCAATTGCTTTTTACTTTCTAATTCGTGACAAGAAAATGTTCTTTGTATAAGTTATAATATTTTTGCTATTCATTACAACGTTTATATCCTTCGTCCATATTGAACATTTAACAGGAATACAACTGTGATGAGCCCCGATCGAGAAGAGGCAGTGAAACCCAATTACCACGCTCGGAATATGAGCAGGATACGGTGAGTACCTAATGTAGTGTACAAAATTCTTCATAAACCTGACTTCCTTAAAAAAAAAAAAAAATTATTGCAAACAACCTTTGAGAATAGTATAGGGAATGCTCTATGGAGAACTTGATAAATTTTAGGCACAGTACGACTTAACTTCTCGCAGAATTTCCTATTACATTTTTCTCAAAAATTAAAGGGCCGAAGATATATAAAATATGTACGAGTATATGTATGAACTCTTAAAAAAAAACTTTTGAATATTTTATGCCGAGATTCAAACCAGAATTTTTCGCTAAATAGCACTGGGTTATGGTCATACGTACATACATACATACATACATGTATATAGATGATTTAAAAAACTAGGATATATCGCACTAATGGCACCGAACACAATAATAATAAGTTGGTGATATTGTGCTATCTAAAGTATCTGGACTAAAACGTAATGTGGGAAGACAGTTTTTATGATTTTGTTAATTTTCTACTGATATGGAATAACGCATATCTAAGTAAACAAACGAAAATAAAATTAATATAATTGAAAGCTTTATTCAGCAGAGATATAGCAACTTATTAGAACCTATTTTAAAAACTTTTATTTCAAATTGTCAAGTCCATTATTAACACTACTTACATACATTTTCACTAAATTAATTAATCTAATATTATTTGCAATGAATAACGGCGTGGTATTAATATTTATCATGCATTGACTGTCGCAAGTCTTGTGTACCAGATTGAAATTTCATGTTCCGGACATGTACACTCGGAGTGTCTTCGCTGGATGTAGATGCATTATTATAATCACGAGGTGGTTCACAGGGCCGTCTAAAATGACGGGAAGATGGTGGACTGCCATTTGGACCGAATTTAGGACGGGGAATCCGCAATTGTTTTACATCAGTAAGCCAAGATTCCATTTCACCAGTAATTTCCTGATTGAAAAAATATCCAAACATAAATAAATAATAAATCATCATCATCAATAAATAAATCATTTACATTTACAAGTAAAAAGTTAAGTAAAGATTACATTTTAAAACTTGCTATGTATGAAAATAAACCCCAAGAGCAATAACCGCAGTCCGATATCAAACAATACTTTTCCAACATAAATAAATGAAATTGCTTAGTTTTGAGGTCCAACTTCAATATCGCGTCATTACCGGCAATGGAAAGTTGCATGACCGAAAAGTGAAAGCGTTCAGTGATCGGTAAGCTCAGCATACTACCTATTCCTGTAATACTTGTGTGTTGCAAATTTTCCAGACTGTATCAAATTTCCGCTTGGTGTACATAGATTGCAGACAGTTACTGTTATATTTTACTTTGCCTACTAGATGATTGTAATCGTAGTGAATGCTGGTTGGAGAAAAATGAATGCAAAACGAGACTAAATTACGTTATATCATTATTTTTTCTACACTGAATTTGCGACTATGTATGTTCATAACTGGTGAATTTTGAAAATAACAATAAATATATATGTATGTATGTATGTTTGTATATACTCTTTGATAGTGATCCATTTATTAGCACGCGAGAAGAAAGTTGATAAAATTCATACTTCTAAAGCCAATATTTTTTTAAACAAAAAATCCAAGCAACTGAAATATTAAATTGAGTTTTCGTCACATCTGGTATATCAAATTTGTACATATACATATGCATGTATGTAGGCACACAACCATACGGGCAAATACATTTAACTTGATCAAGGGAAAGCATCGTAGATTGAGTAAAATTATTATGACCCAGATACGACCAAAACCAGAAATGTAAGAAGAGTATGAAAATAAAAAAAAATTCAAAGGTAAAGCTCTTTCTTCTGCTTCTTTTGGTTCTACTTTCTCATACAAACTCTCAATACCTTCGGCAACCTGAATGCGAGTGCAATAGGCAAGAATAAGAGATGGTAGCAAGACACAAAACAAACGAGATTCTAACGGGTGTCTGGCCTTGTTTGGTAAGTTTATACTGCTACAGCTTTTCATCTGGAGCATCATTCCAAAACAATTACGGAGGTCATGCCATCAAGCACACAAAAAAAATCTTGCAAACAACTTTAAATGGAGATTTTCATGGAAAACAACATTATTTCCCTGTATTCCATTCAGAAGGTGATTAAATCATTACTCGATTTTTCATATTGTGTAACTCATATGCAAATTATCTGGGATTATGTAAACATTAGCTGGAATTATGCATTCATTTAGTACTAGAAATAAGATTTATCTTATTAAGTAAGCCGTATGGGACACTGCTACTAAGCATAGTACTTATGTATAACAGTTGTAGTTTGTTTTAAAACATCCAACAAAGATTATTTCAACGGTGAAGGTACATCTGAATCTGGCACTGAGATGTAAACCATTAAGTGGCTGAAAGTCATTATAAGCATCACTTAAACTAGATATAATGTAGCAATATTTGTAACTGTTGGTCTCGATAATTTTTTTCGATTTGTTAAAAGAGGATTTTGTCATAAGAAACAAAATAAAATCAGAATGTACATACTTGGAGTTAATTGACATTCTCATCCTAATATTCTAAGTAACAAAATAATCTATTTACATAGATCTTGAAATACTTACGATCAGAACCGTCAGATTCAATAAACTAAAAAAGTGAGCGGACCTCATTATGAGTTTAACTTTCATGTAAAACATTGATCTTGGAGACAATTCAATCATCTCCCTTGAAACAAATCTTGTTGATTTTATGCATTTTCATATAATATATGCATGTATACGTAAGAACTTTCTTAGATCAACGTTTAGTTAAGCTCTTAAGCGGCTTTGTAAGCATTTTAGATCCCAATTATTCAATTTAAGTAAGTACTATTAAATCTAGGACAGTAAGGGAAACAACAGAGTATTTAGAGAAATAGCTTATTTTTTCTACAGCAATTAATTTATAAAGAAGAAGGGATTTTACCTATGCCAAGCACTGAATACATAATAATAATATCTAATTGGTTTATTACAATGTGCATACAGTGTAGGTATGCAAATTGTTTTTTTTTCTTTACGTTTTATGTGCCAATGCGTATTTGACCCGAGACCTTGTAATTATAAAAAAAAAAGATTTCACAATTTTCAACTTTTATCAAAGTCATAGATTACGAAAACAAGGATCAAGTGCTGTAATAATATGTAAGTTCATTAAAGTACGACGTCCGGGAGAATTGACTGCTCAATAGCCAACTGTTTAATTTAAACCAGTTTACAAGCAAAAACAGAATAAAAAAAACTGTGATTTGTTAACTGAACAAATTAGTATTTATTTCACAATTTGCACATACAATCTATGTTTCAAAAGCAAAAACAAAAGCTTAAAACGAAAGTAGGGTCATGGTAAACCATTTTTTTTAATTTCTGCGTATAGAAAAGTTGTATTTCTTTTTTCTTACTTTATTCTTCTAATTTTTATGGAACTTAAAAGTAATCTCGAAACAAGAAAACCCGATATTAACTTAACAAGCGACCCAACGATCCGAACACTTCAAACAGACAAAACCGAACTAAAAGGTGTGCAGCTATAGCATGCCGTACTTAATGAGAGAGCTAAACCATGAGATAGATACATTACAAAAATAAGGAAAAAAAAAACGCATACAGTAATGCTACAGTATATAGAAGCAGAAAGCATTATATACAATCCCTATTCTTTTCAGAAACCCTTAACAAATTACAGAAATCATTCTTATCAAAGACACAATATAAGGACAACTATTTTGGAATTTTATCTTTGAAAGGAGGCTTCTCTGTTACTCCACGGCGACCTGATAACAAGTACTCGTATACGAGTACTTCTTGTGGGCTAGTTAGTTATTCTTATGTGCTAAAAGCTATGTATAATAACGAGTATACCCTACGGTGCAGGGTAAAATAAGAAAATACTGACAACACAGAGCTAGACTTCCAGCTGTTTGCAGTCCATTGGCAGTGATTGCGTTATTTATCCAACCATTGAATGTATGTATGTAGGTATATACTTTTTTATTTCATTAAATCGCTTTTGTAGCATTTAGTATTGTCAATGAAATTACTTAAATGATGACATGAATCGGAAAGGAATTATTGGTATTGCGATCCCATACTATATATTTAACAAACTTATGTTTCATGCATCCCTGGGGGAATACAGAAGGCAATCGGAAAGTATGACTTCCATTTGCGATTTTTTTTTTTTTTTGTATTTCATTTGTGTAACTTTCGCAAATATGCACCGTATGATTCTAAAATTGTTATTGACTAGTATTTTAACAAAATATATTATAACAAGCAAGGATTTCCCATTTAGCATTTGAGTAGATCCACGTGGGTTCACCTGTGTTAAGCATGCTCTCATGTATCTTCTTTTTATACATTTTAACATGGTCTATAGCTTTATAAATCATTATATTCTTCAATTTCTTTGTAAATATTGTTTAATTATTACGTGCCTATTTAAAGACAGGCATTGCTTCTCCTGTTATTGTGTATCTTTTCTCATGTGCTTGTGCAACAACAATTAAATAACGCCTTAAGCATTGAAAACAATAAAGGGCTTATTGCCAGTAATTTCTTGAACTGAGGTAAACGTCGTCATATTGAATTAAATATATGTATGTATCACACTGGTGATTTTTACTCAGTGTTTACGAATATTTCAATAAAAAACATCGCATTAAAATGGGCAATTCATTTTGAACAATGGTAGAAAATATGATTTGATCCCTGACAGGTGAGATTGGTTAATTTAGTTTTGACAGGCTTCTCCGATTCGTTAAATGAATGCTTACGTGAGAGTTCTACTCTAACCCCTAAAACTTTTTTTTTGTTTTCAACTCTATTCGGCATATGTATACATATATACATATCGCTCTAATAATACAATACTGTTGTAACTTAAAATACGAATTTCGATCATAACTAAAGTTGATGCAATATCGGTGGGGGTTTACTACAGTCAGTCAATCATGAAAAATGACTCATAATGCCATCTCTTATTTGTTTCTTGCACTATTCTAACGACGGTCTTATTGAGGCGTAGGGAATTAAATTATGCGTTTGAATATGTCATCTCAAATTTGAAAAATTTTGAGTTACAATGGTATTGTATTATAATAATGCGATATGTAATTATAAAGTTATCAAGCAATACTTTTTTTCATGCAGGTTGTTTGCGTTATATAGATTAAATTTTAAAATACATACATAAATTAGTTAATTAACAAGATAACAGCGAATATTTCTCTAAAATTTGTTTTCATGCTCTCAAAAATGAATATAATAGGAACAGGTAAGTCTATAAATGAAATAAAAGAGTTAAAGGAATAAATTATTTAAATTGTCAAGAAAAAAAGCAAGGGCTATAGACTAAATCTATAAAATCTTCAATAGCTCAGAGAAGGACAAGACCAATAGGCTAACAAAAATAAATAAATTAAATATTATTGCTAAGCATAATGCAAACATATGTAGCTCAAACAAATTTATTCCCAAAATAGGCCATTAATTAATTTCAATTTAAAACAACTGAAAAAAAAAAACATTCCATAAATACAACATCCAATCACTTAATTTTTTACAGTTATTTGTAGAAAAAATGTGTAAAAATCATAAATATATGTATAAGGACTATACTATAACCAATTGATGCCAGTGAAATGCCTGTATGTTAACAAAAACATTAGCTAATTTTCTTTAATTTCGCGAACCTAGGCCATTTAGTAGTAGAAAGTACATATATAAATTAGTTAGGGTTTAATGTTATATAGTTTTATTTTTGTAGGAAAAGTATGTAGTTTTATGAATATTTTAATTGTGAAAGCAACTTATTGTTAAATACCTATTGTACTTACGTAGAAAAGTTTCATATTTGATGAAATAATATTTCGCCAATTACTTTTGTTTGGTTTGTGTTCTTTTTTTCGTTTTTTCTTTCTTTGTTACCTTTTGTATTACAGGGTGGCTACTTAGATGGACTTCGTTCGCATTTGGGTGGTTTAACGCAACGTGTCAAATCGTGGTATTGGGGACGGCCTCTTGTAAGTGCAATTGTATTTTTGTTAATTTTTTTTTTATATTTTAAGAAGCCATCCAACTTAAAGGAAACAGTTTTTTAATTCATAATAATTTGTTGTGAAAAATGAAATCGTTTGCCAAAAGCATTGCTATTAAAATAGATCAATGAGTTATTATAATTTTTGTTGTTTTATACAAACATTCAATTTGGCCTGATTTGTGTGAGTAGAAATTTTTATTAGATGATTACTTACATATAGTTAATTTTTTTTGTAATTATAATGCTTATTTTGCGAATTGTTTTATTAGCAATGCATAGAACAATGAGAAAATGAGTTTTAGTATTAAAGTTGTTGACATTGATCTCTTAATTATGATTAAATATTTAGCTTAAAAAATATAATTGCACTGTACGCATGAGTCACCCACTCTTAACTCTTAACAGAAAACATTCGTAGCTCCATATTTGCACTTTAGAGTAGTATGTACATTAATACTTACCAAAAAAAAAAAAAAAAGATTCTTTCGATTGTATATTTTTTGAGAAAAATTTGAAAAGACAATCTTTCAGTGAGTTATACCAAAATTGATTAGAGTATACATTGTAAAAAAATAGGTTCCTATTCAACCATTACTCACTTCAGAATTTCTTTCATCCATTTCGCAATACACAAATAAAATCCAATTTAGACTTGTTTATGACATACAAATGATAGGGAGATAATTATTTTGATTGTGTAATGAAACTACATTGGTTATAAAGATTTGCTCAAAAAGATATAACGTTAAGAAATTGAATGAATCTCGCACTAAAATTTAGCTTCTTTTCAATTTATAACCACTGTTGATTTATTTTACCATCATATTTTTGAGCTTTCATATAAATATGTAAACAAACAAGAAAACACTATATCTGTAATTATTGTGAGTACAAAACTCCATAATTTGTTTAAGACATAAAACAATTTAACGTAAGTATAAAAAGTACACGTTTTCTATTTTTTTTCTTCACCATAATTATAATCTCAAAACCTTTCGAAATCACAAGAATACTTGATATTTTGCATCGAATATGCATTTATGTATATGTATGTATGTATGTACATATTTTGCGTGTAAATATTTAGCGGAGGTATTTGAGGCATTTGCTTCACAAATTACCTAAAAACAGATAGCAAATTCTACGAGTATGAAGTTTTTATTTCAAACCTTTAATTTAATTATTCGTTTGAGATACAAAAAGACAAATTATGCTACGCATAAATTCTTCTTCTTCTACATATGTATTTGGTCTTTCCTTCAGCTATGTAAAAAGAAAACAAC